>CM054146.1:19470315-19480315 GCA_028751875.1 Rapana venosa | reverse complement strand
TTACAACATTGATAATTTCAACACAAACGAGCAACCTATCACTGTAACTTAACAAAATGAATTAAAAAACCCAAACCCAACCCTTACTAACGATGTATCTAAAACAAGCGCTAACTTAATAATTATTACAACACTGATTATTTCATCAGAAAAGAACAACTATCGCTCTAAGCTTGACAACTTTTCAACAAGGGAAGATTTTGTAGGGAGTTTTTGTTTTAAAGAGAGGCCATAGTCCACCGGTAGGGAAAGCTGATACTACTACTACTACTACTACTACTACTACTACTACTACTACTACTACTACTACTACTACTACTACTACTACTACTAAAATGATAATAATAATAAAAAAAAAAAAAATAATAATAATAATAATGTATTGAATTTATGTAGCGCTGAATCTTGTAAAGCAACAAATCGAAGCGCTCAGATGATTTTTTTTTTCGAGGATAATGGAATAAGCACTCATGTGCTTTTTTTTTACATTCAGTCCCCGTGTGTATGTGGTTTTGTAAATTTTGTCATCTGTTCCCACCGGCACACAATGGCCTATTCTTTCGAAAAGTGGAACAGGATTTAACGTGTGCGCAAGATGTTCTGCATGCGTTCGCAAACGGGGCCTTGGTTTATAGTCTCATCCGAAGGACTTTGACATTCAGTTCGAATTTTTTGGTCAAACTGGGAAGAAAGGGTGAGGCTGGGAATCGAACCCAGAACCTCACGGTTTACTTGTTGGTAGGCAAACGTCTTAACCATCCTGCCACCTTCCTTCTAGACTCATTTACTACTGCCCTGATGGAAACGAAAGGCAACACAAACTCTGATTAACCCTAACCCGTCTGTAGCAGACAGTGGAGGAGGGACGGTGTGTGTGTGTGTGTGGGTGGGTGGTGTGAGAAGAATGAGGTAAAGGGAGACTGAGATGAGAAAGGAGAGGGCTGGGAAAGTGGAAAGAGGGTAGGGGTAGAGAAAAGTTGTCTGAAAATGGGTAGAGGGTGAGGGTGAGGATAAGCGGTTTTTAAATTTTTTTTTAAAGAAGGTCAAGAAGGTGAGTGGATGTGTCTGTTAGACAGTAAAGTGTATAAAGGGTGGAGGAAGAGACCATTAATTAGAGGAAAGAAATTCTATATTGTACTCATACTTCACGTGTTGCTCCTATGTTGTAATGTAATTTGATGTTTTGATGTAATATAACTTCTGTCTAAGCAACAGAAACTCTATGGAGACATGGACTGCAGACGGTCTTTAGAAAGAGAAACCACTTGAAGAAACATTCATTTTCTGTCCTTTAACTGAGCTCATTCTACAGAGGTCCTTCGGATGAGACTATAAACCGAGGTTCCGTGTGCGAGCGCACGCGCGCAGAATATCTTACGCATAAGTTAAAACCGGTCCCACTCTTCGGAAGAGTAGGCCATTACGTGCTGGTGGGAAGAGATAACAACATTTACAAAACTGCATGCAGAAGAGGACTGCGTGTAAAAATAAACACATGAGTGCTTATTCCATTATCCTTAATGAAATAAAAAAAGAAAGAAACTAGAAACCAAGTTTCTGTGTAGAAACACACGAAAACATCATGGCACAATAAAAAAAAATCTGTGCACCATTTCTGGAAGGGTAGGCAAGCTGCAAACTGCAAGCTAGTAGCGTAGGTGACACAAAACATACCCAGCTTGCATGCCTGTATCCTACAGACAACTGGGCTCCGCCAGGTTCAACTTGCCCAAGACATTCCACTTGAAAGTGTCATAGTAGTGCTCCAGTAACTCCTCAAGGAGTTTTGAGAGAAGTTAGTCACTCGGGTAGAAGTTAGTCATACTGGAAAATAATGGCTAAAAGAAAGAAAAACTGTCTGAGGAAGCTGGTTAGCAAGAAGTTTTCATTTTTTAAATTATTAAAAAAATATATATTCTTTTATATCGAGGGTAACGGAATAAGCACTTATGTGCATTTTTACATTCAGTCCCCGTGTATATGCCGTTTTGTAAATTCTATCATCTGTTCCCACCGGCACACGATGGCCTACTCTTACGAAAAGCGGAACAGGATTTAACGTGTGCAAAAGATATTCTGCGTGCGTTCGCACACGGGGCTTCGGTTTATATTCTCATCCGAAGGACTTTTGGGGAGAGTGGAGTCTGCACTGACGTGTTAACTCCAGAGGAAAATATCCCCTCTTGAACAGGAATCGAACCCGGGTCGTCAGATTGCGAGCGCAATGTTCTAACCACTAGGCTATCCCGTCCCTCCCCCAGTGAGGATGCTGAAGCCCCGTCAGTATAAAAAGCATCACCATCTTCTGGAAAATCTGTGCTAGGAATTCCCTCTGTTTTTTTTAAAAATCCCTCTCTTTGTTTCAGCCATGTTCTTTTTCTTCAGATTATTTCCTTGAATGTTTTTTGTCTTCTTGGTCCATTCTCCTGCCTTTCCCCCCAGAAAGACGTCAAAGATAACAATAATTCTCTCCCACGCCGAAGTCGTTTGCGCTGGGCCTGACTTGTCAGGCGCTTAACGGCATGCAGAGCAACGCATTTTCGCTCATATGACAGACAACAGTAGTTGCTGTCTGAGAGTTCGACGACGACGATGAATAATAATAATAATAATAATAAGAAGAAGAAGAAGAAGAAGAAGAAGAAGAAGAAGAAGATGATGATGATGATGATAATAATAATAATAATAATAATAATGTATGGAATTTATATAGCGCTGAATCTTGTAAAGAAACAAATTAAAGCGCTCAGATGTTTTCCCCCGAGGATAATGGAATAAGCACTCATGTGCTTTTTTTTTTTACATATAGTCCCCGCGTGTATGCGGTTTTGTAAATTCTGTCATCTGCTCCCACCGGCACACAGTGGCCTACACTTACGAAAAGCGGAACCGGATTTAACGTGTGCGCAAGATGTTCTGCATGTGTTCGCACAAGGGGCCTCGGTTTATAGTCTCATCCGAAGGACTTTGACATTCAGTTCGATTTTTTGTCAAACTGGGAAGAAAGGGCGAGGCTGGGAGTCGAACCCAGAACCTCACGGTTTACTTGTTGGCAGGCGAACATCTTAATCATCCTGCCACCTTCCTTCCTATAAAATGCAGAAGAATAACAACAAGAAGAAGAACAAGAATTGCGAAGATGAACAAAACGAACAAGAACAAGAAGAACAAGAACAAGAAGAACAAGAACAAGATCAAGAGGAATAAGAGGAACAAGAAGAAGAAAGTCTTCAGAGAAAAAAGAAGTCTGTTTTCCTGAAAACATTTCGGCTCTTACCTTCTTACACCCAATGACTTAACAACTTCGGGTTTTTTTTTGGTGTTTTTTTTGTTTTTTAAACTTGACAACCAACGACATTTTTGTCCATGTCTAGACTTTGGGTGTGTTCGTAAGTCAATTACAGGAGTTGATAGACTCATTAGCCACCTGAATCCGAACGACGAGCAAGAAGAAACTCTTGATTACACACAGAAGACAAGATTAAATTAAAGCACACTTGCCCGCGACACTCTCATCTCATCTCATCTGCTCTGCTCCCGTAAACCCCTCCGGGGGTCGTAGGGGCGGGCACTGCTGTGACGAACGTTGCACCTGTTAAGCTCCATTTGCGGCGGTTGTGGGCAAGTGCCTGGGTTGTGGAGAAGCTCTTCCCTGGTCCTTTCAGTGATGTTGTCTGCCCATTTCTTCTTCGGAGGAGGAGGACGGGATAGCCTAGTGGTTAGAACATTGCGTTCGCAATCTGACGACCCGGGTTCGATTCCGTTCAAGGGGATATTTTTACCCTGGAGTTAACATAAGTGCAGACTCCACTCTCCCCAACAGTCTTTTTGGATGAGAATATAAACCGAGGCCCCGTGTGCGAACGCAACGCAGAACATCTTGCGCACACGTTAAATCCTGTTCCACTTTTCGTAAGAGTAAGCCATTGTGTGCCGGTGGGAACATTTTACAGAATTTACAAAACCGCATACACATGGGGACTGGATGTAAAAAAAAGCACATAAGTGCTTATTCCATTATTCTTGATAAAAAAATGAATAAAATGAATGAATAAATAAATAAAAATAAATTCCCCTGCACTGTTCCTTGCAGTGTGGTCTTGCTCGAAGAAAAGAAAACCAGCACGGTGGCCCTGACAACTTCTCTAGAAGTTAAGAGTGAAGTCAAGAAAAAGTCAAGATTGAAGCAGACAACGGAGATGAGGGGGATGGGGTTAAGTAATGGATGTGTGTGTGTATAGGAGGGAGTGGGGGGGGACGAGGGTGGAGAATGTTTGAATAGTGGGGAGAGAGAGAGAAAGAGAGAGAGAGAGAGAGAGAGAGGAGAGAGAGAGAGAGAGAGAGAGAGAGAGAAAGACAGAGACAGACAGACGGAGACAGAGGCAATGAGACAGAGACTTAGAGAGAGAAAGAGAGACATACAGACAGACATGGACAGAGATGGCGGGACAGATACAGAGACTAAGAGAGAGAGAGAGAAAGAGAAAGAGAGAGAGACAGGAAGACAGACAGAGACAGAGGCCTACTTGAGAGAAAGAGAGACATACAGACATACATAGACAGAGACGGCGGGACAGACAGACAGAGACTAAGAGAGAGAGAGAGAGAGAGAGAGAGAGAGAGAGAGAGAGAGAGAGAGAGAGAGAGAGACAGACGAATACTAGAAAAGAGGGGGCAGACACAGAGAAGAGAGAGAGAGAGAGAGACAGAGGGCAGACAGAGAGACAGAGAGACAGACAGAGAGACAGAGACAGACAGGACAGACAGACAGAAAGACACAGAGAGACAAACAGAGACAGCAGACAGACAGAGAGAGGGGGTGGTGGTGGATGTTGGGATGAAGGGTGTCTGGAAAAGAGAGGGGGGAGGGGGGAGTAGGGGGGAGAGGTGAGTGTACGTGATCTGGGCCGTGACAGATAAGGGAGAGAATCCTTGAGACAGAGAAAAAAAGAAACGGAAGGGGATGGGGGTAGGCTCTGCTGCAGATACCCTGTGATCACGACTACCTAGATTCAACCAATCCACTGTTGGCCGTCGCTCTTTCTCTGTTTCTGGTCCGGTGATCTGGAATGATCTCCCTCTCTCTCTCTCTCTCTCTCTCTCTCTCTCTCTGTCTCTCTGTCTCTTCTCTGTCTCTCTCTGTCTCTCTCCTCTCTCTCTCTCTCTCTCTCTCTCTCTCTCTCTCTCTCTCTCTCTCTCTCTCTCTCTCTCTCTCTCTTCGTCAAAAAGCCTTCTTACGACACTTTTAAATCCAGCCTCAAGACATATTTATTCCAAACGTAAGATTTTTCTCTCTCATGTTTCATCTCAAATGTGTCCCTGCCTTCAACAGTCGAAATTCCCACCACCCTGCCAAAGTGTATAACCTCTGTGTATGTATGTATGTGTGTGTGTGTGTGTGTGTGTGTGTGTGTGTGTGTGTGTGTGTGTGTGTGTGTGTGTGTGGCGTGCGCGCGCGCGCGTGTGTGTACTTTTGAATTTGTCAACTCTGTTAATTGGCTATCGGTTTATGTGTATGGGTGTGTTGAATGCAAGCGATTTGATTTGTTTTGCAATTTAGCGCAATAAATTCATTCATGTATATTATTATATTATTATATTATTGTGTAGCGTGCGTTGGTGGTGTTTGTTGTGTGTGTTTGTGCGTAGTGTATTAGTTGTTGATGTATATAGATTAGATGGTAGTGGTGCGTGCAGGGTGTGTGTGTGAGGATGTGATTGTGTGAGTGATGACGAGTATGAGGGTGAGAGGGAGACAGAGAGAGAGAGAGAGAATTAGAGAAGACGAAGACAGGAAAAAGAAGAACCAGACAGAAACATTATTTTGAAGGTGATTAAAAAAAAACACCACCTCCAATCTGCTTTCTCACATTTTGTCCCCACTTTTAAAATAGTATAATTACACTAAAGGGAAAAAACAGGGGAGGTTAGTGTTAGACCAAACTATGGAGAATATAACTATGATACAACGACCAAAAGTCTTTCGAAATAAAATTTTAAAAAAAGACACAGGTGATCAGCGATAAAAACCCTCTCAAACAGGTACCTCAGTGGCACCTAGAAACCGAGCCCTCAGATCAGGAGCTTAATTAAAGATGTAACCAGTTAGGCTATCTATCCCGCCCCTATGAGACAATTAATACTGAAACCAAATTAGGCGAGCCATGATACAAGCCTTTGCGAAGCGTCGGACAATCGCCACGAATCGTGTGTGATGGGCCTTAGCTTAGCTCAGTCAATACAACACTCGTGTGTGTTGTGTGGTGTGTGTGTGTGTGTGTGTGTGTGGTGTGTGTGTGTGTGGTGTGTGTGTGTGTGTGGTGTGTGTGTGTGTGTGTGTGAGAGAGAGAGAGAGAGAGAGAGAGAGAGAGAGAGAGGAGAGAGAGAGAGAGAGAGAGAAAGTGTGTTTGTGTGTGTGTGTGTGTGTGTGTGTGTGTTGGGGGTGGTGGTGTTTGTGTGTGTGTGTGTGTGTGTTTGTGTTAGTGGGTGGGTGGGTGTGGGTGCGTGTGTAAGTGTGTGAGTGTGTGTGTGTGTGTGTGTGTGTGTGAGTGTGTGAGAGTGTGTGTGTGGTTGTGTGTGTGTGAGTGTGTGTGTGTGGTTGTGTGTGTGTGTTTGTGTGTGTGTGGGTGTGTGTGTGTGGGTGTGTGTGCATGTGTGTGTGTTCGTGTGAGTGTGTGTGGGTGTGTGTGGGCGTACGTGGGTGTGCGTGCGTGCGTGTGTGTGTGTGTACGCGCGCGTGTGTGTGTGCGTATGGGTGTGCGTGTGCGTGTCGTGTGCGTGCGTGCGTGTGAGTGTGCGCGCGCGCGCGCGCGCGCGCGTGTGTGTGTGTGTGTGTGTGGCGGCACAGAAACACATGTTTGAGCACGTATTGATATCATTAAGATTACACACACACATACGTAAACCTACCTAACCATATGCAGTCACGTATATATGCACAAATGCAAACGCCCACGCACTAGTGCTAAACACATACAGGCGCACGCGCGCACTCGCACATCAGAGAGAGAGAAGAGAGAGAGAAGAGAGAGAGAGAGAGAGAGAGAGAGAGGAGGAGGAGAGAGAGAGAGAGAGAGAGAGAGAGAGAGAGAGAGAGAGAGAGAGAGAGAGAGAGAGAGAGAGAGAGATTCTTTTAATTCAAGGGTTTCTTTCTTTCTTTCTTTCTTTCTATGTGGTTGTTTTTTTTGGGTTTTTTTTACATCCAGTCCTCGTGGGTTTTTTTTTTACATCCAGTCCTCGTGTGTATGTAGTTTTGTCAATTTTGTCATCCGTTCCCACCGGCACACAATGGCCTACTCTTCCGAAAAGTGGAATGGGTTTTAACGTGTGCGCAAGATGTTCTGCGTGCGTTCGCACAAGGGAGCTCGGTTCATCTGAAGGACTTTTGGGGAGAGTGGAGTCGGCATTGATGTTAAGTCTAGAGGAAAAAATTCTCTTGAACAAGATTCGAACCCTGGTCAACAGATCACGAGCGCATCACTCTAACCACCAGGCTATCCCGTCCCCAGACAGATAGACAGAGAGAGAGAGAGAGAGAGAGAGAGAGAGAGAGAGAGAGAGAGAGAGAGAGAGAGAGAGAGAGAGAGAGAGAGAAGGACGAGACAGACAGACAGACAGAACAGACAGACAGACACACCCCCCCCCCCCACACACACACACACAGGGGAATATTACTAAAACTAGACTAGCACTCTCAATCACACGTTAAATCCTGTTCCGCTTTTTTTTGGTAAGAGTAGGCCATTTGCGTGCCGGTGGGAACAGATGACAGAATGGACAAAACCGCATACACACGGGGACTAGTGTAAAAAAAAAAAAAAACCCACAAAAATGCTTATTCCATTATCCTCGATATAAAAGAATAAAAGAATGACTAGATAAATATTCTAAAATCAATACAAGAGCAGAAGTCAGAATAAAAAGCTACCCCCTCCACCACCCCCACCACCCCCCAAAAAAAACTTCCCCAAAAAACCCAACACCCCCCCACCCCCACCCCAACCAAAAACAGCCCCGCCCAAAGGAAAACACACCACCCTCCCTTGGGTTTGTTTGTTTTTTTCTTCTCTTTTTTTTCCTTTTTTCTCTCATCCCTCTCTTTAGACAGAATTCCTGCATCGTTGCCCAACGCCTAGCGAAAGTGATAATCCACGGTGATGATCTTTGTAACAAACTCTCATTTATCAAACTCCGTCTCCCCTCGGCCTCACAATGGACTGGTCATGGAGCCGATGGAATTTTTGGATATTGTCGGGGGTGGAGGGTTGGTTGGAGGGCTATGACAGCGTGTGTATGTGTGTGTGTGTGTGTGTGTGTGTGTGTGTGTGTGTGTGTGTGTGTGTGTGTGTGTGTGTGTGTGTGTGTGTGTGTGTGTGTGTGTGTGAACGTTTTGGTTGCGAGTCGTCTGACGGGTGACGTGTGAGAAGATAAACTGAAGCCGTGTATGATGATACGAGTTTATAAATGTAATAATGACAAGTCCCCCTGTGCCTTTTGATGTGCGGTAAATTTGGATCTTAACCCGTGATCTCTGTCTCTGTCTCTCTCTCTCTCTCTCCCTCTCTCCCTCTCTCTCTCTCTCTGTCTCTGTTTCTCTGTCTCTCTCCCTCTCCTCCTCCCTCCCCTCCCCCCTCCCCTCTCTCTTTCTCTCGTCTCGTCTGTGCATTTTTCGATCTCCCGTGTTCGAATCTACTTCATCTCAGGCAAATCTTTGTCTTTAAAATAATTGAGTTACCAAGGATGCTTTTATCCGCTTCTGAGCCTTTCCTGATCACTGGTTATGTCTGTCATTTACTGAGACTGACCTTCCAAAGTAACGGACTTCATGTAGGCTACCTTGCACTTGATTCTCACGACCTCTGCGTCGGGCTGTTTTATTGGACTTCTCTGTGGCTTTTGATGGCGAAATATTTCTCAGAACTATTGTAGTTGGTTATGATTTAAAAAACAAAACAAAACTCTGTGGTTTCTTTGGTTTTGCTTTTGTATTTCTATTTATGAAGAATAGGTTGATGTTTTTCTGACTGACAAGAAAAGTAGAATTGTTTTTGGTGTGCCTCAGGGAAATACAATAGGCCCTGCGTTGTTTTGTTCATTATTAAATTAACGTTTATTTTTTTCTATTTTAGTTTATTACCTTAATTAAGGTTTTGCAAAACTGTTTCAAAACAGTGACAATACTCATTGTCTTTTGAAAACATTGTATATATATATGTGTGTGTGTGTATGTGCGCGTGCGTGTGTGCGCGCGTGTGTGCGTGTGTTTGTGAGTGTGTACGTGCGTGCGTGCTTGCGCGCATGGAATACAGTTGTGTGGCACGCAGTTTGTATTGAATGGCTCATTTTGCGAAAGTTTCTATCATTAATAGACCAATGGTGGGAGTAATCTGTTTATTAACAATATCGTCTGAAAAAAAAAAGCCACTTAATGAAGAAAACACTTTATTGCTTCTTCCATATTTGATGTAGTCCATAATACGCCTCTTTCAACTCTTAGATTATGGGATAGGGAGGATTTACGGTAAGCAAGGGTTTCTCATATAACAGAATATTATGAATAACTTGAAAAGATTCTTTATCTACATCCAAGAGTATGCTATCAGCAAAGCTTATTGGCCCATCCTGTACACTGTAACCATTAATGCTGCTGTGTGAATTTTGTTTTATTGCTTTTTTTTCCTCAATAATAATATAGGGATCACTATACCCAAAATATAAGTGCTATGGATGCACTTGGCAGAAAGGGAATTCAATGACGGATAACTATGAAATGAATCACTCGATCGTTTGGACAGCCAACCACACAAACTGCCATATCAATAAACCAAAAAATTAGTAAAAGACAACCAAAAAAAAACCCAAACAAAAATTAAGAGAGAGAGAGCGAGAGAGAGAGAAGAGAGAGAGAGAGAGAGAGAGAGAGAGAGATAAAGAGAGAGAGAGGGAGAGCGAGAGAGAGCGAGAGAGAGAGAGCAGCAGAGAGAGAGAGAGAGAGAGAGAG
>CM054146.1:19457815-19460315 GCA_028751875.1 Rapana venosa | reverse complement strand
TTCAAAACTGTTAATAAAATCAGAAAGCCTTCTACGGGTTTTGAAACCAAAGTCTAGGAAGGAAAAGTGGCAGGATGGTTAAGACGTTTACCTGCCTAACAAGTAAACCTCGAAGTTCTGTGTTCGATTCCCAGCCTTGCCCTTTCTTCCAAGTTAGACGAGAAAATCGAAGCGAACGTGAAAGTCCTTAATGTAACTATAAACCGAGACCCCGTGTGAGAATGCACGCAGAACACCTTGTACACACACACGTTAAAAAAACACCTCCTGCCACCTTTTGAAAGAGTAGGCCATTTCGTGCTGGTAGGAACGGATGACAACTTTTTTCTTTAAAAAAAACCCTGCATGCACGCTCCCTTTTCTTCGTTCAACCATGATGCATATAAATGACAGATGTCTCACGTGGCATGACCATCTTCTTTTGTCCACGATTGAGGACTGGACATGACATCACAGACAGGGTGGGCAAAGGGACAGAGAATTTGAGTGGAAGGAAAGAAAGAAGAAAAAGAAGAAAAAGAAGGATGGAAGAAAAGGAGAGATGGAGGAATGAAGATGCTGACGAAACCAGTGACTGGCTGTCAGTGATATTAAAATCTCATCTAGTGGCGCGTCCTCCTCATTTCATTTATCACGGCTTGTTGACAGAGAGGGAGACATCGCCCCTAAATATTTATCTCCCCCCTGAATCCTGGATATACCGTCTTTTAAGGAAGCCGGCTTTTACAGCAGGAACATCCTCAGCTTATCTTCTCCTTCTTCTTCTTCTTCTTCTTCGTTATCGTCGTCATCATCTTAAAGTGAACACCCGCAAGAGTGCATACTCTTGTACAGATGTAACTGCAGTTAACGCCCGTGTGTGTATGTGTGTGTGTGTGTGTGTGTGTGTGTGTGTGTGTGTGTGTGTGTGTGTGTGTGTGTGTGTGTGTGTGTGTGTGTGTAGAGTATGTGCAGATTTATCATGGTTATCACCTGCTTGGTTTCATCTTTCTGTGTTGGACTGTCTTCATCTGTAGGTCCTGTGTTGATCTGGTAGCTGATCCAGGATGTGTGTGTGTGTGTGTGTGTGTGTGTGTGTGTGTGTTGTGTGTGTGTGTGTGTGTGTGTGTGTTTGTGTTTAGGTTCATGGAGTTCTCTGTTGGCTGCTCTGTCTGTCTGTCTGTCTGTCTGTCTGTCTGTCTGTCTGTCTGTCTGTCTCTCTCTCTCTCTCTCTCTCTCTCTCTCTCTCTCTCTCTCTCTCCCTCTCTCTCTCTCCGCCACCCTCTCTCCCTCGCCCCCCCCCCCTCTCTCTCTCTCCCTCCCTCCCCCTCTCTCTCTCTCTCTCTCTCTCTCTCTCTCTCTCTTCTCTCTCTCTCTCTCTTTCTCTATCTATCTCTTATTCTTCGGATGAGACTATAAACCGAGGCCCCGTATTCGAACGCACGCAAAACATCTTGCGCACATGTTAAATCCTGTCCCGCTTTTCGTAAGAGTATGCCATTGTGTGCCGGTGGGAAAAGATGACAGAATGTACAAAACCGCATACACACGAGGACTAGATGTAAAAAAGCACATAAGTGCTTATTCCGTTATCCTCGATATAAAAGAATAAAATACAATCTTTAAAAAAATCTCTCTCTCTCTCTCTCTCTCTCTCTCTCTCTCTCTCTCTCTCTCTCTCTCTCTCTCTCTCTCTCTCTCTCTCTCTCTCTCTCTCTCTCTCCCTCTACCCCCTCCTCTCTCTCTCTTCTTTCTCCCACTGGTACACAGTGGTCTACCTTTTCCAAAGGAAGAACGTGTATTCAATGTGTATATAAGATGTTCTGCGTGCGTGTGCACAGTCATGGGACCTCAGTTTTAAGTCTCAACCGGTGGGCTTTCGGGGAAGTGGAGTTGGTACTGATGCTAGCTAACTCTAGAAAGAAAAAAAATAATACTCTTGAGTAGTTCCTCAGAGGTGGTTTTATCCCAGACCGTAAGATTATGAGTGCAACACTCTAACCACTAGGCTATCCTGCCCCCCCACCCTCACTTTATTTTTGTATAAAAGCCTGAAGACAGTACTGGTTTTATCCTCTGCACATAATAATGTAAATTTGAATTTGTTAAAACTGTTATTTTGTGCTTCATCATCATCATCATCAGACCCGTGACCTTGGCGGTCGTGGGGAAGACACGAAAGACGATGCCGTGGTAAGCCTCCTCCATCCATCTCGGTCCTCGGCTCTGCGCAGTAGTGCCGAGTCATTCATCCTGGTCCATTCTCTGATGTTGTCCATCCATGACTTGTTCTGTCTTCCCCTCTTTCTGCCACCTTCGAGTGTTCCCTGCAGTACTGTTTTTGGCAGAGTGTTGTGGCGGGTGACGTGGCCGAACCATTTTGTGATTAGTTGCATATATAAACATAGGTTGAACGCGAGCGATTTGATTTGTTTTTGGAAGATGTAAATCCCATATGTTATCATCGTCATTATTATTCAATGATCCTCTGCAACTGGGCATAATTATTTTTTCTTTCCTT
>CM054146.1:19437815-19452815 GCA_028751875.1 Rapana venosa | reverse complement strand
CAGACAGACAGACAGCAAGAAAGACAGACAGGCAAAGAAAGAGAGAGAGAGGGGTAGAGACAGAGAGAGAGACAGACAGACAAACAGCCAGAGAAGAGGAGAGAGGGAGAGGGAGAGCCATACAGAGACAGAGCTAGAGACAGAGAGGGACAGAGAAGGGCACAGACAGACAGAGAGAGAGAGAGAGAGAGAGAGAGAGAGAGAGAGAGAGAGAGAGAGAGAGAGAGAGAGAGAGAGAGAGAGAGAGAGAGAGAGAGGGAGAGAGAGAGAGAGAGAGAGAGAGATTTTTTCCACGGTTGAAATCAGCGTGGAAGAAGTCACAAATTGACAAATCTGTTTAGATTTTGCCGGTGTGTACTTGATGCTCTGTCTGTCTGTATGTCTGCCTTTATGTCTGCCTGTTTGTCTGTCTGTCTGTCTGTCTGAACTGTCTGTCTACCTTGTTGCCAGTTAGGCCGTTTCTTCGTATTGTTTCCATTCTGTGCTTTTTTCTCTCTGGGTCTCTGTTTCTCTAACTCCTTCTGTTTCTCTCTCTTTCTGTCTGTCTGACTATGTGTCTCTTTCTGTCTGCCTGTCTGTCTGGCTGGCTGGCTGTCTCTCTCTTTCTCTCTCTGTCTTGAGGTCAATTTCTCGCGTTCAGTAGAAATAATAATAATAATAATCATCATCATCATATCATCATCATCATCATCATCATCATCATCATCATCATCATCATCATCATCATCATCATCATGTATGGAATTTATGTAGCGCTGAATCTTGTAAAGCAACAAATCAAAGGGCTCAGATTTTTTTTTCCAGAGGATAATGGAATAAGCACTCATGTGCTTTTTTACATCCAGTCCCCATGTGTATGCGGTTTTGTGAATTTTGTCATCTGTTCCCCACCGGCACACAATGGCCTACTCTTTCGAAAAGCGGAACAGGATTTAACGTGTGCGCAAGATGTTCTGCATGCGTCGCACACGGGGCCTCGGTTTATAGTCTCATCCGAAGGACTTGCTGTATTGATATCTATCCTCAGTTCGAACTTCATACATACACACACGCGCGCGCACGTTCCTTTGCAAGTTGTCCTGCTTTTACCCTGCCAAAGTGTGTGTGTGTGTGTGTGTGTGTGTGTGTGTGTGTGTGTGTGTGTGTGTGTGTGTGTGTGTGTGTGTGTTGTGTGTGTGTGTGTGTGTGTGTGTGTGTGTTTGTGTGTGTGTGTGTGTGTGTGTGTGTGCATGCACATTCGAACTTGTTAGAACTATAAATTGTTACTGGTTGCATGACTGTGTAATAATGAGTTGAGGGCAAGCGCTTTGATTTGTCTGTGCAAGATACAGCGCTATACAAAAATTCCATTTATCATCATCATCATCATCATCATCATCATCCATCATCATCATCATCATCATCATCATTATTATTATTATTATTATTATTATTATTATTATTTTATTATTATTATTATTGTCTTTTAAGAGAGGACTGGACTGAAGTCGTTATCACACTTACGTAATTATTTCACTACACATTCACAACAATGTTTGTTGTTGTTTTAACGTATTCCACTTTAAATCACGGCAGATTTCTCTGCGTGAAATTCGGGCTGCTCTCCCCGGGGAGATCGCGTCGCCACAAGAGCAGCGCCACCCATTTTTTCTTGTCCTGTCGGCAACTGTATTTGTTTCCATATCTGTGACTTTTTACTACAGAATTTTGCCAGGGACAACTCTCTTGTTGTTGCGGGTTCTTTTATGTGCACTAAAATGAGTATCACACACGGGACCTCGGTTTATCGTCTCATCCGAAAGACTAGCACCCATACCACCACTACTCACGGTCTAGTGGATGGAGGGGGGCGGGGAAGGGGGGGAGGAGATTCTGACACAAACGGGGATCGAACCGCCACACACTTCAAACCCAGACTTTTCGCTTTTTAGGCGGGCGTGTTACACCTAGACCACAGGGGGGACGGGATAGCCTAGTGGTTAGAACATTGCGCTCGTAATCTGACGACCTGGGTTCGATTCCCGTTCAAGGGGATTATTTTCCTCTGGAGTTAACATCAGTGCAGACTCCACCCTCCCTAAAAGTCCTTCGGATGAGACTATAAATGGAGGTCCTGTGTGCGAACGCACGCAGAACATCTTGCGCACACGTTAAAACCTGTTCCGCTTTTCGTAAGAGTAGGCTATTGTGTGCCGGTGGGAACGGATGACAAGATTTACAAAACTGCATACTCACGGGAACTATATGAAAAAAGAACACGCGTGCTTATTCCATTATCCTCGAAATAAAAGAATAAAATAAATAGATAAATAAATAGATCAATCTCTCTGCATGTCTGTCTGTCTGTCTCAAGCAGAACGTCTTGCGCACACGTTAAATCCTGTTCCGCTTTTCGTATGAGTAGGCCGGTGCCAGTGGGAACGGATGAGAGAATTTACAAAACACCGCATACACACGTGGACTGGAGGTTAAAAAAAAAAAGCACATAAGTGCTTTATTCCATTATCCTCGACATAAAAGAATGAAGGAATAAAATAAATAAAGATAAATAGATAAATCCATTTGTTGATTTTGTCCGTTCTTTCCGAGTGGACTGTTCTCGGAGGTGATGGTGGTGGCAGTTATCTGTCATTTGTGGTCTGCATGTGGCTACGCGATTCACTTCTGGCTCATAAATAAATGTCGCTTGGCAAAGCTTAATCAAAGTGTCAGTAAACATGTTGTTTGTTGTTACTTTTTTCCCTTTCTAATGCTGTTGCTAAAAAAAGGACCGGGTGCGTATGTGATGTACATGTGGGTGAATATGTGTGTGCGTGCGTGTATGTTTGTGTGTGTGCGCGTACGTGCGTGTGTCAATCAATCAACCAATCCTATTTATTCAGTTTTTGTAGTTGTGTGTGTGTGTGTGTGGAGGGGGGGGGGATTGAAGAAATATCTACACGTGTTTATCAAATTGTCTTTTTCTCTACAAGCGCAGAACGAAAGGTCTTTATGAGTGCGCATGCACATCACTTCTCTCTGTCTACCTGTCCGTCTGTCTGTCTGTCTCAGACACACACGCACACGCACACACACACACACACACACACACACACACACACACACACACACACACCACACACACACACACACACACGCACACACACATGAGTGCACACGCACGAAATACGCACATACACATTCAAGCAGACTATACTAGTAAGCAGTTATCTTGAATTTATAATCCACGCCTTCTATATTCAAACAATTACCTGGAGAGCAAAAAGGTAAAAAAGAAAAAATGACAAAAGTGTCCCATAACCTATGTGGTCGTAGGGGAGCGAGGCGTCAGAGACCTCAACTTCTCCAGGGGCCAGCATATTGAGGGCGGCGCCCATCTCCTCTCCCTCGCTGCTTTACCTTCCCTGACCCTAAAGAGTACAGTTACCCATTTACAGTTGGGTGAAGTTGGGAAGGACTGTACTGAAGCCAAGGCACGTAAACGGTCACCCATCTACCTGGTAACCATGCTCGACGCTGCTTGACATTGGCTTTAGGAAAGCGAGTGCTCTGACCACTGAGCTACCCTGTCCCCATAGAGAGTAATGTGGGGGAAAAAATCCTACAAAAAAAGTGTTGTAGATGTACAGACGTTCATACTCCCCCCACACACCATTTAGGGTGAGACTATACACAACAAAACGTAAGTAAAAAAAAACTCAATCGGCACATCATCTTTAAAGTCTAGAACAAAAAGTGTACATAAGAGGTAAGGAGGTTGAAGAGGAGGAGAAGGAGAAGGAGGAAGTCAGAGAGAAACACACACACACACACACACACACACACACACACACACACACACACACACACACACAACACCACACACACACACACACACACACATGCGCGTACACACACACCCACACACATATTTTAAATTTTCCACCCTTTATATTGAAAAGACGTTGATTTGAAGAACACCAACGAACACACACACACACACACACACACACACACACACACACACACACACACACACACACACACACACACACACACACACACAGAAGCAGCCAGACTCAGACAGAGACCAAGCCCCCCCCTACCCGCCCCCCCCCCCCATCCCCCTCCCCACCGAAAACCAAACCAAAACAGAAATAAAAACCCACACAGACACAGACAAAACAAAACAAAACAAAACAAAAATCATTAACAACAACAACAAACAAAAAATCACCACAGAACATCAAATCCTTTCTTTTCCTTCAAAAAAACTTTTTTTTCTCATCGACCAATCAAACCTCACCACCTCACCCACCCACCACCCCCCCCCCCCCTCCACCCCACCCCCAACCTCTAACCCCCCCCCCCCCCCCATCTCCCCTCCCCTCCCTTCCCACCCACCCCCATCACCCCCATCCCCACCCACCCCCTCCAGTTCCCAACAGTCACTTTCTTGTACAAATCAACATCAAGCCATTCAAACAAAAACTTGCTGATGGTAGCGGGTTTCGGCGGTTCTTGTCAACAAAGTCTCACAAAGGGAACCAGCGGGTTTTCCACCTCCCTCACAGCTCTGAGTGTTGACTGCCCAGAAGCTGCCCTCACCAAGCCGCAGGAGGAACGGCGCCTGCCCATAATGCCTCGCGGGACTCTCACTTCCGGTGTTAAACACCTACCTCGGGGGGGACCGGTCTCCGTTCTCTGTCACTGTTCAGAAAAGTAAGGATTTTTGTGTGTGTGTGAGAGAGTGTTTGTGTTTGAGTGTCTGGTGGTTAAAAAGAACGCGGAAAATGTCTGTCGCGCGCGTAGACTTTGCTTAGTTACTTGATGGTGGTGGTAGTGGTAGTAAAAGTAATGAATGTACAGAAGTGAGTTGAAATTGTTGCCAGAGAGAGAGAGAGCTCCAGAGAGAGAGAGAGAGAGAGAGAGAGAGAGAGAGAGAGAGAGAGCTGCTGAAGGGAACAGAAGGGAATGGTTAAACATAAACGCGTGCGAACTTTTCGTGTTTGTCTGTGTATGTATTGTGTGTGTGTGTGTGTGTGTGTGTGTGTGTGTGTGTGTGTGTGTGTGTGTGTGTGTGTATGTGTGTGTGTGTGGCTGTGAGTGTGTTTGTCTTTTTTGCTTAGTCATCTTTGTCCTAGTTTCATACTAATTGGTTTTGGGGGTTTTATTTTGGTACATTCTGGTAGTGTCATTGAACTTTCAAGAAGTGGCATCAGAAGAAAAAGACCATTATTCTATTCTAGAGAGTTCTCCTGTGGGGATGCCGGGGACTTCTCAGCATAAAGAGCATCCCCCACCTTCTGGAAATTATATGCTAGGAATTCCATCTTCTCTAACCCTCTCTTTGTTTCTGCCTTGTTCTTTTTCTTCCCATCACCTCCTGTCTCGTCTATTTTCTGCCTTTTTGGTTCATTCTTCTACCTTTTTTTTTCAAGAAAGACTTAATAGATGACAGGTCTCTCCCATGCCGAAGTTGGATGCGCTGGGCCTGACTTGTCAGGCGCTTGACAGCGGCGCAACGCATTTTTGCTCATATGACAGACAACAATTGTTACTGTCTGAGCGTTTGACGACCAGAGAGACTCAAGACTCAAGACTTAAGACATAAGGGATCAGAGAGAGAGAGAGAGAGAGAGAGAGAGGAGAGAGAGAGAGGAGAGAGAGAGAGAGAAGAGAGAGAGAGGAGAGAGAGAGAGAGAGAGAGAGAGAAGTTTAAGTTAAAAATTCAAAACCTTCACTCCAAAAACTGGTATTCATAAATAATTTCAATGTTGTTTTAAGATGTGTGTGGTGTTGTTGCTTTTTTTTTAAATCGTTCCTCTGCTAGAGATGAGATTTGGCGTATGCGACTGGTTTTTCCCAAGTCAAACCAAGTCAAGTCAAGTCACATCTTACTAACTACATTTTATGCATTAAAAACAACGATCAGTTGCTGCTCTGAGGCATCGCACTCTAATTCAAGCAGAGTCAAACCAAATAATTTTGCTCTGTATTCCTGCAATAGGGATGGGGGGGGGGGGGGGGGGGGGGAACTCAGTGGTCAGAGCACTCGCTTTCCCCCAGCTAAGGTTTAAGCAGCATCGAGCATGGTTACCAGTTGGATGGGTGACCGTTTGCGCGCCTTGGCTTCAGTACAGTTCCCCCAATTCACCCAGCTTTCAATGGGTACCTGCCTTCTTTAGGGTCAGGGAAGGAGGTAAAGCAGCGAGGGAGAGGAGATGGGCGCCGCCGCCCTCAATACGCTGGCCCCTGGAGAAGTTGAGATCTCTGACGCCTCGCTGCCCTACGACCACATAGGTTATGGGACACCTTTACCGTTACCTTATTTCTGCACTAAAAAAAATGCACTGTTGCTACTTTTTTTCGATCCTTGCCTAGAGTTTCGAGGGTCACCGAAAATGGTGAGATTTTGCGTATGTGGCCATTTTTGCCGACCATGAAGGTAGCCACATTCCGTTTTCTTGGATGCATGCCGGGTATGTCCGTGGTTCTGTAACCCACCGAACGCTGACATGAAACGCAGGATCTTGAAAGTGCATATTTTGATCTTCTGCATGTGTATGTACACAGAAGGAATGAAAGGCACTGGCAGGACTGCATTTTGAGTTGACCTAGAAGATAGCAAATATCCCCCCCCCCCCCCTTAATTCACCAGATGCTGCCGAGATTCGAACCCACGACTTCATGGACCGATAGGATTGAAGTCGAACGGTTTTAACCACTCGGCTATAGCGTCCGTCACTTGCTGCTTTAAAGCATGACATTTCAAGTCAAGTCAAGTCAAATCTGGTCCTATCTTACTATACATTATGTATTAAGTAAAGGTATGTATGTTTGTCCGTCGTGTCCGACGATGATCTCCAAAACAGCAGAGGAGGCAGCTGCTGTTTTGGAAACTGGCAGAAATTTGGTTATAGTGGAGATGCCTTTCCCATACCACTCTGTCAGCCAAGTGGGCATAAGGACAGTCAGTGTTGGAGATGTTCTCCAAAGGCCAACCAGCCCCCAGGGCTGCAGCACATAAGGACTGTGCGAGTCAAGCCTCCTAGTCAGAGAGTCATAGTCGATCACTAAAGACTAAATTGTCAAGTGGAATTCCATGAGTGGGAAAGCCACTGGTCATACAGCCTCTCACTTTGCTGTTGCCCCCAGCGTCAATGGTTTAATCAAGAACTGTGATAAAGCCCAGGCGCTGAAAGGTAAAGGTGTCCCATAACTTGTAAGGTCGTGGGGAGCGAGGCGTCGGAGACCTCACCTCTCAAGGGGCCAGCATATTGAAGGTGGTGCCCATCTCTTCTCACTCGCTCCTTACCTTCCCTGACCCTAAAGAGGCAGGTACCGATTTACAGCTGGGTAAACTGGGGGACTGTACTGAAGCCACGGCGCGCAAACGGTCACTCATCCAAGTGGTAGCCACGCTCGACGCTGCTTTATATTAGCTGGGGAAAGCGAGTGCTCTGACCGCTGAGCTATCCCGTCCCCTGCATTATGCATTAGAAAAAAGAATAATCAGTTACTGGTTTGATACAGTACGCTTAAAGTCAAGTCAAGTCAAACGAAGTCAAGTGAAACCAAGTCAAGTCAAGACAAGTCAAGTCAAGCCAAATCAAGTCAAGCCTTGCTATGTATTGTGCATTTTAAAAAACATTTCAAAAACAAAAACGATCAGTCGCTGATTTAAGGCATGACACTTTAACGATCGTAACTAGATATATTGCACCCTGTTGCCTTTGAATGTGGAGAATACTAACCTGCTTCTTTGTGGGAGGCTGTGCCATTTAACTTTGTTTTCGCTTTCTTCTTCTATTTACTGCCCATTCACATCGAAGTGAATTGCATTTTCGTTTGTTTGTTTGTTTGTTTATATTCTTTATGCCCCCCCCTCCCTGCTCCCCTCCAATCTTTTTTTTAAGCAGACTGATTGGAGGGCTTGTATTTTAAATGAGCTCTGACTTCTATTGCTGACTGACTGTAAATCTGTTTGATTGTATGCCTCTTAGTCTGTCTGTTTCTGTCTCTCTTCTTCTCTCTTCCTCTGTCCCTGTCTTTCTCAGTTCTTTCTCGGTTTCTTTGTTTCTGTCTGTCAGTCTGTATCTCCCCAATTCTAACTGTGTCTCTTTCTCTCTCTCTGCTTCACTGTTTCCTCTGTCTCTGTCTCTCTGTCTGTCTGTCTCTCTCTTTACCTCTGTAGTTTTTACTTCTCTTTTCTGTCTGTCTTACTCTGTACCTCTGTTTGTCTGTCTGTCAGGCCAAAACAGTACAGAAGTGTTCTAGGGTCAAACTCTCCCTGGAGGTAACATTATTGATTATCTTATTTATATTCATGATTTATAGATCTATATGAAAACTAATACTGTCCATATGCTTTTAAAACGGAAAAAGTAGTTTCACACTCCTAAACTGAAAACGTATCAGATTCAACTTTTTCAGACATATATAACGTCTTTCAACACTATCACAATACCTTGAAAGAATATACGCATCCACTTTTATTTCATGGAGAATATTATTTCCCGCCCATTTCAGTCTAGTTTCAAACCACCCCAATCAATCTTGTCGTGCAGCCTTATAAAGAATGTGTGACTCGTGGCTCCCCAGCAATCAATCAGTTTAGAATGGCAAGTGCTGTTTTTTGTTGACTTGAAAAAGGCCTTTGATCTCGTTGGACTCTCTGTTTTCCTGATAGCCACCATCCCTCTATCTAAATAGCCCCTTGTTATTTCAATTCTTTCATTCATTATTAACAATAAGAACACCATACATGTTTAACGATGGACGAATCTCCACTAAAAGTCTAGACAAACATGGAGCCCCTCAGGATGTTTTCTTTGGTGCTCTCCTCTTAAACTAAATGACGTACCTTCATCACTTTCATACAGTCACAAACGTGTTACTTGGGGGTGATTAGACATTTACAGTCACTGGAAACGATGTGCAAATAAGTGAAACTTGTTTCCACCAGTGACTAGCCGAAATATCAGAAAAATGGTGTAACTCAAACGCCATGGTCAAGCGCTCTCCCAAAACTACATCACTGGTAATAGCCACCAGCTAAAAATATCAGCTCCCTGTTAGTCATCCCTACGTTTAGATGACGCTTTGATCGAATAGGTACATGGAACACTGCGTTTTAGGTATTATTCTCGATGACGAACTACAATGGCAGCCCCATCTGAATAGACTTTACTATAAAAAAAAAGAAGGGAAAGGTGTCCCATAACCTATAGGGACGTAGGGGAGCGAGGCGTCAGAGACCTCACTTTTCTAGGGGTCAGCGTATTGAGGGCAGCGGCGCCCATCTCATCTACCCTCGATGCTTCACCTTGCCTGACTCCAAAGAAGCAGGTATCCATTTACAGCTGGGTGAACTGGGGGGAATGTGCTGAAGCCAAGGCGCACAAACGGTCACCCATCCAATTGGTAACCACGGTCGATGCTGCTTAACCTTGGCTGGGGGAAAGCGAGTTCTCCGACCACTGAGCTATCCCGTCCCCACAAACTTTGCAATACAGTCACAAAAATCCCATTTTTGCAGTATCTCAAGTGAAATGGCACATCAATACTGATAGAGTAGAAATTTTCTGTCAGTCGCATCTAATGTCTCGTATTAAATTATGCATTGAAAATATAGGACGTGCACTGCGATTTTCCACCAAAAATCCCCCCAAACAAACAAATAAACCCAAAACAATAAAACAGAGATGAAGTTCTCTTCACAGAAGAGCAGTGAAACTCATTCAACCCAACTTGCCGGTCACAAACAGTTAAAGAAGAGTAAGAAACTCAGCATAATATCGGCTGCATGAGGCGTTCCGAGAGAGGATCTGGCCTGACTGACCCACACCACCCCAGCAGTGACCAAGAAGCTCTGTGGAGACTGGGAGAGAGGACCTGCAGCAGAGTACAGCTGCCTTCATCACAGAGACTGAGTTGGCTATCCAACAAACGCAAAAAAGAAAAATCGTCACGGAAACAAACAAGATACATCAAAGCAATGCTGTTGTACATAACAGCAATCCCCCCGTGGGGATGTCAGGGGCCTGTCAGTATAAATAGCATCCTCACCTCTTGGAAACTCTGTGTTAGGAATTCCCTTTTTTCTATCCTTCTCTTTGTTTCTGACTTGTTCCTTTTCTTCCTGTCACCCCCTTCTTGTCTATTTTCTGCCTCCTTGGTCCATTCTCTGCCTTTTTTTCTCAGAAAGACTTCAAAGATAATAAAATTTTAATTCTCTCCTATGCTGAAGTCGGATGCGCTGGGCCTGACTTGTCAGGCGCTTAACGGCAGCGTGAAGCATTTTCGTTTATATGACAGACAACGATAGTTGCCGCCTGAGCGTTCGCTGGGGAAGAAGAAGAATATCGATGCAAAATACAGTTTACTATAATTATCAATTTAGTATTGACTAAGCTCGTAAACAACTACTGATGTGTCAGGAAATGTTACTCCCCTGTCTATGTATATAATCACCAGAAATCCACAGTAGTTTTATCGGGCCCATCTGTGTGGAATGCTTTTTCAGCATCTCTGAAAAATACAAATTCTCTGAAACATTTTAAGAAACGAGTGTATGCTTTTCTTATGTCCCCCAGCCTTAGTGTATTCTTTCTTTCGTGCGTGCGTGCGTGTGTGTGTGTGTGTGTGGGGGGGGGGGGGTGGGGGTGTATGTGTGTGTGTGTAGTACAATCACATACATGCATACTTTTGTTTGGTCTGTTTGCTTATTTGTTGCTTGATTTTTTTGTTTTGTTTTCAGAACCCATTTATTTGTATACAATAGATTGACAGTTTTTCTTAGAACATTTTGTTAAGTACTGCATCTAAAAAAATTTTTTTAGAACATTTATTGCTGTGTAGAACAATTAAATCCTTTCTACATTTTCCTTGTATTATCTTTATGACATTTCTTTTCCCACCAATGTTTTTTTAACCTGTTTTGCTTCATGTATGTTTTACAGGGACAGATTTGCAAGACCAAGTTTCGCCTCACATCTTTATTGTTGCCAAAAAAAAATATATATATATCTCCCTCTCTGTCTGTCTGTCTGTCTATCTGTCTCTGTCTGTCTCTCTCTGTGTCTCTCTCTCCCTCTCTGTCTGTTTGTCTGTCTGTCTCTCTCTATTTCTCTCTCTCTGTCTCTCTCCCTCTCCCTCTCTCTCTCTCTCTCTCTGTCTCTCTCTCTCTCTCTCTCTCTCTCTCTCTCTCTCTCTGTATCCCAAGGTTTGGTTGTGTGTGGCAGTGTGGTCGTAACTCCGCTTTACAGATTCTTAAGAGCACTCTAGCACCTTTTACAACACTGCTAATCCCCCCCCTCCCTCCGCCTCTCCCTCTCTCTCTCCCTCACCCTCACCCTTTCTCTCCCTCCCCCACACCCACCCCCTACTCCCTTACACCACCCCAACCTCCACCCCCGACTACAAACCGTACCCCTACCCCCCCCCCCCCCCCCTCTCTCTCTCTCTCTCGCACCCCCTTCCCTCCAGCAAACCAATAATAAGCCAGCGGGCGCTCACTACTAAGCCTGCTCTCACACACACAAGAGCGGTTAGAGGTAGGGGGGAGGGGACAGTACTCTAAAAATTCGTCAATCCCACGATCCGCGCTTGTTCCATTCTGTTCCCGTTCCTTTTCTACATGTGTGTGGTAGTAGTTGGTATGTCTACATGGTAGACAGACACTTCTTGACAGATAGCAGGGAGAACAAGACAAAAGTGTTGATATTTTGACAGGAAAAAGAGAGAAAGAGAGAAAAAGAAAGAAATTGAGAAAGAAAAGTTGGAACCAAAACCACAGAAAAAAAAGATTTATCAACAAAGGCGTCAAAAGCTGTGTCAAAAAAAAAAGGAGAGAGAAAAAAAGGTGAAAAAGAATTGCTGATAGTTTTGACGATTTTGTGTAAATTCGTGTACTCGGATTTATTTGTTTTTTTACCGAAATATAGAAGATAGATAGATGTAAGGATTTGTTATTGCGAGGATTCAGAAGAGAGAAAAGGAGGATTTAGGAGGGAGAGAGAGAGAGAGAGAGAAGAGAGAGAGAGAGAGAGAGAGAGAGAGAGAGAGAGAGAGAGAGAGAGAGTAAAAATGCCAACCTCTCCCCCTTATTTTGTTCTCGTGAGTTAGGACATAGGATTGTAAGGGTTTTCAACCACCCGAGAAAGAAAGAAAGGAAGAAAGAAAGAAAGAAAGGAAGAAAGAAAAAAAAGAAAAAAAGGGAGAGGCAGTGATAAAGAAAGAGAGAGCAAGAGCGAGAGCGAGAGCGAGAGAGAGAGAGAGAGAGAGAGAGAGCAGTGGGAGAAATTGTAGCGAAAAGAAAAAAACAAACCCAGCACGTTTCTTCTTCTTCATCCAAACTCAGACTGAGTAACGTTTTTACGGTAGGTCAGTAAAGGAGAAATTTCCGTCACAATTGCTATCAGTTCGTCTGCAGTACTCAGTGTTCAGGGAGTGAGTGACCCAGTGAGATAGTGATTGGACTTCTCCCGTAACTCCTTGAGAAGTCATTGGAGTACAGCACTGTTTTTGCTGTAGGGGTGGTTATGGGGGGATTTTTTGATGGGTTTGGTGTCGTTCTTATTTGTTCGTTTTTTTCATTTTTTAGACAGCGTAGCGTAGGGCAGGGTTTTTAGTTTTTAGTTTTTTGTGTTTTGTGTTTTTTTGTTTTTGTTTTTTGGTTGTTGTTTTTTACAACTGCTATCAGTTCGTGTGCAATACTTAGTATTGAAGAGTGGTTTAGTGTGACTGTAATTTGATTTGACTGCTTTCATAACTATTTGCGGAGTTAGTTTTTCTTTAGGAAAATCACTGTATAATGTATGTATATATGTATATATATATATACATACATACATACATACATACATACATACATACATACATACATACATACACACACACACACATACATACATACATACATACATACATACATACATACATACATACATACATACATACATACATACGTATATACATACATACACACACACATACACACATACATTCATTTTTTTTCATTTTTCAGACAAGTGTAGCTTCAGCAAGTTGAGTCCATCCTCTTTCAGGTAGTGTGGTCGTGACTGATTTAAAAAGTGACGGAATCGAGAGTGTCTAGCGCCCAAAAAACAAAAAGAGTTCAACCAAAGTGACCAGTTAGTGTGAAATGAAATGAAGGAGTCTTGTCCAGCGTGTGGATAAAGCTTTGGTCATTCCCGTGGATTGGATTGGTTTTTTTATATTGGTGTGACAGGTGGATTTTCGTTTTCTCTGTGTGTGTGTGTGGAAGTGGAAGGTAGGTCGTCGATTAACCCCAAGGAGTGTGATGGTACCTGGGAAGGAATAGGTTAACAGGTGAGTTTCAGAGTGTTGTTTTGATTTTTCATGTCTTTGGTGTCGTTGTTTTTTTTTCTTTCCACTGTTTGGTTGGTTGGTTGTTTGTTTGTGCGTTATTTTGAGTTTGTTTGTTTTGTTTCTTTGTTATATGGTTGTTTACTTTTTTTTCCTGTTTTGCTACAAGTTATTATTTCCACGGTTGTTGGGTTTTTTGGGGGTGGGGGTGGGGGTGTGGTAAATTTTATTTGTTTAATTTATTAATCGAGTACTTCTCTTCTTTTTTATATACCTTTTTGTGTAGAGTCTATATGTTTTGCATTATTCAGGTGTTTTTTTTTCTTGTTTTTTTTTCTTTTTCCTTTCCTCCCTTCCTTGTTTGTTTTTTTTCGTTTTTTTCTTCTTTCTTTCTTTTTCCTTACTTCCTTCCTTTCTTTCTTCTTTCTTTCTTTCTTTCGTTCTGTCTTTCTTTTGTCCTTTCTTTCTTTAAAAAATTTTTTTTTTTATTTGCTTTTGCTTCTTTATTCTTTTCCACTATTCTTTCTTTATTTTGTCTTTCATTCATTCATTCATTCATTCATTTCATTTTCATTCTTCAATTATATTCATTCATATTAACTTTCTTTCTCTTTCTGAAAAGTGTAAAAAAGTACATGATTGAACCATACGAAGAAAATAACACCATACTTACAGATGGCTGAAAAAGAAAGAAACCATACCAGAAAAAAAACTAAAAATCAACAAAACCACCACCACACACACTACCCCACCACACCACCACCACACACACCACACAACAACAACAACAGCAACAACACACAACATACTTTACATTTTTTCTAAAGACAGGAAAAAGGAAATACCAGAAAAATATATCAACTTATAATAATCGAAACACACACACACACACACACTCTCTCTCTCTCTCATCTCTCTTGTGTGTGGTTGTGTGTGTTATTGTTGTTTATTGTTTATATTTGTTGGTGGTTGATGTGGGTTTTTTTGTTTTAGTTTGTGTTTTGTTTTGTTTGCTTGATTGTTTCGTTGATGTGGTTGATTCAATAATTCGTGGTAGTGTTTTTTTTTTCTTAAATTTCCTTCTTTGTTGTGCTTTTATTTGTATGGATTATTTTGGTTTCCGTTTTTCTTTATCCTCCTATTCATTTTTATCATTTGCTTATAACAGTGGGTTTTTTTCGTTCCTCGGTTCACCGAACGTGAGAGTTTGCGTATGCGACCTTTTATTTATTTTCTTTAAAAACCTACCATTAAAGTAGCTGTATTCTGACTTCAGGATGGACAGTAACAGTGTTAATTCGTGTCGCGACATTCATCCTTTGATATCAGCACGAAAAGAGTTAGCCTGCATTGTTTTGTTAAGAGTTTACACTCACGGCATGTGAAATTTATGTGAAATTCGGAGTGTTCATTCCCCACCCCCTACCCCCCAAAAATGCACGCGCGCGCACGCACGCACACATGCAGCACCAGAACGCGAGAAGAAAACACACACACACTCTAACTACACCTTGAGTGAACAACTTAAATATCAAACAAGAACACACACACACACACACACACACACACACACACACAGAATGAACAGTTTAACGTAACAATGAAACCAAAACTTCACAGCTACCAGACGCGTTCAATCCACGCAAAACGTTTAAAATATGTTTAGAA
>CM054146.1:19432815-19435315 GCA_028751875.1 Rapana venosa | reverse complement strand
AGTCCTTGGGATGAGACTACTATAAACCGAGGCCCCGCCTGCGAACGCACGCAGAACATCTTGCGCACACGTTAAATCCTGTTCCGCTTTTCGTAAGAGTAGGCCATTGTGTGCCGGTGAGAATAGATGACAGAATTCACATAACTGCATACACACGGGGTCTGGATGTAAAAAAGAAAGCATAAAGTGCTTATTCCATTATCTTTCGATATAAAAGAATAAGATAAAAAGATAAATAAAATAAAATAAATTTAAAAAAAAACGGTCGCATACCCAAACTCTCACCATTGGTGAACCTCGGAGCTCAAATCGAAGAACGAGAAAATAATGATTGTAATGACAGTAAGCTGAAAAGAATTACTTTAAGTTCATTAACTATAATCATTTGAAAAAAATAATTTTAAAAAAGCCAGAGGTTTTGATGGGACGACGGTTCATTTTTCAGCTGCCAAATCAACGATAACGACAATGGCAATGGTCGTCGTCATCAACATTATTTTTATTTATTTATTTATTTTAAAATAATAATTTTATTTATTTTTTTTATATCGAGGATAATGGAATAAGCACTTATGTGTTTTTTTTACATCCAGTCCCTGTGTGTATGCGGTTTTGTCAATTCTGTCATCTGTTCCCACCGGCACACAATGGCCTACTCTTTCGAAAAGCGGAACAGGATTTTAACGTGTGCGCAAGATGTTCTGCGTGCGTTCGCACACGGGGCCTCGGTTTTATAGTCTCATCCGAAGGACTTTTGGGGAGAGTGGAGTCTGCACTGATGTTGACTCCATCATGATCAACGTCGTCATTATCATCATCGTCAACATCATGGTAAATAGCGAAGGTGTTGGTTTAAAAAAAAAATCACTGTCTGTAACAGCTACAAATGTAAAATAAATAAATAAATAGATAAATAAATAAATAAACAGGACCCTTCCCCCCTCGCATCCTCCCGACCCCCCCCCCCCCCCCCGCACCCCCCCCCCCCCCCCCCCCCCCCGCATCCTCCCCCCTCGCAACCCCTCCCCCCCTGCGCCCCCCTCCCCGCCTACCCCCTCCCGCCCCGTATGCAATCGTTGTATAATCTGCGCATTGTGAAATTGGGTTTCTTTCTTTAAAATACAAATTTCTTTTTCCTCAACATGAAGTAACTTTAAAAGCCAGATATTCTTGTCTTTCAAATCACTCGAGGGCCCCAAAATAATGCTGGTATTATAAAATATGTTTTAATATGGGTATGTTCCATTCTGTTTGTTTGTTATGAAATTAGTTTGTTGTGGTTGTCATGTTTACTTTTGTTTTGGGAAGGGGGATGTGGATTGGGGATGGGTGTGGGTGTGGATGTTGGGGGGTAGGTTTGAATTTGGTTTGTCGGGTTCTTTTTCTTTCTTTTGTTGTTTTTGCTTTTTTGTTTGGTTTTGTTCTGCCTTTTTTCTTAGTTATTTTCTTATTTTACTGAAGTTTTTTTTTCTTATTTACTTCTTTGTTTTTGCTTTGTTTGATGTGCTTAGTGTGTTTGTTTTGTTTGTTTTGGTTTGGCGTCGGTTAAGAGAGGAACAAGATGTTCGTAAAACTTTTCTTCTCCTTTTCTTTCCGTCTTGTCCTCCTCTTTTTCATTCTTTCTTTCCTTCTTTTCTTTTTAGTGTAGGGGGTTTTGTTATAAGGCGCGCTCTCTTTCTTTCTTTCTTTCTTTCTTTCTTTCTTTCTTTCATTCTCTCTTTTATTGTAGGAATTGTTTTTGGTGAATGTTATACTTTCGTGTTTTTTCGGTTTTTTCTTTTCTTTTCTTTTCTTTTCTTTCTTTTCTTTCTTTCTTTCTTTCGTTTCTTTTTTTCTTTCTTTCTTTCGTTTCTTTCTTTTCTTTCTTTTTTCTTTCTTTCTTTCTTTCTTTTTCTTTCTTTCTGTCTTTCCTTTAGTTTTTTTCTTTCTTTCTTTTTCCTTTCTTTCTTAATTCCTTCCTTCCGTCCATTCTTTCTTTCTTTCTTTTTTTTTCTTCTTTCTTTTTTCTTTTTCTTTTTTCTTTCCTTCCTTCTTCTTCTTCTCCTTCCTTCCTTCCTTCCTTTCTTTCTTTCTTTCGTTGATTCTGCAATGTGGTGTGCTCCTTGATCTAGCTATAAACGATGCTGCAACAGAGTTTGTGAATCATTCAAAACCTCTCAACTAGCTCCTGATTTGTTCATTGAGAGGGTACCAATTTGGACCGAGTATGTAAGTGTATGGAATGTCCATATTAATTTTTATTTTTTAATGTTTTACATAATTTATATCATTATGCAAAAAATGAATCTAGTCTACATCAAAGTGTCAGTAAGGGAAAAGGCTTTCTTTTGGTCAAAAGTTTCTGTCTGTCTGTCTGTCTGTCTGTCTGTCTGTCTGTCTGTCTGTCTCTCTCTCTCTCTCTCTCTCTCTCTCTCTCTCTCTCTCTCTCTCTTGTCATGAAAAAGGATGTTTTAAAACACAAAAAACAGCAAATATACAAACAGAAACAAAGAGAAACAAA
>CM054146.1:19420315-19425315 GCA_028751875.1 Rapana venosa | reverse complement strand
TTTTATTTTCTTTCTTTCTTTCCTTCCTTCCTTTCTTTTTATTTTCTTTCTTTCTTTCTTTCTTCTTTTTCAATTGAGTGGATGGAGCATAGTATATAGACAAAATAATGGAATCGCTAAGTATTTTTTTTTATTTAAAGAAAAACGTGAAATGAAAAAGAAGGAAAAAGAAAGTAGCTGAACTTTGTGGTTCTTGTGATTTATTTCTGTGTCCTTAGAAACGTTTTTATGTCGATGTAACTTTGTACTTTTTTTTTTCCAAATGAGTCGACACTTTACACAATCACATGCCTGTTCTCATAAAATTTCTTTCTTTCTTTCTCTCTTTCTTTCTTTCTTTCTTTCTTTTTCTTTCTTTCTTTCTTTCTTTCTTATTTCACTCCTTCTTTCTTTCTTCCTTTCCTTTCCTTTTTTTCTTTCTTCTTCCTTCCTTCCTTCTTCTTCATCTTTCTTTCTTTCTTTCTTCCCTTCCTTTCTTCCTTCCATTCCTTCCTTTCTTTCTTCTTCTGTTCTTTCTTTCTTCCTTCCTTCCTTTCTTCCTTCCTTTCCTTTCTTTCTTCTTTCTTTCTGTTCTTTCTCTTCTTTTCCTTCTTTCCTTCCTTCCTTCCATCTTTCTTTCTTTCTTTTTTCCTTCTTCTCTTTCTTCCTTCCATTCCTCTCTTTTCTTTCTTTCTGTTCTTTCTTCTTCTTTCTTTCCTTCCTTCCTTCCTTCCTTCCATCTTTCTTTCTTTCTTCCTTCCTTCCTTTCTTCCTTCCTTTCCTTCCTTTCTTTCCTTCCTTTCTTTCTTTCTTTCTTTCTTTCTTCCTTCTTTTTTTTCTTTCTATCTTTCTTTCCTTCTTCTTTCTTCTTTCTTTCTTTTTTCTTTCTCTCTTCTTTCTTTCTTTATTTTTTCTTTCTTTGTTTCTTTCTTTCTTTCTGTCTTTCTTTCTGCTTTTTTTCATCTGCTAAGTAGCTATTGTGGCTTAACATATTTTTATGAGAAAAATCATCAGATGGTAAAAACTTTTCTTGGGGAAAAAAACCTGAACAAAGACATAAGCAAGCAAGCAACCAAACAACTCTATAGACCAAAGATACACAGACAAAAACCAAACAACACAACTCAAAACAAAACAAAAGATATCAAACAACACCCACACCCACACCTACCCACACCCACCCACACCCACCTACACCCCCAACCCCAACCCCACACATACACACACGCGCGCGCGCTCACATACACATACTTACACACACAAACACACACACACACACGCGCGCGCGCGCACACACACACACGCACTCACACGCACCCACGCACGCACTCACGCATGCAAGCCTTCATACATACATACATACATACATACTTACTTACATACATACATACATACATGCATACATAGATACATACACACACATACACATACGCGCGCAAAGAAACACCCCCAAAACAAAAAAAGTGTCACTTCTTGTTCTTTTTTTATGTTCTTTATAAAGTTTTCTTGTCGATGTAATTATTTTCATAATGCGTGGACCCCTTTACAAAATCACGTATCTGTTCTCGCTCTCTCTCTCTCTCTCATCCAACACACACACACACACACACACACACACACACAACACACAACAACACACACCACACACACACACACACACACACACACACACACACACTCACATTCATTCATTCATTCTCTTGCACTCATATACACACTACACGCACGCACGCACGCACACACTTACACACCTACACACTTACACCCCCTAACCCCCCCACTTACACACACACACACACACACACACACACACACACACACACACAACACAAACACACACACACACACACACACACACACACACTCAGACACACAAATTAATTCATTCATTCATTCTCTCTCTCTTCACTCTCTCTCACATACTCAACTTACACACACACACACACACACACACACACACACACACACACACACACACACACACACACACACACACACACACACACACACACACACACACACACACACAAATTCTTTCATTCATTCATTCATTCTCTCTCTCTCTCTCTCTCTCCACACTTCACACACACACACTACACACACACACACACACACACACACACACACACACACACACACACACACACACACACACACACACACACACACACACTTACACACATAGACACACATTCTTTCAGTTATTCATTTTCTCTCAACTCCCCCCCCCCCACACACACCACCCTTACCTCACACACAAACACACACACACTTCACACACACAAACACACTACACACACACACACACACACACACACACACACACACACACACACTTACTTACACACACACAGATGAAGATTCCTTATGGGGTCTCAATCGTCAGACACAGCAAGAGCCCTATGCTGGTGTCTTTCACAAAATAAACACTCACACAGGCGAGAGAGGGGAAATGGCTGTTTCAAATTTGATAGCGGTTTTGACGCGTGAGAAAGACATATGAAACATAGTGTGTGTGTTGTGTCGTGTGTGTGTGTGGTGTGTGTGTTTGTTTGTTTGTGTGTTGTGTGTGTGTTTGGTTGTGTGTTGTTTTGTGTTTGTGTTTGTTTGGTGTTGTGTTGTTTGTGTGTTGTTGTGTTGTGTTTGTTGTGTGTGTTTTGTGGTGTGTGTGTTTGTGTGTGTTGTGTTGTTGTTGTGTGTGTGTGTGTGTGTGTGTGTGTTGTGTGTTGTGTTGTGTTGTGTGTGTGTGGTGTTGTGTGTTGTGTTTGTGTGTGTGTGTTGTGTTGTGTGTGTGGTTGTGTGTGTGTTGTGTGTGTGTGTGTGTTGTGTTGTGTGTTGTGTGTGTGTTGGGTGTGTGTGTGTGTGTGTTGTGTGTGTGTGTGGTTGTGTTGTGTTGGTGTGTTGTGTGTGTGTTGTGTTGTGTTGTGTGTGTTGTGTTGTGTTGTTTGTGTGTTGTGTGTGTGTTGTGTTGTGTTGTATGTGTGTGTGTTGTGTTGTGTTGTGTGTGTGTGTTGGGTGTTGTGTGTGTGTTGTGTGTGTGTGGTGTGTGTGTTGGGTGTGTGTTGTGTGTGTGGTGTGTGTGGTGTGGTGTGTGGTGTGTGTGTGTTGTGTGTGTGTTGTGTTGTGTTGTGTGTGTGTTTGTAAGAAGGAGAGACAGAGAGAGAGAGAGAAACAGAGACAGTCATAGAGAGAGACAGAGAGAGACAGAGACAGAGAGACAGACAGATACAGAGAGACAGACGGACTAACAGAAACAGAAGACTCTGTCTATCTCTCTATCTCTGTCTGTCTCTGCGTTTGGTGTGTGTGTGTGTGTGTGTGTGTGTGTGTGTGTGTGTGTGTGTGTGTGTGTGTGTGTGTGTGCGTGCGTGTGTGTGTGTGTGTGTGCGAGGCGCACATCCGAGCGTGTGTGTGTGTGTGTGTGTGTGTGTGTGTGTGCATGTGAGACGCGCGCCCGCGTGTATGTATGTGTATGTATGTATACGTGTGCGTGTGTATGTGTGTGTGTGTGTGGTGTGTGTGTGTGTGTGTGGTAAGGCTTGTTTTGACGTGTCAGTAGCAAAATGCTAGGACTGTTTCGTAATCAGTTATTCAGTTCACTCCTTGTCCTTCTCTGTTCTTCTCTGTCTGCGTATATGTCTAACGTTCTATCTGTCTGCATCCCCACCCCCCATCCCCCGTCCCCCCGTCCCCCTTTCTCACTCTGTCTCTGTCTCTGTCTCTGTCTCTCTCTCTCTCTATCTCTCTCTCCTGAATGTTCAATGCTACTAAACTGAGCACTACTTCATCACCCTCCCACACCCATTCGCACAATCTGACGACCCGGGTTCGATTCCCGTTCAAGGGGATATTTTCCCCTGGAGTTAGCATCAGTGCAGACTCCACTCTCCCCAAAAGTCCTTCGGATGAGACTCTAAACTAGGCCCCGTGTGCGAACGCACGCAGAACATCTTGTGCACACGTTAAATCCTGTTCCGCTTTTCGTAAGAGTGGGCCATTTTGTGCCGGTGGGAACAGATGACAGAATTTACAAAACCGTATGCACACGGGGACTGGATGTAAAAAAACCACATAAGAGCTTATTCCATTATCCTCGATATGAAGGAATAAAATAAAATAAATAAACAAAATTAGTCAACACATTAAAACCCCCAACTCAACAAAAACCACCACCACCACCACCACCACCACCACCACCAACAACAACAACAACAACAACGACAACACTGCTATTGCGCCTTGCAAAAAGTCAGGCTGAGAAAGAAAGGTAGTGTGTCATATTAATTTTACAGAACCAGTCTCGAACCATACAACAAGGAACCAAAGCATAGACAGAGAACATACTGATGCTGGAGGATTCTAACAAGATTTCGCCTGCAGAGATTCTAGGGATGGGCTTCTGCTAGCTTCAATTTGCCCACGATATACATACAGCCTGGAAAATTCAGTTCAGTGTCCCCCGACGACTTCTCAAGACATATTTATTTCAAACCTAAGATTCCCCCCTCCTGTTTCATATCATATCAAAACTATCCCACCTTCACTAACCCATGTCCTATCACCCTGCTAAAGTATACAGACCTGTGTGAGTGTTGTGTGTGTGTGTGTGTGTGTGTGTGTGTGTGTGTGTGTGTGTGTGTGTGTGTGTGTGTGTGTGCTTTTGAAAAACATTTGACTACTGAAATTTTATTTCATAGATTTTGTCTACAGCGCACCATGTTTGTAATATCTGGTTGTTTAAACTATTGATTAGTCAGCGCCTGGGCTTTATCACAGTTCTTGATTAAACCATTGACGCTGGGGGCAACAGCAAGGTGAGAGGCTGTATGACCAGTGGCTTTCCCACCCATGGAATTCCACTTTACAGCTTAGTCTTTAGTGATCGACTGTGACTCTCTGACTAGGAGGCTTGATTCGCACAGTCCTTATGTGCTGCAGCCCTGGGGGCTGGTTGGCCTTTGGAAAACATCTCCAACGCTGACTGCCCTTATGCCAACTTGGCCGAGAGAGTGGGGATGTAC
>CM054146.1:19410315-19415315 GCA_028751875.1 Rapana venosa | reverse complement strand
CCAACAATGACAGAACCCCCCACCCCCACCCCAAACCAAACCACACAACACCAAACCAAACCAACCCAAACCAAGCCAAACCAAAACCAAACCAAACCAAAACAAAACCACACACCAAACAAACTTAAACAAAACCAAAACCAAACCAAAGCAAACCATACCAAACTATCAAACAAAGTACCTACCAAAATTAAACCAAACCAAGAACCGATAAAAACAACAATTCCCCCCCCCTAAAAAAAAAACCCCAAAAACAAACCCAACCCCCTTCCCCAAACAAAAACTCCCAACAACGGCCCCCCCCCCCCCCCCCCACACACACACACACACACACACACACACAGACACAGACACAGACACACACACACACAGACACACACACAACACAAACACACAACTAAAACCCCAAAGCAACACCCCCCACCTCCCACCCCCCCACCTCACCTCAACTCTTCTCGAGAAACCTGCAAAACCAATGACCCTCCATCCCCCACTCTCCCTTCCTCCAACAAAACTTAAAATAACAAACAAAACCCCAAACTCCATCACCACCAACAATCTTGCTATATTTCGTGGCTACCAGAAAGGCACGCAAACCACCTACCCACACAAACACACACGGCTAGTTTCTTAGAAAAATCCCATCCCCCTCCCCCCCCCACCCCTGCCCCCCCCCCCCCCCCCCCGCCTCCCATAACAACAACAAAAACAACAAAAACCAAACAACACAATACATATACACAACAAATTTCATCACCACACAACACAACACAAACACATACCAATACAACAACATACACACAGCACAACACAACACAACACGCACAACAACACAACACACAATACACACAACACACACACAACACAACACACAAAACACAACACAACCAACACCACACACCACAACACCACAACACACAACACACACACACACAGCACATCTTCCATTCCCCCTCACCATCCTTCATCACTCTCATCCCTCACACACACAACTCACACACACACTCACACACACAACACACACACACACATCACACAACACAAAACACACACACACACACATCACAACACTCCTCTCTCTCTCTCTCTCTCTCCATCTCTCTCTCTCCTCTCTCTCTCTCTCTCTCTCTCTCACCAAACACTCACACACCTCCACCCCACCACCCCACACACACACCCTACACACACAACACAACACACAAACACACACACACACAACACAACCTCCCCCCTCCCCCCTCACCTTCCCCCCTCCACACACACACACACAACACACACAACAAACACAAACACAACACACCCCCTCCCCCTCCCCCCCCCCCCTCCACACACACACCACACACACACCACACACAAACACACACACACACACACACACAACACCCCACACACACCACAACACACACACACCCACACACACACACAGAGCAAAGCAACCTAATAATCTTCGGAAGAGAGATACAGTTGACAGAATCGCCAGAATGATCTCACGGTCATTAGATGCGCTGTTTATCTTGCGCTTGTCAACAGCCACTTCAGTGTTTACAAACACAGTTGTACGGGGATTCGCTTTTGGGGAGGAGTTATTCCTATTAGGCTACATCCCCCTTTATAATATATATATTATATAATATATATATATATATATATATATATTATATATATATATATATATATATATATATTTATATATATATATTTATTATATTTTTTTTTTTTTTAATTTTATTTAATTTTATACCACTTTAAGTCCGGGTAGATTTCTCTGCCTGAAAAGTTTCCTTTCATTTCATTTTCATACCACTTGAAGTCACAGTAGATTTCTCTGCCTGAAATGTTTTCATTTCATTTCATTTTCATACCACTTTAAGTCACGGTAGATTTCTCTGCCTGAAATGTTTTCATTTCATTTCATTTTCATACCACTTTAAGTCACGGTAGATTTCTCTTCCTGAAATGTTTTAATTTCATTTCATTTTCATACCACTTTAAGTCACGGGAGATTTCTCTGCCTGAAATGTTTCATTTCATTTCATATTCATAGCACTTTAAGTCACGATAGACTTTTCTGCCTGAAATGTTTCATTTCATTTCATTTTCATACCACTTAAGTCACGGTAGATTTCTTTGCCTGAAATGTTTCATTTCATTTCATTTTCATACCACTTTAAGTCACGGGAGTTTCTCTGCCTGAAATGTTTCATTTCATTTCATTTTCATACCACTTTAAGTCACGATAGACTTCTCTGCCTGAAATGTTTCATTTCATTTCATTTTCATACCACTTAAGTCACGGTAGATTTCTTTGCCTGAAATGTTTCATTTCATTTCATTTTCATACCACTGTAAGTCAAGGGAGTTTCTCTGCCTGAAATGTTTCATTTCATTTTCATTTTCATACCACTTTAAGTCACGGTAGAGTTCTCTGCCTCAAACGTTTCATTTCATTTCATTTCATTTTCATACCACTTTAAGTCACGGTAGATTTCTCTGCCTGAAATGTTTCATTTCATTTCATTTTCATTTTCATACCACTTTAAGTCACGGTAGATTTCTCTGCCTGAAATGTTTCATTTCATTTCATTTTCATACCACTTTAAGTCACGGTAGATTTCTCTGCCTGAAATGTTTTCATTTCATTTTATTTTCATACCACTTGAAATCACGGTAGATTTCTCTGCCTGAAATGTTTTCCTTTCATTTCATTTTCATTTTCATACCACTTGAAATCACGGTAGATTTCTCTGCCTGAAATCTTTTCATTTCATTTCATTTCATTTTCATACCACTTTAAGTCACGGTAGATTTCTCTGCCTGAAATGTTTCATTTCATTTTCATACCACTTTAAGTCACGGTAGATTTCTCTGCCTGAAATGTTTTCATTTCATTTCATTTTCAAACCAATTTAAGTCACGGTAGATTTCTCTGCCTGAAATGTTTCATTTTATTTCATTTTCATTTTCATACCACTTTAAGTCACGGTAGATTTCTCTGCCTGAAATTTTTCATTTCATTTCATTTTCATACCACTTGAAATCACGGTAGATTTCTCTGCCTGAAATATTTTCATTTCATTTCATTTTCATACCACTTTAAGTCACGATAGATTTCTCTGCCTGAAATGTTTTCATTTCATTTTCATACCGCTTGAAGTCACGGTAGATTTCTCTGCCTGAAATGTTTTCATTTCATTTTCATTTTCATACCACTTTAAGTCACGGTAGATTTCTCTGCCTGAAATGTTTCATTTCATTTCATTTTCATACCACTTTAAGTCAGGGTAGATTTCTCTGCCTGAAATGTTTTCATTTCATTTTCATTTTCATACCACTTTAAGTCACGGTAGAGTTCTCTGCCTCAAACGTTTCATTTCATTCCATTTCATTTTCATACCACTTTAAGTCACGGTAGATTTCTCTGCCTGAAATGTTTCATTTCATTTCATTTTCATTTTCATACCACTTTAAGTCACGGTAGATTTCTCTGCCTGAAATGTTTTATTTCATTTCATTTCATTTTCATACCACTTTAAGGCATGGTAGATTTCTCTGCCTGAAATGTTTTATTTCATTTCATTTCATTTTCATACCACTTTAAGGCATGGTAGATTTCTCTGCCTGAAATGTTTTTATTTCATTTTCATACATTTAGTCTTTGTATTTCTATGCCTGAATTGTTTTCATTTCATTCATTTTCATAGCACTTTAAGTCAGGGTTTAGATTTCTCTGCCTGAATGTTTTCATTTCATTTTCATACGCTTAAATAGGTTTGATTTCTCTCCCTTTGAAATTTTTCATTTCATTTTCATTTTCATACCACTTTAAGTCACGGTAGATTTCTCTGCCTGAAATGTTTTATTTCATTTCATTTCATTTTCATACCACTTTAAGTCATTGTAGATTTCTCTGCCTGAAATGTTTTATTTCATTTCATTTCATTTTCATACCACTTTAAGGCATGGTAGATTTCTCTGCCTGAAATGTTTTTATTTCATTTTCATACCACTTTAAGTCATGGTAGATTTCTATGCCTGAAATGTTTTCATTTCATTTCATTTTCATAGCACTTTAAGTCACGGTAGATTTCTCTGCCTGAAATGTTTTCATTTCATTTTCATACCGCTTGAAGTCACGGTAGATTTCTCTGCCTGAAATGTTTTCATTTCATTTTCATTTTCATACCACTTTAAGTCACGGTAGATTTCTCTGCCTGAAATGTTTCATTTCATTTCATTTTCATACCACTTTAAGTCACGGTAGATTTCTCTGCCTGAAATGTTTCATTTCATTTCATTTCATTTTCATACCACTTTAAGTCACGGTAGATTTCTCTGCCTGAAATGTTTCATTTCATTTCATTTTCATAGCACTTTAAGTCATTGTAGATTTCACTGCCTGAAATGTTTCATTTCATTTCATTTTCATACCCCTTTAAGTCATTGTAGATTTCTCTGCGTGAAATGTTTCATTTCATTTCATTCCATTTTCATACCACTTTAAGTCATGGTAGATTTCTTTGCCTGAAATGTTTCATTTCATTTCATTTTCATACCACTTTAAGTAACGGTAGATATCTTTGCCTGAAATGTTTCATTTCATTTCATTTTCATAGCACTTTAAGTCACGGTAGATTTCTCTACCTGCAATATTTTCATTTCATTTCATTTTCCCTTTAAGTCACGGCAAATTTCTCTGCCTGAAATGTTTCATTTCATTTCATTTTCATACCACTTTAAGTCACGGTAGATTTCTCTGCCTGAAATGTTTCATTTCATTTCATTTTCATACCACTTTAAGTCACGGTAGATTTCTCTGCCTGAAATGTTTCATTTCATTTCATTTTCATACGACTTTTAAGTCACGGTAGATTTCTCTGCCTGAAATGTTTCATTTCATTTCATTTTGATACCACTTGAAGTCACGGGAGATTTCTCTGCCTGAAATTCAGGCTGCTCTCTCTCCGGGGAGAGCGCGTCGCCACAAGAGCAGCGCCACCCCT
>CM054146.1:19400315-19405315 GCA_028751875.1 Rapana venosa | reverse complement strand
TGATGGTGGCGTTGTTGCTGTTGTTGTTTTTGGTTTTTTTGCTGCTGCTGCTGCTGCTGCTGCTGCTGCTGCTGCTGCTGCTGCTGCTGCTGCTGCTGCTGTTGTTGTTGTTGTTGTTTGTTGTTGTTCTTCTTCTTCTTCTTCTTCTTCTTCTTCTTCTTTTCTTCTTCTTCTTCTTCTTCTTCTTCTTCTTCTTTTCTTCTTCTGTGCATTCTTCATCTTTGCATTCTTCTTCGAAATTCTTCTCCGCAATAAAAGTTTGACATCGGGGACATGAGATTATTTTATTAAACTTTTTTTTTTACTAGATAATATTAACACTCATACCTCAAGAGCGTTTTTGTCAGACCTAACCCATAAATAACATATAATTTCACGTAACATTGCAATAAAAAAATAACCGCCCGACCTATAATTGTCAATTGGGAACGGATAACAAAATTTACAAAACCGCATACACACGGGGACTGGATGTAAAATAGCACATAAGTGCTTATTCCAATATCCTCAATATAAAAGAATAAATAAAATAAATAATTAATAAATAAAATGAAAATGAACATGAACATAACGGCTGCTGAGCTTCAAAGAGTATAAAAGAATAAATAAAATAAAATCTGGTAAAACTATTCACTTGATAACAAAATAGAAGAAACGTGGGGATTTTTTTCTACATAAGTGTCAGACAACGCCACTTTCCTTAAACCTACACAGAGATATACCTTCCCATTATGCACATAGCAATTTTAACATAAAAAAAGAACCAATTTAAGTCTGAAAGCCCTCTGGCATCTCACAGAAATGCACTAATTGTCTAAGTAATTTTACCGGTAACCGTCCTGGGTTGATCGTTATAGTTGAGCATATATACAAGGAACATCTGTAGAGTTGGTTTTAAGAGCCCTGTTTTCTTCTGTATATATAGTTGCACTGTTTTAATCTGAGATTTGAAAACAAAATGACAAGAGTGGCAGCCCCCGATAATTATGGCCTCTGTGGTCGGCGGGGCTATAAACAACAAGATTGGATTGGATTGGATTGGAACGTTAGCGGTTCCTACGGTGACCTTCTCAAGTTCACTGCAGAGAGTCAAGAGTTGCTGTTGCAGGGTGCCAAAAGATAGGACAGAACTGGAGAACGTGGATTGGTAGGAACGTGGACAAGTGGAGCAGAATTTATGCTGTCATCACTGTGAGCAAAGACCAGAAGAGAAGACAGAAACAAATTCCATGCATGTTTTTATCTGCTGAACAATAAATGCCGAAATGTCACACTTTTTTTTTCTCCATGAGATGAGCGCCCATAGATGTCCATATACTTTTTTACGCTATTTTGTACTATCTTCAGTTATGTGTTTGCTATATTCTCTCTCTCTCTCTCTCTCTCTCTCTCTCTCTCTCTCCTCTCTCTCTCTCTCCTCTCTCTCATCTCTCTCTCTCACTCTCACTCTCTCTCTCACTCTCTCTCTCTTCTCTCTCTCCTCTCTCTCTCTCTCTCTCTCTCTCTCTCTCTGTGTGTGTGTGTGTGTGTGTGTGTGTGTGTGTGTGTGTGTGTGTGTGTGTGTGTGTGTGTGTGTGTGTGTGTGTGTGTGTGTGTGTTTTAGAGACTTCAAGACTTTAAAGATGTTTGGCCCATTAAACAAACAAGTTCGCTTTCTGAAGAGGGATAAACAAATTATTAATATACACAGATAACAAGACAAAACTATAATAAAACTCAATGAATTACAGATAGAATTCTTCTCTGCTCTGCTCTGCTCTGCTCTACTCTACTCTACTCTACTCTACTCTACTCTACTCTACTCTACTCTACTCTACTCTGCTCTGCTCTGCTCTACTCTGCTCTACTCTACTCTAGTCTACTCTACTCTACTCTACTCTGCTCTACTCTGCTCTGCTCTGCTCTACTCTGCTCTGCTCTACTCTGCTCTGCTCTATTCTGCTCTGTTGTATGCCAGAGGGAACGGATGACAAAATTTACAAAATTGCATACACACAGGGACTAGATATAAAAAAAAGCACACGTGTGCTTATTCTATTATCATCGAAATAAAGATTAGATAATGAATGAATAACAATACTCTATTCTGCTCTATCTGCCCTACTCTAGTCCACTCTACACTACTCCACTCCATTCCACTCCACTCTACACTACTCCACTCCACTCTACTCTACTCCACTCCAGACCACTCCGGTCCACTGCAGTACACTCCAGTCTACTCTACTCTACTCCCCTCCCTTCCCTTGCACTCCACTTCCCTCCTCTCCAATCCACTCTACACTACTCTATTCTACTCCATTCCACTCCACTCCGCTCCACTCCACTCCGCTCCACTCCATCCATTTCCATTCCACTCCACATATTCCACTCAACTCCATTCCACTCCACTCTATTCCACTCCACTCCATTCCACTCCACTCCACTCCATTCCACTCCACGCCACTCCACTCCACTCCACTCCACTCCATGCCATTCCACTCCACTCTACTCTACTCCATTCATTCCACTCCACTCTACTCTACTCTAATCCTCTCCTCTTGTCTCCACTCCCTCACTCAACCCACCCCCTCCACTCTACTCTATTCCCACCCAACTCCACCCCAATCAACTCCACTCCACCCCAACTCACTCTACTCCACCCCACTCCACCCCACTCCACTCCACCCCACTCCACTCTACACGTGTAGAACTATTAATTTAATAAAAAAAAGAAGAGATAAACACTACTTGCAGTAGCAAAAGAACTTACAGAGAACCAGTGTTAATAACACAGACGAGGAGTGGAGGCTAGTGGGTTGAGGAGGGGAAGGGGGTCCGGTGCGAACATTTTGGTTGGGGGTGGGGATGGGGGGTGGGGATAGGGGGGTGGGTGGGTGGGTGGTGGGTAGGGATGCAGAGTTCATGGGCAGAGGCTGCTGACAGAGGGGAGGGCTAAACGTCGGCACATCCGTCAACAGCTGCCGATAGACTGTCTTGCGGCTGTCCAGGCTTGTCATCAGCGAGGGCAGGTAGACACAGATCCCCCCACTGTCTGAAGTAGAGCTTGTCAGCAGCTGCCCCGCTTCTGTGGCATGCATGCACGGGGTGACCTGGTAGAGTAGAGTAATAGTAGAGTAGAGTAGAGTAGGGTAGAGTAGAGGAGAGGAGAGGAGAGGAGAGTGTAGTGTAGTGTAGAGGATGAGGAGAGTAGAGGAGAGGAGAGTAGAGGAGAGTAGAGGAGAGGAGAGTAGAGGAGAGTAGAGGAGAGGAGAGTAGAGGAGAGTAGAGGAGAGGAGAGGAGAGGAGAGTAGATGAGAGTAGAATAGAGTGTAGTGTAGAGGAGAGTAGAGTAGAGTAGAGTAGAGTAGAGGAGAGTAGAGTAGAGGAGAGTAGAGTAGAGTAGAGTAGAGTAGGGTAGAGTAGTTTAGAGGAGAGGAGAGTGAGGAGAGGAGAGGAGAGTACAGTATGGTAGAGTAGAGGAGAGTTAGAGTGTAGTGTAGAGGAGAGTAGAGTAGAGTAGAGGAGAGGAGAGGAGAGTAGAGGGAGGAGGATGGAGAGTAGAGTAGAGTAGAGTGTAGTGTAGTGTGAGAGGAGAGGAGATGGAGAGTAGGGTATGGTATGGATGGTATAGTATAGTATAGTATAGTATAGTATAGTATAGTATAGTATAGATAGTATAGCAACATAGTAGAGGAGAGGAGAGTAGAGAAGAGTAGTTGTAGTATAGTAGAATATATGTAGCATAGCATAGCATAGTAAGAGTAGAGTAGAGAAGTGTAATAGCATAGCAGAGCATAGTATAGTATAGTATAGTATAGTATAGTATAGTATAGTATAGTATAGTATAGTATAGTATAGTATAGTATAGTATAGTATAGTATAGTATAGTATAGTATAGTAGTAGTTGTTGTTGGAGCACGAGTCATAGAGCACTTGTGATTTGACAGTAACTTTTTTGGATTGTTTTTTGCATATGCGACCGTTTTTATTTTTATTATCCACCATTATGGTTGCCGTATTCCGACTTCAGGGATGATGTCTAGACTCATGGGAGCTATCTTTACCAATGGTGCCGATCATTTATTTCTCATGGTACTTACTTTCATTCTCTTGAAAATCTTTCTGAGGAGTTATTATTGAAGATTCCTGAAAAAAAATCCTGTTCCGTGATGTTCCACTGGACAACTTTTCTAACTTCCTGTTAAAATCAGGCATTTTCCCGTCTGATATAAGTTAACGCTCGTCCAATGTCACTTAGAGTGAACAGAGTGTTAGATCGAAGACAACAACAACAGCAACAACATAAATTAACATGTGGTTGTTAATCCCTACGAACAAGGTTGGTGTTGAGGATTCGGGATATTGGTTTTATGTTATTGGTTTGAATTGTTTTGATTCAGAAATGAGAATAAATATTGAAAACAGTGTTGTGGAGTCACAGCAACACAAGCTTGTAGCTTATGGTGTGCTCAATTAAGCAATGAAAATTGACATGAACATAACGGCTGCTGAGCTGCAAAATGTAAAACCAACAACAACAAACATTTTCACCAATTGCAATCTTTGCTAATGTCAGGAAAAAAAACCCGGAAAACAACACAAGGAAGCCTATCAATTTGTAGAGTAAACACACATAACAAATTCTGTTCTACGTGTCGTTTGTGTGTATCTTCCAATACGCGGTGATCATCTACAGTTGATCTTTAATGCTAGCCAGGGCGTTGATTCGAAGAACGAGATTGAAGTTGATTCTACATCTGGTTTTGATCTGTCTATAGTTGCACGCTTTTAATCTGGGATTTGGTTTTTGATGAGGTGACAGCCCTGATATGAGCTCTGAGGCTAGCGGGTCTATAAACAGCATGCTGACAACAGACTGCCTGAAAAACACAGCAACACACACACACACACACACACACACACACACACACACACACACACACACACACACACACGATATCCCTCCCTCCCTTCTCCCCACACACACACAAAGAAACAAACACAAACAATACAAAACAGCA
>CM054146.1:19382815-19390315 GCA_028751875.1 Rapana venosa | reverse complement strand
CACACACACACACACACACACACACGCACGCACGCACGCACGCACACACACACACACACAACACACACACACTTCGGGTGATACTATAAAACCGAGGCCCCGAGTGCGAACGCGTGCAGAACATCTTGCTCAGACGTTAAAATCTGTTCCACTTCTCGGAAGAGTAGGTCAATGTGCAGCTGGTGGGAACGGATGACAAAACTTATAAAACTGCATACACGTGGGGAGTGATTGTAAAAAATAAAATACACGAGTGCTTTTTCCGTTATCCTTGAAATTAATAAATAAATTGATTATTAATTTAAAAAAAAAATAACACAACACAGACACACAAACACACAGAACACACACACAACACCGACACAGACACGACACCGACACACACACACACCACACACTCACACAACACAACCACACACACACACACACACACAAACACACACTGAACACACAGACACACACAACACACACACACACACACACACACACACACACACACCGCACCATAATGACACTTTTCAAGTACACTTAAAGTGAACAAACGCGTACCATCAGTTCGCCCGTCATACCAGAATGACGTGTATTAAAATCGCACAGCAAAAAAGACAAACCAAACAAACACAACAACAAACACAATACAAAAAACACACACACACACACACACACACAACACACACTACACTACTACACACTACTACTACTTACTTACACACATACTACACTATATATAATAAACACGTACATGAAAGAAGAGACACAGAACAGAAGATCAATCACCACATACATCATCATCATCATTTACAAAACTAAATAAAAACAAACGCGAACATCGTTGTCTGATCCTTGTCCTAACGGAAGTTAGAGTAATCGGCTACTAAAAAAAAACAAAAAAACAAGACTCAAAATACAAATAACTAATAACACAGAAACAATATAATATATCAATAATATAATTACAATCTACTTCAATACAACGTCGACGTACTGACTGCGACGACGATGATGATGTCATTCTCATCTCATCATTCTTCTTCTTGCACGTCACAGCTCAGCTAGCAGCCGCACTGCACGCAGCATCCTGCTCTGCGCTTCTATTTTCATTCTATTTCTTGTTTCTTCATCTCATTACAGTTTAAAACGTATCAATATCAACCTACAATTTCTTAGCCTATCCATCATAAGAAGATAGAAACTCCCGAGAATATTAATTAAAAAATCAAGTGCTCTGACTACAAACCGTTCTGGTATGGGATTGTTGCTCTTCTTTCTTTCTTTCTTTCTTTCTTTCTTTCTTTCTTTCTTTCTTCTTCTTCTTCTTCTTCTTCTTCTTCTTCTTCTTCTTCTTCTTTCTTCTTCTTCTTTTTCTCTCCTCCTCCTTGCTCTTCTTCCTCTTCTTGTTCTTATTGTTGTTATTGTTGTTGTTGTTGTTCTTCTTCTTCTTTGCATTCTTGGCGTTCTTCATTTTCTTCGTTTTCTTCTTCTTGCATTATTTTCTTTGTCTTTGCATTCTTCTTCTTTGTATTCTTCTTCTTCTTTCTTCTTCTTCTTCTTCTTCTTTTCTTCTTCTTCTTTGTAACCATCATCGTTGTCATCATCATCATCATCATCATCATCATCATCATCATCATCATCATCATCATCATCATCATCATCATCATTTTCTTCTTGTATACAACCGTTTTCCCACCATTAAGGTAGCCACTCCCCATATTCCAGAATGGTGTTTTTCAAAAACACCTAAAATGATGTGCTCTTCTCCTTACAGTCATCAGTTCCTACAATACACAATGGATTACTCTTTATTTTCGAAAGTGGAAAGATAATGAACGTGCGTGAGAGAGATTGTTTATGTACGCTATATCACACTAGCAATACACGGCAATGCAATACAATGTAATAAACATTACAGAGCACAAAGCAATACAACACAACACAATACAATACAACACAACACAATAAATACAACATTGCACAAGGCAGATAAGTAAAAAAAAAAAAACAACAAAAACTGCAGCAAAGCACAGCAGGCTATTAAAGAGAAGTTCAGCCACAAAAAGCGCCACAATCTTTTAGCTCTGATACCCCCAAACAACTCAATATCAAAAGTGATAACTGACTTTGGATCCACGCTTGATAAGCTTGATTGATCATTTTGGCTGGCTATACCTTCCTCAAAGACACAGTTGTGAATATTTTATTATCATCCTGAGGTAGAAATATAAATATAAAAAAACACACACAAAAACAGAACTCTTTTTTTTCTCTCTCAAAAATTCGTTTAGGAAATACAAGTCAAGAAAAACAGAATTCTTTTCTACCCCCAAAACTTAGTTTAAAAGAATATAAGATAAAAAAGAATATGCATCAAATCAAATTTGTGTTCAATGCAGACCTACTGCAAAAAGACGAAAAGAACCTTCTCGAGTGCAGGCAATTACAATTATTATCCATCTTCTGCTCCTTGTCTTCTTTCCAGGACTCCTATCAGGCGCTGTGGTGGAATCAACGACCAGACCACACGCAGTCAGTCAGCGGTGCAGGGAAAGAAACGGGGCATCAGAGGGTCTCCCTGTGGACTGCACAGCGTGGGCCCAGTCTCCGAGGCGTCGCCAGTTCACTTACCCCCATACAGGGCTGCTAATCATCCTCAATCACGCCTTTGATCCCGCAAAGGCAGGTCTCATCTTCTCCCTATTTCCCCTCTCCTGGATGTTCGGACTGTTTCCCTTGTATCAGCAGCTTTAGCAAACTCTACTCCAATTCGTCCTCTGCCCCTGCCCCCCATCCTCCTTCCAACCCAACCTTTTCTGCCCCCCCCCCCCCCCCCCCCCCCTCTACCGCTCCACCTGTGCACGTTTGAACACAAGCGTTTGCTCTCAACAAACACAGGCATACCTGGCCGCGCGGATTTCCGCCATCTCGTCAAGGGATTCTGACCACGTGACATGCACGAGGAACGCTGGGAAAGGTTTCTGTGAGTTCGTCATTCTACACAAAACTTCCCCAACATGTCCTGTGTGGCCTCCACTCCGTGTGATCTTAGTCCTGGCTAGTCGGTGTGTCACTGGGATCTTTTTCTTCCCCCCCAACGCCGGCTGTTTAGCATAGAAAAGTGATTATAAACAACACAGAAATATCAGTGACTTCTTCTTGTTCCAAGAAAGGAAAGCAGTTTTACCGAGTCATTCATTATTGGTTTGGGTTATTTTGTGCGAAATTGTGATCGATTTAATTTGTTTGTGGCGACTCATATGAAAACATATTTCAAAAAGTGCGTTCTGTTTTCTGATATTCAGAAATATACCCAAAAAACCCCCACACGAAATGAAAGTACGATGAGAGATTCCTGCCCTTGTGTGGTTTAGCGGTTTACCAAACTCGTGTGAGATATGTGGTTTTCTTTCTGTGCGCCAAATTGAAATGGAAAAACTTAAGATGGATTCATATCGGAGGTTTCGGTTGACTTTTATTCGTAACAGACTTTGTGCCGGATTAGACACGACTTAATCATCAAGTGGCTCGTACAATTCCACAGTTTCAGCTTGCAATATTTGCAACCTTTGATCAGTATTCGTGTGTGTGTTAACTCAAAGTTTTAGGAGAGCTTTTTCTTCCTTTAGAAAAGGCCAGTTCATCATCTCTGTTTATAGAGAATCCTCCTTCTCACACTTGTTAAGCCTTTTTTTTCTTAAATCGTCGACCAACTAAAGAGTCAAATCTTGATAGATAAAACGTTGTGCAAGTTTTATTCATATATTCCAAATACGAATAATTTACTTTTTTCAATTCAAGTTTTTTCAAGTTTCTGTTAGAATGCAAATGCCCATGTTTCTGTAAAAAAAAACAAGCCAATGTGCTGTTCCATTTAAGACGAGAGCAGAGAATATAGTTTTACATTCACTTACAGATTCTTGGCAAAGTGGAATGCTACAAGAGTACTGTGATGTGCTTCGACTAAACACAACTGAAGTATAGAAACCCTGTGGGAAACAAAAGTATCAACCACTCTTACAATGTTATAAAGTTGACCCCCAAAAATATGAAAGTCAGTGTCTGATGTGGAAGTAGTTTACTTTGGACAATCTGCCATCAAGGACATTCTTCGGTTCTTAGAGGAAAAATCGTTGTTCCTTGTTGATAATATCGAAGATTTCAAAAACTGTAAAGTCATCTCTTTCTTCAAAAGTATCCATTGTAGTTTTTTGGGAGGGGATTGAGAGTGTTAATCACGGTGTGATATTCTCCACAGAAGCGATATCTTTTGTTTTGGTTGGTCATCTCTACGTTGTTTTCTCAACACTGTACTACTTGCACATATTATTCAGTTCAACAATACCGTCGCCAAGGATTTCTCTCACTACTACCACCACCACCACCACTACCTCAACCACCCCCACCTCCACCGCCATACCTCCCACCCTCATCGCGCCACCCTCCACCTCCACCACCACCACCACCACCACCAGACCCCCACCTTACACCATCCCCACCTCCCCACCACTACCACTACCACCACCACCACCACTACCCTCCTCCTCACCCTCTCGTTCCACCTTCTATTACTCTCCATGCTGGACTGGGAACCGAATAGAAGTGGTGAGACGAGTTGAGGAAGAAGAAGAAGAGACGGGGAGTGACGAACAGAGGAAGAGGAGGAGGAGGAGGAGGCAGGGGAGGGAGGAGGAGGAGGAGGAGGGTGGTGGTGGTGGGTCAGGGGAGAGCGGGATGCCGGGGGAAGAGGGTCGCGCACCCCTGAGACTGTTGCTGCTGCTGCTGCTGCTGTTGGCTCTGGCGGGGCTGGGCTGTTGCAGGGGGGGTCTGAGGGGCCGCAGCCGGCTGGCTCTGTGGATTGACCGCGCGCAGATGGAAACTCTGATCGGTGAGTGATTTTGGTTTTGTTGTTTTGTTTTTGTTGTTTTTGTTTCATGTCCGGGATAGCTCAGTAGTCGGAGCACTCGCTCCCCCCCCCCCCCCCCCCCCCCCAGCCAAGTTAAGCAGTTAAGCAGTGGTTACCAGTTGGATGGGTGACCGTTTGTGCCGCGCCTTGGCTTCAGTACAGTTCCTCCCCCCCAGTTCACCCAGCTGTAAAATGGGTACTACCTGCTGCCCTCTTTTAGGGTCAGGGAAGGTAAGGTAAAGCTAGCAGCGAGGGAGAGGAGATGGGCGCCACCTGCCCTCAATATGCTGGCTCCTCAGAGAAGTGAGGTCTCTGACGCCTCGCTCCTCTACGACCTTATAGGTTATGGGACTCCTTTACCTTTAAAAAAAAAAAAAAATCCATTCACTACTTGGTGATAAGGACACACCCGCATTCAAACCAACATTTCTCTCCCTCTTCCCCCCCCCCCCACCCCTCTCTCTCCCTCTCTCCCTCCCCCCCCCCTCCTCCTCCCCCCACTCTCTCTCTGTCTTTAATATTTATATTCTCACAACTATCTACAGTAGAGGTCTTACTTGGGGAAGAATATTATAATCTCAGCAACTGATGTTATGAACTGCTGAGAGTCATTTAAAACTTCATGAACAGTGGCATATTTTTTTATTTATTGAATATCTATTCCTTTCCTTTTAAACAGGTCAGTTAGGATTTGGGCAATCAAACAATAAATGGTGGATTGAAAGAGTGAGTGGGTGAGTGAGTTAGGCTAGTGAGTGAGTGAGTGAGTTAGGCTAGTGAGTGAGTGAGTAAGTGAGGCTAGTAGTAAGAGTGTGGGTTTGATATCATTCTGTTGTTGGTGTTTTTTGTTTGCATTCTTTTCTTTTTTTTACCTGTTATGTTTCTTCTGTCGCTCTGTGTCTGTGTGTATGTGTGTCTCTCTCTACACACACGGGGACTGGATGTAAAAACCCACAGGGGTAGTTATTCCATTTCCCTCGATATAAAAGATAAAGTCTTTCTCTCTCTCTCTCTCTCTCTCTCTCTCCTCTCTCTCTCTCTCCTCCTCTCTCTCTCTCTCTCTCTCTCTCTCTCTCTCTCTCTCTCTCTTCTCTCTCTCTCTCCTCTCTCTCTCTCTCCTCTCTCTCTCTCCTCTCTCTCTCTCTCCCCTCCTCTCTCTCTCTCTCTCTCTCTCTCTGTGTCTGTGTGTCTGTGTGTATACAGATATTCCATGGTGGGCCGCAGTAACGGGGTGGGGGATGGGGTTACGGTAGGGTAAGGAAGGGTGTGTGTGACCCACAGAGAGAGAGAGACAGACAGACACACACACACACACACACACACAGACAGAACACCTTGTGCACACGTTAAATTCTGTTCCTCTTTTCGTAAGAGTAGGCCATTGTGTGCCGGTGGGAACAGATGACAGAATTCACAAATTCGCATACACACGGGGACTGGATGTAAAAAAGCACATAAGTGCTCATTCCATTATCCTCGATATAAAAGAATGAAAAAAAAATAAAACAAAACAAAACAGAGACAAAGAGAGAGAGAGAGAGAGAGAGAGAGAGAGAGAGAGAGAGAAGAGAGAGAAGAGAGAGAGAGAGAGAAATGACTGTAGAAGTGAGTTATTTAAGACACAAAAATTACATGAGAATGACTCGTTATGTCAACGAATGTAAATGTCGATGAAGATAAGCCAAAAAGAAAAATGTTCCTAACTAAAACAAGTGAGAGTGATTCAGTAAAAAAAAACAACCCCAAAAACAACCCATAACAGAAAGTCTGTGAGATTAAGGTACCTAAAATATACCTCAACAGATAAAGATGCGCAAGAGTCTGTTAAAAAAAGATAGAGAGACAGTATGTAGGCGTGAAATGATACGAACATTTCTTTTTTTTATAAGAATGAGACACTAAGCTTTTTTTTTAAGACTGTGAGAGTGAATCATCAAAAGAAAAAAAATAAATCTGTGAAAGCAAGTCCATAGATTAAAAAAAAACCAAACCTGCGAGAGTATCACTAAGAAGAAAATCTAGGGAACTGAGTCATTAAAAATGAATAAAAATAATAATTTTTAAAAATTGGTTGTCCACCCAGATTCAGGTAGGAATCAAACCCTACAACTTCTTGTTGTCTAAGACAGGTGCCTAACCGTTAGGCCACCAACGCACCTTTACCAACCAAGCCGTCTTAGCGCAGTAGTTAGCGTGTTGGGTTACGGACTGCAAAGTTGAGGGTTCAAATCCCTTAAGAGTCACATGTATTTTTCGGACTCTGGCCGGCTTTTACCCCAGAGTGAGTGCTGTGGGCTCAGTGAGAAGACTGGGACCACACCTGAGCTTTATCCCCTTTATAGATGTAGTTTTGAGAAAGCTGCTCAAATTATCTTACCAACACCAACACTGCAGATGTTTGTGTCTGTTAGGTCCGGTTGACGCCAGGGTATAATATATGACTGGAAGCGTAGAGTACGACCCTGTCATGCCTAGAGTAAACTCAAAAGCACGTGCACTTCTGTAGCAGCGTCATTATACCGTCTTCATCGTCATTGAACACCACCACGCAATAACATGACACTTGCCTCTGAGTTGATGGCCGGCCCCATTGTCTCTAGTCT
>CM054146.1:19362815-19375315 GCA_028751875.1 Rapana venosa | reverse complement strand
CGTATCATTGCACGACCGCCGAGGGGTTCCACTTGTTTTCGCTGTATGTTGCATCTTCCTTCCCTTCCCTTCCCTCCCTTCCCTTCTCTGTCTCTCCATCCTCCTCTCTCTCCGACTCCCTTCTTCCCCACCTCTCTCCCTTCTCTTCCTCTCCTCCTCTTTCGCCTTCTCCTCCTTCTCTTTCTTCCTTTCTTGCTCTGATTCGAGTTTTTTCTCTCTTCCTTTCTCATTCTTAGTTTGGAGTGTGTTGTTTTGTTGTTTTGTTGCTTTCTTTCCTTCTTTCTTTCTCGTCTGTCTGTCTGTCTGCTCTGTCTGTCTGTCTCTCTCTCTCTCTCTCTCTCTCTCTCTCTCTCTCTCTCTCTCTCTCTCTCTCTCTCTCTCTCTCTCTCTTAGTGTAAGTATTGGGTTACTATTAAGATGTATCCCTACGGGCGGGGACTGGATGTAAAAAAAGCACATGAGTGCTTATTCATTATCCTCGAAATAAAAGAATTTGTCATTGTCATTCTCTCTCTCTCTCTCTCTCTCTCTCTCTCTCTCTCTCTCTCTCTCTCTCTCTCTCTCTCTCTCTCTCTCTCTCTCTCTCTCTCTCTCTCTCTCTGTGTCTTTCTTACTTTTCTTCTTGTCCTTTCCTTCTCTACAAGAATTTGTCTATGTGTTTGTGTTTGTTTGTTTGTCTGTGTCTGTCTGTCTGTCTGTCTGTCTGTTTGCTACTGTCTCTGTCTTTGTCTTTTTGTCGTGTGTGTGTGTGTGTGTGTGTGTGTGTGTGTGTGTGTGTGTTGTGTGTGTGTGTGTGTGTGTTTCTCTCTAAATTAAATATAATTAAAATTAAATGCGCTTTTATCTCGAATCGTTTCGTTTCTTCTCTGTCTATCTGGCTGTCTTGGTCTCTGTCCTTCTGTCTGTCTGTCTGTCTCTCTCTCTCTCTCTCACATCTTTCGCTCACGTTAAAACCCGTTCCGCTTTTCGGAAAAGTAGGCCATTGTGTGCCGGTGGGAACGGATGACAAAATTTACAAAACTGCAATCACACGAGGACTGGATAAAAAAAATAAACGCACTTGAGTGCTTATTCCATTATCCTCGAAATAAAATAGTAAATAAATAAATGAATGAATCTCTCCCCCCCCCCTCTCTCTCTCTCTCTCTCTCTCTCTCTCTCTCTCTCTCCTCTCTCTCTCTCTCTCTCCTCTCTCTTTTTTCCTCTCTCTCCTTAATCTTGGTTTTGTGAACATGAAGGGTATGATAATGATTACTACGAGTTTACACGTGTTTTAAACCACACCAAAATAAAATTGCAGTTATGACATCTTTTTTTTTTTTTTTTAAAAGGTATCTGTGATAGCTGTTTCTTTTTTTTCTTTTTTTGAATGATGACAATCTGGGCTTCTTTTTTTTCTTTTTTTTCTTTACTTTAAAATTTTTTTTTAATAGATATTCAGGGATATCGTTCTGTTTTTTGCTACCTGAATAAACCAAGGATGATTCGACTAAGTCTGTCTTGGGATGGGGGGGGGGGGGGTAATAATATAGAATACTTTTACCTCGAATAGTCTTCACTTAAACTTTTCATAAAGATAGGTTAGTTAGAGAGAGAGAGAGAGAGAGAGAGAGAGAGAGAGAGAGAGAGAGAGACAGACAGACAGACAGACAGACAGACAGACAGACAGACAGACAGACAGACATAAACATACATACATACATACGTATATACATACATGCATACATACATACGTACGTACATACATATATACATTCATACATACATACATACATACATACATACATTCATACATACATACATACATACATGCATGCATACATACATACGTACGTACATACATACATACATTCATACATTCATACATTCATACATACATACATACATACATGCATGCATACATACATACGTACGTACATACATACATACATACATTCATACATACATACATACATACAAACACACACACATAGATTCATACATACATACATACAGATAGACAGACAGACACGCAGACACACACACAACACCAGACACACACACACACACACACACACACACACACACACTCAGACACACACACACACACACACACACACACACACACACACACACACACACACACACACACACACACACACACACACTTAGACACACTCAGACACACAGTGAATGCTCACAAACTAACCAGACACACAGACAGACAATACAGACACATTCAGAGAGCGAAAGTCGACTTTACATTTACAGTCCTGTGAGTTTTATAGGCTGTTGGAAGTGCATAAAACTCCGCTCTATCGTTCACTAGACCCCTGCCCTGATAAATCTTGTCTTCTCTCTCCCCCCACCCCCATCCCCACCCCACACCCCACCCCACACATACCCCCACCCACCCCTACCTCCTCACCCCACACCCCTACCTCCTCACCCTCATCCACCACCCTTTCTCACTCCTTCACATCCCCTTTCACTTACCTGTACATGTATACATGGGCGGGGGAGTGGGGGGGAGGGGGGTGTTATGGGGTGGGGGGAGGGGTAGGGACGGGATAGTCTGATGGTTAGCGTGATGCGCTCGTGATCTACTGACCCAGGTTCGAATCTCGTTCAAGAGGATTTTTTTTTTCTCCCCTCTGGAGTTCTCATCAGTGCCGACTCCACTCTCCCGAAAAAGTCCTTTCGGATGAGACTTAGAAATCGAGGTCCCGTGTGCAAACGCTCGCAGAACATCTTGCGCACACGTTTAAAACCCGTCCCGCTTTTCAGAAGAGTAGGCCATATTGTGTGCCGGTGGGAACGGATGACAAAACTGACGAAACTGCATACACACGGGGACTGGATGAAGAAAAAGTGCATGAGTGCTTATTCCATTATCCTCGAAATAAAACGGAAAAAAAGAAACACATACTCATACATTAACAAACTACTAATATGCTGATTATTATTATGTAAAAATACTTGAATGCGCACTCATATGCATGCAAAAAACCCTACTAATATGATCATAATTATGTAAGTAAGCTTGTAAGTGCACTCGTATGCATCCACACATGCACACACGTGTGCACACGTACGCATGCACATGCATATACCAGTACGACTCCACACACATACACACACACACATACACACACGCTTACATCAGGATGCATGCACACACGCGCGTACATGCACATATACATTTCCCTTTACACTTAGAGAGAGAGAGAGAGAGAGAGAGAGAGAGAGAGAGAGAGAGAGAGAGAGAGAGGAGAGAGAAGAGAGAGAGAGAGAGAGAGGAGCGCACGCACACGCACGCACACACGCACGCACGCACGCACGCACACACACACGCACGCACACACACACACACGCACACACGCACGCACGCACACACGCACGCACGCACACACATACAAGACTTTAGTACATGTAAGTGCACGCACATACATGCTCTGCACACACACACAGACACACATGTACACACAGGAGCGCACACTCAAACAACCCCACACCACGCACGCGCGCGCATGCAAGTGCACGTAATACATGCTTACTCACACACATACATACAAACACCCCCCACCCCTCACACACACATACATCCCACACACATCCCCCCCCCACCCCAACCCCTCCACGCACACACACACACACACACACACACACACACACACACACACACACACCACACACACACACACACACCCTCCCCTCCCCCTCCCTCCACACACACACACGCACACACACACCTCCATTGAAACAACAACAAAACAACAAAAGGGGGGGGGGAAGCGGGGGAGGGGGGGGGGGGGGGGGGGGAGAAGAAGAGAAGTAGAGAGGAAAGATGAAAAAAAAGAAAGTCGGAAACAAAGAGAGAAAGACAAAAAAAATATTTAAAACAGAAGAAGGAAAAAAGGAGAGAAAAAAAGCAACAACAACAAAAAAGAAACAAATAAACCGAAGTTGGAGCAGGGAAGGTAGCAGAGCTTTCTAATTTATTGCACCACTGTCCTCGACACTTTAGTACCACTTGCCGTGTGCCAGCCCCTAGAAAGGCAAAAAAAAAAAAAGAAGAAAGACAGAAAGAAAGAAAGAAAGAAAGAAAGAGCGTACCCGCGCGTACGCGCGCGCATGTGTGCGTTGTGTGTGTGGGGGTGGGGGGGGGGGTTGGGGGTGGGGGGTGTTGTGTGTGTGCGTGTGTGTTGGGGTTGGGGGTTGGGGTGTGTGTGTGTGTGTTGTGTGTGTGTATGTGTGTGTGTAAGTATGTATGTATGTATGTGTGGATGGTATGTATGTAAAATGTATGTATGTAGTAAGTATGTATGTAATATCTATGTATGTATGTGTGTGTGTCTTCGATTTTACGTCTGTTCACTTAAAGTGATAATTATATTAGACGAATGTATGTATGTAGTATGTATGTATGTATGTATGTATGTATGTATGTATGTATGTATGTATGTATGTATGTATGTATGTATGTATGTATGTATGTATGTATGTATGTATGTATGTGTGTATGTATGTATTGTATGTATGTATGTATGTATGTATGTATGTATGTATGTATGTATGTAAAATGTATGTATGAATGCATGTATGTATGTATGTATGTATGTATGTATGTGCGTGTGTATGTGTGTGTGTTTGTGTGCGTGCATGCGTGTGTGTTGTTGTTGCTGTTGTTGTTGACTTCAGTTTTACGTCTGTTCACTTCTAATGAATGTATATATATATATATAAAACAAACACACAGTGCATTTTTTTTTTTTTGCACTTCCCAAAACAAAACAAAAATCTGCGAAAATCAGCATAAAAACATTTTCCTGACTAGCACTTTTCAGAAACTAACTACTTGACCCAGAATCTGAAGGGTGGAGTGTAGCCTACAGCAGGCTTTTACAAACCAGACACGTAATGACCTACCCTTCCAAAGAGGTGTAAAATGTTTTAACATGTACGCAAGGTGTTCTGCGTGCGTTCGCATACAGGACCTCGGTTTATAGTCTTATCCGAAAGACTTTTGGAGAAGTGGAATCGGCAGTGATGTTAATGTAACTCCAGGGGGGAAAAAATCAGGAAGAGACATTTAGACATTTGTACTGGAATTTCCAAGCGGTGTGTCATGGGCAAGTTGAACGTGGTGGAGCCCATTCCTTGTCATGTTTTGAGGATGCATGCTGGGTATGTTCGTGTCATCAATTCCACTGACCTAATCTTCTATGAAAGGCGGATTTGTTTGGGTTGGGGTTTTTTTGTTTTGTTTTGGTTATTTTACATATGCACAAGATGTTTTAAGGGAACGGGCTAGCTCAGTGGTCAGAGCACTCGCTTTCCCCAAGCTAATGTTAAGCAGCATCGAGCGTGGTTACCAATTGGATGCGTAATCGTTTGCCAACCTTGGATTCAGTACAGTCCCCCAGTTCACCCAGCTGTCAATGGGTACCTGTCCTCTTTAGAGTCAGGGAAGGTTAAGCAGCGAGGGAGAGGAGATGGGCACCGCCCTTAATATGCTCGCTCCTGGAAAAGCTGAAGTCTCTGATGCCTCGCTCCCCTACGACCACATAGGTTATGGGATACCATTACTTTTACCTTTGAAGATGTTTTCCGTGCATTAGCACACGGGCTTTGGCCTCTAGTCTCATCTGGGCGAGCAGACTCAATGCCGATCTTACCGCTAAGATTTTTCAGAGGGTAGATTGACTTTATATCCCTGAAGTTAGAATTCAGCTACCTTAATGGCTGCCCTCCCAAAAAACAACAACAACAACACAACAACAAAACAAAAAAACCTGTTGCATTAGCACCAAAAAATCTCACAATTGATGAACCTCGGAGCTCTAGCTGAAGAACGAAAAAACGAGAAAGAGAGAGAGAGGGTGGGGGGAGGAGAGAGAGAGGGGGAAGAGAGAGAGGGAGGGAGAAGGGGAGAGAGAGGGGGGAGAGAAAGAGAGAGAGAGAGAGAGAGAGAGGGGGGGGAGGGGAGAGAGAGAGAGAGAGAGGGGGGGAGGGAGAGAGAGAGGGGTGAAGGGAGAGAGAGAGGAGAGAGAGAGAGGAGGGGGGGAAGAGAGAGAGGAGGGGGGGAGAGAGAGAAGGAGAGAGAGAGGGAGAGAGAGAGACGGGTAGAGAGAGAGAAAGAGAGTGAGAGAGATAGGGAGAGAGAAAGGGAGAGAGAGGGGAGAGAGAGAGAGAGGGGGGGGGAGAGAAAATGAGAGGAGTGAGAGAAGGGAGAGAGGGAGAGAGAGAGGGAGAGAGAAAGAAAGAAGAAAGAGGAGGGGGAGAGAGAAAGAAAGAAGAGAGACGGAGAGAGAGAGGAAGGAGAGAGAGAGAGAGAGAGAGAGAGAGAGAGAGAGAGAGAGAGGAGAGAGAGAGAGAGAGCACAGCAAATTCAACATCACTCAGTCAAGAGTGCTAGCTAAATTTAGCGCACCCCTTCCTTTTACCAAGTCCGAGTGTGGTCAGTTCCTGCTATATATAATCAGCACCAGCTGGGCTGGACTGGGCTGGGATGGAATGAATAGCAGCTGAGAGCAGCCGAAAGTGGGGAGACACTGACAGCTGTGATTCGAGCGAGTGATTCTTCCTCCTACCACCCCCCCCCCCCCACCCCCCCCCCCCCCTTCCCACCTCGAACGGGGACTTCTTAGCAGACTTACAAATCTGCGCCTACAATTGTCCCCAGGTCGTGGGAGGCGAGAGAGCCTAGTGGTTAGAGCGTTGCGCTCGTGATATAACGGCCCGGGATCGAACCTCCACGACCGAGGCATCCTTTCTAAAGGGGATTTTCCCCTGGAGCTAACATCAATTCTGACTCCATCCACTTCCGCCCCAAAATTCCTTCGGATGACACTATAAACAGAGGCTCCCGTGTACAAACCCACGCAGGACATTTTGCGCACATTTTAAAAGCCCGTTCCGCTTTTTTTCTGGAAGAGGAGCGCATTTCGTGCTGGTTTGAACGGATCACAAACAACAAACAAACAAAAAAGAGCAAAAAAAACAAACAACAGCAACAACAACAACAACAAAAAAGACATGCACAGAAGTGTCGTGTTTAAACATCCATTTCCGATGTCGGAAAGCGGCTACCTTAATTGTGAGGCGGGGTTTACTTCCCCCCACCCTCCCCCTCAAAAAAACCAAAACAAAAGCACCCAAAACTCAGAAAAAAAAGTTCATATACGCCAAAACATCTCATCAATGGTGAACCTCAAAAGTTTCTAGCCCAGGAAGAGCAAAAACAAAAACAAAAAAAATAATAACAATAATGGTGATGATAATGATAATTAGGAAGGAAGGTGGCAGAATGGTTAAGACGTTTGCCTGTCAACAAGTAAACCGTGAGGTTCTGGGCTCCATTCCCAGCCTCGCCCTTTCTTCCCAGTTTGACCAAAAAAATCGAACAGAATGTCCAAGTCCTTCGGATGAGACTATAAACCGAGGCCCCGTGTGCGAACGTATGCAGAACATCTTGCGCACACGTTAAATCCTGTTCCGCTGTATGAAAGAGTAGGCCATTGTGTGCCGGTGGGAACAGATGACAAAATTTAAAAAACCGCATACACACGCATAAATAAAAAAGTAAATGTCATCTGAGCGCTTTGATTTGTTGCTTTACAAGATTTAGCGCTATATAAATTCCATACATCATCATCATCATCATCATCATCATCATCATCATCATCATCATCATTATTATTATTATTATTATTATTATTATTATTATGATTATTATAATGATGGTGATGATGATGAGGAGGAGGAGGAGAGGGAGATGGAGGAGGAGAAGAACAAGAACAAGAAGAACAAGAACAAGAACAAGAAGAACAAGAAGAACAAGAACAAAAACAAGAACAAGAAGAACAAGAACAAGAAGAACAAGAAGAAGAATGTATGGTATTTACATAGGAAATCGTCAGGATGTGAGTTCGAATCTATGTCTAACCACTTGGCTATCTATCCCTAGTCAAGTCAAATCAAAAACACTTTAATCATCCCACGAAGGGCAATTACAATACTGACAGGCACATTGATACGTATCATTATCTCGAAAGACACAAGAAAGCTAAATGTCATATTGGTATAAACATTCCAAGATGACTTCAAATATAAGTCTCTCTCTCTCTCTCTCTCTCTCTCTCTCTCTCTCTCTCTCTCTCTCTCTCTCTCTCTCTCTCTCTCTCTCACACACACACACACACACACATACACACACACACACACACACACACACACACACACACAGTCCCCGTGTGTATGCGGCTTTGTAAATTCTGTCATCTGTTCCCACCGGCACACAATGGCCTACTCTTACGAAAAGCGGAACAGGATTTGACGCGTGCGCAAGATATTCTACGTGCGTTCGCACACGGGTCCTCGGGTTATAGTCTCATCCGAAAAATACTTTTGAGGAAGAATGGAGTCGGCACTGATGTAAACTCCAGGGGAAAATATCTCCCTTGAACGGGAATTGAACCCGGGTCGTCAGATTGCGAGCACAATGGTCTAACCACTAGGCTATCCCGTCCCCGCAATGAAGCATACTAAGGTACATATTGATGGGAGAAGCATACAGTGCATCTCTCTTTCTCTTTGATGAAAAAGCAATCTTTCTACTTTGAGTATAGAAAGCTAGTTTAAGATACTGCACTTGGCACAACAACAACAACAATGAATAAAACAAACAAAAAAGATCACAACAAAACATCTGCAACAAAATAACAGCCGAAAAACCACAAACGAAATGTTGCCACCACAACCACCACCATCACCAAACAACTCTAAAATAATAGGAAGAAAAAAATCTTTCTTTCATAAATACAAGTGTGTGTGTGTGTGTGTGTGTGTGTGTGTGTGTGTGTGTGTGTGTGTGTGTGTGTGTGTGTGTGTGTGTGTATGTGTGTATGTGTGTGTGTGTGTTGTTGTTTTGGTGGTGGTGGTGGTGGTGTGTGCGTGCGTGTGTGTGTGTGTGGTGTGTGTCTGTCTGTCTGTCTGTCTGTATCTGTGTGTCTGTGGTGTGTGTGTTGTCTATGTCTGTGTCTGTGTTTTCTTTCTCTAATTTCACTTTTATCATTTTCCTTGTCTTCCTTCTCAAGGTCTATTTCCGAAACATGTGTATCTTTATAGCAGAGAAAAACTGAAGTACACCACACACAAAAAACCCAACCCACCAAACCCAACCACACTTCATTTTATACCCAGTGTTCAAGCCTGAAAGAAAAGAGCTTTGAAAAAGACAGAGCAGACAGACAGGTAAACAGACAGATAGACGTAGAGAGACGTAGATAGCAGACAAACTCACGGACAGACAGACGGACAGACAGACGGGCAGGCAGGCAGGTAGGCAGGCAGATAAGAAGAGGTATTGTTTTCTATGTATCGTCTGGGGCAACTCTGTCGAAGACGTAAGTCTTTGTGTGTGAAATGTTATCGTTGGATGGAAGCCCATAATATATATATCCGTTCTGTATGTGTGTGTGTGTCGGGGGGGGGGGGAGGGGGGGGGATAAGTGTGTGTGTGTATGTGTGTGTGTGTGTGTAGTGGTGTGTGTGGTAGTGTGTGTGTATGTGTATGTGGTGTGTGTGCGCGCGCGTGTGTATGGGGGGGGGGGGGGGGGGGGGGGGGGGGGGGGTAGGTATGTGTGTGTGAGTGAGTGTGTGTGTGTGTGTGTGTGTGTGTGTGGAGGGGGGTAAGAGTGGGTGCGTGTGTGTGTGTGTGTTGTGTGTGTGTGTGTGTGTGTGTGTGTGAGTGTGTGGTGGTGTTGTGTGTGTATGTGTGTGTCTCTTCGGTGTGTGTGTGTGTGTGTGTGTGTGTGTGTGTGTGTGTGTGTGTGTGTGTGTGTGTGTGTGTGTGTGTGTGTGTGTGTGTGGAGGGGGGGGGCGGTAAGAGAGCGTGGTGTTTTGGGTGTGAGTGTGGGTGTCTGTGTGTGCGTGTGCATATGTGTATGTGTGTGTGTGTGCGTGTGTGTGTGTATGTGTGTGTGTGAGTGTGTGTGGGTAGGTGTGTGGGTGGGTGGGGTGCGGGTGGGGTAAGTGAGTGTAGGGGGGCAAGTGTGTGTGCGTGCGTGTGCGTGTGTATGCGTGTGTGTGTGCGGGTTGGGGGAGGGGGGAAGTAAGTGAGTGTAGGGGTGTGTGTGTGTGTGCGTGCGTGTGTGTGCGTGTGGTGTATGCGTGTGTGTGCGTATGCGTGCGTGTGTGCGTGTGTGTGTTTTGTGTGCGTGCGCGCGCGCGAGTGTGTGCGCGTGCGTGTGTATGTGATTTTTGTTGTTGTTTGTTTCTCCTGTTCTGTTCTTTTGGGTTTTTTTGTTTTTTGTTGTTTTTTATGGGGGGTGGGGGTCATACTTCTTTCTTTTGTTTTCCTTTTTGTTTCTTTTTCCTTTCTTCTTCCTTCCTTCCTTCCTTCATTCATTCATTCATTCATTCATTCTCTCCTTCCTTCCTTCTTTCATTCCTTTCTTTCTTTCTTTTTGTGTTTTTTTCCCCTGGTTTTTAAAAACGAATTTCTTTTGCTCTCTAACTTCTTTCTTCCGTCTGTCTTTCTTTTTCTTTCTTTCTATCGTTGTTCCTTTCTCTCTTTTTTTTGGTTTTTTTCATTTCTTTCTTTTTGGGTGTGTTTGGTTTTTTAGTTTACTTTTAACGAATTTCCTTTCTCATTGTCTTTCTCCCCAATTCTTTCCTTTTGCTTCCTTTATTGTCTTTTTTTCCCCTCTCTTTCTTTTTCTTTTTGATTCTGTCTGCCTGTCTGTCTGCCTGTCTGTCTGTCTGTCTGTCTGTCGTTCATTCTATCTGTTTTCCTGTCTTTCTGTGTTTATTTGTTTTTTTTGTTTATTTTTTTCTCTCTTTCTTTCTTTCTTTCTTCTTGCCTTCCTTCCTTCTTCCTTCCTGCCTTCCTTTCTTCCTTCCTGCCTTCCTTTCTTCCTTCCTTCCTTTCTTTCTTTCTTTCTTTCTTTCTTCTTGCCTTCCGTCCTGTCTTCCTTCCTACCTTTCTTTCTTTCTTTCTGTATTTCTTTCTTCCTTTCTTTCTTTCTTTCTTTCTTTCTTGCTCACTTCCTTCCTTCCACCTTTCCTTTATGTCTTCTTTCCTTCCTTCCTCTCTTTCTTCCTTTCCTTTGTTCTTTCTGTCGTACATCTTTCGTTTTTCGGTACCACTCTTAACCCTTTTTTTCTTTTGCTTGTTCCTTTTTTTTTGGTTTCTTCTGTCGGTCTTTCCTTTTCTTTTTTTTCCCCTTTACTTCCTTGATGTTCATTTTTTTAAAAAAAAATCATAGTTGTTCTTCGTTCTTTTGTTCCTTTAGTATTGCTATTGCATAATTAATCCAAGTTTCGTTCTGTATTTTTAGGGGTTTTCCTTGCTATCTTTTTTCTTATCCTTCGTCTCTTTTATGTAGTTCTTGTTTTAGCAATTTTGGGGTCTATTCTTGTGTGTGTGTGTGTGTGTGTGTGTGTGTGTGTGTGTGTGTGTGTGTGTGTGTGGTGTGTGTGTGTGTGTGTGTGTGTGTGTGTGTGTGTGTGTGTGTGTGTGTGTGTGTGTTTGTTGTTGGTTTTTTGGGGTTTTTTTTTTACATTGCATGCCTTCATTTTTCTCTTTCTGTTGTTACTTGTTGCTCTCGGATTTTTTCTTGGGGGGAAGGGGGGGTCCCTTCTTTTATTGTTTTTTTTGTTTTGAAACTTTTATTTATTTGTAAATCATATAGAGGTGTCTGCCAACTGTAAAAATAAGAAAGACAATGAATGAGACATTATGAAGCTGAACGTGTACATCTCTGTGTGTGTGTGTGTGTCTCTCTCTCTCTCTCTCTCTCTCTCTCTCTCTCTGTCTCTGTCTCTTTGTTTCTCTGTCGCTCTGTCTCTCTCTCTGTCTCTCTGTCTCTCTTACCTGATCACTTCATAAGACTGGCAATGTTTCTGTCGTTAGAAAAGTGTACCACGAGCTTCTTATGAATAATGTATTACTTTCTTGACGATATGGTATTTTGCTTGGGAAAACTACTTACAAACTATGCGATGCATTTTCAATCCGCGTAAGTATGTATGTCTACTCTTAATGACCACCTCCCTCCCCAACTGACTGTCCCTTTCTCATTCTTGCCGCCTTCTGCTTCTCTCTCTCGCCCTCTCCTCTCTCTATCCCCCCCACCCCCCTCTCTAGTTTCCGTCCGTCTGTCTGTCTGTCAGTCTGTCAGTCTGTCTGTCTGTCTCTCTCTCGCTCGCTCGCTCGCTCTCTCTTTCTCTCTCTCTCTCTCTCTCTCTCTCTCTCTCTCTCTCTCTCTCTCTCTCTCTCTCTCTCTCTCTCTCTCTCTCTCTCTCTCTCTCTCTCTTGTCTTCTTCTTCTTCTTCATCTTTTTTTTTTTTCTTCTTCTTCTTCTTCTTCTTCTTCTTCTTCTTCTTTTTCTTCGTCGTCGTCGTCGTCGTCGTCTTCTTTTCTTCTTCTTCTTCTTCTTCTTCTTCTTCTTCTTCTTCTTCTTCTTCTTCTTCTTCTTCTTCTTCTTTGCATTCTTCTTTGCATTCTTCTTCTTCTT
>CM054146.1:19342815-19355315 GCA_028751875.1 Rapana venosa | reverse complement strand
GTCTTAAAGGTAACTATGTGCATCTTCCACTGTGGGGGATGACAGGGGCCTGTCAGTGTAAACAGCATCCCCCACCACCTTTGTGAAATTCTGTGCTAGGAATTCCCTCTTTTCTATCACTCGTTTTTGTTTTCTGTTTTGTCCCTTGTCTTCCTGTCACTTCCTTGTTGGTATATTTTTCTGCCTTCTTAGTCCATTCCTCTTGCTTTTTTGTGTGCTTTTTTTGTCTTTTTCAAAAATGACTTAAAAGAAAACAATATTCTTGCCATGCCAAAATCGAATTTACTGGGCCTGACTTGTCAGACACTTTAACAACAGCGCAAAGCATTTTTGCTCTTATGACAAACAACAAATGCTGCTCTCTGAGTGTTTAACGAAGAAGAAGAAGAAGAAGAAGAAGAAGAAGGAGGAGGAGGAGGAGGAGAAGAAGAAGAACAAGGAGGAGTAGGAGAAGGAAGAGGATTAGGAGAAAAAGAAGAAGAAGAATGCAAAGAAGAATGCAAAGAAGAAGAATGCAAAGAAGAAGAATGCAAAAAAGAAGAAGAAGAATGCAAAGAAGAAGAAGAAGAAGAAGAATGCAAAGAAGAAGAAGAAGAAGAATGCAAAGAAGAAGAAGAAGAAGAAGAAGAAGAAGAAGAAGAAGAAGAAGAAGAAGAAGAAGAAGAAGGAGAAGAAGAAGGAGAAGAAGAAGAAGAAGAAGAAGAGGAAGCAGAAGAAGAAGAAGCAGAAGAAGAAGAAGCAGAAGAAGAAGAAGAAGAAGAAGAAGAAGCAAAAGAAGAAGAAGAAGCAGAAGAAGAACAAGAAGAAGATAGCGTGCACCAAAGCCTAAGATGCGAAAGAAGCACGCGTTACATTTTGCACACGCGTTATAAAAAAAACAACAACAAAAAAAACTGTCCATCTTCTGTAGAAGGGCGGGTCAACTCTGGCTGGTGGTATGGATGGCGCTAGCCCCCCAGCATGCAGTCTAGTTGCTAAAACCGAAATACAAACTGTTATGAAACGTGGGTCGGTGGTCTAGAGGTAACGCGCCTGTCTAGAAAGCGAAAAGTCCGGGTCGGAAGTGTGCGGTGGTTCAAATCCCGCTTGGGCCCGAAACTTTCCCCCCATCCATTAGACCATGAGTGGTGGTCTGGGCGCTAGTCTTTCGGATGAGACGATAAACCGAGGTCCCGTGTGTTACACAAAATTATTCAGCGCACGTAAAAGAACCCACGGCAACAAGAGAGTTGTCCCTGGCAAAATTCTTAGAAAAAAAACACTCTGATAGGGAAACAAATACAGTTGCAGACAAGAACAACAAAAAAGGGTGGCGCTGCTCTTGTGGCGACGTGCTCTCCCCGGGGAGAGCAGCCCAAATTTCACGCAGAGAAATCTCGTGACTTAAAGTGGTATAAATGAAATAAATGACATAAATAAATGAGCATCGAGGTGGTGCAATACCCCTCTCCCCCTTACATCTCCAGCGGGACTAGTACCATGATCAGTTGAGTGCTAGACAGGCACTATGGCCGAGCGGGTAAAATAGTTCGACTTTAATCCTATTGGTCCATGAAGTCGTGGGTTCGAATCTCGGCAGCGTCTGGTGAATGAATGATGGGGATGTGAACAATCTCCCAGGTCAACTTCAAGGTACAGGCAGACAGACATACACAGAGACAGAAAGAAACAGACACTTACAGACCCAAAAAAACAAAACAAAACAAAACCCACGACAGAGAAGCTGACAGACACAGCAACAAAGATAGATAGATAGAGAGAGAGAGAGAGAGAGAGAGAGAGAGAGAGAGACAGAGAGACAGAGAGACAGAGAGAGAGACAGAGAGAGACAGATACAGAGAGACAGAGGGAAAGTCTTCAGCAATAAAAAATAAAAACTCCCAATAAAACGTGACTGGTTCCCTACAGAGCGAGCCAGACAGCCACTTTGTCCTGCTGACATAAAACTTTCATCCCAAATACTCAGAAGCCCCTCTTCTCCTCCAAACCCTCCCCCCCCCCCAGACACAAACATGAGTGCTGCTCATTACCTGCGCTGAGCACTTAACTCAGCGTGCTCAGTCCCTCTCCTCCAGAGAGATCAGTGGATCTGGGTCTAGCAGTTAGGCATTCGTCTAAGAAGTCGTGAGGTCGTGGGTTCGTTCCCCCCCCCCCCCGCCCCCCCCCCCCCCCCCCCCCCCCTCCAAGTTAAAATTCTTTCTTTTTCACTAAACTTTAAAAAAAATATATATTCTTTTATTTTTAAGAATAATGGAATTAGCACTCGTGTGCTTTTTTTTTTTTAACAACCAGTCCCTGTGTGTATGTGGTTTTGTAAAGTTTGTCATACAGTTCCCTATAAGTGGTGAGTGATCTGGAGACTTGACTTGACTTATGCCTCTTGGTTCCTTGGGGAACATAGGTCTGCAACAACACCCTTCCAACGAACTCGGTTTTGGGAGATCCTCTTCAGCTCGGCCCATGTCATTCCGGCTGCCTTCGTTTCTTCGTCAACACTTCTGCACCAGGTCTGCTTTGGTCGACCAACTTACCGCTTCCCTTGTGGATTCCAGTCAAGGGCCTGTCTAGTGACATTTGACGCAGGCTTGCGGAGTGTATGGCCGATCCATCCCCACTTCCTTTGTTTAATGATGGACTCGATTGGGGTTTGTCTGGTCCTGTCCCACAGTTGTTTGTTGGATATGACTTCCGGCCACCTGATGTTGAGGATGTACCTGAGGCATTTGTTGGTAAAAGACTGGAGTTTGTGGGTGTTGGTTTTTGTTACCCGCCAGGTTTCTGAGCCATAAAGTAGGACCGATTTGACATCTGGAGACTAGGTCTATGATATATATTTTTGTTTTGTTCCCCGACTAGAGTTCTGAAGTTCACAAAGTGGTGAGATTTTTGTGTATGCAACCATTAATGCCCACCTTTAAGGCAGCCACATTCTCACTTCTGGGATGGTCTATGAGATGAGATGATAAACCGAGGTCTATAGCGCAATAATTTTTTGCAAAGAGACAAGAACCCACGGCAACTAGAGAGCTGTCCTTGGCAAGTTTTCTGGACAAAGCCGCTCATGTGAGGAAAATATAGATGCAGGAGTGGACAGGAAAAGTATAAAAACGTGGGTGGTGCTGCACATGTGAAGATATGATCTGCAAAGGCAGAGCAGTCCGTTTTTCATGCAGAAAAATCTATTGTGAAGGTGACATAGCATAGCATAGTATAGCATAGCATAGCATACCATACCATACCATACCATACCATACCACACACACAATACAACACAACACAATACAAATACAATCACAGGCCTTAGTTTACAGTCTCAGCATCCAGTTTTTTGCAAGATGTTATACAACAAGTGGAATATTTCATCGAAATATTTAATATTCTACGGTCATATCCTATTTTCTAAACATGCTAAACCTCATTGGCCAGGAATTCTTCAAAGTTTTGATGCTTTACCAACTAACTACACAACACCTCAAAAGCTACTGAAGGCCATGTGACAAACTTGCTGTCAGGTCACGAACTCCCCCCCCCCCCCCCACCCCCCCATAGCTGTTAAAAATAAACACAAAAAACCAACCGTGTTACCCATTTCCTTGGATGGATGTGTAAGGCTCACCAATGGTGAAATTTTTATGTTATGTGATCGTTCTGGCCCACTGATAAGCTAGCTGCAATCCGACTTCAGGGATACATCAATCATCCAGAATCAATTTCCCAAAAACATACCGAGCAAGGAAGATAAAGTTTGGAGCCAATAAACTACGCGACTACCTACAAACCACCAAGGAAGTTTCCACAACACAAGATCTTTTCAGAAAGTCGTGGCAGCAGCGTGGTGGTGATGGTAGGAGAGTGCAGAACAGTTCAATTTTCCGCCTGGACTGCTAAGGACTTCAAAGTTTTTGTTCTGCCATGAAAAGAAGCCACCCAATAGGCGGAGAAAGGACTGCACGTCAGGCAACTATGCCCCTCTCTTCTAGTCCAACCTGCTAAGATCTAAGAGGTGGAGATAAAGAGAGAGACACGCCAGCAGCTTCAGAAACTATGCCTGTCTTTGCATTCCTTCACAGTGAGGGGGGAATAGGTCAGAACACCACGTTTTGGCAGTCCATAGGGGGGGGGGGGGGGGGGGGGGGGGGGGGGGGGGGGGGGTATGTGCTTCTCCTGAAAAATACAACAAAACCTCACTAGTTCTTCCCGTTGGTGTGACTGAGAGGGGAGTTTGTGTGGAGAGTGTGTTCTAAAAAAAAAAAAAGGATTTAAATTAGATACATTGATTTGACTGAGCTTGATTGCCTAGTTATCTATTTCTAAATTGTTTTTATTATCATTATCATCATCATTATTATTATTATTATTATTATTATTATTTCATTTAGAGGATAATGGAATAAGCACTCTGTTTTCAATAGCACCCATTAGCCTACTCTTTTGAAAGGCAGAACAGGTTTTAACTTTTGCAGAAGATTTTCTGCCTGCATTGGCATAACGCACCTTGGTTTTTAGTTTCATCCAAAGCTATTAAACAAGAAAGCAAGCAAACAAAAACTGAGAATTTTTATATAAATCTGTGGAATTTTCCAAAATCATATTTTAGAGCTATGAAAACCATTGCTTCGGGGTTTTGGGGTTTTTTGGTGTTTACTTGAAGCAGACTGCAGGTACTGATTTTTTTAAGAACTAAATGTATCAGTTTTCAGATCTTTGCTTGAAGAATAAAGAGTGCCCTTGTTATCTTTCCTTTTACCCATAAGCAGGAGTTCTGTCTGTATAATAACATTTTTTTAATTGTTCTTTCTTTTCCTTAAAAGAACAGAAAATAATATACTTCTGACTGCCTCGGGTAGCCCTGATAACATCTGAGCACATTTCTGTAAGTCATGTAAGGCTAATATGACATGAATGATAGAATCTTAGAGTACATGACTGATAATCTCTATGCATTTACACACAAAGCAAGGCATTCGCAAACCTGCATGTAACTGACCTGGAAGATTTGCAAAGGTCATCATCCCTAAACTTCAATACATTGCGAAGATTCAAACCAAAGACTTTATGACTTTTATAACTCGAAGTTAAATAATACCAATTTAAATAACCTACATCCATACCTTCATATCAAAACACACCCATATGGACCCAGTTACCCACTACACTCTCAAATAATGACAAGACTGGCAAAAATAAAATGTTGTTAAGTGTCATCCATCCTCTCTGATCTGTGGAAGGAGAGGGACTGAGCACGCTGAGTTAAGTGCTCAGCGCGGGTAATGAGCAGCACTCATGTTTTGTGTCTGGGGGGAGGGTTTGGAGGAGAAGAGGGGCTTCTGAGTATTTGGGATGAAAGTTTTATGTCAGCAGGACAAAGTGGCTGTCTGGCTGGCTCTGTAGGGAACCAGTCACGTTTTATTGGGAGTTTTCATTTCCCTGGCCTTGTCTGTCTGTCTGTCTGTCTGTCTGTCTCTGTCTGTTTTTCTGTCTGTTCCTTGTCTCTGTCTGTCTGTCTCTGTGTCTGTCTGTCTGTCTGTCTGTCTCTCTGTATTTGTCCCTCCCTGTCTCTCTCTCATGATCTGTTCATTTATTTTTTTCTTTTATTGTCTGTCTGTCTGTCTTCTCTCTGTCTCTCTCTCTCTCTCTCTCTCTCTCTCTCTCTCTCTCTCTCTCTCTCTCCTCTCTCTCTCTCTCTCTCTCTTCTCTCCTCTCTCTTCTCTTTCTCTCTCTCATGATCTGTTCTTTTTTTTCTTTTTTGTCTGTCTGTCTGTTCTCTCTCTCTCTTCTCTCTCTCTCTCTCCTCTCTCTCTCTCTCTCTCTCTCTCTCTCTCTTTCTCTGTCTTCCCATCCCTCCGTTTCTCTCTCTATTACTTTATAAAATTGTTTTGTCTTTGTTGTGGGGGGTTTTCTGTAGTCAAAACTAGTAGTTTTCCACCATTAACAGTATCTATTTAGCTGTCGCACAGAGTACCCACACACAACTCTCACCATCAGTATTTTTGATACAAGAGTAACTGTTGCATAGTGAAACCAATCTGTGACTTCCTCCAAAATTGAACTATCAGACTCTAAAACTTCAGGTAGAACAAACTAGAGAGATTTTTTTTTTTAATCGAGGATAATGGAATAAGCACTCATGTGCTTTTTTTACATCCAGTCCGCGTGTGTATGCTGTTTTGTAAATTTTGTCATCTGTTTCCACCGGCACACAATAGCCTACTCTCCCGAAAAGCGGAACAGGATTTAACGTGTGCGCAAGATGTTCTGCATGCGTTTGAACACGGGGCCTCAGTTTATAGTCTCATCCGAAGGACTTTTTGGAGATGAGAGAGAGAGACAGACAGACAGAGAGACAGAGATAGAGAGAGAGAGACAAAGAGAGATAGAGAGAGAGAGAGACAGGGATAGAGTTAGAGAGAGGTGAAGTCTTAGAGAGAAAAAAAAGAGAAAGATACAAAGTCTTTCTGAAAGAGGAAAGCAAAAACGAAAATAAAAAAGAAGTACCAACAACAGCCAAAAAAAAAAAAATCCGAAAAAAAAGAAGAAAAGTGTGTAGAGGAGTGGAGAGGGTGTGTGTATGTTGGTGGGGGTAGGGGGGGGGGGAGGGGAGGGAGGGATAGAGTGGCCCATGCAATGATGTGCTCCGTCACGATTGCAGCGGGGCGTAAAACCGCCCCAGTGTGTGTGTGTGTGTGTGTGGGGGGGGGGGGGGGGGGGGGAGGGGGAGGAGGAGGAGGACGTAGTAGAAGGGAAAGATAGTGTAGTGTGGTCTATTGCCTTGTACAGCCTACCGCTGCTGTCTGTCAGTCAGTCTCCTTACTGTCCACAGCATGTTGGCTGTAGGCTTGCCTGTTAGGGATAATATCAATCGTTGTTGGGTTGGTTTTTGTTGTTGTTGTTTTTGTTGTAGTTTTGTTGTTGTTTAGTTGTTGTTTTGGTATGTGACATTTTTTGTTGTTGCTTATTATTTTGGTTTTTTGTTGTTGTTTAGATATGTATTACTTTTTGTTGTTATTTGTGGGGTTTTTGTTTGCTTGTTTTATTCAGATATGTATCAATTTTGTTTGTTTTGTTGCTTGTTGTCGGTTTTTTAAAAATATATTATGTGTTAATTTATGTTATTTATTTATTTGTTTGTTTATTTATTTATTTATACTACTTTAAGTCGCGGCAGATTTCTCTGCGTGAAATTCGGGCTGCTCTACCCGGGAGGAGCACGTCGCCACAAGAGCAGCGCCACCCATTTTTTTCCATTTTTTCCTGTCTGCAAATAGTATTTGTTTCCCTATCAGAGTGACTTTTTTTCTACAGAATTTTGCCAGGGACAACTCTCTTGTTGCTGTGGGTTCTTTTACGTCCGCTAAATAGTTGTTGTTGTTCGTTTTGCTTGTTTGTTTGTTGTTGTGTTGGGGTTTTTGTTCGTTTCTGGGCTAGAGCTCCAAGGTTCCCTAGAGCTCCAAGGTTCTCTAGGTTCCCTAGATGTTCCCTAAAGATGAGATTTTATTCATGCGACCATTTTTGCCCACCATGAAGGTATCCTCATTCCGACTTCGGGGATGTATGCTGGGTATGTTCGTATTTCTGTAACCCACCAAAATGCTGACATGAACGATAGGATCTTTAACGTGCGTATTTGATCTTCTGCATGCGCACATACACAAAGGGATTCAAGGCACTGGCAGGTCTGTGCTTGAAGATGACCTGGGAGATAAATTCAAATTTCAAACCTTTTTTTTTTACAGATTTTTTTTTAAAAAGCAGTAATAACAAATCTTATTTTAAACAAGGCTTAGTAATTTTATGAAGATAATTATGAATCAATATTGAAAAAAATGAAAACTTGTGAATGATAATGTTGTTGGCAGCGTTCAGTCTCTGAAGACTAAGGAGTTACGCTCTAGGTTTTTAATGATAATAATAATAATAATAATAATAATAATAATGATAATGATAAAAATAATAATAAATGGAATTTATATAGCGCTTTATCTGGAGTATAAAATCAGTACCCTCTGTTTCAAATGTCTCCACAAATCTGCACCCTCTTATCTCTGTGACTGTCTTCATCTGTACACTCCATCCCGTTCCCTTCGTTCAGCCGCAGATACTTTGTGCTTTCGAACACCCAGATTCAAACAAACCACTGTTGGCCGTCGCTCCTTCTCTGTTTCTGGTCCATCCACCTGGAATGACCTCCCTCTTTCACTTCGCCAAAAGCCTTCACTTGATACCTTCAAATCCAGCCTCAAAACACACTTATTTCCTACCTGAGACTTTCCCCCCAAATATCTGTCCCTAATTTTCAACAGCATTTCATCTTCTAAGTGTTGTTCCGAGTGTGTGTGTGTGTGTGTGTGTGTGTGTGTGTGTGTGTGTGTGTGTGTGTGTGTGTGTGTGTGTGTGTGTGTGTGTGTGTGTGAGTGTGCGTGTGTGTGCGTGCGTGCATGCGTGCATACGTGCGTCGCGCATGTTTTGAAATCTGTTGTTCATTATGTTTAAGGAGAGTTGCATGCCTGTAAATGATTGAGTGCAAGCGCTTCGATTTGTTTGGTGTTGTTTTTTTTACAAGATTTAGAGCTATATAAATTCCATATATTATTATTATTATTATTATTATTATTATTATTATTATTATTAATATCTTGCAATTACAAATCAGAGCGCTTGCATTCAATCCGCTCCTACACATGCAACCAACAATGGTTAACAATTTTCTAACAAATTCAAATGCATGCACACACACACACACACACAACACACACACACACACACACACACACACACACACACACACACACACACACAGGTTATACATTTCAGCAGGGTGATGGAATTTGGGCTGTTTAAAGGCAGGGACAGATATGAGATGAAACAGGAGGGAAAAATCTTAGGTTTGAAATACGTATGTTTTGGAGGCTGGATTTAAAGCTGTCGTAAGTAGGCTTTTCACGAAGGGAGAGAGGGAGTTCATTCCGGATCGGTATTCTGGCACAGCATCGACTGTGGCTGACCAGTCTGATATGGGAATGACAGTCATTGTGCCATAGGGATTTTTTTTCTTTTCTCTTTTTTATTATTTTATTCCGAGGATAATGGAATAAGCACTCATGTGCTTTTTTTTTCATCCAATCCCCGTGTGTATGCAGTTTTGTCAATTTGTCACCCGTTCCCACTGGCACACAATGGCCTACTCTTCCGAAAAGCGGAACGGGTTTTAACGTATGCGCAAGATGTTCTTCCTGCGTTCGCACACGGGACCTCGGTTTATAGTCTCATCCGAAGGACTTTTGGGGGAGAGTGGAGTCGGCACTGATGTTAACTCCAGAGGAAAAAATCCTCTCGAACGAGAATCGAACCCGGGTCAGCAGATCACGAATACATCGCTGTAACCACCAGGCTATCCCGTAGTTTGGTTGTTGTTTTTTTCCCTAGATGCACACTGTTGTCACCAAGCACACCTGTCCTGTCCATTATGGCCTACCTGGTCACAAGGACATGTCACCGTTTTTGTTTTTTCTGTTTATCTGTAGATATTTTACTGTTTGTCATTTATCATGTATCATGTGTAGGCCATTGTGTGCCGGTGGGAACAGATGACAAAATTTACAAAACCGCATACACACGGGGACTTGATGTAAAAAAAAAAAGCACATGAGTGCTTATTCCATTATCCTCGAGAAACAAAAAGATCTGAGCGCTTTGATTTGTTGCTTTACAAGATTCAGCGCTATATAAATTCCGTACATGATTATTATCATTATTATTATTATTATTATTATTATTATCATTATTATTATTATTATTATGTGTCACCGTCTTTGTGCAGATTGTGTGTTATCTGTGTTAATTTGTCATGTGTATCTCCTATAGGGTTATTATTTTTAAATACACACCTTTTTTTTTTACTTGACTTTGTCTTGCATAACAATCACAGCCAGTCTGCACATAGTGACGAAAGTGCCAGGAAAAGTCAAGACTATGCTCTGAAATAATAGGTTGGGTTTTTTTGGTAAAAAGAAAATTTGTCATGAATTTTTGTATTGTTATGTTTTGTTTTGTTTGTTTCATTGTTTGTTTTCTAGTGGGGGTTTTTTGGGGGGACATAGATCCCTTATTTTGCTCCACACCTTTTTCAATCTTTCTCGTATTGTCTGTTTTTTTTTAATCTGTTTCTGGTCTGTCATTCTATGTCTGTCTGTCTGTCTTGTCTGTCTTCTACTGTCTGTCTTCTGTCTGTCTGTCTGTCTGTCTGTTTATCTGTCGGTCTGTTTATCTGTGTGTCTGTCTCTCTCTCTCTTCACTCACTCTCTTCCTTGCTCCTCTATCTGTTTTCGCTGTATGTGAGTCTGCACTTCCTTGTCTCTGCTTCCATTGCTCCTCTCTCCTCTCTCTCTCTCTCTCTCCTCTCTCCTCTCGTCCTCTCTCTCTCTCTCTCTCTCTCCTCTCTCTCTCTCTCTCTCTCTCTCTCTCCTCTCTCCTCTCTCCCTCCTCTCTCTCTCCTCTCTCCCTCCTCTCTCTCTCTCTCTCTCTCTCTCTCTCTCCTCTCTCTCTTTCTCTCTCTCTCTCTCTCATCTCTCCTCTCTCTCTCCCCTTCTCTCTCTCTCCTCCCTCTTCTCTCTCTCTCTCTCCTCTCATCTCTCTCTCTCTCTCGCTCTCTCTCCACTCTCTCTATCCCCTTCTCTCTCCTCTCTCTCCACTCTCCTCTCTCTCTCTCCTCTCTCTCTCCTTATCTCTCTCCTCTCTCCTCTCTCTCTTCCCTCTCTCTCCTTCTCTCTTTCTGCTCCTCTCTCTTCCCCTCCCTCTCCCCTCTCTCTCTCTCTCTCACCCCACTCTCTCCCTCCTCTCTCCTCTCTCTCTACCCTCCCCCTGTCTCTCTCATGGTATCAGTCTCCCACTGCCACTACGTGTCTGTCTCTCTCACTTTCTTTGTCAGCCAGTCTGTCTCTTTGTCTCTTTCGTGTCTGTCTGTCTTCCCTGTCTCATTATTAAATTTTGGGCTTGTTTCTCTGTATGTCACTGAGAGAGAGATAGAAACAGACAGACAGAGAACAAAGACAAAGAGAAGACTTATAGACAGATAGGCAGACAGACAGACTTATAGACAGACAGAGACAGAGATGCAGAGAGACACATGGAGCAGAAAAAGACAGTCAAAGAAGAAGAGAGATTAAAGGCACAGAAATGGAAAATCAGAGAGAAAAAGAGAGAAAGGTAGGTCGTAGCTGAAGGCCAGAAAAAGAGAGAGAGACAGAGAGAGAGACAGACAGAGAGACAGAAAAGACCAGAAAGAAAAGGGCCAAGAGAAAGAGAGAGAAAGAGACACACAGATATAGAGATAAAGAGGTAGAGAGGGGAGAGACAGATAAACAGAGATAGAAGATAGAGAAAGGAAAGAGAAGGGGAAGAGACAGCAGAGACCAAGAGAGAGAGAGAGAGAGAGAGAGAAGAGAGAGAGAGAGAGAGAGAGAGAGAGAGCTAGAGACAGAGACAGACAGATATATAAATAGAGAGTTAAAGAGAGACAGACAGATAAACAGAGATAGAGAGAGAGGAAAGAGAAGAGGAAGAGACAGACAGACATGCAGAGACCAAGATAAAAAGAGAGCGAGATTTAGAGACACAGAGAGAGCCAGAGACAGACAGATATAGAGATAAAGAGGTAAAGAGAGACAGATAGAGAGACAAAGAGAGAGAGAGAGAAGAGAGAGAGAGAGAGGACAGAGAAGGGGAAGAGACAGACAGACAGAGACCAAGAGAAAGAGAGAGACAGAGATAGAGACAGAGAGAGACAGAGACAGACAGACAGATATAGAGATAAAAAGGTAGAGAGACAGACAGAGAGACAGAGATAGAGAGAGGAAAGAGAAGGGGAAGAGACAGACAGATAAAGACCAAGAGAAAGAGAGAAACAGATATAGAGACAGAGAGACAGAGACAGACAGATATAAAAGATAAAGAGGTAGAGAAGAGACAGACAGATAAACAGAGATAGAGAGACAGAGAGAGGGAAGAGAAGGGGAAGAGACGACAGAGACCAAGAGAGAGAGAGAGAGAGAGACAGAGCTAGAGACAGAGACAGACAGATATATAAATAGAGAGTTAAAGAGAGACAGACAGATAGACAGAGATAGAGAGAGAGGAAAGAGAAGAGAAGAGACAGACAGACATGCAGAGACCAAAGAGAGCGAGATTTAGAGACACAGAGAGAGCCAGAGACAGACAGATATAGAGATAAAGAGGTAAAGAGAGACAGATAGAGAGACAAAGAGAGAGAGAGAGAGAGAGAGAGAAGAGAGAGAGAGAGAGGAAAGAGAAGGGGAAGAGACAGACAGACAGACATCAAAAGAAAGACAGAGACAGAGATAGAGACAGATAGATACAGAGACAGACAGACAGATATAGAGAAAAAAGGTAGAGAGAGACAGATAGAGAGACAGAGATAGAGAGAGAGGAAAGAGAAGGGGAAGAGAGAGACAGAGACCAAGAGAAAGAGAGAGACAGAGACAGAC
>CM054146.1:19330315-19337815 GCA_028751875.1 Rapana venosa | reverse complement strand
CCATCAGAGTGCCTTTTTTTTCGTCAGAATTTTGCCAGGGACAGCTCGCTTGTTGCCATAGGTTGTTCTTTTACATGCGCTAAATGCCTGTTGTACCCAGGGCCTCGGTTTATCCGAAAAAGATTACTTGATCAATGGCACTTCTTTGAGAAACTATGGGTAGAAGCACACCGAGCGCTTTGATTTGTCTGTGCAAGATACGGCGCTATATAAATTCCATTTCTTCTTTGTTCTTCTTGTTCTTGTTTTTCTTCTTGTTTTTCTTCTTCTTCTTCTTCTTTATTCTTCTTCTTCTATCTCTTCTTCTCTCTTCTTCTTCTTCTTCTTCTTCTTCTTCTTCTTACTATCATCTAATCATCATCATCATCATCATCATCATCATCATCATCATCATCATCATTGTTTTTGTTTTTATTATTTTTATTTTTATTTTTACTATCACTATCATCATCATCATCATCATCATCGTCGTCGTCATTGTTGTCGTCATCGTCGTTGTTGTTGTTGTTGTTGTTGTTTTGTTGTTGTTGTTATTATTATTATTATTATTATTATTATTATCATCATCATCATCATCATCATCATCATCATCATCATCATCATCATTATTATTATTATTATTATTATTATTATTATTATTATTATTATTATTATTATCATTCAGACAAACGGCCACAGACTGTTACAGTGACTGACCTTGTCCCGAATAGGTGCTTTTGCGTAGGAGGACGACAGTGTCCATTGTTTGGCAAGACGTGTCCTGCCTTGCCATGCCAAGTCATGCCATTCAGTGACGTGACGTGTATGGCATGTCAATGCCGTTGGCCTTCTGTCTCTAAGAACAAAGAAGAAAATGGCCACGCACGCTCCTTCGGTTTTTGTTGTTGGTTTTTTCGCTCTATTTTATAATCCGTACGTGATATCATGGTGGTTGGTTGTCCGTGTCTCTGCGTGTTGCGAGTGAAATAAAAATAGAAAAAAAGAAAAAGAAAGAAAAAGAAAAAAAAAGAAAAAGAAAAACACCAAAAAATTGTATTTTTGATATGGAGTGAATGTTCTATCTATCAAGCTGAAATTTTTATAGCTTTTATTGTTGTTGTTATTGTTGTTGTTGCTGTTGTTTTCGTTGTTGTTGTTGTTGCTGTTGTTTTGAGGAGGGAGGGTGTTTTAATCCATTCTATTATTTTTTTAAAAGTCATGAGTCTTTCCTGTATAAACTCAAATAAATTTATGTTCGTTTATACGTTTAACTTATTAAACTCTGGGTTTTTAAAAAGTATCCTCGTATTGGTGATATTGTGCATTTGTGTTGGCTTTGCTTTTTAAAATTTTTTTAAAGAAACACTGATCCATATAACTATGTTATCATAGACATACTAAACAATCGTCGTTGATGTGGAGAATTTCAACAAATCAGACATCATTATCTCAAAAAGGAGCCGAACTACAAGAGAGTTTTGTGATATCCCCATAGAGGTAGACATGGAACTGCCAAGCTATTAAAATTTTAATGACATTTTGTTCCTGTCAAAACTTTTTGTTTTTCTACAATCCTACACTGTTCAACACAGACCATTGCGTTTTGTTTGGAAAAAAAGAAGCATCTCACGCTGTATACCATCATAAGCTTTGTCAATATCAAGAAATGTTGCCCCCCCCCCCCCCCCCCCCCCCCGAAAAAAACACATTTGTGACCTTCCACCGCGAAATGAGTCACACAGCACCTGACCCACTTTTCTGCTAGGAGCCATTTTTAGGCAGGTGGGGGGTCAGGTTGTCGAGTCTGAGATATTGATTGATTACAAAACTACAGCCGTTTTTCTACCTTGTACTTTTGTATCACGGCATAATTTTGTTTCCGTGTGCTTTAAAACGCGTTTTAAAAAAACACAACTAACCAATTCCTCATTGTGACCATCTATCGCGATACAAAACTTGTCACAACTAACCAGTTCCTCATTGTGACCATCTATCGCGATACAAAACTTGTCACAACTAACCAATTCCTCATTGTGACCAGCTATGGCCATGCAAAACTTGTCACAACTAACCAATTCCTCATTGTGACCAGCTATGGCGATGCAAAACTTGTCACAACTAACCCATTCCTTTTTGTGACCATCTATCCCAATGCAAAACTTGTCACAACTAACCAATTCCTCATTGTGACCAGCTATGGCGATACAAAACTTGTCACAACTAACCAGTTCCTCATTGTAGCCAGCTATGGCGATGCAAAACTTGTCAATTTACCATTTTGTTACTTTCTGCGGTCTACCCTTTCAATTTCTAATAACTTTTTATTTTTTTGTTGTTTATCTTAATTTGGTTGGGGCTTGTGTTTGCTTATGCTTTGTTTCGTTTCGTTTCTTTTCTTTTTTTTTGTTTACACATTGTCTTCAGCATTTTGTTTTGAGGTGGGGTTTTTCTTAAGTGTAAATTTCTTGTTTTTTTCTTTTTCTTATAGTACATATTGCGGACAGGATAGCTCATTGGTCAGAGCGCTCGCTTTTCCTCCAGCCTATGTTAAGCAGCGTCGAGCATGGTTACCACTTGGATGGGTGACCGTTTGTGCGCCTTGGCTTCAGTACAGTACCCCCCCCCCCCCCCCCCCCCCCCCCCCCCCCCCAGTTCACCCAGCTGTAAATGGTACCTGCCCTCTTTAGGGTCAGGGAAGGTAAAGCAGCGAGGGAGAGGAGATGAGCGCCACCCTCAATATGCTGGCCCTAGAGAAGTGAGGTCTCTGATGCCTCTCTCTCCCCTATGACCTTATAGGTAATGGGACACTTTTACCTTTACACTTGATGTGAATGTTGCAGTCATCGCGGTGTTTTTTGTTTCAAACTATCCACTAAAAGATATCTTTTTAAAAAGTATTGTTGGCTTTGGAGCAGATATTGGGGAAGAGTGAGGGAGTCCTTTCTCCCTTTCCATCTTCCTTCTTGTGCCTTCTCTCTCTCTCTCTCTCTTTCTCCCAACCACCCTTCACTTTCCTCCTTCTCATCCCCCCCCATCTCCCTCTCATCCCCTTTCCATCAATCTTTTATTGTATATTCTTTCCCTGCACCAGAAGCCTTCTTCATACATCTACCAACCACTCACCTCTTCCATCCTTCTTTTTTTTCTTTTCTTTCTTTCTTCTCTTTCTTTCTTGTATTTTTTTTGGGGGGGTGTGTGAAGGGCCAGGGAAGATAGCGAGGAGTGCTGACGGAAAACATGGCGTGTTGTCAAAACACACTGCCTTCGGTTGTTGCCGCTATTGTTGTGAATTGTTTCGTCTGTCCGTGCTTCTGCCTTTGTCTATGGCTGTCTCTGGTGTGTGTGTGTGTGTGTGTGTGTGTGTGTGTGTGTGTGTGTGTGTGTGTGTGTGTGTGTGTGTGTGTGTGTGTGTGTGTGTGTGTGTGTATGTGTGTGTGTGTCTCAGTCTGTGTGTTTGTCTGTCTGTCTGTTCCGTATTGTGATTAAGCGTCTGTCACTATGTATCTTGCTCTGTGTAGTTCTGATTCTACTTGCCTCTCCTTCTATACCCTCTTTGATATGCGCACACATGCGTGTGCTGGAGTATACGTACGCGCGCGCGCGCGCGCGCGTGGGTGTGTGTGTGTGTGTGTGTGTGTGTGTGTGTGTGTGTGTGTGTGTGTGTGTGTGTGTGTGTTTATACTTCTCTGCGTGCTTGCATGCGAGTCAGTCGTGTGTACACCTTTCGCTCAGTCGCTCCCTTTTTTGTGTGCTGCCTCATCTTCTGTGACGTCCCCCGTCCTGCTGTTTCCACGCAGCTCATCCCAATCTCCCCGCCACAGCCATACCCAGATTCCTTATGTCTCATCCCCTGGGTCGGAAGTTCACAGGGAGCCCATCAATATTAGGCCGCCGTAGGGCCACCATCCGGAGGATTCCTGCACTGCTGCTGGGTCACTTTGGTGGTGTTCAAAGTGCCTGTTCTGAGCTAACATACGCAGGACACCACTTACTATGCCCCCTACTAACGACAGTATTAGCTCAGTCGCGGAGCCAGACAGTGAGTTGCCCACACCGAGGTGGCAACCACCACAACGTCCCTCCAACGACCATTCCCCCCCCCCCCCCCCCCCCCCCCCCCCCCCCCGAACCCCCCAACCCCAAAGGCTTTGACACAAACTCACCAGAGACACAGAAGTGTATGGGGGAACCGAATCTGAGGTCACCATGAGGCCAGAGCAACTGGAGCCACCGAATCAGAGGCTTTATGGTTTTTTAATGCATGATGATCAATGACAACGAGGATGACGTAATGTTGCTGCTGTGGAAGTGCATATGCTTTGAGACTACTTGACAGGGTTGTACTCTACGCTTACTATCATAATATATCCCGGCGTCAACCAGGCCCGAGAGATACATATACCTGCAGTGTTGGTCAGGTAATTTGAGCAACACTCTCAAACTCGCATCCGTTAAGTGGATGAAGCTCGACTGTGTGGTTCCAGTCTTCCCACTGAGCCCACAGCTCACTCACGCTGGGTAGGAGCCGGCCGGAGTCTGAAAAATCCCTATGACTCTTATGGATTCGAACCCGTGACCACAGCGCTACGGCGGATGGTGTGGCTCCCTGTTTTTAATGAACATGAAATTGTAGGCATATTATATGTTTGAAACCGATGGGTGACATTTCAGAGCTGAGGCATATCTCTAACACACCGAGAGTAATTTAACCTAGGTTAGATTTTTTTTTATTAAAGTGTACACAAATCTTTTTTTTACAACTACAGCAGCAACAGCAAGAACAACAGCAGCAACAACGACAACAACAGCAACAACGATTACCACGACAAAAAATAATATCGACTTATCAAGAAAGCAAAGGGAAACAAAACATGACAGAACACAACATTTTCATTCAGCTCCTACTTCCTTAGAGTCGTTCTACTTTCAGCTTCATTTCTCAAGAGTTTCAGTATCAGTCAGTTCTTGATTAAACCATTGACGCTGGGGGCAACAGTTAAGTGAGAGGCTGTATGACCAGTGGCTTTTCCACTCATGGAATTCCACTTTACAGCTTAGTCTTTAGTGATCGACTGTGACTCTCTGACTAGGAGGCTTGACTCGCACAGTCCTTATGTGCTGCAGCCCTGGGGGATGGTTGGCCTTTGGAGAACATCTTCAACGCTGACTGTCCTTATGCCCATTTGGCCGAGAGACTGGGGATGTACTGTGGGCAAGGCATCTCCACTATAATCAAATTTCTGCCCAGTTTCCGAAACAGCAGCTGCCTCCTCTGCTGTTTTGGAGGTCATCGTCGAAAACGACGGACTAACATATATATCAGTCAGTAATAAGTCCGGAGAGATCCATACAGGCTACTCCACCTCAGCAAAAAAAAACAAAAAAAACAGCAACAACCAACAAAACCTTCTTATCTTTATTTATTTATTTATTTATTTATTTATTTATTCTTTTATATCGAGGATAATGGAATAAGCACTCATGCTTTTTTTTTAACATCCAGTCCCCCTGTGTGTATGCAGTTTTGTCAATTTTGTCATCTGTTTCCACCGGCACACAATGGCCTACTCTTACGAAAAGCGGAACAGGATTTAACGTGTGTGCAAGATGTTCTGCGTGCGTTCGCACACGGCGCCTTGGTTTATAGTCTCATCCGAAGGACTTGGCGTATGTTTGATCAGCTTCATAACCCAAGGATGCTGGTATATCCTCGTGTACATGCCGAGTGACTCGAAAACTCATGCAGGCGGCATCTTTAATTTTGACCTGAATTAACGGGATCTTTATCGTGCGTATTTCGATCTCAAGGATGCTGTTTAGAACCACAGGCTCGTTGGTGTGACCACTACATTATCTGAGGTTATTATATATTAGAGTGCCGATCTTAAAACGTAGCTAGTTTTTGTATTGGTCCTGCTTAACTGCTCTCACCGGGATAGCAGGAAAAGTTTGTTTAAAAGTATAAATAAAAAATAAAAAAGGGTGTCGTCTTATGTCTGATGGACTGACCAGAACATGAGTCTCACTCTGGTGAGAGCAGCTCGTATTTCACGCAGGAAAAAACTCGTGAAATAAACGTATGAATGATAGTACTAAGTAATATAATGCGCTCGAATTTGTCTGTCTGTGTTGATACTGACTGGCTGTCATGTAACACTGTAAGACTCGTTCTGCGTACTTGCTGGAGTACTGCAGTACTGTATGGTTGTACCGTACTGTTACTGTACTTGTTACTGTGACTGTGCTGTACTGTACTGTGCTGTGCTGTACTGTACTGTACTGTGCTGTGCTGACTGTGATGTACTGTACTGTACTGTCTGTGCTGTACTGTACTGTGCTGTACTGTGCTGTGCTGTGCTTGTACTGTGCTACTGTACTGTACTGTACTGTGCTGTGCTGTAGCTGTGCTGTGCTGTCCCTGTACTGTACTTGGGGCGTTGTGTGCTGTACTGTACTGTGCTGTACTGTACTGTGTTGTACTGTGCTGTACTGTACTGTACTGTACTTCACTTTCAGTCACAGCAGATTTCTCTGCAAAGAAATTCGGGCTGCTCTCCCCGAGGAGAGCGCGTCGCCACAAGAACAGCACCACCCACTTTTATTTTTCTTCTTCTTCATGTTCCTGTTCGCACAAGCGTGTTTATTCACAGCAGTGGCCTCTCTCTACAGAATTTTCCCAGCGACAACTTTCTTGTTACCATAAAATATTAAAACGTGCTCTGAACGTGATTCGTGTTGCGTAAGGGACCTCAATTAATCGTTACATCCGAATATACTAGCACCCAGACCTTCATTCAAGATCTAGCGGATGGGGATGGGAGGGGGGTGGGGGGGGGGGGGGGGGCTAAGTGGGATACAAACGGGAGGATTGAATCGCTGACTTCTTCACATTCCAAACAGGGTGTGAGGTGTGGGGGGGGGGGGGGGGATGGGGGGGGGGGGGATTACCTCTGAGCACAAATCCATCCATATAACATTATAGAATGGTATATTGAAACGCACCCCCTCTCCCACCACCACCAACCACCAACCACCCCCCCCCCCCCTCCAAACCTTCCCCCTTCTCCCCCCCAACCCACCTCTCTCCCTCGCACTCAGTGACACCACTCTAAGAGAAACTGAAACTGCCGTTATAGGTTAGTTACTTCAAGACTAGTATAGGGCATAAAAGAGTGGATGGAGTAAGAGGGGGGGGAGGGAGTGCATATGCAGCCTAGCCACAAAGCAGCGCCACATTTCCATCCACACGGTACAGACGTCAGACATCGGCTTCTTCCAGTAGGCTAGGCTAGTAGCAGTCAGTGGTCTGCGAAAGGGGAAGAGGGGGCAGTAAAAAAGGTGAGGAGGAGGGGTAGGGTTGGTGGGGCTTTACCACTGCGTTTATGGGCTTTCCAAGCTGCTTGCCCCTGTACTGTGTGTGTTCTTATTTCTGTACTGTGGTTCTTCTTCTTTCGCTTGGGAGCAAAAGGACAGTGAGTTGGTTAGTTACTTGCTTGCTTACTTACAGAGCAGAGGAGGGAG
>CM054146.1:19317815-19320315 GCA_028751875.1 Rapana venosa | reverse complement strand
TCTTTCTTGCTTGTTTTTTTTTCCTTCTTTATTTTTCGTACTCTTCTCATTATTGCTGCTTTTGAAACAGTAGTTTTTATATCATTGTTACTTTTGTTCTTTTGGCTCTTTTTCTTGTTCATTTTGTAGGGGTTTTTTCTTGTTATTTTTGTTGTTGTTGTTGTTGTTCTTCTTCTTCTTCTTCTTCTTCTTCTTTCTTTATTCTCCTTCTTCTTTATCCTCCTTCTTTGAATTTTACTCTCTTCTCTTCTTTCACCCCTTCTCCTTTCTATCATCCTCCTCCCTCTTCTTGTTCTTTGTCCTTATCCTCTTTCTTCTCTCAATTTTACACTTACCTCTCCCTTCCCCCCCCCTTCTCCTCTTCTCTTCTTTACGTCTCTCTCTCTCTCTCTCTCTCTCTCTCTCTCTCTCTCTCTCTCTCTCTCTCCCCTCTCTCTCTCTCTAATTTCTTTTTTCTTCACTGTCTTACTCTTATTGTTATTAATGACGCTACGAGTCACTCACACACACACACACACAGACACACACACACACACACACACACACGCACACAAACACACACACACACACGCACGCACGCACACACACACACACACACACACACACACACACACACACACACACACACACACACACACACACACACACACACACATACACACAAATCACAGGTGCATCGTTTGACTGTCAACGTAGGGAAAGGATTAATGGTAGTTGCAGTAGTTGTGGCCGCAATGGCGCCTTTCACTGCGAGCAATAACTGTTTATTGGCTTCGCTCGTTTTGTCCTTTAAACCCCACAACAGGTGCCAGAAATATCAGCGAAGAAAGTCTATAATTATAAACCATGACAGTGGGGAAAGAAATCACAGAAATAATCTGAAAGAGATCTGGCATTAAAAAAAAAAAAAATTCCAGTCCTAATTCTGATCTGCTGAAAAGTAAGATAGAACGAAAACCAGCTCTATCTCCCTCAACCCCTCTTCAAGTACAAGAAGAAAGAAAGAAAGAAATAAGAGGGCTGGGGGAAGAAAGAAAGAAAGAAAGAAAGAAAGAAGGAAGGAGGAGGACAGAAGGGTGAAGAAGGAAGGAAGGAAGAAAGGAAAGAAAGAAGGAAGGAAGGAAAGAAGGCAGGAAGGAAGGAAGACAGACAGACAGACAGACAGACAGACAGAAACAAACAAACAAAAACAGAAAGAAGTTGAATGCAAAGAAGAATAAGAAGAATGCAAAGAAGGAGGAGAAGAAGAAGAAGAAGAAGAAGAAGAAGAGAAGAAGAAGAAGAAGAAGAAGAAGAAGAAGAAGAAGAAGAAGAAGAAGAAGAAGAAGAAGGAGAAGAAGAAGAAGAAGAAGAAGAAGAAGAAAGAAGAAGAAGAAGAAGAAGAAGAAGAAGAAGAAGAAGAAGAAGAAGAAGAAGAAGAAGAAGAAAGAAAGAAAGAAAGAAAGAAGAAGAAGAAAAAAAAGAAAAAGAAGAAGAAGAGACAGACAGAAAGACAGACAGACAGACAGACAGAAAGAAAGAAACAAAGAAACAAAGAAACAAAGAAAGAAACAAAGAGATCAAGAAAGAAAGACAGAAAGAAATTGGATGCAAGAAGAAGAAGAATGCAAAGAAGAAGAGTGCAAAGAAGAATGCAAAGAAGAAGAGTGCAAAGAAGAATGCAAAGAAGAAGAATGCAAATAAGAATGCAAAGAAGAAGAAGAAGAAGAACAACAACAACAACAACAACTTCAAGAAACTGCTAGATAAGGAATTTAAAGCTGGAGGCGCTACCTAAGAAACGAACAGTTGCCTTTTTTTCTTGTTAATATGTTACAATATTGTTAGCGTTCCCAGTAAACGTTACACATCATGAAAAAGAATTCATTCACATTTACACAGAACCGTCACTTCAAAGCAAACATAATAAATCAAACATTTCTAGACATAATAAAAATCCTGTTGAGAATAGAATAGAGTCTTGTCTTTTCTTTGTTTTTTTTTTGGTCAACCAATTTGTGAACTTTTGGACACATCATCATCCCTTCTCTTTTGATTCCATTGCAATTGCAAAATTAATGAACACACTTGATTGACTTTTATAAATGTATTCCTCGAAATTTCGTATTATATGAAAGACCAACAGACAGGTTGTGTGCGATCTCAAAAATAAGACTAGAAAAGATACTGCTCGATAATATGTGCTTTCATTTTTCCTTTTCATTCTAAAGAAAGAAAGCTCACCTATTTCTTCCAAATAATGTAGCTCTATACAGCAAGATCATGGCTATCATTTTTTCCATATTCATTCTAGATTTTTAAAAAGACAACTAAACCGGTTTTTTAAAAATGTATCAAATAGTGTAGATAGTTATTGCCAAAAACTTGTGACAAGTACTATGTGTAAACTAAATGCATGACTGTATCGCAGAATGTTTTAGTTCTTGGTAATAGTATGTTTTTGTGCAGCGATTGTGAGGAAGGGGAATAGATAGCCTGTAATCCCAAAGTTGTTTCTCAT
>CM054146.1:19307815-19310315 GCA_028751875.1 Rapana venosa | reverse complement strand
TCTCTCTCTCTTCTTCTTTTCTTTCTTTCTCTCTCTCTCTCTCTCTCCTCTCTCTTTCTTTCTTCTTTCTCTCTCTCTCTCTCTCTCTCTTCTCCTCTCTCTCTCTCTCTCTCTCTCTCTCTCTCTCTCTCTCTTCTCTCTCTTTCTCTCTCCTTGAAATTTTTAGTTCAACAGTTCCTACTGAGGGCAAGGGCTGGATATTTTTTTTTTTAAGTATGTCAATTCTTTTGTAACGCTTGGAAACAAAGATTATCAATCAATCAATCAATCAATCAATCAATCAATCAGTCAGTCATTCAGTCAGTCAGTCAATCCTCTCTCTCTTAATCTCTGTCTGTCTATCTCTGTCTGTATCTCTCTGTCTCTCTGTCTGTCACTCTCTCTTTCTCTCTGTCTGTCACACTCTCTCTCTCTCTTCTCTCTCTGTCTCTCTCTCTCTTTCTCTCTGTCTGTCTGTCTCTCTCTCCCTCTCTCTCCATCCCTCCTTCTCTCTAACGCCCACCATCCCTCTCTCTTTCTCCATCCCTCTCCCGCTCTCTCCCTCCCTACTTCTCTATCTCTCTCCCCCTCCCTCCTTTCCTCCCTCCCTCTCTTTCGTGTTTCATCTTTACCTTCACTTGACCAACTTCTCCCAGGTTTATTTTCAAGTTCTTCTCCCTTCAAACTGCAAAGCCCACAACCGCTTCCTCTCAGAATAAGAAAGCTACCCAAACCAAATAAACAAACTGGCGACACAGGAAAAAAACAAAAAAACAAACCCAAACCCAGTTTGAAGACGTGGCTAGCCCTATTTATAAGCGGGCCGGAAGTCAAAACGATATTAACCAAGGGAGGTCACTCACGCACTACCTGAGTTACTGACCTTTAGGGAAAGATGGCAGTATTACCTCCCTGGCGCCACGTGAAAGCTTTTTTCTTTTTTTTTTTTGCTTTTTTTTTTTATCAGGCGTCGACACGAGTCACTTCCCTTGCACGCTCGTGTTGTTGCTTTAGTTTCTAAAAACAAACACAGAGGAAGTGGCGTTGCCCTTTTTTTTTTTAAATGAAAGGAAGGAAAAACTGCCTTTAACCACACACAGTGCTACTCTGTGGCAGGTTCAACCAGAGTGGGGCTTTTCATCAAGATCAGCTCCATTTAAAAAAACGACAACTTTTTGTTTCTTTATTCTTGTATTTCGAAGATAATGGAACAAGCACTCGTGTGCTTTTTTTCCCATCCTGTCCCTGTGTAAATTTGTGTAAATTTTGTCATCCGTTCCCAGTGACACACAAGGGCCTACTCTTCCCAAAAGCAGAACGGGTTTTAACATGTGTGCAAGATGTTCTGCGCGCGTTCGGGACTTCGGTTTATAGTCTCATCCGAAGGACTTTTGGGGGAAGTGGAGTCAGCACTGATGTTAACTCTTGAGGAAAAATCCTCTTGAACAAGATTCGAACCCTGGTAAGTAGATAACGAGTGCAATGCGCATCACTCTAACCATCATACTGTCCCGTCTTTCCATTCCACATAAACACATAGTTGTAGTGTGTGGTTGTTTGTTTTTCATTTAAGATTGGGTTGGTTTGTTTGTTTGTTTGTTTGTTTCCAAAAGCGTGTTTTATGGACTCCGCCACATATATACAAGGATATGAATGTCTATGTTTTGTTGAGATAATAAAGTATTGGTTTGGGTATATAGGAAATTCACTCGGCGTATTCTAACACATTGCTCTGGTAAATCCTAGCTGGGTTTTTAAAGAACATAATTGTGTTCCTCACGGAATACTGACAATCATTGCAAGATCTTTTGATTCGCATATTCATTTTGACCTTGTGTATGTACGAAAAAAAGTAAAACAATGGTACGTTTGCAAATACGTTACTCTTGAAAATTGCTGATAAAATAGCAACAACAACAACTTTTTTAAAAAAGTCAAACACACAAACAGAAAGAAAACTATTACCATTATCCACACAGGCATCAAGAGCGGAATAGCTTTAGTGGTTAGAGCGTTGCGCTCGTGATCTAACAGCCCCCGGTTCGACCCACCATCGAGGCATCCTTTCAAGAGGATTTTCACTTGGAGTTACCACCAGTACTGACTCATCTCCCCTTAAAGCACTTCGGACGAAACTATAAACCGAAGTCCTGTGTGCAAACGTACTCAGAACATTTACACACATACTCCTTCTTCTTCTTCTTCTTCTTCTTCTTCTTCGTCGAACGCTCAGACAGCAGCTATTATTGTTTGTTATATGAGCGAAAATGCGTCACGCTGCCGTTAAGGCGTCTGAAAAGTCAGGCCCAGCGTATCCGACTTCGGCACAAGAGAGAGAATTATTATCTTTCAAGTCTTTCTGGGGGGGAGATGGGGGGGGGGGGGGGGGGGGGGGGGGGGGGAGAAAGGAAAATTGACCAAAGAAGGCAGAAAATAGACAAAGAAGGAGGTGACAGGAAGAAAAGGAACAACAAGGCAGAAACAAAGAGAGGGATAGAAAAGCGGAAATTTCTAGCACAGA
>CM054146.1:19285315-19295315 GCA_028751875.1 Rapana venosa | reverse complement strand
CTATCTGAAACGTGTCTGTTCTTCAACAGCATTTTCTATCTGCTCATTTCACCTATCTAAGAAGCTTCAGTGCAGGATGAGGCTGAGCGTTCTTTGAGACTGCCTTCTTCTTTATAGTGATGACAATTAACAAAGTCCATTAAAGAGAATCACCGTTTTCTGATTTTTGAAAGACTTTATTCAACTCAAGTGTCTCCCCATTGCTGCTGTCATCCATAGGAGCTCCACGCAATGCCACCGGGGTTTGCCATCTTTCTCTGTCTCTGCTGAGTTCTACAATATGCTCTAGCCCTCACAGACCCCTGATCTCAGAGATGTTGGCAACGTAGGATGTTGGTGGTCTGCCTTTTTCCCTTCTGCCCTCAGCCTTACCTTGGAGAACTGTTGTCATCAGATTTGTCTGTGTTTCTGTTTCTGTTTGAAAGAACCTTGTTTACTATTTTCCCATTGCCCTCCTAGTCCTAAAGGATCGTTTTATAGTTGTCGCAGTCAATGCTTGGAGAATGGGGGAAGTCACCACCTGTTCCTGTGCGTTGAGTAGACAAGTATCTATGGGTCTCTACACTATGTGGCTTTAGCATTGAAAGCAATGCTCAGTGCATCTACTGGTGGTCTTTATTTTGTCAAACATAACCTTCCCGTCCTTTTTTTCTGGACTGATGTTTCTAACCGCCAATTTTTAATCAAAATAAAATTTATACAAAACCCCACACTTTAAGCACAAATTCAGTTGTACAGTGGAGTAGCTTGAACAAAAAAAACATCACAGAACATCCCAAAGGAGAAGGATGAGGTCGATCAAGTGCACTCGCCATCACTTGGTAAGAAAACGGAGACACTGCAAACAGCAGGCACAAACCCTTTCTGATTCCCAAAGCGCCAACATCTTTCCAAATTAAACCGTAAGACGCTATCTCCTTTCTCCCGTCCCACGACGTTGATAGCCTCCAGTCAAGCTCTCCCCCAAACCACACCATCCACCATGCTCTAAAAATCTTCAGGCCAGAAACCCTAAGGACAGAAGATTCTAGCCGGTTATTTATGTCCTTGATACGCCAGGATCGCTCTTCAAACTGCCAACCTGTGGAGAGATAACATTGGAACAGGTATGTTGTGATTTAGGTTAACAAGAAGGAAATCGGCGTGAAATACCTTCCCTCTTCTTCTCCTTCGCCTGGCGGACCTAGAGCAACTTTCTTGAGTTGGCGAAAAGGACTTCCTGGGGTGCGCTTGATTTGTGAGCTACCTCTCGCGTTCCGGCATTTACCGACAGCCCGTGCCGGGTTAACACTTAGATGCGTACCCTGAGTGATGGGTTCCTTAGGGGCTTGAATGGTTTTTTGTTTGTTATTTATCTGCTTATCTTATTTTGTTTACTTGTTTCTTGGTGTGCTTTTTTTATAAATGTTTGTTTGTTATCGTTTTTTTCTCTCTGTCTTTGTTTCTTTTCCTTTTCTTTCTTTCTTTCTTTCTTTCTTTCTTTCTTTCTTTCTTTCTTTCTTTTCTTTCTTTCTTTAAATCTCTTTCTGCAAAATTGCTATGAACTGGACACAGTGGGGTTTTTTCCTGTTTCTTGGCTTGAGCTTCGAATTCATTGATGGTGAGATTTTTGCGTATGCATCTGTTTGTATCCACCATAACAGAAGCCGCACTTCGACTTCGGGAACTACAGTTTTATATAGAGTCAATCATATTGTTATTTCCAAAGTCAAAATGCTGATCCTTGAATAATAATAATAATAATAATAATAATAATAATAATAATAATAATAATAATGTATGGAATTTATATAGCGCTGAATCTTGTAAAGCAACAAATCAAATAGTGGGTAAAATGATCACATACGCAACAATTCTCAATATTGATGAACCTCAGAGCTCCAGCCGAAGAACAAAAAGAAATTTAAGCAGTCTGTCTGTCTGTCTGTCTGTCTCTCTCTCTCTCTCTCTGTCTCTGTCTGTCTCTCTTGTCTCTGTCTCTCTCTCTCTCTCTGTCTTTGTCTCTCTCTCTCTCTCTCTCTCTCTCTCTCTGTCTTTGTCTCTCTCTCTCTCTCTCTCTCTCTCTCTCTCTCTCTCTCTCTCTCTCTCTCTCTCTCTCTGTCTTTGTCTCTCTGTCTATCTCTCTGTCTCTCTCTCTGTATCTCTCTGTATCTCTCTCTCAGATAATATCTGTGTTGGTATGGAAAGAAAAAATTTTCCTTGGGAGAAGATCAAGAATTATAATGCTAGTTGTATCAGTGTCTTTTTTTCTTCGTGGTGGAAATTGCGTTGTGCTACCGTTAAGCAGCTGACAAGTCAGGCTCAGCGCATCCGACTTCGTCGTGGAAGAGAAATGTTATCTTTTAAGTCTTTCTTGAAAAAAGGCAGGAGGATGGGCCAAGACGGTAGAAAATAGACAATGAAAAGGTGACAAGACGGAAAGGAACGAGGCAGAAACAGAGCAAGGGTTAGAAAATAGGGAAATCCCAGCACAGAATTTTCAGAAGATGGGGATGTTTGTTTGTTTTATACTGACAGGCCCCTGGCGGGTGGGAGTGTCTTTTCTGTAATCAATAACTGGATGTTCCTAACAACTGCACCTCCACATTTGTCAAAGGGTTAGTTTCTACAGAAAATGTGTGCAAAGTCTCTGGTTTGAAACCTTGTGCAACGTTCAGCACAATAGCCAAGTGGATAAGACTTCGAGCCTGAATCTTCATGCTCCTGAAGTAGAGATCGCATGTTCGAATCCCGTCAGCGCATGATAATTAGATTAAGAATGAATGTTTACAGTTTCTCAGGTCAAAAATTGTGCAGAACTACCAGTGCTTCAATGCCTTTCTTTTATAAAGACATACAGAGGATGAAGAGTATACAAAACATGATAAAGATTTTGTAGCTCATGGCCTTGTTCGGTGGGTTGCAGAAAGGTAAAGATATCTAATATTCACCTGAGGCTCTGCAACCGTATTAGGTTTTTATCGTATTTTGGGTTGTGCAGTTGAAGCATCTATCTGCTTAATCGGATTTTGTGGTATGTGTGGTGGTGTGGATGGAAAAGTCTACCACACGTGGTGACACATTAGGAATTACAATACCAAGAATGGCAAGAATTTATCACTACAACCCCAACCCCCACCCCGACTAGGTTACATGAAGCTAATTATGAATCAAAATGATATACAGATCTTATTCATATGCTTGAACATACGCATTCACTCATTAAAGTTAGTAGTTTGAACATTACTGTACTTACAAGACACACATAATCTGGAGAACGTCAAAATGTAAGAAAACTAAAACAGTGAACAGTGTAAAACTGCACAAGACATGATGCTTTATTGTGAATAAATCATCTGACTTGTCTTTCTCCTGGGTTTTTTTGTTTTTTTGTTTGGGTTTTCTTTCTTTTCTTTTTTTTGGGGGGGAGGGGTTTGGTTGTTTTTGTTATTGTTGGTTTTGGATTTTTGTGTGTGGTTTTTTTTTTTTTGGGGGGGTCTTTATTTTAGTGTGGCAGGAGGCCATTTTGATGATGAAAGCTTCATACCACAGTGTTCATGATCTCCTTTGTTTTCTTGTCAGGAATTTGTTGTGGGCGACGTTTTATATTTATTAGCAAGCAATTTGTATTCTCAGAGGATATCAACAAAGCCTTAGCAAACTGGATGTTGCATGGCTACGACTGTTGAAGCGCTCACAGCAGATTTTCCTCCTTTGTTGCTGGAATCAGTTTTCTGACAGTCAAATCCACTTCTCTCTGACGCTTTGCATGGGAATTGGATTTGCTGAATGATGGCATTGTTTGTCCAAAATCAGTGGGATTGGCAGAATCGAAAATATTTGTCTACTCATGCTGCTTGTTAAAATGGCTGATTTTCTGCGAGAAAGGGATGTGTCAGATGCTTTATCAAGTGCGCGACCCAAATTAATGATTAATAGTTCTTTTTTTTGTTTTTGTTTGTTTGTGTGTGTGTGGGGGGGGGGGGGAGGGGGGTGGTTCAAATCAACACTAGGCAAGGACTGCTGAAAACAGTTTTTTAAATGGACAAATGTTGAGGGGGGAGGGTTGCTTTGGGGTTGGGGGGTTTTTTGTTGTTGTTTTTTTTGTTGTTGTTGGGTGTGTTGTTGTTGTTGGTGTTTTTCTGGGGGGGGATCTTTGGCTAGAGCACCAAGTTTCACCTAACGGTGAGATTATTGTACGTGCAACCGTTTTGCCCATGATTAAAGTAGCTGCTTGAATGCGATATAGTATATTGCCTTTAATTCTTAACAGTACTTCGTTCCCAGCCATTTTTATCGCGCAAACATAGGTGTGTTGTTTTGACAAGTGGATCCCTATAATAAGATATTACTGTCATTACCTTTGTAGGAGTATTTTTATGTTCTGAAGACTTTTATTCAATCAGTTCTCACAGAAACGAGGAAGCTATGTGGCACTGATTTTTAACTAAATCTAGTACTTTCAGAAATGAATGAAGACTCTTATGATCTTATCAAAAGAATAGTAAGGTAAAGGTAAAGGTGTCCCATAACCTATAAGGTCGTAGGGGAGCGAGGCGTCAGAGACCTCACTTCTCTAGGGCCAGCATATTGAGGGCGGCGCCCATCTCCTCTCCCTCGCTGCTTTACCTTCCCTGACCCTAAAGAGGGCAGGTACCCATTTACAGCTGGGTGAACTGGGGGAACTGTACTGAAGCCAAGGCGCGCAAACGGTCACCCATCCAACTGGTAACCACGCTCGACGCTGCTTAACTTGGCTGGGGAAAAGCGAGTGCTCCGACCACTGAGCTATCCCGTCCCCTATGTAAAAAACAAAACAAACCAAAAACACCAAAAAAACCACACACACACACAAACAACAAAAAAGCAAAAAAATGACAAATGATATATCATTCTTGCTCGCATCTTCTACCAACATTTCTTTGGTTTGCTCTGCCACTTCTTCGCCTGTGGTAGTTTCAGATTCGTAAACCTTGTTGATAATGGACTTATTTATATTATGATACTTGTTCTCTCTCTCTCTCTCTCTCTCTCTCTCTCTCTTCTCTCTCTCTCTCTTCTCTCTCTCTCTCTCTCTCTCTCTCTCTCTCTCTCTCTCTCTCTCTCTCTGTGTGTGTGTGTGTGTGTGTGTGTGTGTGTGTGTGTGTTGGTGTTGTGTGTGTGTGTGTGGTGTGTGTGCATCGGTCTGCCTCGCTGTCTGCCTGCCTTTCTCTTCTGTCTGCTTGTCTGTCTGCTTGTCTGTCTGTCTCTGTCTCTGTCTGTCTGTCTCTGTCTCTGCTTCTCTGTCTCTGTCTCTACTTCTCTGTCTCTGTCTCTGTCTGTCTGCCTGTCTGTCTGTCTCTCTCACTCTGAAGAGTAGGCCATTTTGTATCGGTGGGAATCGATGACAAAATTTACAAAACTGTATAGACACGGGGACTGGATGCAAAAGAGCAGATGAGTTCTTATTCCATCATCCTCGAAATAAAAGAATAAATAACTAATGAATAAATAAATAAACACATAAATACATAAATAAAGGCAACGTTTCATCCTAGCGCTATTTCCCAGACATTGTTGAGAGAAAGATAGCGCGTAGGTTTTGCAGGGTCTTTGCAGAATAGTGGCCTGATGAGGCCTAAGTGCACAGGAGCTGCAGTACAGAGCACAATACAAATATCATATTGCAAGTCAAGAATAAACCTAAAGTCAGAATACCTAAATGGTAGCGGATGGGGGGACGGACGTTGCATACACAAAAATCTTACTTTGATAAACCTCAGAGCTCTACTGGAAGAATGATTTTTTTTAAATGTCCACAAGATATTAAATTTGCACTGAGAAATCACACCCCCGCCCTTACTTCAAACCAGTCCCTCGAATATAACATTCTCTTCCCACTCTCACTCTAACCCACTCTCTCCCTTCCAACCCAGCCCCTTCCTTCAGTCAGAAACATAAAAAGACCATAAACACCACAGATAAACCACCAGACAGATGCTATCAGCCCAGCCAAGCCTCGCACAGCTCACCTATTAACTGGCGAAGAAGACAGGTCCCTGACAAGTCTCACGTGCAAAGTCATCCCAGACCCATTATGCAGTGACAGACACACACACACTTGGCAGACTGTGCCCCCCATCCCAACACACATGTAAAAATTAACCTGAAAAGAAAAAATCAATGCTATCTATAAAAGAAAGGGACATCATGTTACAATGTTTTACAGTTATCTCAACCATCATTTTCCTTCTCCTTGTTTGTTCCTCCACACAAAAAATATCGTGTGTGTGTGTGTGTGTGTGTGTTGTGTGTGTGTGTGTTGTGTGTGTTGTCTGTGTCTGTGTGTCTGTTAGTTCATCTATCAATCATTAATGGTGACTTGGTTCTATTTACTCCAAATTTACACTTGAATGGAGCACTACCCAAATCCTCTTTATCCCAATCTTGTATCTCCCTTCATCCCAGCTACTTTCCACCAGTCAGACACAGAAAAAGAAAGCCGGTAAACCCAACAGCCAGAAAGCCATAAACCACCAGACAGATGCTATCAGCCCAGCCAAGCCTGGCACTGCTCACGTATTAACTGGCGAGGAAGACAGGCCCCTGACAAGTTTCACGTGCAAAGTCATCCCAGACCCATTATAATACAGTGACAGACACACACACTTGGCAGACTGTGACCCCCATCCCAACACACATGTAAAAATTAACCTGAACAGAAAAATCAATACAAGCTATGAAAGAAAGGGACATCATGGTACAATGAATTACAGTTATCTCAACCATCATTTTCCTTCTCCTTGTTTGTTCCTCCACACAAAAAATATCGAGTGTGTGTGTGTGTGTGTGTGTGTGTGTGTGTGTGGTGTGGTGTGTGTTGTGTGTGTGTCTGTGTCTGTGTGTGTGTCTGTGTCTGTGTGTGTGTCGTGTGTGTGTGTCTGTGTGTGTGTGTGTGTGTGTGTGTGTTAGTTCATCTATCAATTATTATTGGTGACTTTGGTTCTATTTACTCCAAACTTACACTTGAATGCAGCACTACCAAAATCCTCTTTATCCCAATCTTGTATCTCCATCCCAGCTACTTTTCACCAGTCAGACACAGAAAAAGAAAGCCAGTAAACCCAACAGCCAGAAAGCCATAAACCACCAGACAGATGCTATCAGCCCAGCCAAGCCTCGCACAGTTCACCTATTAACTGGCGAAGAAGACAGGCCCCTGACAAGTTTCACGTGCAAAGTCATCCCAGACCCATTATGCAGTGACAGACACACACACACACACTTGGCAGAATGTGCCCCCCATCCCAACACACATGTAAAAATTAACCCGAACAGAAAAATCAATACAAGCTATGAAAGAAAGGGATATCATGGTACAATGTTTTACAGTTATCTCAACCATCATTTTCCTTCTCCTTGTTTGTTCCTCCACACAAAAAATATCGAGTGTGTATGTGTGTGTGTGTGTGTGTGTGTGTGTGTGTGTGTGTGTGTTGTGTGTGTGTGTGGTGTGTGTGTGTGTGTGTGTTGTCTGTGTGTGGTGTGTGTGTGTCTGTTAGTTCATCTATCAATCATTATTGGTGACTTGGTTCTATTTACTCCAAATTTACACTTGAATGGAGCACTACCCAAATCCTCTTTATCCCAATCTTGTATCTCCATTCCAGCTACTTTTCACCAGTCAGACACAGAAAAAGAAAGCCGGTAAACCCAACAGCCAGAAAGCCATAAACCACCAGACAGATGCTATCAGCCCAGCCAAGCCTGGCACAGCTCACGTATTAACTGGCGAGGAAGACAGGCCCCTGACAAGTCTCACGTGCAAAGTCATCCCAGACCCATTATAATACAGTGACAGACACACACACTTGGCAGACTGTGCCCCCCATCCCAACACACACGTAAAAATTAACCCGAACAGAAAAATCAATACAAGCTATGAAAGAAAGGGATATCATGGTACAATGTTTTACAGTTATCTCAACCATCATTTTCCTTCTCCTTGTTTGTTCCTCCACACAAAAAATATCGAGTGTGTATGTGTGTGTGTGTGTGTGTGTGTGTGTGTGTGTGTGTGTGTGTGTGTGTGTGTGTGTGTTGTCTGTGTCTGTGTCTGTGTGTCTGTTAGTTCATCTATCAATCATTATTGGTGACTTGGTTCTATTTACTCCAAACTTACACTTGAATGGAGCACTACCAAAATCCTCTTTATCCCAATCTTGTATCTCCATCCCAGCTACTTTCCACCAGTCAGACACAGAAAAAGAAAGCCGGTAAACCCAACAGTCAGAAAGCCATAAACCACCAGACAGATGCTATCAGCCCAGCCAAGCCTGGCACAGCTCACGTATTAACTGGCGAGGAAGACAGGCCCCTGACAAGTCTCACGTGCAAAGTCATCCCAGACCCATTATAATACAGTGACAGACACACACCCTTGGCAGACTGTGCCCCCCATCCAGCCCCCGCCCCCTTCCTTCACTCCCACCCACACAGGGTGCTATAAAAGGGGGGTGGACACAGTCAGCAGGCCAGCTTCCAGTGGCAGAGGTAGGCATAAACCGTCTGCAGAGCTGACCTGGGTAGTGGAGGGAAGGAGGGAAGAGGCTGTAAAAGGAAGAGGGAATGGTGTGGGTGACAGGGGTCAGTGAGGTGGGGGTCACAGGTCTGTGCTGGGAACAGATGATGTCTTGGTTGTCGGATGGGGGTGGGGGTGGGGGGATGCTTATTTCAGAATCAGTATACAATGACAGAAAGTGTTATCATACTTGCTTTTGCGTATTGATAATCTTTTGAAGTCAGTCTAATACATTCCGATCAATACACACACATACACAAAATTGGCACCCCATTTGTGTGAATAAATACTATTACTTTGTAAAAGATCTCCTCAATAGTGATAGCTGTTAGATAAGACCAAAAAAAAAACTTTAAGAATACTAATACTTACTATTGGAATAGTATTTTATTGTTAAAAGAATCAGGGTTTTTAAAAAAGCCTGCTATACTACAAAAAGGCAAGAGCACATTTTGCAATGTGTACACAAAATGTTCTGCATCTGTTTGCACATGGGGCCTTGGTTTATTGTCACATCTGAAGGACTTTTGTGGAGAAGTTCCAACTTCCCCTTTCCCAGCTAAGCCTGTATGCATTTTTTTTACCAATGTATCACCAGCAAGTAAACATTTTGTCTGTAAAAACTAGTTCTTGGCTCACAAATGACACAAAGAGGAAACATTGTATAACTATGTTTCTACTTCATCTCTAATCTTCCAATCACCTGTGCATACACATGGAGTTTGGCATCGAAACAGAAACACTTTGCTGATTACAGTCATTTCTATTTTTCTCACTTTTATGTAGCACAGCAGGCTTTGTCATCATGATTCCTTTAACTTAAATGTGTTTGAAAGGGCACCTTTGATTGTTCATAATGCTATGTAGAATTCCCATAACCTTTTACAAGGTTTTTTAAAACCGCTTTCGCAAATATTCAAAAATAAGGAATACATTTTTTTCAAATAGCACAATAAAAATTATAGAAAACATTCTCTAACTTTTTAATGCATTAAAGATAGTAAGATTTGTTCCTCCCCTTCATCTAAAACAATGTTTTCTCTTCACGCAGACATAACGACCATAAAACAATCCCATTACTATGATTTAACTTGACTTGACTTGACTTAACTCCTCCCTTGACTCCTTCAGGAACTGCGTACTGCACTGCACTGAATTATCTAAGCGGTGGACAATGGGTTAAAATTGTGGTATGATACATGCTTGGTATGTTCAGGTTATCCACGCAACGGCAATAGCCGACCTACTCTTCTCGAAAAGGTGGAACGGATTTTTTAACACGCTGGCAACAATGCTCTCTGTGTGTTGACACACAGGACCTTAGCTTATATGAAATCAAACGAAGGACTTGCCCTGTGGGAATGCCGCCGGCCTGCCAGTACAGTATAAATAATAATAATGATAATATAATAATAATAATAATAATAATGTATGGAATTTATATAGCGCTGAATCTTGTAA
>CM054146.1:19275315-19280315 GCA_028751875.1 Rapana venosa | reverse complement strand
GTCAGCGGGGCTATAAACAATTGGATTGCATTGGTCCTTACTTTCCTCCTAACATGGCGGCCGTGACCTACTTTTAAAGGAAATGGATGGATTAAAATTGTAAGAAGGGGTCAGAAGTATCAAAGCATATGTGTAGTGATCGTAAAGGAGGACTGCGATGTACTAATGTTTTAATCACAGTAATACGGTTTTAAGAAATGACACAAATCCAGGAGGCATAAAGAAGTTTAGGGCCATAACGTTTGCTAGAAGGGGGCTTCTTCTCTAAAGACCCAGTGCCTTCCTGTTGTCCCTAGTGCTTCTTCTTAAACAGCTGGACAAGGAGGGAGGGTGGATAGTCTAATTGTTAAGAGTGTTGTGCTCGTGATCTGTTAGCCCAAGACCAAGTCACCACTGAGGTATCTATTCAAGGGGAGTTTTCCTCTAGAGTTAGCATCTTTACCAATTCCTCTCTCCCCCCCCCCCCCCCCCAAAAAAAAAAAAGTCCTTTGGATAAGACTATAAACCGAGGTCTCGTGTGCAGAACATCTTGGGCACACGTTTAAAACCCGTTTTGCCCTTTGGAAGAGTATGTCACTTCGTGCCTGTAGGAACAGATGAGGAAATTTGTAGAAAAAAACCCGAATTGTCACTGGTATCGTGTTTAGACATCATCCCCAAATTCAGAATGCGGCTGCCTTAATGATGGACAAAAACTGTTGCATACGCAAAATTTCACTATGATGAACCTCTGAGCCGAGCATCCAACCCCTCCCCCCCCCCCCACCCCACCCCCTCTAAGTAAAAAGGATAACATAAAATTAAAGAAGCAACAACCCCAAAATGAAAAAAACAGCAAACAAATCCCCCAATCAACCAACCAACAAACAAACAAAACAAAGCCAAACGAGATACCCCCCAGAAAGCGGCTGAAAGGAATGACAGAACACGGTGAGAAAGGCTACACTTTTCGTCCTCCATTAGTAAAACAGCTAGCGCTGATGACTAATATTGAGAGTCAGAGGATGGGACTATCGTGTGCCTTGGAGTGCCTCTTGTCAAGCTTATCTCCCCTGTCTAGTGCCATGTTTATTTTTAGTTTAAATGCGGTCAGAACCACCACCATCCATCCATTCCCTGCCCCCCCCCCCCCGCCCTGCCAACCCCCATCCCACCCCCACCCCCCTCTCTCTTTTCTTCATTCACTGCGAAAGGTCACGGTATAAAACTTTTTCAAGTATAACGCTTGAACACAACACAAGTATATAATATAATAATACATAGCCTAGTGGTTAGAACATTGCGCTCGCAATCTGACGACCCGGGTTCGATTCCCGTTCAAGCGGATATTTTCTCCTGGAGTTAACATCAGTGCAGACTCCACTCTCCCCAACAGTCATTCGGATGAGACTATAAACCGAGGCCCCGTGTGCGCACGCACGCAGAACATCTTGCGCACTCCTTAAATCCTGTTCCGCTTTTCGTAAGAGTAGGCCATTGTGTGCCGGTGGGAACAGATGACAAAATTTACAAAACCACATACACACGGTGACTGGATGTAAAAAAAAGTACATGAGTGCTTATTCCACTATCCTCAATATAAAAGAATAAAATATAAATATAAATAAAATATAATGACTTTCGTCTGCTTCTGTTTGTTTTTGTTTAATGTCCATTCAATGCTTGGTGATAAGGACACACCCGCATTCAAATCAACATCTCTCTCTCATATATATGTATATTTATGTTCTCACAACTATCTACAGTAGAGGCCTTATTGGGGAAGAATATTATTATGACCTCAGCAACTGATGTTATGAACTGCTGAGAGTCATAGAAAACTTCTTGAACAGTGGCATATTTTTTATGAGTATCTATTCCTCTCCTTTTTAAACATTCAGTAGGGATTGGGCAATCACACAATAAATGGTGGATTGAAAGAGATTGAGAACAGCAACACGTCAGTTTTTAGAATATTTGGTGTTCCATGCATTTAGCCTAATTAATGTATATATTAACATTTCTAGTTTCCGTGAGCAAGAACTATTTTCAAAGTGTATCTGCTTCTGTGACTTTCAGTTCGAGGTCTCCTTTGGTTTTTGTTGTTGTTTTTTATCCCAAGGAAATATTTCACTGTGCCGACATTGCATATACACTAAACCACATCACAAAAATAATTATTGACCAACATAACTCTTTGTGCTTGTAAGGCTTTGAGAACATGCTGGGCATTTTTATGCTATGTTAGGGGGGATGGGATAGACTAGTGGTTAGAACATTGCACTTGCAATCTGACGACCAGGGTTCGAATCCTGTTCATGGGGATATTTTCCCCTGGAGTTAATATCAATGCCGACTCCACCACTCTCCCTAAAAAGTCCTTCGGATGAGACTATAAACCGAGGCCCTGTGTGCAAACGCGCGCAGAATATCTTGCCCACACGTTAAATCCTGTTCACTTTTCGAAAGAGTAGGTCATTGTGTGCAGGTGGGAAAAGATGACAAAGTTTACAAAACCGCATACACACGACGACTGGATGTAAAAAAGCACATGAGTGATTATTCCACTATTCTCGATATAAAAGAATAAATAAATAAATAAATAAATGTGTTTTGTAACCCAATGAACGCTGACAAGATAATTTGTTATTATTCCTTAGCCAAACCTTCAAGCAACTATGGTTGTCTGTCATATGAGCGAAAATGCGTTGCGCTGCCGTCAAGCGACTGACAAGTCAGGCCCAGCGCATCCGACTTTGACATAGGAGAGCAGTGTCATCTTTCCTGTTAGTATTGACATTATTTTTTTTAGGTGTATTGCTGTTAGGTTTTTATTCTCTTGTTGAATTCTTTGAAATCCTCCATACTCCAAAAGGGGTGAAAAGAATTACATTTTAAATCTGGAATCTTTTAAGTCTTTCTAGAAAAAGTGCAGGATAAGGACCGAGAAGGGAGAAAATAGCAAGAAGGAGGTGGCAGGAAGAAAAAGGAACAAAGCAGAAACAAAAACCATAAAAGAGGGATAGAACAGAGGAGATTTCTAGCACAGAATTTCCAGAGAGTGGAGATAGTATTAATGTGACAGGCTCCCGGCATTCCCCTTGCTTGTTGTAACTCATTTCATGTCTTGGTGCTACGTTGTTCTGTTGTTGTTGTTGTTGTTGTTGTTTGTTGTTGTTGTTGTTGTTGTTGTTGTTGTTGTTGTTGTTGTGTTGTGTTGTTGTTGTTGTGTGTTCTCCATTTAACACTCTGGGGTCACCCAGAATTATCAAACACTCTTGACTCTCTCATCCTACCTGGGAATCACTCCTGTGAGATAGGTAATACACCGGATGAGAAGTTTGCTTGTATGACTGTTTTATTTCTTCTTCTTCTTCTTCTTCTTCTTCTTCTTTTTCTTCTTCTTCTTCTTCTTTTATGGCGAGGATAAAAGAATAAGCACTACTGCCCTTTTTCACACCCGGTCCCCGCCATATAGGCAGCCATACTCCGACTTCAGAGGATTTTTTTTTCTTCTCTTTAAATAGAGAGTGCAGGCGGTTATGTTTTAACAGCTGGCCACGGCTGAAGGCGATCAAACTCAACACAACATTAATTTTTACAACGTAACACCATTTTAATGTAGGCCCTGGCGCTTAGCCTGGCAGTAACTGACACAGCTTTTCGGTTTGGGCCAACGTTGTTCTGAGCCAATACAATGGTGACACTCCACCACGAAATGAGTCACTTCGCACCTGACCCACTTTTCCGCTAGGAGCCATTTTAGGCAGGTTTGGGGGTCAGGTTGTCGATTTTGAAAGTTTGATTGATTAACACACTACAGCCATTCTTCTACATTGTACTGAAGTATCAAGGTGTAACTTTGCTTCCTTTGGCTTAAAAAAAGCACAAACAACCACATTTTTAAAAAACACATAAGCCCTCATTTTCACTACCTATTACAGTGCAAAACTTGTCAATTTTTTTTATATTTTGTCACTTTCGGCAGTTTCTCATTTCAATTTGCCATAAATTTTTATACAATTGCCCGATTTCCAATCTGTTTTCTGTATTGAATAGTCTGTTTATTGCAAATCAATAAAAAAAAATACTAACAACTAAAATATATATATATATATATATATATATATATATTGCACCAGAGGTAATATATATATATTATATATATTACCTCTGGTGCAATGCGACTCATTTCTGTAGTGGAGTGTCCAAATTTGGTCTGAAACCGTTTCTAACTTACAACTTTCTGAGCTTTCTGAATTCATCCTGTCTTTCTCCCTTCAAGCTCACTTTCTTGCTTGTACTCAGCAACCTTTGTTTTCTCTGTAACCCCCCCCCCCCCCCCCCCCCCCCTCGCCACCCCCACCCTACCTCACCATCTCCCACCCACACCCTCATCTACTTCAATCCCGGCCCAGTGTGGAAAAGTGATAGAAAAGAGAAGACACAAGTGGTGGTAGTGGTGGGAAGGGGTAAGGGGGAGGGGGGGGGGGGGGGGGTTAGAAAAATAAGGAGGAGGGAGTGTGTGTGTCTGGGGGGGGGGGGGGAGGGGGGGCTGGCTGTTTCTTTTTTCTTGTGTATTCATAAAATCTCTGTTTCTGTTTCCTCCCTGCAGTGAGACTGACTTTGTATGAGATAACAGGCGGATAATCTCCCTTGATGTAATACAGTTGTCTGCCCCTTTTCTTAAAAAAATAATAATAAAAAGAAAGAAAGAAAGAAAAAGAAGAAAAGAGAGGGATATGGATGGGGGTGGGGATGGGGTTAGGGGTTTGGGGTGGAGGGAGGAGGTGGGTTAGGAAAGAAAAATGAGTTTATAAGTTGGTTGGTTTCTACGTTGATTTTCTTGTCTTTGAAGGGAAGTTCTTGTAGCATTCGTGTTCGTAGCTTCTCTGTCTCTCTGTCTCTTTCTTCCTCTCTCTCTCTCTCTCTCTCTCTCTCTCTCTCTCTCTCTCTCTCTCTCTCTCTCTCTCCTCTCTCTCTCTCTCTCTCTCTCTCTCACTCTCTCTCTATCTCTCTCT
>CM054146.1:19267815-19272815 GCA_028751875.1 Rapana venosa | reverse complement strand
TCTCTCTCTCTCTCTCTCTCTCTCTCTCTCTCTCTCTCTCTCTCTCTCTCTCTCTCTCTCTCTATATATATTATATATATTATATATATATATATATATATATATATATATATATATATATATATATATATATATCTAGCTCTGACTGCCTCGTCCGTCTCTTTATCTGTCTGTCTTTCTCTTTCTGTCTCTCTGTCTGTCTGTCTGTCTCTCTCTCTCTCTCTCTCTCTCTCTCTCTCTCTCTCTCTCTCTCTCTCTCTCTCTCTCTTTTCTCTCTCTCTGTATCTCTCTCGCTCTGTCTCTCTCTCTCTGTATCTCTCTGTCTGTCTGTCTGTCTGTCTGTCTGTCTGTCTCTCTCTCTCTCTCTCTCTCTCTCTCTCTCTCTCTCTCTCTCTCTCTCTTCTCTCTCTCTTCTCTCTCTCTCTTTCCCTCTCCCTTTCCCAAACTGAATACCGATAGACATTGTACGAGTTAGATTGGAAAACGATATGAGTCTGAAGACTAAAGAGTATTAAAATTAATCATAAATTTTGAACTCTCTCTCTCTCTCTCTCTCTCTCTCTCTCTCTCTCTCCTCTCTCTCTCTCTCTCTCTCTCTCTCTCTCTCTCTCTCTCTCTCTCTCGCTCTCCCCCCCCCCCTCTCTCTCTATGGGCCAATGGCCTTTTTGTGAATAAATCCTTCGAGTTCTCTCTCTCTCTCTCTCTCTCTCCTCCCCTCTCTCTCTCTCCCCCCCCCCCCCTCTCTCTCCCTCCCCCTCCCCCCTCCCCTATCTAATAAAGAGGGGATGGGAGCCTAAGCACCCATCTGAACAAAATCTACCAAGACTTTCTTTCTCTCACTACGCAAAATTAGTGAAATATGGCGCAGCGTGCCGAACATTTCCTTCCAAAGACTTCAAGCGATCTAAGTGCATGCGTGTGGCGCTATGCAGCGGCGGCGCTAACATTTGGATAACAAAGCTGTTTATTTGGCCAGCCTGCTTGGCTCTGTCTCCCTGGTGCCTTGCACGCAGAGCTGGAGACTTCAGGACATTCCGTTCAGGGGTTGAAAGGGTCTCGTTCGTAGGGTTTCTGGAAGCACTTGTGGTTAGACTGCGTTACGCTGCGCTGCGCTGCACTGTGCTGTGCTGAATTGCGCTGTGCTGCCCTGTACTGTGCTGTGCTGTGCTGTACTGTACTGTGCTGCACTGTACTGTGCTGTGCTGTACTGCACTGTACTGTGCTGTACTGTACTGTACTGTACTGTGCTGTGCTGTACTGCACTTTACTGTGCTGTGCTGCACTGCACTGTACTGTGCTGCACTGTACTGTGCTGTGCTGCACTGCACTGCACTGCACTACGCTACACTATACTACTATACAGTGCTCTGCATTGCACTGCACTGCACTATGTTACACGCACTACACTATACCAGTAACACTACACTGCCCTACACTACACTGTTTTATACTGCACTGCATTGTACTACACTACACTGTACTACACTACACTACACTACTTTGCTCGTTACACTATGCTACACTGCACTTCACTGCATTGTACAACACTGCATTATCAATAATTGCACTACATCTAAGTACATTACACTGCGCTGCATTATACATCACTACACTGCACTGCACTGCACTGCACTGTACTCCACTCCACTACATCACACCACACCACACCACATTACATCACACCACACCACACTACACTACATTACACTACATTACACTACACTCCACTTCACTACACTACATCACACAACACCATACTACACACCACTCCACTCCACTCCACTCCCTTACACTACACTACACTACACTACACTACACTACACTACACTGCACTATCCCCGTAAATCGAAAGTGGTTCTTGGGATTTGCTGGGCTAACGAGAACAATCGCTCTCTCCAATAGTAGTGGTCGTGTGCCAGTGCCTGATTCTCAGCAAAGCTCTTTTGAATTTAGTTAGTGATGTTGTCTGCCTATTTCTATCTTTGTCTGCATCTGTTTCTAACCACCCCACCCCACCCCTCCTCACCCCCCAATTGCACTGTGCCTTGCAAGATGATATTTGGAAGGCTGTCCCATCTTGTTATGATATATATAACCATACCACCTATGCAGTTTTGACTCATCAGTTCCCACCCACACAAAGTGGCCTACCCTTCTGAAACGTGTAACAGGCTTTAACATAAGCGCAAGATATACTGCGTGCGTGCGTACGTTCGCACACAGGTCCAAGATTTATAGTCTTATCCGAAGGACTCTGTTCATGCGTTAGTGTTTTTTTGTTCAGCAAATTTTACGTAATTATGTAAGAATCATCTTTGTAAGCGCTTAAATCTTTCGTGAAGGAGATTATTAAGCACACAGAATATCCTTACTTACATACAAGTCACGCCGAAGTCGGATGTGCTGGGCGTGACTTGTGAGGCGCCTAACAGCAGCGCAACGCATTATTTTGCGTTCATATGAAAGACAACTTTATGTTGCTGTCTGAACTCTACGACAACGACGACGACGGAGAAGAGAAAGGAAGAAAGTAAAACAAAAGCAATCAAACAAACAAACAAAGACAGAAGAAGAAGAAGAATGCAAAGAAGAAGAATGCAAAGAAGAAGAATGCAAAGAAGAAGAATGCAAAGAAAAAGAAGAAGAAGAGAAGAAGAAGAAGAAGAAGAAGAAGAAGAAGAAGAAGAAGAAAAGAACAAGAAGAACAAGAAGAACAAGAAGAAGAAGAAGAAGAAGAACAACAACAACAACAACAACAGAACAAGAACAAGAAGAATAAGAATGCAAAGAAGAAGAAGAAGAAGAAGAAGAAGAAGAAGAAGAAGAAGAAGAAGAAGAAGAAGAAGAAGAAGAAGAAGAAGAAGCAGAAGGATGTAAAGACGAAGAATGCGAGGAATTGTGAAGAAGAAGAAGAAGAAGAAGAAGAAGAGAAGAAGAAGAAGAAGAAGAAGAAGAAGAAGAGAACAAGAACAAGAACAAGAACAAGAACAAGAACAAGAAAAACGACAACAACAACAACAACAACAACAACAACAACAACAACAAGAAGAAGAACAAGAACAAGAACAAGAAGAACAAGAAGAACAAGAAGAAGAACAAGAAGAAGAAGGAGCAGAAGCAGAAGAAGAAGAAGAAGAAGAAGAAGAAGAACAAGAACAAGAAGAAGAACAAGAACAAGAAGAAGAACAAGAACAAGAAGAAGGATGAGAAACACCAACAACAAAACAACAACCACAACCACCACCACCAGCAACAACAACAAACAAATCAACACACCAACGCATCACCCTGCCGCGCTCTCTCCTCCTCGGCCTCCTGTATCCTTTCTGCATCATTCCATCATGAATGCAAAGTGTCAGTCAGTCAGTCAGTCAGTCAGTCAGTACCTCTATGTATGTTTGTCCGTCGTGTCCGAAGATGACCTCCAAAACAGCAGAGGAGGCAGCTGCTGTTTTGGAAACTGGGCAGAAATTTCATTATAGTGGAGATGCCTTGCCCATAGTACATCCCCCACTCTCTCGGCCAAGTGGGCATAAGGACAGTCAGCGTTGGAGATATTCTCCAAAGGCCAACCAGCCCCCAGGGCTGCAGCACGATATAAGGACTGTGCGAGTCAAGCCTCCTAGTCAGAGAGTCCTAGTCGATCACTAAAGACTAAGCTGTAAAGTGGAATTCCATGGGTAGTGGGAAAGAAATCCACTGGTCATACAGCCTCTCACTTTGCTGTTGTTGCCCCCAGCGTCACTAAAGACTAAGCTGTAAAGTGGAATTCCATGGGTAGTGGGAAAGAAATCCACTGGTCATACAGCCTCTCACTTTGCTGTTGTTGCCCCCAGCGTCAATGGTTTAATCAAGAACTGTGATAAAGCCCAGGTGCTGACGGCGTAGAACCTACACTAACTACTACGAATGATGTGCTGCAGCCCTGGGGGCTAGTTGGCCTTTGGAGAACATCTCCAACGCTGACTGTCCTTATGCCCACTTGGCCGAGAGAGTGGGGATGTACTGTGGGCAAGGCATCTCCACTATAATCAAATTTCTGCCCAATTTCCAAAACAGCAGCTGCCTCCTCTGCTGTTTTGGAGGTCATCGTCGAACACGACAGGACTAACATACAAATACAATATTACGAACGAGAGCCTTTCAGCCTCCTCAATCGACCTCCCTCGCGTGTTTCCGCTCACGCGGGCGGCCTTATTTGCTTTGACATGTGCCTCTGTGTACGGATGGCCTTTGTGGGTGGGGGGTGCTGGCACATCATTAGACCACTAGGCTACTGCCACCCCAAACTCACCCCCCCACCCACCCACCCACCCACCTACCTACCTCCTACTACTCTCCCTCTCCTGCCCTTTCTCAATTTCTTACCCCCCTACCATTCTTCCATCTCCATGCCCAACTCTCTCTCCTTTTGCTCTCTCTCCTTGTCTGCCTCTGTGTCTCTGTGTCTCTGTCTCTGTCTGTCTCTGTCTCTCCCTCTCTGTGTCTCTCTCTGTCTCTGTCTGTGTGCACATGTGTGCTTATTCATTATCCTCGAAATAAACAAATTTGTCATTGTCATTGTCATTGTCTGTCTGTCTCCTCTCTCTCTCTTCTCTCCTCTTCCCTCGCTTCGCTCGCTCCTCTCTTATCTGTCTTTGTCTGTCTCTCTGACTCCTGTCTGTCCTGTCTGTCCCTCTCACTGTCTCTCTCTCTGTATCTCTCTGTCTGCTCTCTCTGTCTGCTCTCTCTGTCTCTCTGTCTTCTCTCCCTGTCTCTTCTGTCTGTCTGCATCTCTCTCTGTCTCTCTCTTCTCTGCCTCTCTGTCTCTGTCTCTCTCTCTGTCTCTCTCGTGTCTCTCCCTGTTTCTCTCTCTGTCTCACTCTGTCTCTCTCTGTCTCTCTGTCTCTCTGTCTGCCTCTCTGTCTCTCTGTTTCTCTCTCTCTTGTATCCTCTCTGTCTCTCTCCCTGTCTCTTCTGTGTCTGCTCTCTCTCTGTCTCTCTCTGTCTCTGCTCTCTGT
>CM054146.1:19255315-19260315 GCA_028751875.1 Rapana venosa | reverse complement strand
ATCCTCTGTCTCTGCCTCTCTCTGTCTCTTTATCCCTGTCTCTGTCTGTCTGTCTGTTTGTCTATCTGTCTGTCTCTCTCCAGAATCGTTGTCTTCTCCCTCCTAAGGCAATCTGCCCTCTGTTTCTCCCTCCTTCTCCTCTGCCCTCCTCTCTTCTCATTCCAGTTTCTAATCCTGACCCCACCCACCCACACTCTCCTCTCCCTTTCTCTTCCAAACAGAATCCGCCACCCCACCACCACCACCACGGCCATCACCATCATCAACAAAACCTCAAGTAACCTCTGAACAAACTAGAGGTTACAAACTATCTTTGGTGTCAAGAAGTGGTTTTCTTGTCCTTAACTGAATAAAGACGTTCAACTGCTCAAACCTGATAAAAAAGTAACTAGAAATTTGTTTTCTAAACGGCTTAGTTTATCGTTTACTATCGTTTACTATCAACAAATTAAAAAAAACCATAGCCCCAAATAATGGTAATGTAAAGATATTACATCAATAAAAACTTGGTCAAGACTGCGAACGTAAAACAAGAATTCCTTAACTCTTCCGGGAAAATGTTGTTTTAAGCAATTTGTATGTATGTTTGTCCGTCGTGTCCGACGATGACCTCCAAAACAGCAGAGGAGGCAGCTGCTGTTTTGGAAACTGGGCAGAAATTTGATTATAGTGGAGATGCCTTGCCCACAGTACATCCCCACTCTCTCGGCCAAGTGGGCATAAGGACAGTCAGCGTTGGAGATGTTCTCCAAAGGCCAACTAGCCCCCAGGGATGCAGCACATAAGGACTGTGCAAGTCAAGCCTCCTAGTCAGAGAGTCATAGTCGATCACTAAAGACTAAGCTGTAAAGTGGAATTCCATGGGTGGGAAAGCCACTGGTCATACAGCCTCTCACTTTGCTGTTGCCCCCAGCGTCAATGGTTTAATCAAGAACTGTGATAAAACCCAGGCGCTGACAGCAATACACTCTCACAAAAACATAAGGAATTATCAGATTTGGAAGCATTTGTCTTCTAATTTTCAGTCTGCCCATTGGCACCCCACAAGGAGAATGTCCACCCTCCGGCCCCTCCCTAGGATGTTTTCAGACCCAGGGAGAAGTTATGATCTCCTTTGAGCCTGTCCACATTACGAATGTAACCACTTAAGGACACAACAACACACACACACACACACACACACACACACACACACACACACACACACACACAACACATACACACACACACCCACACACACACACACATCACTACCACCATCCCTGCCCCTTTTCCTTCTCCACCACCAAAGATAGACACAGTTTAACATCTTCGCTTCCACCCAGAGCAACGTCAATAGCAAGAACATCTCCACCTCACGAAAATGAAGTCTAAACAGTGATCTACTGATAGAGTAGAAAGAAAAAAAAAGAGTGGTAGGGATTTCCCCAGTGGCTATTCCAGTACCACAACTAATGGGATGGATCACAATTTTTAACTGGAAGTCAACTGTACTCAGAGCCTTCGATTTCTTGTGTAGACTTTGGACATAGTACTAAACCCCTCTCCTGTCCAATCATTAGTCCGTCTGGGGGAGTTTGTGATTGGAATTGATAGTCTGTGAGGGTGGGTTCTTGATAGGAAGAAGTACTTGAGTGTAAATTCTAAGAGGAAATGAAAATTGACCGAGTTTTGGGACTTAAGTTTGCATTGGAAACGTGGTGACTTTAATTTTACAAACTTATTTCCAAAAATTTTGTTTGTTTTTCTTGGTTGGGTTTAATTTTTTTCTTTTTAGACAACGTTTGCTCTTCACAGGAAAGAAATCATAACAAAAACAGCAGTAGCAATAATAGCAGGAAAAAGAACACAACAACAACAGAGTAGCAGTAGCAATAAAGGACACACACACACACACACACACACAACAAATACACTGGGCGTACTCTCTCTCTCTCTCTCTCTCTCTCGCTCTCTCTCTCCCTGTCTCTCTCCCTCACACACACATACACACACATCTGTTGATAGATATAAAAGAGTGGTAGGGATTTCCCCAGTGGCTATCCCAGTACCACAACCAATGGGATGGATCACAGTTTTTAACTGGAAGTCAACAGTACTCAGGGCCTTCGATTTCTTGTGCAGACTTCGGTCCTAGTACTAAACCCCTCTCCTGTCCATTGATTAGACCATCATTAGTCCGTCTGGGGGAGTTTGTGATTGGAATTGATAGTCTGTGAGGGTGGGCTCTTGATAGGAAGAAGTACCTGGGTGTAAATTCTCAGAGGAAATGAAAATTGACCGAGTTTGGGGACTTAAGTTTACATTGGAAACGTGGTGAATTTAATTTTATCAACTTAGTTCCGAAAAAAATATGTCTTTGTTTTTCTTGGTTGTTGTTTTTTATATTCTAGGCAACGTTTGATCTTCACAGGAAAGAAATCATAACAATAACGGCAGTAGCAATAATAGCAGGGGGAAAAAACCACAACAATAGAGTAGCAGTAGTAATAAGGGACACACACACACACACACAAATACACTGCGCTACTCTCTCTCTCTCTCTCTCTCATCTCTCTCTCCCTCACACACACACATACAAATACACTACGTGTACTCTCTCTCTCTCTCTCCCCGCTCATCCTCGTCGTTCTCTCTCTCTCTCTCTCCCCTCTCTCTCTCTCTCTCTCTCTCATCTCTCTCTCTCTCTCTCTCTCACACACATAATCTGTTGATAGAAAAAAAAGAGTGGTAGGGATTTCCCCAGTGGCTATCCCAGTACCACAACCAATGGGATGGATCACAGTTTTTAACTGGAAGTCAACAGTACTCAGGGCCTTCGATTTCTTGTGCAGACTTCGGCCCTAGTACTAAACCCCTCTCCTGTCCATCGATTAGACCATCATTAGTCCGTCTGGGGGAGCTTGTGATTGGAATTGATAGTCTGTGAGTGTGGGTTCTTGATAGGAAGAAGTACTTGGGTGTAAATTCTAAGAGGAAATGAAAACTGACCGAGTTTAGGGCTCAAGTTACATTGGAAACATGGTGACTTTAATTTTACAAACTTATTTGTGAAACTTTTGTTTATTTTTCTTGGTTGGGTTTAATTTGGGGGGGGACAACGTTTGGTCTTCACAGGAAAGAAATCATAACAAAAACAGCAGTAGCAATAATAGCAGGGAAAAAACACAATAGAATAGCAGTAGCAATAAGAGACACACACAAATACACCCATGCGAGTACTCTCTCTTTCACACACACACACATACACACACACACACACACGCAAGCAGTCACACATACACACACATATACACACATACACACACACACACGCACGCACACATACACACACATCTGTTGATAGATAAAAGAGTGGTAGGGATTTCCCCAGTGGCTATCCCAGTACCACAACCAATGGGATGGATCACAGTTTTTTAACTGGAAGTCAACTGTACTCGAGGCCTTCGATTTCTTGTGCAGACTTCGGCCCTAGTACTAAACCCCTCTTCTGTCCATCGATTAGATCATTATTAGTCCGTCTGGGGGAGCTTGTGATTGGAATTGATAGTCTGTGAGTGTGGGTTCTTGATAGGAAGAAGTATTTGGGTGTAAATTCTAAGAGGAAATGAAAACTGACCGAGTTTTGGGGCTGAATTACGCGGAAGCATGGTGACTGGCTTTACATGTTTTTGTCCAAAGGTTATGATTTTGCTTTTTCGGTTTTGGGTTTGTTTTGTTTGTTGGGTTAGGTTTTTTTTTAAAAAGTTTTTGGCTGCTTTGCTTTTTCTTTTTCTTTTTGCTTTTTGGTTTTTTGTTGTTTTTTGTTGTTGTTTTCTTCTTAAAGAAATGTTTCGTCTTCACAGGAAAAGGATCATAACAATACCAGCAGTAGCAATAACAGCAGTAAGCAGGCAATAACAATAGACTAGCAGCAGCAATAACAGACACACACAAATGCACACAAGCATGCGCCCACACCAATGCCAGCACACAGGAGAGAGAGAGAGAAAAGAGAGAGAGAGAGAGAGAGAGAGAGAGAGAGAGAGAGAGAGAGAGAGAGAGAGAGAGACCTGAGCCTATACTCTGAAATAGACACTTGCCTACACACACACACACACACACCTTTTGCCAGCCCATTCCCTTGTAAACCATTCTAACCAGCTGTCAACGCCATCACCGAATCTTGTAAAGTGTTTAGATTTGGGGAATGCAACTGCAGGTTTCGTTGTTGTCAATGTTGGACGTTCTCTAGCTTAACACCCTGAGGGCCACCCCGAATAATTAAACACCCTCTCCCCCTCATCACACCTGGAAATCACCGAAAGAGTAATCAAGGGATGAGAATTTGTTTGCCTATATCACTTTTTTTCCCAGGTATCTTACTCGATAGCCAGCCATTTCCAACTTCAGAGGATTTTTTTTCTTTTAATGAAGAATAATACAAATTTGAGTTGACGAAGCTATTGAAAGTGAGAAAAGATGATTTGTAAAAATAAATAAAAATTACAGGTTTAGCAGGGAATTGTATGGTAGCTGTAGCAGAAAGGGTCATGGTAGATTTTTCTGTGTTCAAATCCGGCCCGCTTTCTTCGCATAAAAGCGTGGGCTACAGTGTAGAACCTCTGATCCATATCTATCTATCTATCTTTCTATCTACCTATCTATCTATCTATCTATCTATCTATATCTATCTATCTAACTATCTCTCTATCTATCTATCTATCCATTCAACTATCTGTCTGTCTATATTTCTATCCATCTATCTAACTATCTATCTATCTATATATCTGCCTGTCTATCTATCTGCCTCTCTGTCTGTCTAACTGTCTGTCTATCTAATCTATCTATCTATCTACCTACCTACATATCAATCTATCTATCTATCTGTCCATCCACCCATCTATCTATCTAATCTGATGAATCTACGTATCTATCTTCGTATCTATCTACGTATCAATCTACATATCCATCTATCTATATATCTATCTATCTATCTATATTTCTCGCTAGTATGTATG
>CM054146.1:19237815-19250315 GCA_028751875.1 Rapana venosa | reverse complement strand
TTTGGGGAGGGGAGGGGGGAGGTATATTTTTTCCCCCTTGCATTGCAGGTTATGATTGTGCTCTCAGAAAGCATGTAGGTCACTGTCATTGGAAAGTATTTTGTATGTGTAGAATATTAACGTGCTGATGCTGAAGAATAGAGTACGCTTAATACTTTGTTGTTGTTGTTGTTGTTGTTGTTGTTGTTTCTAAGACATATGCAAACCGGCAAGTCTCAACTGGTTAATGAATGAATAACACACATTGAAAATTATTGTTTCTTTGGGTGAATGGGATTAGTTTTGGTGTGTGTGCGTGCGTGTGTGTGTGTGTGTGTGTGTGGTTGGGGGGAGGGGTTGTATATGGTGTTTCTTTTACAGAACATTACGTGTTTGGATGAGTTACCAGAAAAGTGTCCATTATCATGAATGATTTTTTTAAAGATAAAGGTAAAGGTGTCCCATAACCTATGCAGTCGTTGGAGAGCGAGGCGTCAGAGACCTCAGCTTCTCTAGGGGCCAGCACATTGTGGGCGATGCCCATCTCCTCCCCCTTGCTGCTGTACCTTCCCTGACCCTAAGGAGGGCAGATACCCATTTACAGCTGGGTGAACTGGGGAACTGTACTGAAGCCAAGGCGCGCAAACGGTCACCCATCCAAGTGGTAACCGCGCTGAATGCTGCTTAACCTTAGCTTGGGGAAAGCGAGTGCTCTGTGACCACTGAGCTATCCCTACCACTGAGCTATCCCTACCGACACACACTCTTTATCGACACATTCTAGTCCCCGAGTCCAAGCCTAGGATACCCGTGACTCATCCTTACTCACACATACGCATCTGATGACTAAAGTATGGAGGAGATTGGGTGGTGGGAGGGGGGGGGGGGGGATTTGCCAGTCATTGACACTCGTGACTTCTCTCTGCCCACACTACAGCTCCCTGCCGTTGAGTCATCACTGCTGTGTTTCCATATGAAAGGCGGTCACCGCTATGTCAGTCACTGGTCACTTCCTTAGGATACAGCTTTTCACACCAGTTGGGGTTTTTTCCACGGAGGGTGTGTGTGTGTGTGTGTGTTGGGGGTGGAGGTTGGGGAGGGGGCGGGAGGGGTGGGGTGGGGGTGGGGGAACTGGTGGGTTCTGATTGGCCAAGTAGGGCATAATTATTCACCAAGTGTCAGTAACTGCTAGAGAGGAGGCCATGGACTGAATTAGCTCCAGTGAGTTGATTACTCTCTGACGACGTGGCAAAAAACATCGACTTGATTGGTCTAGCGATTGTGCCTGCCTTCAGTCAGTGAGTGGTTTCAGGATAATTTGGTCCTGTGATGATGTTTTGGTCCTGTGATGATGTTTTGGTCCTGTGATGATGATTTGGTCCTGTGATGATGATTTGGTCCTGTGATGATGTTTTGGTGCTGTGAGGATATTTTGGTCCTGTGATGATTTGGTCCTGTGATTATTTGGTCCTGTGATGATGATTTGGTTCAGTGTTGATTTGATGATTTGGTCCTGTGATGATGATTTGATCCTGTAACGATGATTTAGTCCTGTGATGATTTAGTCCTGTGATGATGATTTAGTCATATGATGATGTAGTCCTGTTATGATGATTTGGTCCTTTGATAATTTTGGCCCTGTGATGATGTGGCCCTATGATGATTTGGTCATGTGATGATTTGGTCCTTGGAGGATTTGGTCCATCACTAAATCTGTTCTGTTGTGGTGATTTGGCCCATCGCTGATTTGGTCCTGTTGTGATGATTGAATACGTCATTGATAAGTTGGTCCAAATGTGATGATTTAGTCCGACATCCAGGATTTGGTCCTGAAGCAATGATTTGGCCCATCCACGATGTGTGGACCCTCCACCATGAAATGAGTCTTGCTGCATCTGTCCCATTTTTCGGTCAGGAGCCTTTTCAGGCAGGTGGGGAGTCAGGTTGTTTAATTCAGAGATTTTGGATTGATTATCAAAACTAGAAGCGTTCTTCTGTCTTGTACCAAAACATAATTCTGTTTCCTTTGGATTTAAAACCACGTTTAATACACACTCAAGCCTACATACATCCTGACTACCTATTACGAGGCAAAGAGTGTCCTTTTTTTTTTTCGTTTCGTCACTTTTGGTCTGGAGGTTAGTATTTCAATTTTGTAACATATTTTCATAGAATTGTCCGATTTTCTTTTTTTTCTCCTCATTATTATATTGAGCAGCCGATTTATAGCAGATCAATAACATTTGAACAACTAAAACCTGACATCTGGTCCAGCAGTGCAACTCCTGTGAATTGTGTGTATGTGTGTGTGGGGATGAGGGGGGGGGGGGTGGGGTGGGAGGGAAGGAGTGGCGTTTGGTCTACGGATGATTTGCTCCATATATGATTGGTATCTGCGGTGATTTTATGAAGTCCATCGATGATTTGGACCCACGATGACTTGGTCCATCAAGGATTTGGTCCATCGGCGATTTGGTCCATCCTTGATTTGATTCAATCAATCGATCAAACAATCGATCGATTCTTTTTATTGTCTTCTGTTTAAAGGAAATTTGTTTTGTAGTGATTAAAGCAATCTAAACAAGTAATAGAATACAAACATATTATATAAAAATGAATGCAGTGATAAAAGGTAACATTTGTTAAACTCACACTCACTCATTCACACACAACTCTATTGAAGGAAATGTGTTTCACAGTGGTTAAAAACATATCTAAACAACTAATAGTATATGGACATATATAAATCTGAACACATAATAAATGGTAACATTTATTAAACACACACACTCGCGTGCGCTCACACACACACACACACACACACACACACACACACGCACGCACACACGCAACACGCACGCATGCATACACACATACATAAACACATACGCACGCTTGCACGCACACACACACACACACACACACACACACACACACACACACACACACCAAGCTAAAATGAATCAAACAATATATAAAAATAAAATAAAAGCAGTTGAACATTAACATGAAAGTGATGTTCAAACACATCAAAATAAGAGACACAAAGGAAGCGCTAAAAAAAAAAGCACCGAGCTCAAAGTAAGAGTGCGACAGCCAGAAGTCCACTAAGTCCACTAGTACACTTCTGTGCTACCTTCTGCAGCGAGGATGTAGTCCATCGACAGTGAACTTTCCAACACAATGCCCATAGATGTCACCCCTCCTTACTGAACAGAAGAACAACAAGAAGAAGAAGAAAACACACGCCAAAAAAACCCCTCTCCATCACGATATTTACTTATTTATACCACTTTAAGTCACGAGATTTCTCTGCCTGAAATTCGGGCTGCTCTCCCCGGGGAGAGCGCGTCGCCACAAGAGCAGCGCCACCCTTTTTTTTTTTTTGGTCTGCAACTGTATTTATTTCCCTATCAGAGTGGCTTTTTTTCTAAGAATTTTGCCCGGGACAACTAACTCTCTTGTTGCCGTGGGTTCTTTTACGTGCACTGAATAATGTTGTGTAATACACAGGACCTCGGTTTATCGTCTCATCCGAAAGACTAGCGCCCAGACCACCACTTGTGGTCTAACGGATCGGGGGGGGGGGGGGGGGGGGGGGAATGTGGTGAGCTCATTCATCCTGAACTGACCTAGGCGATGGAGGCTGAGGATCGCCCCAGGCTTGCCTTTCCCCAGAGGCGAAGAGGACGTAGAAGATGGTGCTGGTAAACAGGATTCCAAACGCGAGGTACAGCACGGATCGCCATTCCTCCGCCGTGTCGTGAGGAGCCATGTGAGCCGTCGCTATCACACAGGTTATGCACAGCCAGGCCGTCAGCGCGTCAGCCAAGCTGGACAGCAGGCCTGCAAAGGCCGGGGCCAGGTCCAGACAATTGGCGGGCCAGGTACAGGCCACCAGCCCCGTGAAGCCGATCCCTGTCAGGTACAGCGTCATCACCAGGACCTCGTCCCGGGAGTCCAACAGGACCAGGACGAGGAAGCACAGGGCTGGGAACCCGCTGTTAAGAATGCTGAAGAGCTTCCTCACGGTGGAGGGGTGAAAACGAGGGCTGGCCATCATGGAGTCCGCCACTCTGGCCCCCACCAGCGAGAAGGGGATGGACAGCAGCAGTCCCACACAGGTGAACAGGTGCATTGTTCCAATGTCTATGCCTTGGATGTTGGATAAAGACTGGGGCAGGGAGAGGACCATGAGGCACTGTAACCATTCTGTGCCCGCCTTGTACACGATGAGGGCTATCACCGGCAGCGACGTCAAGATGGAGCGGTAAGGAACCTTCATCTTTTCCGAAGAAATTCCTTTGACCTGCAGAGCAGCTGTCAAGAACTGTCGCTCAGCGGCAGGTAAACACGCTATTCTAGACTCTGGTGTCACTTTCTCCTGCACCAGCAGGCACAGCGCAAGTCCAAACAGAATACCCACCACAAATTCTTGGTAAAGCACTTTGGTCCAGCCTTCTCCATCATGGCAGAAGAAAAACCCTGCCAGGTAGGAAGCCGAGTGACCTATCTGGAAGCCAGTACCCACCACTGATATCACCATGCTGGTTTCCATGCTGCCACACCACTTAGAGGCTAACAAGATCAAGGCAGGAAATAAAGCCCCACTAGCCGACCCCTTGACAAAGAAGACTATGCCGGTAGCCACGGGTCCCCAGTACATGGCTGGCACCGACAGGGCTTGTGTCACTATACAGACACACGTGGCTGCAATGCTGACACGTCGAGCCCCTACATACACAGACAAGAGGCCAGACGGAACCTGAAAGATGTTTTCTCCTATCAGCATCCCAATGATGATCAAAGCCTCTGTCATTTTTGACCAAGCACGTTCACCTCTAAAAGATCCAGCACTAGGCTTATCGAAACGGTGCTAGATCTCGGTGATTCCATCCGGCTGTTGACGCTCTCAGTCACAGTGCTGCTGTTTATAGCTCTGCTTCCAGAGCGGGTCTGCTTCCCCTCTCCTCCAGTGGGATTCCGTCCTGAAAGACTACTGTTCCCTCTTGCCAGTGTGGGCTCCCTCATGATCGGCCTCTGTCTTGTGAGGTTAATGGATTCAGATCTGGTACCGTTCATATACAGAGAGCGACAGGATAAGGCCACAGAGAGGGTGCTTACTTCCATCGAGGCAAGTGCGCACCCCAGAGACAGTACCAGCCACACCAACAAGCGGAAGGATGGGCAGATGTGTGCTGTGGCGCCTTCTGCCTCCTTTCGAGCCCCCTCTTCTCCTTTGAAACCTTTCGCGTCAGTCGTGGCGTATTCGAATTTGGAGCCTTTCATGTCAGCTTCGGCTAGTTCTATTGAGGGACCTTCTGCATCAGTTGGGGCGTATCCTACTTTAGTGCCAGTCATTGAGGTTTGTTCTTCTTTGGAGCCTTCTGCAGTATTTGAGGTTTGTCCTGCTTTAGAGCCTAGTGAACTCTGTTTGGTTTGTCTTCTTCTTTTGGAGCCTGCTGTAGTGATCGCGGCTGGCGCTACCTTACTTGCTTTCTTCATTGTGGCTTCTCCTGGACAGAAGGAAAGAGATGAGCAAAGAACCTGTCTTAGTTCAGGAAAAAGCATACCAAGCAGAACCGGTACTTTTCCTATCCAATTTTCAAGCAATTTTAAAACGAGAACGTTAATGATAATAACAATAATAACAACAACAATCATCATCATCATCATCATCATCATCATCCATCATCATCATCTTCTTCTTCTTCTTCTTCTTCATCATTATTATGATACAATACAGTAAACGTCAAATGGACCAGCCTCCATGGTGCAGTGGTTAGCGCGGTGGGTTACCGACTAGAGTTCCTCGGGTTCGAATCCCACAGGGTCATATGGGTCTTTTGGACTCCTGGATAGCTCCTACTCAGAGTGAGTTTACTATAGGCTCCTTGGAAAAAAACTAGGACCACACAATCGAACTTCATCCCCTTTAAAAAGGAGGTAAAGGAGTCCCATAACCTATAAGGTCGTAGGGGAGCGAGACGTCAGAGACCTCACTTCTCTAGGGCCAGCATATTGAGGGCGGTGCCCATCTCCTCTCCATCGCTGCTTTACCTTCCCTGACCCTAAAGAGGGTAGGTACCCATTTACAGCTGGGTGAACTGGGGGAACTGTACTGAAGCCAAGGCGCGCAAACGGTCACCCATCCAACTGGTAACCACGCTCGACGCTGCTTAACTTGGCTGGGGGGAAAGCGAGTGCTCTGACCACTTACGGATGCAATTTTGAGAGTGCTACTCAAATTACCTGACCAACGCTGCAGGTGTCTGTAATTGTTGGGCCCTGGTTGACGTCTGGATGTAGTCTCAAAGCACATACACTTTCACAGCAGTATCATTGCATCACCCTTTTCCCCATCGATCATCATCCAATTAAGAAAAAATTGTATACTCCCCCAAAACCAAACTGTTCCTGATTTGGTGGTCCCAGTGGCACTGGTATGATGGTGGTCTTAGTTTCGGTTTTCAATACACTTCTGTGCTACTGGTCATCATCATCACTGCCTTTGTGCCTTATTGGCACGTAGGGCAGCAACAAATGTTCTCCACTCCTGTCTGTCCTGGGCCAGCTTCTGAATGGTTCCCCAGCTATGTTGGAAGGTCTTCAGCTCTGTTTCGACAGTCCGACGCCAAGTGTTCTTGGGTCGTCCTCGTTTGCGTTTTCCCTCTGGTGTCCAGTGGAGGGCTGTTCGGGCGATGTTTCCCTGTTCCCGACGGCAGATATGCCCTATCCATCCCCATCGCCTATGCATGATGATGGTGTCCATGCTTCCTGGTTGCAACGGGCAAAAAGTTCTTGGTTGGAGATGGTCTCAGGCCAGAAGATGCGCAAGATTCTTCTGAGATTCTTCGTGTGGAATGTGGATAGTTTGTCGAGGTCACTCTCAGTCATCCTCCAGCACTCCGAGCCGTACAAAAGGGTGGAAAGTACACAGCTCTGGTATAGTCTTAGTTTGGTCCTGGTGCTGTACTGGGATGATTTCCACACATTGTTCAGATTTATGTAAGCATTTCTTGCTTTGCTAATCCGGTTCTTGATGTCGCTGCCTGTTCCGCCGTCATGCCTAACAGTGCTCCCGAGGTACGTGAACTCTTCAGTTGTTGGTAAATCTTCTCCATTCACTGTGACCGGTGAGGGGTTCTGAACGTTCAGTGTCATCACCTCTGTCTTCTTCTGACTGATTTTCAGGCCTACTTGCTGTGCGAAAGTGCTGAGACGGGATGTCTTCTCTTGAATGTGATGGTGGGTATGTGAGAGCAGTGCCAGATCGTCGGCAAAGTCTAGGTCTTCAAGCGTTGAGAAGGGGGTCCATCTGATGCCCTGTGACTGGTCAGCTGTCGACTGTCTCATCACCCAATCAATTGTCAGGTTGAAGAGTGGTGCTGACATGGGACAGCCTTGTCTGACGCCGGTTTGTACACTGAAACTAGTTTTGCTGTTTCCTACTCTGCACGTGAAGTTGTTGTAGAAGCTCTTAATGACTTGGATAATCTCCTGTGGAATTCCATATGCTCGGAGTATGCGCCAAAACACTTTCTCGATGAATGCTGTCAAAGGCTTTTCAAAATCTACGAAGTTGATATACAGCTGTCTCTGCCATTCCGTGCACTGTTCGATGATGTTGCGCAGGGTGAAGATCTGGTCTATGCATCTTCTTCCTGGTCGGAAACCTGCCTGTTCCTTTCTGAGTTGTTGGTCCACTGCCTCTGAGATTCGTCCGATGATGATCTTTGCCAGAATCTTGCTGGGAACAGATAGCAGAGTGATTCCTCTCCAGTTGTTACAATTGTTCAGGGCTCCTTTCTTTGGGATCTTCACGATGACTCCTTCTGTCCAATCTGCTGGTAGCTGTTTCTCCTCCCATATAGCTGCAAAGAGTGGCTGTAGAACTTTAGATGCAAACTCTGGATCTGCCTTGAAAAGTTCTGCGTTGAGGTTGTCCTGGCCAGGGCTTTTCCATTCTTGAGAGAGCTGATTGCTGCTATAATCTCTTCCTTCTCTGGTGGTGTGCTGTTCACATTGAGATCGGCATCAGGATCTTGTACATCTGCCTCTTTAGTTGGTGGTGGTCTGTTGAGAACTTCGCTGAAATGTTCTGCCCATCTTGCATCTTGTTCTGCTTCTGGGGTAAGTATTTGTCCTTGTTTATCTAGGATTGGTGTTTCGGTATTGCCCCGGTACGTGCCACTGACAGTCTTGGTAATCTTATACACCTGTCCTTGCTCTCCCTTTGCGGCGGCCTCCTCTGCTTGTCTTGCAATATCATCCATGTAGGTACGCTTGTCTGTTCTTGTCATTCTCTTCACAGTTTGGTTTGCTTCTCTGTACTGTTGTTTGTACCTCTCTCTCATCCGCTCTGACTTTGTCTCTAAGATTTTCTTCTTCAGTTCTCTCCTGTTCTCGATGGCTTGCCAGGTGTCTGCTGTAATCCACCTTTTTCTCTTCCTCTGTCTCTGTGCTACTGGTGATTTGTGTTAAAGCCTTCAAGGTTGGAGGTTCACGGGAGAAGGTCGCTGGGGGGACATTATTGCGTTCACCATCCCGGATGGGTACGTCACTTAATCCAGCTCCCTATCTGAACTGCTATAGTCGTCAGTAGGGGGCTTAGTAGGTGGACTCCTGCGTATGTCCGCTCAGAACAGGCACCGCTGAACGTTATCTGAGTGACCCTGAACTACCCCTCTGACTGGTGACCCGACGGTGGCCTGATACCTGAGACCCAGCGCATCCGACTTCGGCATGATAGAACTGTTAAGTCTTTCTGGAAAAAAAAAAGACAGGAGAATGGACCAAGAAGGCAGAAAATAGAAAAGAAGGAGGTGATCGAAAGAAAAGGAACAAGGCAGAAACAAAGAGAGTGATAGAAAAAAGGAAATTTCTAAGACAGAATTTCCTGCAGTTGGGGATGCTATTTATACTGACAGGCCCCCAGGATGCCTCACGGGGAATGTCACATGACGAATCTGGGTATGGTGGGTGGAGAGATCGAAATGAGCGGCGTGAGAACAGCAGGACAGGAAAACACAGAAGACGAGGCAGAGAACAAAACGCAAGAGAAACTGTCGAACATCAAGAAAACAGGGGAAGATAAGTTAAGCTATCAACGACGATTGAAGAAAAATATGTCATGGAACCAATTCCAGATCCCTAAGCATGAATGTGTGGCTAATGTCCTTCTCTTGCAACGTGATGACCATCCTCCTTTGACCCTGATGGTTGGCCTGGGTGTTGAAACTTCTTTTTCGTCAAACGCCCAGACAACAATATAGTTGTTGTCTGTCATATGAGCGAAAATACGTTGCGCTGCCGTTAGGCGCTTGACAAATCAGGCCCAGCCCATCCGACTTGGAGGGAATTATCTTTCAGCTCGGAAAAGAAAGGGCAAGAGAATGGACCAAGAATGCAAAAATCACTATTCGTTCATAATCGCGCGTGTCTATAATTATGGTTCTATGTAAGAAAAACCCTGATAGGATACGCTAGGTTGTATCAAATCAAATCAGATCTAAAATTTGTATCTACAAGCGTTTGTAACTGAGCAGCATGTGCTTATTTTCATCTCCCTTCTTTACACTAGCTATCCATGTCATATTTTGTGTTCTCTTACCTTGCCTAAATGCCTCTAATAGAAAGAATCCACCATTCAATGTTCACATTTACGCAGTTGAGATAGTTGTAGGCCTTTTCGCATTAAAATAGTTGACGAAAAGAAGTTACTTATTATTTTGCGTCATAAATCAAAAACCTCAAATGACGTAGTTTTACTCTTCGTTTCTGGGGGGTGTTTGGTTTTTTTAACACGAGCTCGGTACATGCTAGGCTTACTAAAACATTTTTTTGTCTGCGTCCCTTGACTGAACAATCTCGAAAAACTACTTTTTGATACCACACATGCACGCGCGCTCGCACGCGCACACAGACACACGCGTACGCGCGCGTGTGCACACACACACACACGCACACTCGCACACACACACACACACATATATATATATATATCAAACAATCGTGGGGTCGGGATACACTTACACTTAGCAACATCTTTAAATCGTTCAAAAACTGAGGCATGTCCAAAAGCCATTTTAAATGCTAGTCTAGACTGTGTGGGCATTCAGATTAGCTCTAGGTCTACTTGTCCACGCCTTGTGTTCTTCTCTCCTTCGCTTTTTACACAGTCAGATGTGTTTGGGGAAAATAATGGCATGTCCTTTCCAGCTCCTCTCGTGGGCCGTACAGCTTAGTTTGTAGGGCTATCTCCGTCGGCCACACAATCTTCCTCAGGTCGCTGAATAGCGTGCACCTCTGAAGGATGTACTCGCCAGTCTGGTTTTCTTTGCCACAAGCACACAGGGGAGAGGGAATGAGTTTCAGCTTTGTGGACATGTGGGGATTTAGCCTGTTGTGCCCAGTGCGGAGTCTTAGAATTATGACTTGTTCTTCTCTTTTGAGATGGTGGTAGTCGTCCTTCTCTACTCTGGGTCGGGCCAGTGATTTGATGATTGCTTTCTTTTCGTGGAAGGCGAGGCTGCTTTGATACTGTTCTTTCTGTGCTCCTTGTTTCGCAAGTTCATCAACCTGTTTGTTGCCAGTGGGCCGGGATCCATTGCAGCATTACACGTTTGTTTTGCGTAAGGAGCTGTCGTTCCCTTTGGAGATCTGTTTTTTACAGGGCTTGTAGGACTCATAGGGCAGCGGTGAAGAAAACCATTTGCCTTGTGTTAAAACCTTAAAGTGCATCCGGACTTTCGCCATTAGAAAAACTCAGTCGCATTACATTAATTTCAAAAGTCTGGCTGATAAACACGACTTGCGAAAGGTGATAAACAAACTTCGTCTGACAGACATGGTTCAAAAAGAGAGCCAAGATCGATGTCCTCTAATACCACAACTTGGTACACATACGTAAAATAGAACGTTTATAAATGCTGGATTGAATTCAAATACCAATAATGCTAAAAGAAATGTAGTATCTATCCCCCCATTCCAGTCTGGGAATTCAAAAGAGTACAATTTGACATCGACTGTATTGACTTCATAAACAACAGTAATGTAAATTTGAGTGTCTTCTAATGGCAGAAATTCAGTGTGTGTGTTGTGTGTGGTGTGTGTGTGTGGTGTGTGTGTGTGTGTGTGTGTGTGTGTTGTGTGTGTGTGTGTGTGTGTGTGTGTGTGTGTGTGTGTGTGTTTAAAGGGTGTGTGTGTATGTGTAAAGGGTGTGTGTGTGTGTGTGTATGTGCGGGGAAGGGAGTATGCGCGCAGGTGTGTGTGTGCGCGTGCGTGTGTGTGTGAATATATGTGTAGGGTGTGTGTGTGTGTGTAAGGGGGGGGTGCTGATATGTGCGGGGTAGGGGGGTATCCATGCATGCGCGTGCGGGTTTATGTGTGTGTGCGTATTGTGGGGTGTGTCGTGTGTGTGTGTGTGTGGTGTGTGTGTACATATGTGCAGGGTAGGGTGGTATGCGCGCGCGGTGTGTGCGTGCGTGTGTGCGTGCGTACGTGTGTGTGTGTGGTGTTGTGTGTGCATATTATGTGCGTGAGTGTGTGCGGGGTAGGGGGGTATCCACGTGCGCGCGTGCGCGTAAAATGGTTCTCTTCGTGGAATACATCGTGTTTTTTTATCATTGAATAAAGTTGTAAAACAATTTTGTCAGAATAAAGAAGAAGAAGAAGAAGAAAAAAAGAAGAAGAAGAAAAAAAAAAAAGAAAAAGAAAAGAAAGAAAAAAGAAGAAGAAGAAGAAGAAGAAGACATAAACCATGATGATAAACGGCCTCCCACCACATACCTGAGCTCAACAGGGAATATTCCCACGCGTAGACGTTCAGCCTTGTGCAAAATCTTCAACGTTACATCCCCCCTGCTTTATCAAAAACATAAAAATAAAATATTTCACATCAGATTTTTTGTACCTCCTAAACAACCACACAACTTGACAAGACTGTGATGTCGTTAAGAGGTATTTGTCCTAAAATGGGTAAGTTTTGGGTGTTTTTTTTCCTTTTCTTCTTTTATTTCAAGGATAATTGAATAAGCCAATACACTGATTGTAAACCACAAAACAAACGAGGGTGGGAATCAGATTAAATTCAACGGATCCCCCCCCCCCCCCCCCCCCCATTTGTATAGTTAGGGAGTTGTCGTTTTACTTTGGCAGTCTCCACTCATATGCGTGCATGCATGCATGCATGCATGCATGCGTGTGTGTGTGTGTGTGCGTGTGTGTGTGTATGTGGTGTGTGTGTGTGTGTGTGTGTATTAATCAATATATTTTTGATTGATGTCATTTTAAAGTCGTGTTTTCATAAAGCGATATGCTAGTCAAATTAGAAATACTCTCCACTTAACTTTTGCTTCGGGTTCGCACAGTTGAATATCGTGGACTTGTTAAGGACATGGAAACCACTTAACGACATCATCCCGCAACTTATCACGATTTTGACAACGCGGAAACCGAAAAGTGCCAAATTTAAATGGGTTGACAAAAAAGTGACGTAGCTGTCAACGTCACAGCGCTTA
>CM054146.1:19231520-19237315 GCA_028751875.1 Rapana venosa | reverse complement strand
CAACAACAACAACAACACGACAAAAGCAAGGCAAAGGAACATCAAACATTGCCTCCTGAAGCCATTTAACTTGAAGGAGCAGATTAGCTCAGTGGTCAGAGCGTACAACCCGTGACTAACAGAGATCTAGAGACCTCAGGTTCAAGTCCCTGCTTCCTCCTTGGGGATTCTAGGGGCTCTTTCAAGTATACATAGCATCCCCACCTTCTGGAAACTTTGTGCTACAAGTTTTCGTTTCTCTATCATTCTTTTTGTTTCCTGACTTTTTCCTTACCTATCTATCCTCTCTCTTGCTTTTTTCTGTCTTTTTCCCGGTCCATTCTCCTGCCCCTTTGTTTCGAGCAAATCTGACAACTTGTTTTCTTTTTGTGATGGTGCGGTAAGTAGATTACCTCCCATGCGATCAGAGCGACGTGTTACTATATTGGGACACACCTGCAAATAGTGCAGCGATCCGTTTCTTGGGTGGTAGTTGAAACCTACCTGCTGCATACAATTTGCCTTCGCGGTAAAATGTAACATTTATGCAGCATCTTTCTTAGAGGCCATATCCTTCCATGTTCATTCTGTGCTGCCATAGCTGAGAAGTTGTACAGAGTCGTGGCAAATCAAATAGTTCCTCTATGTTACATTTTCATACGTTATAATTATGACATGTTGCTTGTATTGTTTTGTTCTGGCAACCAGGTAGTGATTTGTTGCTATACAAGTTTCAGCGTTATAAAAATTCCATACATTATTACTGTCAACACTTGGATGGGTTCAGAATGTTCATTTTGCGGTGTTTATTGCCTATATGTCATTTTCTTTCTATGCAATTATTGTTTCTACATTGAAGTTATTATTTTTTTGCTTATATATATATATATAACATGGGGATAATACATTTCAGCAGAATTGAAAGGCTTCAGTACTCACCACGGCCTGGGTTTCTTGGCCTTAGGGGGTGAAATAATGAAGATGCATTGTCATTCATTTTGTTGTAATTGAGCGTGTGGGGTTTTTTCAGAGTGTGTCAGACAATTTAAAGAAATTAGATTGTGCTTGTTTTGAACTTGAGGAGAATGCAAGATGTTCACGTCATGTTGTTTGTAGCTTCATTGACTACGAAGGATATATCAGGTCTGTCACCTTATGCCACTACCAGCAAGCCCGACAACATTCCAAACGTCAAAATCCGTTCCGCTTTTCGGAAGAGTAGGCCATTGTGTGCCGTTGGGAAGGATGACAATTGCGCATACTAAAGGGGATTGAATGTAAAATTAAAAAAGCACATGAGTGCTTCCATTATACTAGGAATAAAGGAATCAAAATAATTATTGAAATGAAATAAAAGTCGTTGCTGAACATATTCACATGTGTCTCCGAAGTTAACATCAGTGCTGATTTTATTCCTCTGCAACTTCTTCATTTTACAGCCGTTTCCTTTTAAGACAAAAAAAAAAAAGAAATTCGCTGAAGCAGCAGCATTTTTTCCACTGTAAACAAGAAATAAAACAGAAAAGAAATATATAACTCGCGCAGAAAAAAACTCCGCTTTGTATGATTCCATTTCCCTAATCTCTCACGCCATCCATTCTTGGTGTTTTCTTCTTCGCTGCACTTCTGATTTCTGAAAAGTAGACAATAGAGAAAACCATACCGGTTCCTTAACACACACACACACACACGCACGCACGCACGCACGCACGCACTTGCGCGCGCGAGCGCACACACAATTCTTCTTTTCTTTGTGGTGGTGTCGGTATTGGCAATGTTGCAGTAAATAAACCATCACACACACCTACGCTATTCTTACCTACTGATCTACACGAGTGAAATTCTGCGAGCACAATATTCACAAAACTTTTTATGTTTACCATTACACATATTTGGAACTGAAGCTTTTGAAAATGCAGCCATTGAAATTATGTACTGGTCATTATGACGTCTAAGTTTTACAGTGTTGCTTTTCTATTGTTTCATCTTGTTTTTATGGCAGTTGATGTTGAAAAAAAATGGTTGGTGCTGCCTTTGAGTTGGAGATCCACACCATAAATCCTCTTGGGGGTGAAAGATGCAACATTTACAAACTGAAATTTTATCTCTCTCTCTTTTGCTCTATTTCTCTGTCTGTCTGTCTGTCTGTCTCTCTCTCTCTGTGTCTCTGTCTCTGTTCTGTCTCTGTCTCTCTCTCTCTCTCTCTCTCTCTCTCTCTCTCTCTCTCTCTCTCTCTCTCTCTCTCTCTCTCTCTCTCTCTCTCTCCTCTCCTCTCCTCTCTCTCCTCTCCTCTCCTCTACTCTCTCCCCTCTCTCCTCTCTCTCTCTCTCTCGCTCTGTCTTTCCTCTCTCTATGTACATGTATAATTACAATTATGCACACACACACACACACACACAACACACACACACACACATCACGCAACACCACACACACAAAAAACACACACACACACACAACACACACAACACACCACACACTCAACACAACCACACAACACACAACAACGAGGTCATCGCAAGATACCGATTATATTAATTATGCACAAAAACCATCCCCCCTCCTCAAAGCTTCCACAGCACACCAGGCAATAGCTTCGAGAGGCGGAGGCAGAGGGCTGCTTCATGGAGGGATTCTTTAAGTCTCAGACAAGTATTGGTCTTACGTCAGGGCACTAATCCAAGCTCTCTGTCTCATCGCAGGTTGCCAACATATCTCCCTGTGGCTATTTTTTGTCCCTATCTCTATCCCTATTTTTTTCTTCCTAGATAGACGGCTTGATAAAAATAAAAAAAGAAATTGCATTGCTTATTCAATGTACCATCTGGAAATTAAAAATTTGACTTGATTTGACTTGACACACAAATAAAACAGTTTGATTTGATGGCACTCGGAATTGGCCGAATAAAGTGACATATCTTCTTCTTTAACTCTTTGAAGGATGGTAGGGCGCTGCTTTGATTTTTTTTCGAGGCAGTGTGCCGTGGGTAAGTTAACCCTGCCATGCACACTGGTGTCGTGTTTAGCAGACATCATCGCCCGAAGTCGGAATTTAGCTACCTTAATGGAGGGCAAAAATGGTCACATATGCAAAAAAAGACAAATCTGATGAGGTGAAAGGTGTGTACATCTACAACAGTTATAAACTGTGTCCCAAATTGTGTCGGCTGCAAGATACGCAATTCAAAATTATCAAACTGTATCAAAAAGAATGACGACCCAGAGGTGTAAAATCTGCAACCATTAAAATGAATGAAAAACCAATGCCCAGCGAACGTTATGAAACTATCAATTGTAACGATGCCGGGGTCTGTTTGAATAAATAGCATCCTCATCTTCTGGAAAAGTCTACGCTATGAATTCCCTCTTTTCTAGCCTTCTCTTGGTTTTTTGGCATGTTACTTTTTTCTTGCCACATTCTTGTCTATTTTCTACCTTTTTGGTCCATTCACCTGCCTTTTTTTCCAGAGAGACTTGAAAGATAATCCATCTCTTCCACGCCGAAGTCGGAAACGCTCAGCCTGACTTGTCAGGTGCTTAACGGCAGCACGACGCATTTTCGTTCACAGGGCAGACAAAAATAGTTGCTGTCTCAACGTTCGACGAAAAAAGAAAGAAATAGCATCCAAAATGGTGAGGATATGAAATTGTATCCAAAATGGTGAGGATATGAAATTGTATCCAAAATGGTGAGGATATGAAATTGTATCCAAAATGGTGAGGGCTGAAATTGCGTCCAAAAGAAAGTTGGCCGAAAACTTGTGAAAACGCTGGTCAGATTGCCAGACCATGCCCGTTATTTCGCAGTGTATACCACTTTCAATGACGCAGACAAGCGGGACATTTGATCTGCTTGTTCTCAGGGTAACTGCGTCGCCGCAAGAGCAGCGCCGTCTGTTCTCTTTTTCTGTCTACAAGCGTATTTAGTTTCCCATTGAGAGTACTTTTTCTGTACAGAATTTTGCCGTGGACAACTCAACTCTCTTTTGCTGCGGTGGGTTTCTTTTCGTGGCCTTAAGGTGCCTTGTACACAGGACTTTGGTTTAAAATCTCATCGGAAATGTTAGATATTGCACAATGCCTTGCACACAGGACTTCGGTTTAAAATCTCGTTAGAAATGTTAGATTCCACAATGACCACCACTCAAGGTGGTTGCAGGTGGGTAAAAATTGGGTTTAAACGGGAATCAAACCCACAACCGTTCGCTTTCTAACGGGCACGCTATTTCTAGATCACCGTCTTCTTTTGTATTTTCTTCTTCCTCTTCCTCTTCTTCTTCTTCTTCTTCTTCTTTGTGGAAGGCTCTGACAGAAAGTCGTGTTGTCTGTCATGTGAGCAACAATGCGTTGCACTGCCGTTAAGCGCCTAACAAGTCAGGCCCAGCGCATCCGACTACGACGTTAGAGAGAATCGTAATCTTCTAAGTCTTTATGGGGAAAAAAGGGCAGGAGAATGGACCAAAAAGGCAGAAAATAGACAAGAAGGAGGCGACAGGAGAAACAAAAGGAACAAGGCAGAAACAAAGAGAGTGATAGAAAAATGAGAATTTCTTGCACAGAATTTCCAGGAGGTAAGGATGCTGTTGATACTGACAGGCCCCCGGCATTCTACAGGAAATTCCTATGTGTGAAAATGTTCTGTAGAATGTTTTTTTTTTCTTTTATTTTTTCTGTTTAGGCGGGGTGGATGGGTGGTGGTGGTGGAGAGTGGTTCTCAAACACACACGTCACGTATAGTATTTAGCTTTTCATCACCATTACCATGCTAAGTGTAGCTGTCTACACATTTCATGTCACTACTCCAGCTATAATTGACTGTTACATGACTTACCATGAACAACTGAATTCAGTTTATTTTATTTTATTTATTTACTTTTATAAATTTCATTCTTTTATTTTGAGGATAATGGAACAAGCACTTATGTGCTTTATGTTATATCCAGTCTCCGTATGTATGCCGATTTTGAAAATTTTGTCATCCGTTCCCACCGGCACACAATGGCCTACTCTTACGAAAAGCGGAACAGGATTTAACGTGTGCGCAAGATTTTCTACGTGCGTTCGCACACGGGGGCCTCGGTTTATAGTCTCATCCGAAGGACTTTTGGGGAGAGTGAAGTCTGCACTGATGTTAACTCCAGGGGGAAAATATCCCCCTTTAACGGGAATCGAACCCGGGTCATCAGATTGCGAGCGCAATGTTCTAACCACTAGGCTATCCCGTTCCCCCAGTTCGGGCTGGCGAGTATTGCATCACAATGGACGGTGCATTGCGTATACCTGATTCGTTTCTGGTCATTTTTCTCTCTCTCCTATGGCGAAAACATTGTCGACACGGCATTTCTTCCTGCTAACAAGACCACAAAGTGTGAACAGACAAGTCTTACCCTTAGGCGGAAATTCAGCACTTTATGACTCGAGTTTCTATTAGCTTACGCCATGCCAAGTGGCTGTTGTCTTCTTTGCTGGGGTTTGTTTCCTTTCTGAATAGTTCAATAAGCGTCAGACAATAGTCTGCCATTTCTTGAACAAAACTGCTTCTTTTTCTATACGACGATGACGTTAGTGGCTAAGCACGAAAGTAGCACGCGCGCGCGTGCGCGCACACGCACACACAATCACACACACACGCGCACGCTCACACACATACGTACACACACACACATTTTCAAACAGATTTCAAATATGTCATTTGAACATTTATTGGCCGATAATGTGGTTATGTTGGAGATAGTTAGTTGTTTAGTTAGAAGCCCTGTTGGAAAACTTTTGTAATTATTCTTGCTGCAGTTTAAGCTGTTTCAATGCCTCCCCCC
>CM054146.1:19206520-19226520 GCA_028751875.1 Rapana venosa | reverse complement strand
TCAGCTTTCAATTTAGATAACTGTTGCTTTTTCTTTTGTTTTTCAGGTCTTTTTTCTTTTTTCTTAGAAATAAAAACAACCAAAAACCAATCTTAGATTTCAAACATATAGGCTTTATCGTGCTGGCAGCTGAAATATCAGACTTCTTCAAAACGGCGATTAAAAAAGAAACGGTCTAACTAGAATTTCGCGTTGGCCCTTCTAGTCTATTTCGAGACCTAGAAAAGCAGCAGTAGCTTTCGATGAACACAAAAAAGTGTAAGGCAAGATGTGTGCTAGATAGACCGTTTTGCATTTATCTTATTTTATCCTCTCATTTCGAGAATAGCGGAATAAGCACTCGTGTGCCTTTTTGTTTTACTTCCAGTCGCCGTATACATGTAGTTTTGTGAGTTTTATTTTCATTTTTCATAGTTACATACCACGGCAGATTTCCCTTGTCTTGAAATTCGGGCTGCTCTTTCCCTAGGGCGAGCGCGTCGCCACAAGAGCAGCGCTACCCATAATTTTGTCATCGGTTCCCACTGACACACACAATGGACTACTCTTCCGAAAGGTGGATTAGGTTTTAACCTGTGACGCAAGATAGTCTGCGTGCATCTCTACACGGGACTTCCGTTTATAGTCTCACCCAAAGGATTGTCTGTTTGTCTGTCTCCCTCCCCATTTCCCTCCCCATTTCTCTCTCTCTCTCTCTCTCTTCTCTCTCTCTCTCTCTCTCTCTTCTCTCTCTCTCTCTCTCTCTCTCTCTCTCTCTCTCATCACCACACACACACCACACCACGCACACGCGCGCGCGCACAACACCACACACACACAATGTCCGACACACACAGACACGACACAACACAGACACACACACACACATCCTTGGATGAGACTTATAAACGGAGGCCCTGTGCAAAAAGCAGCAGAACATCTTGCGCAACGTTAATCTTCCGCTTTTCGTAAGATAGCCATTGTTGCGTGGGAAGAGGGCAAACTTACAACGCTACAGGGACTGGATATATAAAGCTTACGTGCTTAATCCATTATCCTCGATATCAAGAATAAATAATAAATTCATAAAACTCTCACACACACACACACACACACACACACACACACACACACACACACACACACACACACACACACACAACACACACGTGACAGAAAGAAAGAGAAAGGGGGTAGGGTAGAGGAAGAGCGGTGAGAGAGACAGACAGACAGACAGACAGACTAACAGACAGAGAGACAGACAGACATTTAGTAATAAAAAGATCAGGACAGAGCAGTGACGAGAGACACAGACAGGATGTCACTATACAGTAATGATAGACAGAAAGATTGACAGAAACAAGAAAGGGTCAAGAAAGAGGCAGACACAGAGAGAGAGAGAGAGGAGACAGAGAAAGAGAGAGAGAGGGGGGAGAGAGAGAGGGGAGACAGACAGAGAGGGGGTGACACAGAGAGAGAGACACACAGAGAGAGGGGGGAGACAGAGAGAGAGAGAGAGGGGTGGGAGAGAGAGAGGGGGGAGACAGAGAGAGAGACACACAAACAGAGAGAGATGGAGACAGAGAGAGGGAGACACAGAGACAGAGAGAGAGAGAGAGAGAGAGAGAGAGAGAGAGAGATGGAGACAGAGAGAGGGGGTGAGACAGAGAGACGAGAGAGGGAGACAGAGAGAGAGAGGGAGACACAGCGAGAGAGAGAGAGAAGGAGACACAGCGAGAGAGAGAGAGAGGAGAAGAGAGAGAGGAGACAGGAGACAGAGAGAGGGGGAGACGCAGAGAGAGAGAGAGAGAGGGGGGGGGATGATTAAAAGTGGGGTACATTTTTTCCAAAAGAAAAACAAAAGAAGCAAAACCCACATCATGTTCATTTTCATTTGCTTTATTTAACGCATCATGAAAAAATTAATCTTTTTCGCTTTATGAAGTCACCGTCCTCAGTTCACATTTGATAGATTTTTTTTTAACCTGTTTAATTTACTTCTATCACCAGTTTGCGTCACTGACGCTTATATAATTAATACAAAACAAAATAATAAGAATCACATGAACAGATAAATCCTTGATGACATGAGAAAGAAAGTAAGAAGAGAACTCAGGAATTACATTCTATCGGAATACATAACAACATAAATAATTACTTTTTTGTTGTTGTTGTTGTTAAGTGTCAACAAAAATGAGAGATGATTAGATATGTCAGTATGTTGTGGTTTTTCTTTTTTCAAGATTGAAAGCAAATTGTTTTTTGATAAAAGGTGTGGGTGTATGTGTGTGTGTATGTGTGGGTGTGTGTGTGTGTGTGCTAGTGTGTTAGTGTTAGTTTTAGTGTGTGTATAGGTGTGTGTTGCGCGCGTGCGTGCGTGCGTGCGTGCGTGGGTTGTGTGTGTGTGTGTGTGTGTGTGTGTGTGTGCGGCGTGCGGCGCGCGCGCGGTGTGTGTGTGTGTGGTGTGTATGTGTATAAAGCCCTATGAAAAAAGTAAACTTAGCTTTAAAAAAACACAAGGCTAAGACTAAACGTAACTGTAATTAAAAAATAATAAATAAATAAATAAACAGCGTTGATTAATCAAAGGAAGAAAAATGTTCCAAATAGCTGAGACGATTGCAGAAACAAAGGTGCGAACAGACCGATGATGAAAATAAATAATAATTCCAAAATGATCATTATATCTAATCATAAACCACGTTAGAACCAATTAATGCTACTGAAAATCAGTTCTGAAATTACAAAAGAGAGAACTGTGTTTTTGATTCAAAAATGACAGTTTACGAGAATAAAATAGGTCAGACAGCATGTCACATTTTTTTAATGTCATGTAATTCCTATGCTATGATTGACATTAGAGTCTCAGTTATTTCTTATTTTCCAAAAGACAATGTTTATTTTACGATACAAAAACTCCCCATTGTGCCTTTTGGTTAATGTGTTGTTCTTTTCATTTAAAAAAAAGGGGGGGCTGGTGAAAGAAGACTTTTTGAGAACGGAATGCTGGCAAACAAATTTATTCAGATTTAAGATGATGACCGACCAAAAAGCATCTGGTTAGTAAATTTCTGATTACTGAAATGCCCCGTCTTGTGATTCATACAAACTTTAAAATCTTTCTAGATCCATGCATGCATGAGTGAACATGTTCTTGACTGTTTTTATACTGTATAATTGTTTTGCATGCTTTTCTCAAGATCAGATTATTGAAGAAGAAGGAGAAGGAGAAAAGAAGAAGAAGAAGAAGAAGAAGAAGAAGAAGAAGAAGAAGAAGAAGAAGAAGAAAGAAGAAGAAGAAGAAGACATGGAATTTGTATAGCGCCAAAAGCTTGTAAAGCAAGCAAATCAAAGCTCCTTTCTTCAATAAATGTTTGCTCGTGTTTTAATATGTCTTTTCTTCTTTTCTGTGTTGTTTAATGTAAACAAGTTCCCACAGTTTTCTATACCTCTATCGCACATTCATAAGCAAGATACTTACTTTTATAGATTTTTTTGTTCATCCTGATTTGAAATTTCCCCTCCAAGACGGAGTATGGCGATCTTACTAGCAAGACAAAAAAAAAGAAAAGCTATATACATAAAAACGTAACCTTTTCCCAAAATTTGGTAGCTAAGATTGTTAAGACTTTTTTGTGGTTAGATAGAGAGCGCTCATGGCAGCTGAAAGTCTATATACACAGAAAGAAGATGGCAAAGACAGGAACAAAGATCAGAAGAACGAGAATGAAAAAACCCAAGAAGTACAAGAACAAGAAGAACAAGACTCTATGAACATTTTGTGCCAAAAAACGAATTCGCTTTTTCCTTAAAGCAGAAATCAAACCCAGACTTTAACACGTAAATCTACTGAAAACATTTACAACCACCTCCTACATTCTATAACCACCAATCTCAAACCAAACAAAAAACAAATCAAAAACAAAACGAAACCAACACAAAAATGTCCCAAAATTTCCATCAACCTCTATCCTCCTAAATCCTTATTCTCCTCAATCCTCCTCAAAAATCCTCAATCCAGGAAAAAAAACAAGACAAAAATGTCCCAAACTTTCGATCAACACCAACCACCACCACTAACTATCCTCATCCTCAATCCTCCTCAATCCTCCTCAACAATCCTCAATCCAGAACAGCCCTCAGCACTGCCTCTTCTGGAACCTGCAGTGGAACTCCTTCAGGACAGAGATCAGCCCGAAGTCCCAAGACTCGGCCTTCAGGGGCAGCAAGGTTTCGTCGGTTGGCGGCAGGATGTCGAAGTTGAGCATGATGTTGGTGACGAACAGGAAGATACGAGCTCGTGCGAAGCCTTCTCCCGGACAGGCGCGTTTTCCAGTGCTGAAGGGCATCAGACTGTGCGTAGGCCTAAAAAAAGATAGATTTGAGGTTAGGGTGTGTTCTTCAATTTACTGTCTGTTCACATAAGTGATATTAGACAATAAAAATAAAAACGATCAAAATCTCTCAAAATGCAAATAAACAAGAAGAAAAAAAGGGAAGTGAGGGTTTAATCAGCTTAAAGAATTTTTAACCAATTCTTCTTCTTCTTCTTCTTCTTCTTCTTCTTCTTTTTTTTTTTTGTCATGTTTCTCCCAGGAGAGGTTTGACATTGATGAGTCCTTCTCCATCTCTCTCTGTTTAGAGCTTCCTCCTTATTACCTTTCTTAAGTCATCTGCATACAGATAGCCAGTTTTGCTAGGTCTTTCCTTTGGTCTCTTTCCATCCACTACGAAGTTCATTGCTCTCTTTTATGATGTGGTGGTCTGCTTTCCATTGAACGTGCCCAAACCACGTGCAGTCTATTGGTACTAGCTAGCAGACTTCAAAATTATCAACTTTGCACATTCTCCATAGTTCTTCATTCGTGATCCTGTCTTCCCATTGATCTTTGTCATGTAGCGTAGCATTCGGTTTTCACAGCTCTTCAACAAACGTTCGACGGTTTTTGTGAAAACCCACGTCTCCGAACCATACAGGAGAACAGGTCTAATGCAGGCCTTATATATCAGACAGCTTCTCTCCAGTGGGATTTTGACCAATTGTAGAAAGAAAATAGTTGCACATCGTGAGTTGAAGCCTGAAGCCTTAACAATTAAACATAACCAGTGTACGAGATTAATGAACAAGCCAGGGATATGTTGATAAGAACTATAACAAACTGTCAATGGGACAGTTCTTCAGCGACAAGACGATTCCACAAGGCGGTACAGAGTTGTCTAAAATCTGTGTCCAAAGAGTTCTCACGTGCTTTGGTAAGACGCTGCCTTAAAACAGAACAGTCAGAGAGAATATGAAGGACTAAAAGGGCCCCCGTCACATAATCTCGCAGCGCACATTTTTAGCATATTTTGTCTTAAAGGCATTTTAATCAAGTCAATCTAGATGTATTTGTGTGTATGTGTGTGTCAAGTCAAGTCAAGTCAAATTTTAATTTCCAATTGTGTGTGTGTGTTTGCGTGCGTGCGTGCGTGCGTGTGTGTGTAAGGGGGTGGGGTGGGGATTTGTGGGTGTAGTGTTTGGGTGGGGGGGGGCGAAGTGTGAGTGTGGTGGGGGTAGGGTGGAGTGGGAGTGTGGTGTGTGGTTTGGGGTAAGTGTGTGGATGGGAGACGCGCGCGCATACAAACACACACACACACACACACACACACACACACACACACACAGATACACACATACATACACACATAAGCTGACAGCCAACCAACCAGCCATCCAGTCAGCCAGTGTGCCAGCCAGTCTAACAGTCAACCAACGAACCAGCCAGACAGACACAGACAGACACAGACAAAGACAGACACAGACAGACACAGACAGAGACAGACACAGACAGACACAGACACAGACAGACTCAGACAGACACAAACAGACACAGACAGACACAGACATACACAGACACAGACATACACAGACACAGACATACACAGACACACACAGACAGAGACATACACAGACACAGACAGACTCAGACAGACACAGACAGAGACAGACAAAGACACAGACAGACACAGACACAGACAGACACAGACACAGACAGACTCAGACACAGACAGACTCAGACACAGACAGACAGACACAGACAGACAGAGACAGGACTGACTTCTGTCTGATGGGGTGGGTGACGGGCAGGATCTGACCCTGCTCATCCAGAAACCTCTCTGGTCTGAAGACGTCAGCGTCGCTGAAGAAATGGTCATTGTGGTGGAAGCTGTAGGCAGCGCTGAAAGACTGCAGCAAGTAAAACAGAAATAGAAACCAGCATTACGACTGTGCAATCAAGACTAAATGCGCTGAAAGACTGAAGCAAATGCAACAGAAACAGAAAGCAACATTACGACTGTGCATTCATCAAGACCAGCAACCAACGCCAAAAGCATCGTAAGACTGTGTTAAATACAACAGAAACACAAACCAGCATTACGACTGTGCAATCAAGACTAAACGCGCTGAAAGACTGCAGCAAATGCAACAGAAATAGAAACCAATATTACAACTGTGCAATCAAGACCAGCAACCAATGCCAAAACCACTGTAAGACTGTGTTAAATGCAACAGAAACACAAACCAACATTACAACGGTGCATCAAGACCAACAACCACGCCAAAAGCGTTGAAAGATTGTATCAAATACAACAGAAAACCAACATTATAACGGTGCATTAAGACCAACAGCCACGCCAACACCACTGTAAGAGTGCAGTAAATAAAACTGAAACTGAAATCAATACCACAACTGTGCATCAAGACCAGTAACAATGCCAAAAAGCACTGAAAGACTGCATTAAATAAAGCTGAACTAGAAACCAACATTACGACTGTGCATCAAGACTAAAAGCACTGAAAGACTGCGGTAAATAAAAACCAACATTACGGCTGTGCATCAAGAGCAACTACGCCAAAAACCACTGAAAGATTTCTGCATTCAATAAAACTTAAACAGAAACCAACATCATGGCTGTTTATCAAGATCAACAACAACGCCCAAAACACTGAAAGGCTGCAGAAAGTAAAACAGAAACCAAAATTACGACTGTGCATCAAAACCAATCATGCCAAAAGCACTGAAAGTCTTCTGCATTAAATACAACAGAAAACCAACATTACGATTGTGCATCATGACCAACAACAACGCCAAAAGCTCTGAAAGTCTGCATTAAATAAAGCTGAAACAGAAACCAACAATACATTACAACTGTGCATCAAGACCAACAATCAACGCCAAAAGCACTGAAAGACTGCAGAAAATACACCAGAAACAGAAAACCAACATTGCGACTGTGCCTAAAAGCACTGAAAGACTGCGATAAATAAAACAGAAACAGAAAACAACGTTACAACTATACATCAAGACCAACCACGCCAAAACCACTGAAAGACTGCAGCAAATACAACAGAAACCAACATTACAACTGTGCATCAAGACCAACAACCACGCCAAAAACACTGAAAGGCTGCAGAAAGTAAAACAGAAACAGAAACCAACATTACGACTGTGCATTAAAACCAACAATGCCAAAAGAACTGAAAGACTTCTGCATTTAACAAAACAGAAACCAACATTACAACTGTGCATCAAGACCAACAACCACGCCAAAAGCACTGAAAAACTGCATTAAATACAACAAAAACCACCATTACGACTGTGCATCAAGACCAGCAACAATGCCCAAAAGCACTAAAAGACTGCATTAAATACAACAAAAACCAACATTACTACTGTGCATCAAGACCAGCAACAATGCCAAAAAGCACTGAAAGACTGCATTAAACAAAGCTGAAACAGAATCCAACACTAACAACTGTGCATCAATGCCCAAAACGTCAAAAGCACTAAAAGACTGCAATAATTAAAACAAGACAGCCAAAAACATAGATACAGTTTACCAAGACAGAAAAGCTCAAAAGCATTGAAGAAAGGCAAAAGGAAATGTAAACGGTCAAGGTGTTCACATATCCTATGCCGTGGTTGTGAAGCGAAATGTCAGAGACCTCAGCTTCTCCAGGGTCCAGCAAAATATAGGGCGGCGCCCATCTTTTCTTCCTTACTGCTTTACTTTCCCTGACCCTAAAGAGAGAAGGTACCCGTTTACAGCTGGGTGAACTGGAGGACTGTACTAAAGCCAGGGCGCACAAATAGTCACCCATCCATTTGGTAACCACACTCAATTTTGATTAACCTTAGCTTGGGGAAAGGGAATGCTCTGACCACTAGAGCTATCGTGTAACGACAATAAAGAAATAAAAGCAGGGACAAACATAACAACTTTGCACCAAAACAGAAAGGGTCGAAAGTATTGAAAGACTGCAATAATTAACAACAATCAAATACAAACATTACATCTTTGCACCAAAACAGAAAAAAAGCTAAAAGCACTGAAAGACTACAATAAGTAGCAACAAACATAAATATTACAACATTGCATCAAAACAGACAATAGTTTAAAAAAAATATTGAAAACAGGCAACGACAAAACAACACTGAAAAGAAATTATTTAGAATGTTTGAAGCTGTGCCATATACTTTGAAAAAATTGTTCAGAAAACTGCAAGACAGCAACAACAAAAGGGGAAAAAAATAAATGCCAAAATTTTAAAAGACTACAACAACAACAACAACAACAGCTCAGTTACGACAAAAATTAATGGCACAGAGCGCATAATTGTTGAACGCGACCCTAAGGGCGTTATTTTATATTTTATTTTAATTTTATTTTATACCACTTTAAGTCACGGCAGATTTCTCTGCATGAAATTCGGGCTGCTCTTCCCAGGGACAGCGCGTCGCCACAAGAGAAGCGCCACCCTTTTTTTTTCTTTTTCCTGTCTGCAACTGTATTTATTTCCCTATCAGAGTGGCTTTTTTTTACATAATTTTGCCAGAGACAAACTCTCTTGTTGCCATGGGTTCCTATACGCGCGCTAAATAATTATGTGTAACACACAGGACCTCGGTTTATCGCCTCATCCGAAAGGCTAGCGCCCAGACCTCCACTCATGTTGGTGCTTATTCCATTATCCTCGATATAAAAGAATAAAAAAAATTAATATATAATGGATGGGGTAAAAGTTACGGGTCCAAACGGGATTCGAACCACCGCACACTTCCGATCCGGACTTTTCGCTTTTCTAGACAGGCGCGTTACCACTAGACCACCGATCCACCCAACGGAGAACGCGCAACCGAACCAAACCCCAAAGCCCCAAAGCCTTATAATGTATAAAATTTATATAGCGCTGAATCTTGTAAAGCAACAAATCAAAGCGCTCAGATGACTATTTTTATTTTAATCGAGGATAATGGAATAAGCACTCATGTGTGCTTCTTTTTTACATCCAGTCCCCCGTGTGTATGCAGGTTTGTCAATTTCTGTCATCTCTTCCCACCGACACACAATAGCCTACTCTTTCCAAAAGCGGCGGAACAGGATTTAACGCGTGCGCAAGATGTTCTGCATGCGTTCGCGCACACCGGGGAGGACCTCGGTTTATAGTCTTATCCGAAGAACTTTGAACATTCAGTTCGATTTTTGTTTGTGTTGGTGTGTGTCAAACTGGGAAGGAAGAAAGGGCGAGGCTGGGGGAGAATCAGAAACCCAGAACCTCACGGTTTGACTTGTTGGCAGGGGAAGGTCTTAACCATCCTCCTGCTGCAGCTGCTTATACCTTCCTGTCCTTACCACGGTGCCCTTAGGGACGGTGTATCCACGGATCTCCACATCCTCGTTGACGAAGTGGTCGAAGCCCAAGGGGACCACGGAGGTCATGCGGAAGGTCTCCAACAGGAAGGCCTCCGTGTAGTTGCACGCGCGGCGGTCGTCCAGGGTCGGCTTCCGGTTGTGGCCGATAACCGCGTCCACTTCCTTCTGGATCTTGCGCATGACGTCCGGGTAGTGGATGAGATGGAGCATGATGGAGGTGAGGCTTTGGGTGGAGGTGTTGACGGCTGAAAGGGGAAAAAATAATATATGTATGGGGGGAGGTAGGTTACAGAGATGGGGGGGATGGGATGCAGAGACAGAACGAAAAAGAAAGAAAGACAGAAAGAAGGAATGAAGGAAGGAAAGAAAGAAGAAAGAAAAAAGGAAAGTAAGAAGGAAAGAAAGAAAGAAAGTAAGTAAGAAAGAAAGAAAGAAAGAAAAAAGGAAGGAAGGAAGGAAAGAAAGAAAGAAAGAAAAAGGAAAGTAAGAAGGAAAGAAAGAAAGAAAGTAAGTAAGAAAGAAAGAAAGAAAGAAAAAAGGAAGGAAGGAAGGAAAGAAAGAAAGAAAGAAAGAAAGAAAAAAGGAAGGGAGGAAGGAAGGAAAGAAAGAAAGAAAGAAAGAAGGAAGGAAGGAAGGAAGGAAGGAAGGAAGGAAGGAAGGAAGGAAGGAAGGAAGGAAAGAAAGAAAGACAGAGAGAGGGAACCACAGAAAAACAGAGACAGAGAGACACAGAGCGACATAGACAACAGAGACAGATATGCAGAGACAGAAAGAGAAAGAGAGACAGAGAGAGACAGAGGCAAAGAAAGAGAAATGCGTAGATAGAGAAAGACATACACAGAAACACAAAGAGAGAAAGACAGAGAGACAGGCAGACAGAGACAGAAACAGAGCGACAGGGAAACACGGAGACGCAGACACAGAAACAAAACGACAGACAGACAGACGGACAAACACAAGAGACAGGAAAAACAAATAGAGAGAGAAGGATATATATATATATATGTATATATATATATATATATATATATATATATATACATATATATATATATATACATACAGAGAGAAAGAGAGAGACATACAGGCAAAAGGAGAGAGAGAGAGAGACAGAGACAGAGAGAGACACAGAGAGAGACACAGAGAGAGAGAGAGGCAGACAGACAAACACAGACACAGAGACAGACAGACAGCCTGACAGACAGTCAGCCAGACAGATAGAGACAGACACAGACAGAGACAGAGACAGACAGAGTCAGTCAAAACTCTTGTCCACTGGATACATAAGGACACTGACCAGCAGCGATGACGTCCATGATGTTTCCCATCACGTGGTCATCGGTCATCCAGCTGGCGCCCTCTTTGGCCTGGTACTCCAGCAGATTGTCCACTATGCCGCGCGGCAGACCGGGGGTTCGAGTCCTCTGAGAAGTGCCAGGGAAAAGAGCAACAGGAGGACAAAGGTTTAGGGGTTATAGATCCATCGATCGATTGATTGTATGTGTCTGTAATGTTCCGTACACTGAGAGAGAGATGGAGAGAGGGGGGGGGGGAGAGGGAAGGGAGGGAGAGAGAGAGAGATGGAGAGACAGACAGACAGACAGAGATAGAGATAGATACAGAGACAGAGATAGAGACAGAGAGATAAACAGATAGACAGAGGCACAAAGAGAGAGAAAGACACAGAGAGAGACAGAGAAAGAGAGATAAACAGATAGACAGAGGCACAGAGAGAGAGGGAGGGAGAGAGAGAGAAAAGAGAGAGAGAGAGAGAGAAAGAAAGAGATAGAGGGCGGAGGGAGAGACAGACAGACAGAGAGACAGACAGACAGGCAAACAGACAGAGACAGACACACAGAGAGGCTGACAGACAGTCAGAGACAAAGACATAAACAGATAGGGCAGAGATAGACAGACAGACAGAGAGACAGGGAGAGACAGAGAGAGAGACAGAGACAGACAGAAAGACAAAGAAACACAGAGACAGTGAGACACAAGAAGAGACAGATATGTAAATACTTGAGGATAAACTAAAAAGCAAACACGTCATGTGACGTCATTATGAAAAATGATGTAACAGTGAATTTCATTTTTTCACTTAAATTTCCGCACAACGTGGGAACAGCAGACGACAAAACGTTAAGGTAGCAAAAAAAAAACAACGAAAACAAACAAAACCAACAAACAAACAAACAAAAAAAACCGCAAAATGTCAATTTCAAAGTCAAAATGACCCGTCTTTTTGTCAACATCCTGTTAAGTGGATCTTGACACAATAGTTTATCAGAAAGTGCATACACATGTGCAGCGAGCGCACGCGCACGCGCGCACGCACACACACATTCACACACACACACACACACACACACACACACACACACACACACACACACACACACACACACACACATATAATTCGTCTACTATCACTTTGAGTGAACAGACGTAAAATAGAAAAACAACAAACACACACATACATATCTGTCTAAAATCACATTTTTTATTTTAATGGTCAGACGTTTAAAACGAACACACACACACATACACACACTGACACTCACACACACTCACACACACTCACATACACACACACTTACACACACACACACACACACACACACACACACACACACACACACACACACACACACATACAGAGGCAAAACTTGAGACACATTTTTAAAAAACACACACACGAAGTACAAAACAACACAAATACAAATGATTTATTGCAGTGAGGCTTTCTTCCCTTGTCCCAAGACAGTAGATGAGAAGCGGGATTGCACAAAACACTTCAAAACCAATAAATAACCACACAATAAAGAGACAGACAGACAGAGACAGACAGAGACAGAGAGAGAGAGAGACAGGGACAGACAGACAGAGAGAGACAGAGAACTCGAACTCGAACTCGGATTTATTCACAAAAAGGCCATTGGCCCATACATGAAAGGGGTCGCCGAAATGCTTAGTATTTTAGTGAGAAAAATAAGGAAAAAGCACAAAAACAACCAAAATGTTATTGTATAACCACAACCACCACAACAAAAAATCAGTTACAAAAAGTATGACTTAAGAAACCAAGATATCTCTTATTCTAAAGGCTTTACGCAAATATAAAGCGAGGCTTCGCACAATATCAGGGTGACTAGATGCCATGAGTAGATAGAATCTAAATAAATTAGGCTGTTACTATGTTTTACAGGTATGTAATTCTGTCTAGCATCATCTAATACTGGACAGCACAACACAAAATGGACTTCATCTTCCACTGCTTGCTTACATAATGGGCATAGCAACCTGAGGACATCAACATCATATTCTGTATATCTAAATTCATGAACATTTACGTCTGATAAATTTGACCTCGAGAAGCTGAAGGACCCAGAGGTAGTAGAAATTTTTCAAGCAAGGATAGGTGGAAAGTTTGCAGCACTCACTGTGATAGACTCAGACATAGATACACTGACGAATAGTTTCAATACAGCAGTGACTGAAACAGCAAGCGAGCTTCTTGGCAAACACCGACCAGTCAAAAAACCATGGGTCACACCTAACATCCTACAACTATGCGACAAGCGTAGAGAGTTGAAGAAAAAGAAAAATGAAACAAAAGAAAGAGCAGAACAATATAGGGCAGTCAACAAAAGAATCAGGAAGTCCATGACGGAGGCAAAAGAGAAATGAATCGGTGAACAGTGCCAAGACATTGAAGAGAACATCAAGAAAAACAATAGCAAGAAAGCATATCAGCTGGTGAAAGACCTGACTAGCACAAAACAGGGAAAAGGTTTAACAATCCAAGACAAAAATGGGAAGTGTCTCACTGACGATCAGGATATTCTGAACAGATGGACAGAATACTGCTCCGACCTGTATAACTATAGAACCGCAGTAGATCCAGAAGTCCTTAATGTACCCGCAAGCAAAGACACAGACAGTCACCCTATCCTCCGAGAAGAAGTGGAAACAGCAGTCAGATCGCTGAAAAAGGGGAAGTCAGCAGGGGCTGACAACATTCCAGCTGAGTTGGTTCAAGCTGGAGGGGAAGCCATGATCAGCGCCCTACTAAGAATCTGCAACAAGATCTGGCAGACAGGAAAATGGCCAACACCATGGACACAGTCACTCATCATCACCCTCCCCAAGAAAGGAAATCTACAACAATGCCATAATTACCGCACAATCAGCCTCATATGCCACCCAAGCAAGGTCATGCTGCAGATAATATTGAATAGGCTGAAGCCACAAGCAGAGACCATCATTGCTGAGGAACAAGCAGGTTTCAGAGCAGGGCGCAGCACAACAGAACAGATATTCAACCTCAGAATACTATGTGAGCGGTACCTTCAACATCAACAAGACCTTTACCACGTATTTATCGATTTTAAGAAGGCATTTGACAGGGTGTGGCATGCAGCTTTGTGGGCAACCATGAATTTGTACAGCATCAATGCAAACCTGATCAGAGTCATCAAACAGCTGTACAGCGAGGCCACCAGTGCAGTGTACTACAACAACAACATTGGAGAATGGTTTCGAACAACAGTTGGAGTAAGGCAGGGCTGTCTACTCTCACCCACTCTTTTCAACATCTTCCTTGAGAGAATCATGGCTGATGCACTGGAACATCATGAAGGATCAGTCAGCATTGGTGGCAGAACGATCACAAACGTCCGCTTCGCAGATGACATTGATGGAATAGCAGGATCAAAAAAAGAGCTTGCCAGCCTAACAGAACACCTGAATAAGGCCTCCAAAACATACGGCATGGAAATCAGTGCAGAGAAGACCAAACTGATGACTAATAACACCAACGGCAGTAGCACTGATATCAGGGTTAATGACCAGAAGCTGGAAACAGTTCAAAGCTTCAAGTACATGGGAGCCATTGTATCAGACCAGGGATCCAAGCCAGAAGTAGTACGCAGGACTGCACAGACAATAACAGCTTTGTCAAAACTAAACACCATCTGGAGAGATAAAAATATCTCACTTATCTCCAAGATCAGACTAATGCGCTCCCTTGTCATATCCATATTTCCGTATGCCTGTGAATCATGGACCCTGACTGCAGATTTGGAGAGAAGAGTACAGGCGGTGGAGATGAGATGCTTTCGGAGACTCCTTGGCATCTCTACAAAGACACATAAGCAACGAAAGCGTGCATAACAGAATCCAGCAAACCATTGGACCCTACGAGAACCTTCTAACGATCGTGAAAAAACGTAAACTTAAATGGTATGGGCATGTCACAAGATCCAAAGGACTTGCAAAGACAGTTTTACAAGGCACTGTCCAAGGAGGAAGAAGAAGAGGCAGACCAAGGAAGAGCTGGGAGGATAACATCAGCGAATGGACAGGCCTAGAACTCAACAAAACCCTGAGAAAGGCAGAACAGAGATAGGAATGGAGGGAACTGGTTGTTGAGTCTTTGAGGGTGCCCCCACGGTCGTCAGACTACGGACAGATAGACAGATAGATAGATAGATAGATAGATAGATAGATAGATACCAAGTCTAAACTTAGACATAATTCTTTTCAAATAGAAGTCCATATCAAGCTTAGATAAGGTTTATTACATTGTGCAAACTTATAAATTGTCTATACATTTTATATCTGTCATTGTTATGTATATGACCACTCCACTGCTCAGAGAGAGACAGAGAGAGGGGAGGGGGGAGGAGGAGGCATGCTTGAAAACGGTCGAAAATAATGTACACAGAGATAAACAACTCTAAGCAGACAAGCCCGTGAAAACAAACAAAAAAAAAGGTATACATACAAACGCGCGCGCGTGCGCACGTACGCACGCACACACATACACACAAGCACGTACACACACGCATACACACACGCACGCACGCAAACACTCGACACCACACACAACACACACACACACACACACACACAACACACACACACACACACAACACTTACACACAAACGAACAGCAAGACGCATTTCGCTGTTTCCGAAAAGTCTCAACTTCTAGAATTTTTGATGAAAAGAAATCTCACTACGCTACACTACACTACACTACACTACACTACAATAGCCTCACTACGCTCACTACACTTCACTACACTACACTACACTCACTAGCCACACTACACTGCACTACACTAACTACGCACACATACACTACACTACACTATGTACAATACACTACAACACACACACTCACTCATCCCACACACTACTGCACTCATCCACATCCACTACACTACACTACACTACACTACACTACACAACACTCACTACACTACACTACACTAGCCACTACACCACTACACATGCACTACACTACAACACTACACTCACTAAACTACACTACACTACGCCACACTACACTGCACTACACTACACCTACGCCACACTACACTACACTACACTAGATACAATACATACACACACTACCACTCCATCACACTACGACCACACTACTGCACTCACTCCACTCATACACTACACTCCACTCACTACACTACACTACCACTACACTACACTACATCACTACACTCACTCCACTACACTACACTACACTACACTACACTCACTCACACTCCACTACACTACACTACACTACACTCACTCACTACACTACACTACACTACTGCACTACACTACACTACACTCCACTCCACTACACTACCACTCCACTCACTCACTACCACTACACTACACTACTCACTCCACTCCACTCCACTCCATCCACTACACTACACTACACTGCACTACTCTATCACCACTCCACTACACTCACTACACTACACTACTGCACACTCCACTCACTCACTACACTACACTACTGCACTACACTCACTACTGCATCACTACACTACTACATACACTACACTACACTACTGCACTACACTACACTACACTACTCACTACACTCCACTCCACTACACTACACTACATCACTACCTCCACTACACTCCACTAGACTCACTCCACTCCACTCCACTACACTACACAACAATACAAACACAATACAACACACATACACTCCAGTCCAATCCATTCTACTCCATTCTCTCCACTCCACTCCACTCCACTCCATACTACACTCCAACACACTACAACACAATACAACACAACACAATACAACACAATGCAATCCAACTCTGCACAATCCAACACAACACAACATAACACAATACACTTCAACACAAAACAACACAACACCACTCAAACTCCAACACAACACAACACACTCCAACACAACACTACACACTCCACACAACACAACACACTCCAACACACTCCAACACAACACTACCACTCCAACACACTCCAACACACTCCAACACACTCCAACACACTCCAACACACTCCAACAACTCCAACATACTCCAACACACTCCAACACACTCCAACAAAACCCTACACAACACAAAACAACACTACATAACACTACACACACACCACACACTCCAACAAAACCCTACACAACACAACACAAAACAACACTACACAACACAACACACTCCAACACACTGCAACAAAACCCTACACAACACAACACAACACAACACACTCCAACACACTCCAACACACTTCAACACACTCCAACACTACACTACTTTCTACAACACATTACAACACAATCCAACACACCACAACACTAAACAACACATACGACACAACACAATGCAACAAAACACAACGCAATACTACACAACAAAATTGAACATAACACAACACAATCCAACACAATACAACAAAACACAGCACAATCCAACTCTACACAACACAACACAACACAACCCAACACAAAACAAAACAAAACAACACAACACAATTCAACATAACACAACAACACGGAAGAGTCGGCCAGTGTGTGCCGGTGGGAACGGATAATAATAATAATAATAATATATGGAATTTATATAGCGCTGAATCTTGTAGAAAACAAACAAATCGAAGCGCTTGCACTCAATCATTTACAGGCATGCAACTCTCCTTCAACAGATTTCAAATCCATGCGCGCGCACTACGCACGCACACGCACGCGCACACACACACACACACACACACACACACACACACACACACACACACACACACACACACACACACAGAACAACACTTAGAAGGTGAAAGATGTTGTTGAAAATTAGGGACAGATATGTGGGGGGAAAGTCTCAGGTAGGAAATAAGTGTGTTTTGAGGCTGGATTTGAAGGAATCAAGTGAAGGCTTTTGACGAAGTGAAAGAGGGAGGTCATTCCAGGTGGATGGACCAGAAACAGAGAAGGAGCGACGGCCAACAGTGGTTTGTTTGAATCTGGGTGTTCGAAAGCACAAAGTATCTGCGGCTGAACTGATGACACACCAACAAAACCCTAAACAACACTACACAACACAACACACTCCAACAAAACCTACACAACACAACAGAAAACAACACTACACAACACAACTACACAACACGACACACTCCAACAAAAACCCTACACAACACAACAAAAAACAACACTACACAACACAACACAACACACTACAACAAAACCCTACACGACACAACACAAAACAACACTACACACACACTCCAACACACTCCAACAAAAACCTACACACAACACACACACTCACAACACAACACTACACACTCCAACACACACCAACAAAACCCTACACAACACAACACAAAACAACACTCACAACACAACACCAACACACTCAACAAACCCTACACAACACACAACACAAAAACACAACACACACAACGCAAACAAACTACAACAACACAACACAAAAACACAACAATCCAACTACGCACAACCAATACAACAACACAACTACAAACACAACACAATCAACCTGCAACACAACACAACACAACACAATCAACTCACACTACACAACACAACAAACACACCAATCCAACAACAACCACTGCAATACAACACTCCACAACAAAACCCACTGCAATCCAACACTCCCCAACACAATCCACCACTCAACAACACAACCCAACACAACCAACCAAACACAATCCAACACGACACACTGTACTACAGCACCTTTCTGTCCAGGAAGACCACTTGGCGCACCACTTCCTTGGCTGTCTCGATACGACTTCTGGACATGTTGTAGTAGGTGCCTGGCACGTAGTCGATGAATGGACAAGCCTGCACAGAGATCCAACATGTGTGGTGTGGGAACAGACGACAGAATTCACCAATCCGCGCACACACACGGGGACTGGATTGTAAATTTTTAAAAAAGCAGATAAGTGCTTAGTGCTTATTCCATTATACTCGATATAAAAGAATTTTAAAATTTTTAAAAAAGATTTTAAAGATTTTTTTTTTAAAGATTTCAATATTTTCTTATTTTATAGGGGACGGGATAGCTCAGTGGTCGGAGCACTCGCTTTCCTCCAGCCAAGTTAAGTAGCGTCGAGCGTGGTTACCAGTTGGATGGGTGACCGTTTGCGCGCCTTGGCTTCAGTACAGTTCCCCCAGTTCACCCAGCTGTAAATGGGTACCTGCCCTCTTTAGGATCAGGGAAGGTAAAGCAGCGAGGGAGAGGAGATGGGCACCGCCCTCAATATGCTGGCCCTAGAGAAGTGAGGTCTCTGACGCCTCGCTCCCCTACGACCTTATAGGTTATGGGACTCCTTTACCTCCTTTTTACCTCCTTATTTTAAAAACATTCATCCTAACACCACCCTAACTCCACATCCCAACAACCCCACTCTCACTCTCGGTCGAACATGAACTTTTTTTTAAACCCACAACTTGTAGATTGCGGGTGTGTGAAAACAACATAAGCAATTCATTATTCAAAGATTTTTGCTACGGAAAGCAGAGGACCGCGCGGAGTGGAGGAAGCTGGTTTTCAAAATCTTCGTTGGTGCCTCCTACGGTCCATGGGACTACGGGATAGGTGAAGGTGAAGGACACAATGAATTTTACAATTATGGGTATGAAATAGAAAGAGATTTCACAATGCAGGAAAAAGAACTATTAGTCAAAAACGATTGATGTTTGAATACAACGACAATCAATCGACACACTTCAGAAAATAAACTTTTTTTGTGTGACATCGAAACATAGTTTCCCTAATGTGTAGATTGAGATTCGATTCGATGAAAACGAAATGTTTGAAAATAAAATATCTTTTTGTATAGACTGAGGGTCGATTAATGGAAAACGAAACATTTCGCAAAATAAGCATGTCTTATTCTTCGACTGAGATAACAATATAAACAAAAACAATAAAGCAATCACCATTACCGCTACCACCACACCCACCATTAAAAACGTCAACAACAATGACAACAGCTAGAACAACAAGAATGAAAACATTACC
>CM054146.1:19191520-19201520 GCA_028751875.1 Rapana venosa | reverse complement strand
CAACAACCACCACCAATACCACCACCACAACCACTTCTACCCACCACCCACCACCCTCATCCCACCCATCCCACCACCACCCACCACACCACCCTCACCACCCACCACACCACCCTCACCACCCACCCAAACCACCACCAACCCCCCCCCCCACCACCAACCCAACCAACCACCAAACCAACCACCACCCACCAACCAAACAACCCACCACCACAAAAAACCCCAAACAAAATTTTATTTTAACCCACTCCACTCCAAAACAACCCTCTACCTTGACATTAGCGTGCATCAGCTTGCGCATCTTGGCCCAGTTGGGGTCCGAAGGGTTAGCGAAGGCCAGGCACTTCCTCAGACACAGCGTGTCGGCCACGTAGCTCCACATGCGGTCGTTGGTGTGCTTCTCCGTGTTCTTGCCGGCGTAAAACTCCCTGACAGCGTTGGGCGTGGTGAGGAAGAGCATGCTGCCTTGTAGGTGGGGCACGTAGATGATGTCTCCGTACTTCTCGGTCCATTTCTTCACCTAAGGGGATGGATATAATAATAATAATAATAATGTATGGAATTTATATAGCGCTGAATCTTGTAAAGCAACAAATCAAAGCGCTCAGATTTCATTTCATACCACTTTAAGTCACGGCAGATTTCTCCGTGAAATTCGGGCTGCTCTCCCCGGGGAGAGCGGGAGAGCGCGTCGCCACAAGCGCTGCGCCACCCTTTTTTTTTTCTTTTCATGTCTGCAACTGTATTTGTTTCCCTATCAGAGTGGCTCTTTTCTAAGAATTTTGCCAGGGACAACTCTCTTGTTGCCGTGGGTTTTTTTACGTGCGCTAAATAATTACGTGTAACACACGGGACCTCGGTTTATCGTCTCATCCGAAATACTAGCGCCCAGACCACCACTCATGGTCTAATGGATGGGGGAAAAGTTTCCGGTCCAAACGGGGTACGAACCGCCGCACACTTCAGACCCGGACTTTTCGCTTTCTAGACAGGCGCGTTACCTCTAGACCACCAATCCACCATGTGTTGGTGTGGTGTGTGGGTGGAGGATGAAAGGGAGTGATGATTAGTTCAAGGGCTTGGAGTTTGGGGGGGGGGGGGGGGGTTGGTTTGTGTTGTGGTGTTTGTGGTGGTGGTGGGGGTGGTGGTGGTGGGGGTGGTGTGTGTAAGTGTTGGGTTTTGGGTGGGTGTGGGTCCGTGTATGTATGTTATACATACCAACAAACTAAAAATACAACACACATGCATGCACACACACAGACAATGAGACACACACAGACACACACGCACATGTATGTAAATATATATATATACATATATATATATATCACAAACCACACACACACACACGAACACAACACCACACCACACAACCACACAACACAACACAACACATACAGAAGACACCATACAATATACCTGCACAGTCAGAAAACCGTCAATGCTACAGAAGAAAGCTTTGACCAACACACACACACACACACACACACACACACACACACACACACACACACACACACACACATACACACACAACACACACAAACAACACACACACACACCACCACACACCACCACCACCACACACACCACCACCACAACAACAACAGCAACACAACACAGATAGAAAACACCATACAATATTCCTGCACAGCCAAGGAACCGTCAATGCTGCAGAAGAAAGCCTTGACCAACACACACACACACACACACACACACACACACACACACACACACACACACACACACACACACCACCACCACCACCACCACCACCACCACCACCACCACCACCACCACCACCACCTCCACCTCCACCACCACAACACAAAACACAACAACACAGATAGAAAACAGCATACAGCATACCTGCACACACAAAGAACCGTCAATGCTGCAAAAGAAAGCTTTGACCAACACAACAACAACAAAACACACCACACAACACAACAACATAGATAGAAAACGCCATACAATATACCTGCACAGCCAAGGAACCGTCAATGCTGCAGAAGAAAGCCTTGACCAACACACACAACACACACACAACACACACACACCACACCACAACACACACCACCCACCACCACCACCACACAACACAACAACACAGATAAAAAAAAACCGCCATACAGCATACCTGCACGCCAAGGAACCGTCAATGCTGCAGAAGAACGCCTTGACCAACACACACACAAACAACAACAACAACAGCATCCAACAACAACACAACACACACACACACAAAACACAACAACACAACAACAACACAACACAGATTAAAAACACCATAACAACATACTCTGCACAGCCAAGGAACCGTCAATGCTGCAGAAGAAACGCCTTGACCAACACACACAACACACACACACACACACACACACACACACACACACACACACACACACACACACACACCACAAAACACAACAGCACATATAAAACACCATACAATATACCTGCACAGCCAAGGAACCGTCAATGCTGCAGAAGAACGCCTTGACCAACACAACAACAACGCATAACACAACACAGATATAAAAACACCATACAAAATACCTGCACAGCCAAGGAACCATCAATGCTGCAGAAGAAAGCTTTGACACACACACACACACAACACACAACAACACACACACCTCCACCACCACCACCACACACAACCAACCAACACATGTTAAACGCCATACAATATACCTGTACAGCCAAGGAACCGTCAATGCTACAGAAGAAAGCTTTGACCAACACCACAACAACAAAACAACAACAACACATATAGAAAACACACACAATATACCTGTACAGCCAAGGAACCGTCAATGCTGCAGAAGAAAGCTTTGACCACCACAACACAAACACACAACAACACCACACAAAACACACCAACACCACAAACACACACACACACACACACACACACACACACACACACACACACACACACACACACACACCACACACACACACACACCACCACCACCACCACCACCACCACCACCACCACCACCACCACCTCCACTACCACCACCACACACCACCACACACACCACCACCACCACAACAACAACAACAACACATATAAAACACCACACAACGTACCTGCACAGCCAAGGAACCGTCAATGCTGCAGAAGAACGCCTTGACCAGCTCCCATCCTCGAGGTCCCGGGGGGTAGGGCTTGGCGGGCTTCTTCCTGTGGAGGTACTGGTAGAGGAGGAAACCTAGCACGCCTAGCAGCACGGCAGAGGAGAAGAAGGCCATGCTGCGGTGGAGCACTTGGTGACCTTGAAGGGATGCTGCGTTGTGACCCAAAAAATTAATAAAGATGAATAATAATAATAATAATAATAATAATAATAATAATAATTAATAATAATAATAATAATAATAATAATAATAATAATAATAATAATAATAATAATAATAATAATAATAATAACAATAATAATAATAATAATAATAATAATAATAATGTATGGAAATTGTTAAAGATAAGTAATAATAATAATGTATGGAAATTAATAAAGATAAATAATAATAATGTATGGAATTTATATAGCGCTGAATCTTGTAAAGCAACAAATCAAAGCGATCGAAAACATAGATAAACAATTATATATATATATATATATATATATATATATATATATATATATATATATATATATATATATATATATATATATATATATAACACCATGTTGTATTTATTTATATATGTTTTCCCATATGTGTGTATATATTTTGTCAATTATAGATAGATAGATAGATAGATAGATAGATAGATAGATAGATAGATAGATAGATAGATAGATAGATAGATAGATAGATAGATAGATAGATAGATAGAAGGATAGAAAGATAGATAGGTAGATAGATAAGTAGATAGATAGATACGTAGGAAGATAGAGATAGATAGATAGATAGATAGATAGATAGATAGATAGATAGATAGATAGATAGATAGATAGATAGATAGATAGATAGATAGATAGATAGATAGATAGATAGATAGATAGATAGATAGATAGAAGGATGCACGCAAGCATCCACGTATTCACGCACACACACAGACACACACAGACACACAGACACAGACAGTGACACAGACAAAGACACACACACACACACACACACACACACACACACACACACACACACACACACACACACACACACATACACACAAAAGCACATGAGTGCTTATTCCATTATCCTCGAAATAAAAGATTAATTTTGTTTTAAATACATCAATAAACCACATACACATTTTTATCTCATTGGTACAATTTCATTGTTAAGGATTATCGTAATAATGTTGTAGTTAAATATCATTGATGAAGTAAGTTTTTGGTTCCTCGATAGGTGGCTTGATAAAAACAAAACCGCAAAAGCATTGTTTATACAATGTACCATCTCGAAATAAAGATTTGACTTGGATTTTGACTTTCTCTCTCTCTCTCTCTCTTCTCTCTCTCTCTCTCTCTCTCTCTCTCTCTCTCTCTCTCTCTCTCTCTCTCTCTCTCTCTCTCTCTCTCTCTCTCTCTCTCCTCTCACACACACACACCACACCACACACACCATACGCACGCACTCATGCACGCACACACAGTCTCTCTCTCTCTCTCTCTCTCTCTCTCTCTCTCTCTCTCTCTCTCTCTCTCTCTCTCTCTCTCCTCTCTCTCTTCTCTATCTATCTATCTCCCTCTCTCTCTCTCTCTTTCTCACACACACACATCATGAAAAGGATAAATTATGTGGAATAGCAGAGCAGCATGCGTGCAGGGTTTTTCTGTTTTGATTTTTTTTTGTCTTTTGTAATTGATGGAATACAAAAATAACTATGACAAAGCTTTACAAATGTTATCCAGAGGACGCTCGACTTTTCTTCTCTCTCTCTCTCTCTGAATGTGGGGTAAATAATGTGGCATTTTCCCCCTTTTTTGTTTGTTTGTCTTCTTTCCCCCCCCTTCCCCCTCTCTCTCTCTCTCTCTCTCTCTCCCCTCTCTCTCTCTCTCTCTCTCTCTCTCTCTCTCTCTCTCTCTCTCTCTCTCTCTCTCTCTCTCGCTCGCCTCTCTTGAGGGCCTGGTGTAAAGAAGCCCCTGACTTATCCATTTACCCTCATTAAAACATTCGAGTTCGAGTTCGAGTTCTCTCTCTCTGTCTGTATTTATATGTGTAGTGTCTCTGTGTGTATGTGTGTGTGTGTGCATGCGAGCGTGCGTGTGTGTGTGTGCGTGTGCTTGCGTACATGCGTGCGTGCGTGCGTGTGTGTGTGTGTGTGCGTGTGCGTGTGTCTTTGGTGAGGTTTTTCGAGAGGGGAAGAGGGAGGGAGGGGGAGGGGTTTGTCTTTTTCATGTCCCAGCTAGGGTCGTGTAAGGTGGGTGGGGGTTGTAGGATAGTCTGAAGATTCAGTTTCTTTCCTTTTTTCCTTTTTTTCTTTTTTTTTGTGTGGAGGTAGGGAGGGGAGGTTTCCGCGGCTAGAGCTCCAAGGTTCAACAACGGCGATTTTTTTTTTTTTTTGCGTATGCGACTGCTTTTGTCCACCATTGACTGCTGAAACAGCAAAGCGAATCCAGTCATTTGAAACAAAATGCCATAGAAAACTGCTGGGCATATCCTGGAGAGAACGAAAGACCAATGAATTTGTCAAGAGTCAAATAACACGGCTGGCAGGTCCACAGGAACCCCTTCTCACCTTCGTCAAGAAGAAAAAGCTGACATGGTTCGGCCACGTCACCCGCCACAACACTCTGCCAAAAACAGTACTGCAGGGAACACTCGAAGGTGGCAGAAAGAGGGGAAGACAGAACAAGTCATGGATGGACAACATCAGAGAATGGACCAGGATGAATGACTCGGCACTACTGCGCAGAGCCGAGGACCGAGATGGATGGAGGAGGCTTACCACGGCATCGTCTTTCGTGTCTCCTCCACGACCGCCAAGGTCACGGGTCTGATGATGATGAAGGTAGACACATTCTGACTTCGAGGATGATGTCTATACACGAAACTAGTGTTCATGGATTTTTGCTTTATTCTTTTACTTTTTGTCATCCGTTCTCACTGGCAAGAATGGCCTACTCTTCTGAAAGGTAGAACGATTTTTAATGTGTGCGCAAGACGTCCTGCGTGCGTTTGTTTACTGGGCCTCGGTTTATCGTCTCGTCTTGTCTTTAAGCGTTTCGATTCGTTTGTTTTTACGAGATTCAGCGCTATATCAATTGCATATAGTAGTAGTAGTAGTAGTAGTAGTAGTAGTAGTAGTAGTAGTAGTAGTCATGCGAAGAACTTTAGGGGGAGTGGAGTCGGTATTGATGTAATCTCCAGGGTAAAAATTCCCTCGAACTAGCGTCTCGGTGGTGGCTCAAACCCGGGCCGTCAAACCGCGAGCGCAATGTTCTAACCACTCGGCTATCCTATTGCGCTAATTGATGAATGAAAACAACTACAGGCAAAGCCTTACAAATGTGACATCGAGGGCGCTCTCTTTTCTTTTCTCTTTTGTCTTTGAACGTGAGTAAATGATCTTAAATGACAATATCTGTTAGGGTTTCTTCTTCTTCTTCTGGGAAGGGAGGGGGAAGGGGGGAGTGGGGGATCTGAAGATGCAGGTTCAGGAATTCATCAATCCTCTAGTTCTTTTTTCTCTTCTTAATACCTCTTGTCTTTTCCTTCACACTCTTTCCCCTTTTTTCCGTATTTCTTTTTTTTCAAAATCTGGCTGGAGTGGTGTGAGAGGAAATGGAGGAAGGAGAGAAAGTGAATGTGGGGAGTGGTGAGGAGAGGGAGGGCTCAAGATTTTTAGAATTTATCTATTTCTTTTATCGCTAATATTTCTTTTCCTTTGTCTTCTACTCTAAGTAGGTAGTTCTACATGAAATTAGAAAATATTTTTTTAAGTGTTGGTTACTACCTTGAATTATTGCTATGCTTTTGAGAAAGAAATATGTTAAGATTATATTTATCCACGACAAACTCTTGCCAACATGTAATCAACTATAAAACACAACACGCACACCCCCCCAAAAAAAATCCTATGAAGTTGGAATATGGCTGCCTATAATTATGGCATACGAGGACGGGATAGCTCAGTGGTAAAAAAAACTCGCTTTCCCCAAGCTAAGGTTGAGCAGCAGCATTTACTACGTGGTACACTGACAAGAGGGAAAAAAAGTCGGGTGGCACTGCTCTGTGGCGATGCGCTCTCTTTCCCCAGGAAAGCCACCCGGATTTTCTGCAAGGAAATCTGCCGGGTAACTGATAAATCGCTACGACAACAATACACAATAACTCTCCCTCGAGGAATTTTGTCTCATGCATTTAGACTCTGTTTTGTTCCTAGCACGTAGTCATCCTAATATCATTAGAAACTTAGCTTTATATTTACACTAAGCCTGTAAAATAGGAGATAGTCTGTTGTGGTAACTATGATCGTAACTTTTTTTGTGCCCTGTGGATTTTTGTTCGCATTAGTTTGTCTCGGCTGTACTTCACCGTGTTTTCCTCTCATTATTCAGTGAATTGATCAGCAGCAGCAACCCCCCTTCGTGTATGGGCCAACAGCCTTTTATGAATAAATTATTTCTGAGGTCAGTGCAGAGTTCATGGTGTCCTCCAGGAATTCCTCTAAAACACTGAGGACCTGGTTGGCCTCGAGCGTCCCTCAGTTGCTTGTTGAGGATGCTGCTGCTGTGTTTTGTTGTTGATGATGTTGTTGCTGCTGCTGCTGTTTTTGTTGTTGATGATGATGTTGTTGTTGCTGCTGCTGCTGTGTTTTGTTTTTGTTGCTGTTGTTGCTGCTGCTGCTGTGTTTTGTTTTTGTTGATGATGATGTTGTTGATGCTGCTGCTGCTGCTGCTGATGATGATGATGATGATGATGATCATGATGATGATGATGATGCTGTTTTTGTTGTTGATGCTGTTGTTGCTGCTGCTGCTGTTTTTGTTGTTGATGCTGATGCTGTTGCTGCTGCTGCTGATGATGATGATGATGATGATAATGATGATGCTGTGTTTTGTTTTTGTTGCTGTTGTTGTTGCTGCTGCTGTTTTTGTTGTTGATGCTGCTGCTGCTGCTGCTGCTGATGATGATGATGATGATGATAATGATGATGCTGTGTTTTGTTTTTGTTGCTGTTGTTGCTGCTGCTGCTGCTGCTTTTGTTGTTGATGATGATGTTGTTGCTGCTGCTGCTGCTGCTGCTAATGATGATGATGATGATGATGCTGTGTTTTGTTTTTGTTACTGTTGTTGCTGCTGCTGCTGTTTTTGTTGTTGATGATGATGTTGTTGCTACTGCTGCTGCTGCTGCTGCTGCTGCTGATGATGATGATGATGCTGTGTTTTGTTTTTGGTGCTGTTGTTGCTGCTGCTGCTGATATTTTTGTTGTTGTTGTTGATGATGTTGTTGCTGCTGCTACTGATGATGATGATGATGATGATGATGATGATGATGATGATGATGATGATGATGATGATGATGATGATGATGATGATGATGATGATGATGATGATGATGATTCTGTGCTGTTTTTGTTGCTGTTGTTGCTGCTGCTGCTGTTTTTGTTGCTGTTGTTGTTGATGTTGTTGGGTGTTCCCAAGTTATACATCCTGGGAGTCATCCAGAACATGCACTCTGATTCTTCAAACACTGACAATCATTGTGAGACCGAAAGTACATACTGGATTCTTTCTGTTATTATTCTGTTATTCCGAGGATAATAGAATAAGCACTCATGTGGGGGGTTTTCCATCCAGTCCCTGTTTGTATGCAGTTTTGTAAATGTTGTCATCGGTTCCCACCGGCACACAATGGCCTACTCTTCCGAAAAGCGGATGAAAAGTGTGGGAGTATGACTGTTCTCAAATACCCTGCCCTCTAGGCAGCTTCAGGGGAATTTTTTTCTCTTCTTTAATGGACAGTAGATATTGATAGGCTAGGAACTTTTTTCAGTTTTTTTCTCCGTTTGCGGCGATCTTGTGCCACTGCCTGGGTCTCAGCAAAGTTTTTTTGAGTCTATACAGTGATAGTTAGAATCCCCCTGTTTCTTTCTCTGTCTGCATCTTATTCTATCTGCCTGCACTGTACCTTCCAAGATAATCTGTAAAAGGCTGTCTGATATCGTTATGTGACCGAACAACTATAATATCAGCTTTCGCTTCTTGGTTTAAAACATGGTTTATTCAGTATCCATAATAATAATAATAATAAATGGAACTTATAAAGAATACCGGGAGGCCAACAATCTCGTGAAGAAGTCAATGTTAAAGGCCAGAGAGAAGTGGATCAGTGATCAATGTGATGAGATCGAAAACAGCATGAAAGTGGGCAACAGTAAAAAGGCATACGACACCCTGAAGAAACTCACAAAACCACTTCAAACCAAATCATCAGTCATTGAAGACAGCTCCGGAAACCTCCTCACAGAAAGCTCAGCTGCATTGAACAGGTGGTCTGAATATTGTCAAGAACTGTACAACTACCCAATACAACCTGACAAGAGCATAATAGAAGAGAAAGCAGCAACATCAAGAGCACCCTCGCCACTACCTATACTGAGGGAGGAAGTGGAAGAAGCCATCCGCAGCTTACCAGTAGGAAAGTCCCCAGGAGCAGACAATATACCAGCAGAGCTGCTCAAGCATGGTGGCGAAACAGTCATCACATATGTTACAGCTATCTGTCAGAAGATTTGGGAGACAAAACAGTGGCCAACAGAATGGACACAATCACTCATCATACCCTGCCCAAGAAGGGGAATTTACGCCAATGCCAAAACTATAGAACAATCAGCCTCATCAGCCACGCCAGCAAGATCATGCTCAAAGTTATTTTGAATCGACTCAAGAAGGAGGCAGAAGAACACCTTGCAGAGGAACAAGCTGGGTTCAGGGCAGGCAGGAGCACAATCGAACAGATTTTTAACTGCCACATCCTGATGGAAAAACATCTTCAACATCAGAGAGACCTGTTCCACAACTTCATCGACTTCAA
>CM054146.1:19059020-19186520 GCA_028751875.1 Rapana venosa | reverse complement strand
CTTTTCCCCCCCCCCCCCCCCCCTTTTTTTTCTTCTCCCCTTTTCATCTCTCCTCCTCTCTCTTCCTTTCCCCCTTCCTTCTCTCTTCTCTTTTTCCTCTCCCCTCTCTCTCTTCTCTCTCTCTCCTTCTCTTCTCTCTCTCTCCCCTCCTTCCCCCCTTTCTTTTTTCCTTCCTCTTCTTTTTTCTATTTCTTCCTCTCCCCCTCTCTCTTCTTCTCCCCTCCCCTTTTTCTCTCTCTCTCTTTTATACTCTCTCTCTCTCTTCTCTCTCTCTTTTCTCTTTTTCTTTCTTTTTTTTTCTTCTCTCTTCCTCTCTCCTCTCTCAATTTTAAAAGGGCCTTTGACCAGTTGAAAGACATTTTAATTACGATAATCAAACAGAAGGGTAATGGGGGAAAAATTTTTTTGCTATTTTGGGGCTAGTATAAGTCATTAAATCAGCATGCATACGAGCAAATTCTAATTAATAATATGTTTCAAAACCCCCCGGGGGGTAAGAAGGGATGTGTTTAAGCCCTACTTATTTTCTAGTTCATTAATCAGTTTAGCAAACTTTAGAAATAAAAAAAGGTAACCGATGCACAACGGGTTTCCGATAGTTTGAGTTTTTTTTTATATTTTTTTGCTATGACTTGTTTTAATACAACTACACTCAGGTTTAAAAAATAAATTAAAAGGTAAAAGAAATTTGTTTAATTTAAAAATTTAAGTGTAAACATAGAAAAAAAAAGATTACGGTATTTTGGAAGGGGGGGGAAAACTTGGGAAAACTAAAAAATGGTTCTTTCCCCATAATAGGGATTAAAAGATTTTAACAGTTTTTGATATTTGGTTTTAATTTTACATCATGTTTAGCGCAAAGAGAGGTACATCACTTTTGGTTTAAAGGTAAAAAAAACCCAGTTATCTGTTTAAAACAAAGGTTTTTCAAATGTAAAGAAATGGCAGAAATATTTTTTTTTTTTGATACCAAAATCCAACCAATATGTTATTTTCAGCAAAAATTTTGGGGGATTGAATAAAAAAGGCTCTAAAAAAAGTACTTTTAAAATGTTGTAAAAGATTTTTAGGTGTGCTGTAAGACACCAAAAAAAAAACGATTTTAAGGGAGATCTGGGCAGGTACCCCTTGTATGAAAAAACCTTTTGTTGATGCGCAAGATTTTTGGTTTAAATTATTACATATGGTTTCGAAAGATTCCCAAAAAAAACCTATTTATGTTTTTTTAAATCAAATAAAAAGGGAAAACAATGCGGGTCTCTAAAATCGGGGGAAAATTTGCAAACTGGGTTCAATAGTTTGGTTAAACCAAAAGGAGAAGACAAAGAATTTTCTTAGTGCCTTTAAACAAAGACTTGTAGTTTGGTTTACCCGGGAATGGACCACCATCAAAAGATCGCAGTAGAATGGATTTTTACAGAAACTTTAAAAAATGTTTTTGAAGATGAAGAATATTTGTAAAAAGGATAATATTTTTTTCGCGTTGCAGTTAAATAATACAAAAATTGAATGCGCTACCACAAAAACATCGCTTGTAGTTCAATAAATAAGCAGTGCCCTGTTTAAAGACCAAAAAGGAAGAAGAACACTTTTTTTTTTAATTCCCCTGTCTTGAAATTTGAGAAAATTTTTCTTAAAAATCGAAGAACTTCCTTTGCACGTGTCTCAAAGAAAACAATTTAAATTGATAGACATAATTTTCACATTTTTTTTTCCCTGAACCAACAGAAGAAGTAAAAACTTTATAGAATGGATCCTTATATTGAGAAACTACTTTAAAACATTTCGATTATGACGAACGGAATTGATTTGGATGAATATTCAAGAAAAAGTGTTTTTCTTTTAAAAAATTTTTTAAAAAAATTTAATTGTAAAATTTTATAAAACCCTTTTTTTAAACCCACCCAAGTCGAAAATTTTTTTTGATTTGGCCAAAACCCAGTAATAAAAATGAAAAAAAAAAAAAAAAAAAAAAAAAAAAAAAAAAAAAAAAAATTTTTTAAAAAAAAAAAAATAAAAAACAAAAAAAAAAATTTTAAAAAAAAAAAAAATTTTTTTTTTTTTTTTTTTTTAAAAAAAAAAAAAAAAAATTTTAAAAAAAAAAAAAAAATAAAAAATTTTTTTTTTTTTTTTTTAAAAAAAAAATTTTAAAAAAAAAAAAACCCCCCTTTGGGGGAAAAAAAAAAAAAAAAAAAAAAAAATTTTTTTTTTTTTTTTTTTTTAAAAAAAAAAAAAAAAAAAAAAATTTTTTTTTTTTTTTTTTTAAAAAAAAAAAAAAAAAAAAAAAAAAAAAAAAAACCCCCCCCCCCCCCAAAAAAAAAAAAAAAAAAAAAAAAAAAAAAATTTTTTTTTTTTTTTAAAAAAAAAAAAAATTTTTTTTAAAAAAAAAAAAAAAAAAAAAAAAATTTTAAAAAAAAACTTTTTTTTTTTTTTTTTTTTTTTTTTTTTTTTTTTTTTTTTTTTGGGGGGTTTTTTTTTTTAAAAAAAAAAAAAAAAAAAAAAAAAATTTTTTTTTTTTTAAAAAAAAAAAAAAAAAAAAAAAAAAAAAAAAAAAAAAACTTTTAAAAAAAAAAAAAAAAAAAGGGGGGGGGGGGGTTTTTTTTTTTTTGGGGGGGGGGGGAAAAATTTTTTTAAAATTTTTTTTTTTTTTTTTTTTTTTTTTTTTTTTTGGGGGGGGGGGGGGGGGGGGGGGGGGGGGGGGTTTTTTTTTGGAAATTTTTTTTTTTTTTTAAAAATTTATTTGGGGGGTTGAAATTTTAAAAGGGGGGGGGTGGGGTTTTTGGGGGGGGTTTTTTTAAAGGTTTTTGGGGGGTGTTTTGTTTTTTTTTTTGGGGGTTTTTTTTTCTTTTTGGGGGGTTGGGATGTTTTTTTTTGTTGGGGGTGTTTTGGGGGGGGGTTTTTTTTTTTTTTTTTGGGAAAAGGGGGGGGTGGGGAAAAAAAAAAAAATTTTTTTTTTTTTTTTTTTGGGGGGGGTTTTTGGGGGGGGTTTTTTTTTTTTTTCCCCCCGGGCCCCGGGTTTTTTTGGGGGGGGTGGTTTTTGGGGGGGGGGGGTTTTTTTTTTTTGGGTTTTTTGGGGGCTTGGGTTTGGGGAGGGGGGTGTGTGTGGGTTTTTGGTTTTTTGGGTGGGTTTTTTGGGGGTTTTTGGTTGGGGGCCCGGTTGGTTTGGGGTTTTTGGTGGGGGTTGTTTTTGTGGGTTTTTTTTTAGGGGGTGTTTTTGGGGGGGGTTTAACTTTGGGTTTTATTGTTTGGGGGGGGGGGTTTTTTTGGGTTTGGGTTGGGTTTTTTTTGGTTGGGGGTTTTTTGGGTTTTTTTGGGTTTTGGTGTGTGCGCGCGCGTGTGCGTATGTGTGGTGTTGTGTAATTGTTAACATATGTTTGTCCGTATTTATGTGTGTGCTTATGAGCATGCGTTTATTCATGCATGTACGTGCGCGCGCGCGTGCCTGCCTTCTTTGCCGTGTGGTAGGGAGCGTACCCCAGACATAGGAGAATGATTCTGCCTGGTTTTTATCGTGTCTCAGTCGTGTTTGAGTACAAGACAAAAGAGGGGACCTATTGAACGTCGCACCCACTCCACCTCAAGACGATGAAAAAGCGATTTGAAAAGGTGAAAATAATTATATAGCTTTTGTCCGAGATCGGGTGCAGACTCCAGCGAAGATCACAATATCGGTTTGAGAGAAACCAGCGGCCATTATATTATACCCAGAAAATATATTTTTCGTCGGATCACTTTTAAGTAAAACACTTTTGGGATCTTGGCAGTTTGGGGATGGGTGAGCGTCCTGGAAATACTGAGTGCTCTTAGCAAAGCGGTTCCTGAGTTTGGTTGGTTGGTTGGTTGGTTAGGTTTTGTTTGGTTGGTTGGTGGGTTGGTGGGTTGGTGGGTTGGTGGGTTGGTTGGTTGGTGGGTTGGTTTGTTGGTGGGTTGGTTGGTTCGTGGGTTGGTTGGTTGGTTGGTGGGTGGGTTGGTGGGGGTGGGTATTTCTTTGTTTGGTTGGTTGATTGGTTGGTTAGGTTTTGTTTGTTTGGTTGCTTGGTTGGTTGGTTGGTTAGGTTTTGTTTGGTTGGTTGGTTGGTTGGTTGGTTGGGTTAGATTTTGTTTGTTTGGTTGGTTGGTGGGTTGGTTTGTTGGTGGGTTGGTTGGTTCGTGGGTTGGTTGGTTGGTTGGTGGGTTGGAGGGTGTGGGTATTTCTTTGTTTGGTAGGTTGGTTGGTTGATTGGTTGGTTAGGTTTTGTTTGGTTGGTGGGTTGGTTGGTGGGTTAGGTTTTGTTTGTTTGGTTGGTTGGTTGGTTGGTTGGTTGGTTAGGTTAGGTTTTGGTAGGTTGGTTGGTTGGTTGGTTGGTTAGGTTTTGGTTGGTTGGTTGGTTGGTTGGTTGGTTGGTTGGTTGGTTAGGTTTTGTTTGTTTGGTTGGTTGGTTGCTTGCTTGCTTGCTTGGTTATGACGGACGAACGACGACGACGACGACGATGACGATGACGATGATGATGATGATGATGATGATGATGATGATGATGACGACGATGACGACGACGACGACGACGACGAGGGGCAGGAGGGAGATGACTACGACGAAGACGACGGTGATGTCGTCGGGTTTTGGTTTGTTTGTTTGGGGTTCTTTTGTTTTTAGGAGGGGGTGGAGGTTGGCAACGTTAACTTTTTTTTTAAACCGATGTAAGCAAAATTGCCAAAGTTTACATTACAAGGCTGTTCTGCTATGAGCTGGTATGTTGACATTGTCTTCATCTACCACAATCTCTCAGCATAACCAGCCTGCTCTCTCTATCAAAGAGAAAAAAAATCCTCGGAAGTCGGAGTATGACTACCTCTATGGCGAGGTACTTGAGAAAGAGAAATACACGCGAAGTTCTCATCCAGTGTTTTTCATTTATTTTTCATTTATACCACTTTAAGTCACGAGATTTCTCTACGTGAAATTCGGGCTGCTATCCCCGGAGAGAGCGCGTCGCCACAAAAGCAGCGCCACCTTTTTTTTTTCTTTTTCTTTTTTTTTTTTGGTCTGCAACTGTATTTGTTTCCCTATCAGATTGCCTTTTTTCTAAGAATTTTGCCAGGGACAACTCTCTTGTTGCCGTGGGTTCTTTTACGTGCGCTGAAATTTTTATGTAACACGCGGGACCTCGGTTTATCGTCTCATCCGAAAGACTAGCGCCCAGACCACCACTCATGGTCTAATGGATGGGGGAAAAGTTTCGGGCCCAAACGGGATGTGTGTACATTTCGATCTGAAAGTGATTCTCGGCTATAATGATGATGAGTAAGAATGTATCTTTCTGGGTGATCCCCAGCTTCTTCTTCTGCGCAATGCTTCTTCTTCTTCTTCGCAATTCTTCTTCGCAATTCTTCTTCGCAATTATTCTTCTTCTTTGCAATTCTTCTTCTTCTTCTTCGCAATTCTTCTTCTTCTTCGCAATTCTTCTCCTTCTTCGCAATTCTTCTTCTTCGCAATTCTTCTTCGCCATTTTTTGCAATTCTTCTTCGCAATTCTTCTTCTTCGCAATTCTTCTTCTTCTTCGCAATTCCTCTTCCTCTTCGCAATTCTTCTTCGTCGTCGTCGAACGCTCAGACAGCAACTACTGTTTTTTGTGTTATCTGAGCGAAAATGCGTCACGCTGCCGATAAGCGCCTGACAAGTCAGGCCCAGCGCATCCGATTTCGGCATGAGAGAGATTTGTCATCATTTAAGTCTTTCCGGGAGAAAAAACAGTCAGGAGAGGGGATCAAGAAGACAGAAAATAGACAAGAAGAAGGTGACAGGAAGAGAAGGACTAAAGCAGAAACAAAGAGAGGGACAGAAAAGAGGAAATTTCTAGCACAGAATTTCCAGAAGGTTGGGGGTGCTGTTTATACGTTCAGGCCCCCGGCAACCCCACAGCGGAAAATCCCCAGCTTGTTAAGCTGGGGAACGCTCAACAAAAGCAACAACAACAAAATTACAACAACAATAATAAACAAAAAAACAAGTCTCCAAGACTTCAAGAACTGAAGTCTCAGACAAAAAAAGAAAGTCTCGGCATTCGACAGAAGACAGACCTGCAGGCCACAAAGATGAGATGCTATCGCAGACTCCTCCACATCTTATCAGTCTTTATTTTAAGAGCTCTCTCTCTCTGTCTCTCTCTGTCTCTCTCTGTCTCTCTCTCTCTCTCTCTCTCTCTCTCTCTCTCTCTCTCTCTCTCTCTTTCTCTCTCTCTCTTTCGCTCTCTCTCTTTCTCTATCTCTCTCTCTCTCTCTCGCTCTCTCTCTCTGTCTCTCTCTCTCTCTGTCTCTCTCTCTCTCTTTCCCTCTCTCGCTTTCGCTCTCTCTCTCTCTCACACGCATGATCGCATGCATACACACACTCACACACACACACACGCACGCACACACACACACACACACACACACAGTGTGTGCCGGTGGGAACGGATGACAAAATTTACAAAAATGCATATACACGGGGACTGGATGGAAAAAAAAACACTTGAGTGCTTATTTCATTATCCTCGGAATAAAAGGATGAAATAAAATAAAATAAAACACACACATACGCGCGCGCACACACCACACACACACACACACACACACACACACACACACACACACACACACACACACACACACACACACTTATCGTCTAATATCACTTTAAGTGAACAGACGTAAAATTGAAGACACACACTTATCCTTCAGATGAGACTATAAACCGAGGTCCCGTGTGCGAACGCACGCAGAACATCTTGCGCACACGTTAAATCCTGTTCCGCTTTTCGGAAGAGTAGGCCATTGTGTGCCGGTGGGAACAGGTGACAATTTACAAAACCGCATACACACCGGGACTGGATGGAAAGAAAACACATGATTGTTTATTCCATTATCCTCAAAATAAAAGAATAAATTTTTAAAAATAACACACACGCACCCCACACACACACACACACACACACACACACACACACACACACACACACCAGCAGTAATAAAACTGTCAATATCACTTCAACACAACTTCACGGATTAATGGCCATACTCTCATTCGGCAAGTTTACGGCTTTATTACCATCAATATCTGCCCTTTCTTTTACACAAAGGCAGGCAGAACTACGTTCTGTCCATAATGGGAGCGCTGTCCTTAACAGCTGATTGGTTGCATGGCTGGTTGACTGACTGATTGATTGGTGGACTGGCTGGTTGATTGGTGGACTGACTGACTGACTGACTGGCTGACGGACTGACTGGCTGACCGACTGGCTGGCTGACTGGCTGACCGACTGACTGGCTGACCGACTGACTGACTGACTGGCTGACCGACTGACTGACTGAATGGCTGACTGACTGAATGGCTGACTGGTGACTGGCTGACTGACTGACTGGTCGACTGGCTGACCGACTGAATGGCTGACTGGCTGACTGGCTGACCGACTGACTGACTGCCTGGCTGACTGGCTGACCGACTGATTGGCTGACTGGCTGACCGACTGACTGACCGACTGGCTGACTGGCTGACCGACTGACTGGCTGACTGGCTGAATGGCTGGCTGACCGACTGACTGGCTGGCTGGCTGGCCGACTGACTGGCTGACTGGCTGACTGACTGACTTCTTACACGGGCAGGCAAAACTACATTATGTCCATAACGGGATCATTAACAGTTGACTAGTTAACTAACTGAATGACTGGCTAGTTGATTGACAAAATAGTAGCGGAAAAGACAATAGTACGTGAATTCTTTAAGATTGGATTGGACTTGACTGGATTGGATTGGATTGGATTGGATTCAGTGCCGTTCCAAGAATGGAGTCGACGTGCCATGGATCTCCAAGTCAGTCTGTCTTGGGCCAGCCAGCCGCGTGCACTCAGCCAGCCTATACTGCCTTACTGTCCAGTCTTTGACATCCTCTGTCCATTAACGTCTTGGTCTTCCTCTGTCTACCTCTCCTTCCTTCCTTCCCCTCTCCCTGCCAGCACTGTCTTCAGGTAGACAGTCATGTCTCGTTATATGGCCAGAATATGACAGTTGAAGAACTTTTAGCTGTTATCACTGGATCGTTTAGGACTCCCTGTAAAAAGGATGACTCGTTTTCGCCGTCTTTTTATAGATTCACATTTCAAAGGATTCTATCGTGTGTTTTTATTTGTTTCTTCGTAAAAAAATGTCCATGTTTCAGTTCCGAAGAGGACAATCAGAAATATGTAACAAATCTTATTCTTGGAGTAAATCATATTATCCTTCATGTCTAGGTATGCTTCATCTTTATAAAGATACGCATGGGACGGGATAGCCTGGTGGTCAGAGTGATACGCTCGTGTTCTGCTGACCCGGATTCAAATCTTTTTCAAGAGCATTTTTCCTCTGGAATTAACATCAGTGCAGACTCCACTCTCAAAAAAAAATCCTTCGGATGAGACTATAAACCGAGGTACCGTGTGCGAAGGCACGCAGAACATCTTGCGCACACGTTAAAAGCCGTTCCGCTTTTCGGAAGAGTAGGCCTTTTTGTGCCGGTGGGAACGGATGACAAAATTGAAAAACTGCATACACACGGGGACTGAATGTAGAAAAGCACCTGAGTGCTTATTCAATTATCCTCGAAATAAAAGAATGAACAAATGAATAAATAAATAAGTACACGTAGATTTAGTTTGAGCTTTTGATTTTGTAATCAATTTTGTCTTCTTCAATGACCAAAAATATGTACAGTTACTTGAAATCCGAGACTTGGGTGTTTTTTAATTGTTAACGGTCTACTTGCACTTAATGCTGTTTTAGTTCTTTAGTTCTTTCGGGATGACAAACTTTACAAAAATGCATGTACACGGGGACTGGATGTATAAAAAATCCATGAGTGCTTATTCCATTATCCTCGAAATAAAGGATGTAAAACAAAAAGCACATGAGTGCTTATTTCATTATCCTCGAAATAAAAGAATAAATAAATAGATAAATAAAAAAATAAATATTAATAAAATTTCACCAGACTCTGATAACACAGCGTCTACTCTGAAATCTTTTCAGTAGATTCAGCTCGCGGTTTTTTTCCCTTTGACAGTGTAGGGAATCAATTCCCGTTAGACCCGAAACTTTTCCTCCATCTATTAGACCTTGAGTGGTGGTCTGGGTGCTAGTCTTTCGGATGAGACAATAAACCGAGGTCCCGTGTGTTACACAAAATTATTTAGCGCACGTAAAAGAACCCACGGCAGCAAGAGAGTTGTCCCTGGCAAAATTCTGTAGGAAAAAAAGCCACTCCGATAGGGAAACAAATACAGTTGCAGACAGAAAAAGACCAAAAAAGGGGAACGCTACTCTTGTGGCGACGCGCTCTCCCCGGGGAGAGCAGCCCGAATTTCACGCAGAGAAATCTGCCATGATTTAAGGTGATATAAATAAATAACTACAACTACACTGAAGACGTGCGTGTCCTCCGTTTATGTTGGCTGTGTGCCAAAGCATTGTTCTCAGCAAATACGTTTCATTGCTAATAGCTATGTGACCCTGAAAAAACGAGGGCTAACCGTCCATAAACCTATATCTAGGCATCTATAACTATCAGACAAGGGGTCTAGACCATGATATAGTATACGGCCATCAAACGCCACGATGATAGTCTTTTCTGAGATGAGAGAATATTATAAAAAAAATAATTTAAAAAGAAAAAAGGAAAGTCCAGTCAATGATACTTGAGATGGACAAACAGGCACACACACACACGCGCGCGAGCACGCTCGTGCGCGCGCGCACACACACACACACACACACACACACACACACACACACACACACACACACACACACACACGTGCGCGCCACCTCAACCGCCACCACCACCGCCACCACCACCACCAACACCAACACCAGCAACAACAATAATAGTAAGAACAACATGACCACTACGACCATCACCTTCAACAACAATATCAACAACAACAACAGCAATTACTACTCATACTACTACTGCTGCTGCTGCTGCTGCCACTACTACTACTACTACTGCTACTACCACTACTACTGCTGCTGCTGCTGCTGCTGGCTGCTGCTGCTGCTGCTGCTGCTGCTGCTGCTGCTGCTACTACTACGACGACGACGATGACTACTACTACTACTACTACTACTACTACTACTACTACTACTACTGCTACTACTACTACTACTACTACTACAAAACAAAGGAAACAACACAACACATCATCATCAAATTGGTTGTTAAAAGTTATGTAATTCTGTCTGTCTATCTGTCTGTCTGTCTGTCTCTCTGACCTCTCTCTCTCTCTCTCTCTCTCTCTCTCTCTCTCTCTCTCTCTCTCTCTATCTCTCTCTCTCTCTCTCTCTCTCTCTCTCTCTCTTCTGTCCGTCTCTCTCTGTCTGTCTGTCTGTCTGTCTCTCTCTCTCTCTCTCTCTCTCTCTCTCTCTCTCTCTCTCTCTCTCTCTCTCTCTCTCTCTCTGTAAAACGATTTTTTTTATTTCTCTTTCTGCTTGCTCACTTGTATATACGTGTGTGTGTGGTGTGTGTGTGTGTGTGTGTGTGTGTGTGTGTGTGTGTGTGTGTGTGTGTGTGTGTTGTGTGTGTGTGTGTGTGTGTGAGGGGAGAGAGAGAGAGAGAGAGTGTTTTGTAAATATGTACATGCGTGCTTGAATGTGTGTGTGTGTGCTTGATAGAGAGTATGTGAGTGTGGTTTTGTGTGTGTGTACGCGCGCGCGCGCGTGTGTGTGTGTGTGTGCGCGCGCGTTGTGTGTGTGTGTGTGTCCGCGCGCGCGCGCGTCTGTCTGTCTGTCTGCCTGTCTGCCTGTCTGTGTCTGCATCGGTGTGTCTAATATAAGAATAAACACGCGCGATTGCGCGTGCATGATTTCATTTCGTCCAGATTTGAATTCAGTGACAGGGCACATTATTGCAACTTCAGTATGAATTAGCAGTCTCTCCGTTTGCCTCGTAAAACAACCACAATCCGAAAAGTGGTCCAGATTTTAAGTTCTTTATGAGAGGCTATCAGATTTAATGACCAGCTTTAACAACATTCAATAGCGAGTTGTACTCTTTATGAGCTTTAAACATTTGGCGTTTGTGAACGCGTGCGCGGACACAAAAACACACACGCATGCCTCGCCCTTTCTTCCCAGTTTGACCCCAAAAAATCGAACTGAATGTCAAAGTCCTTCGGATGAGACTGTAAACCGAGGCCCCGTGTTCGAACGCATGCAGAACATCTTGCGCACACGTTAAATCCTGTTTCGCTTTTCGAAAGAAAAGGCATGACAAAATTCACAAAACTGCAGACACACAGGGACAAAATGTAAAAAAGTACAAAAGGACTTATTCCATTATCCTCTATATAAAAGAATAAAAGAAAAAGAAAAGAAAAAGAATGCACGCAGGCACACATATGTGCACAGTCTCTCTCTCTCTCTCTCTCTCCTCTCTCTCTCTCTCCCTCTCTCCCCCCCCCCCTCTCTCTCTCTCACACACAACACACACACGCGCGCGCGCGCGCGCGCGCGTGTGCATGCCCACCCTCACCTACGCACGCACGCACGCACGCACGCACGCACGCACGCACGCACACACGCATGCACACACGCACGCTTGTATTCAGAGAGAGAGAGAGGGAAAGAGAGAGAGCGTCTTGCTTATCCCAGTTTGATTAGTTAGTTGTCTTTGGTGGATTTGTTTTGTTTGTTCTTTTTTTTTGAGGGGGGGGGAGGATGGGGGGTGTGCGGGGGAAGGACAGTTGTTTTGTTTGGTTTTCTTTGTAGGGTGATTTTGTTGTTGTTGTTTGTTGATTTGGATTGTTTTAGCTTTTTTTTTAATTTTACTATGGGTTTGGGTGCGGGGTGTGGAGGGGGGGGGGTGGTGGTGTTCTCCAGTTGTTGAATGCATATCGACTTTCTGGCCTGTAGGCTACAAACTCCTTGTTTTCTGGTTTAAATAGAATTTATTCGTGAAAAGTGTCACCAAAATAGGCGCATACCTTGACAGGACAACAAGTAAACTTATAATAGTCCTGCCATATTCACATACACACGTTGTGACGGATGACTTCACATTGCAACAGATGACTGATACATGTTATAATATCACTGATAGTTGCATATCTTTCAAAGTGATTTGAACAAACTCCTTGGTCGACTTCTCAGTATGAATGAATGTCTTGGCCTCGTCCCCTGAATTTACCCCCCTCCCCCCCCCCCCCCCACCCGCCTATCTCTTGGGGGATGGGATAGTCTGGTGGTTAGAGTGATGCGCATCGCGCTCGTGATCTGCTGACCCGGGTTCAAATCTCGTTCAAGAAGATTTTTTTTCCTCTGGAGTTAACATCAGTGCCGACTCCACTCCTTCTAAAAGTACTTCGGATGAGACTATAAACCGAGATCCCGTGTGCAAACGCACGGAGAACGTCTTGCGCACACGTTAAAAACCCGTTCCGCTTTTTCGGAAGAGTAGGCCATTGTATGCTGGTGGGAACGGATGACAAAATTTCCAAAAATGGATACACACGGTAACTGGATGTAAAAAAATAAAAGCACACGAATGCTTCTTCCATCATCCTCGAAAAAAAAGATAAAATAAAATAGCATTATCTGCTGACCCAAATGCACTGCTGCTGATTCATCGTGACGGTTAACACGTCCCCCGAAACACCCTTTATTCTCATCCACCCCGACTCCCACCCATCCACCCAACTACATGAAGAAACCACCCCTTCATTCCCATCCACCCCCACCTCCCACCCACCCAACTCTCCCACCCATCTATCTACCCACCATCTTTCAGGTGCGCAATGCTCTCATATAAAATCTCCTATAATTTTTGTATCCTGCTAACATACCGAAATGTCTACTTTATACGACTTCTCTTCTTTTTCTTTTTTTTGGGGGGGAACTCCTCAAGGAGTTGTTTTCGGGGTACTTGCTCTGCATTATTCTTTATCTTTCCCGGGCAGTGTGTCGTGGGGAAGTTGAGGGCAAGACATATAGCACACACCTTTCTTGAAATGTTGCATGCTAACCTGGTTTTTGTTGTTTGTTTGTTGTTGGGTGGTGTGTTGTTGTTGTTGTTTTTTTTGGGGGGGCGTTGTTATTTTTTAAGTTACGAGAAGAAATTGGATATCAGGAGGGAGTGGGACAGTAAAGAGATGAGGAAGGAGGAGGGAGGAAAGAGAGAGGAGAGAGAGAGAGGGGGGGGGGGAGAAGGAGAGAGGGAAAGAGAAAGAGAGAGGGAGGGAGGAAAGAGAGAGGGAGAGAGAGAGAGAGAGAGAGAGGGAGAGAGAGTGAGAGAGAGGGGAAAAGGAGAGAGAGGAAAGAGAGAGAAAGAGAGGAAAGAGAGAGGGAGAGAGAGAGAGAGGGAAAAGGAGAAAGAGGAAAGAGAAAGAGAGGAAAGAGAGAGGGAGAGGAGAGAGAGAGAGGAAAAAGGGAGATGAAAGAGAGAAGATGAGTAAAGAGAGAGAGGAAAGAGAGAACTCGAACTCGAATAATTTATTCACAAAAGGCCATTGGCCCATAGAGGAATGAGAGGAGAGGAGAGAGAGGGAGGAGAGAGAGAGAGAGAGAGAGAGAGAGGGGAGGAGAAGAGAGAGAGAGGAGGAGAGAGAGAGAGAGAGAGAGAGAGAGAGAGAAAAAGAGAGAGGGAGAAAGAGAGAGAGGAAAGAGAGAGAGTGAAAGGGGAAAGAGGAAAGGAAAGAGAGAGAGGAAAAGAGAGAGGGGGAAAGAGAAAGGAAAAGAGATGAAAGAGAGAGGAGGGGGGAAAGAGAGAGAGGGGAAAAAAGAGAGAAAAAGAGGAAAAGAGAAAGAGAGAGGAAAGGGGAAGAGGGGAAAAAGAGGAGAGAAAGGGAGAAAGAGAGAGAGAGAGGAAAGAGAGAGAGAGAGGAAAAGAGAGAGAGGAAAGAGAGGGGAAAGAGAGAGAGGGGAAAGAGAGAGAGAGGAAAGAGAGAGAGAGAGAGGAAAGAGAGGAGAGAGAAGAGAGAGAGAGAGAGAGGGAGAGAGAGAGAGAGAGGAGGAAGAGAAGGAGAGAGAGGAGAAGAGGAAGAGAGAGGAAAGAGAGAGAAGAGAGGAGAAAGGAAAGAGAGAGAAAGGAAAGAGAGAGAGGAAGAAGAGAGGAAAGAGAGAGGAGAGAGAGGAAAGAAGAGAGAGAGGTGAAAGAGAGAGAGAGAGAGGAAAGAGAGAGAGGAAAGAGAGAAGAGAGGAAAGTGAGAGGAAAGAGAGAGAGAGGAAAGAGATGAGAGAGAGAGGAAAGAGGGAGAGGAGAGAGAGAGAGAAGAGAGAGAAGGAGAAGAGAGAGGAGGGAGGAAAGAGAGAGAGGGAGAGAGAGAGGAAGGAAAGAGAGAGAGGAAAGAGAAGAGAGAGGAAAGAGAGAGAGAGAGGAAAGAGAGAGAGGAAAGAGAGAGAAGAGAGGGGGAAAAGAGAGAGAAGAGAAAGGAAAGAGAGGAGGAAGAAGAGAGGAGGAAAAGGAGAGGAGGAAAGGAGGAGAGAGAAAGAGAGAGAGAAGAGGAAGAGGAAAGAGAGAGAGAAGAGAGAGAGAGAGAGGGGAAAGAGAGGAGAGAGAAAGAGAGAGAGGAGGAGAGAGAGAAAAGGGAGAAGAGAGAGGGGAAAGAAGAGAGAGAGATAGAGGAGGAAGAGAGAGGAAAAGAGGAGGAGGAAGGGGAGAGAGAGAGAAGAGAAGAGAGAGGGAGGAAGAGAGAGGAGGGAGGAAAGAGAGAGAAGAGAAGAGGGAAAGAGAGAGGAGGAAGAGGGAAAGAGAGAGAGAGGAAAGAGAGAGAGAGAGAGGGAAAGAGAGAGAGAGAGGAAAGGAAGAGAGAGAGAGGAAGAGAGAGAGAGAGAGAGAGAGAAAGGAAGAGAAGAGAAGAGAGGGGAAAGAGAGAGAGAGGAGAAAGAGAGAGAGGAAAAAAGAGGAAAGAGGAGGAGAGGAGGAAAGAGAGAGAGAAAAGAGAGAGGAAAGAGAAAGAGAGGAAAGAAGAGAGAAAAAAGAGAGGAAGAGAGAGAGAGAGAAAGAGAGAGAGAGGGGGAAAGAGAGAGAGAGGGGAAAGAGAGGAGAAGAGAAGAGAGAGAGAGAAGAAAGGAGAGGAAGAGAGAGAGAGGGGAAAGAGAGAGAGAGAAGAGAGAGAGAGAGAGAGGAAAGAGAGAGAGGAGAAGAGAGAGAGAGGAAAGAGAGAGAAGAAGAGAGAGAGAGGAAAGAAGAGAGAGAGGAAAGAAGAGAGAGAGGAAAGAGAGAGAGGGAAAGAGAGAGAGAGGAAAAGAGAGGAAAGAGAGAGAGAGAGAGAAGGAGGGGAGGATCCTCCTGCCCTCCTCGCGCCCGCTCCTCCGCCCGGGCGCCGCGTCCCTCTCGCTCCCGCTCTTCGCCCCTGCCGCGCCCCCTTCCCCTCCCTTCCCTCTTCCCCTCTCTCCCCTCCCTCTCCTCCCTCTCCCCTTCCCTCCTTGTTCCTCTTTCTTTTGCTGGGGGGGGGAGAAGAAGATGGTTAAAGCAAGAGGAATGAGATAAAGGGGGATAGAGAGGCGGGGCGAAGCGGAGGGGAATTCGGGGAAATGGAATGTCTTGGGGTGGATGTAGAGTGGAGGAAGTCGAGGAAGAAGAAAGGAAAAAGAAAGTAAAAAAAAGGAGAAAGAGAGGGAAGAGGAAGAGAGGAGAGGAAGAGAGAGGGGAAGAGAGGGGGTAAAGATGAGGGAGAGAGAGGGGAAAAGAGAGAGAAAAGAAGAGAGGAACGAGAGAGAGGGGAGGAAAAGAGAGGGGGGAAGAGGAGAGGGGGGGGGGAGGAGAGCGGGGGAGGGGGGGGGAGGGGGGGGAGGGGAAGAGGAGAGAGGAAAGGAGAGGGAGGGGGGGGGGGAAAGTGGGGGGGGGAAAAGGGGAGGGAGGGGGAGGAGAGAGGGGGAAAGAGAGAGGGGGGGGGGGAATGGGGGGGGGGGGAGAAGAAGGCGAGAGGGAAGAGAGCGGGGGAAAGGGAGAGAGGAAAAGAGGGAGGAGGGAAAGAAGAGGAGAAAGGGGAGGGGAGAGCCATCCTGATCCCTTTTTTTTTTGGGGTTTTTCCCTCTCTCTGCCCCCCTCTCCTCCCTCTCCTCTTTTCCGCGTCCCCTCTCTCTCTTCCCTCTCTCTCGTTTTCCCGCTCTCTCTCTCTTCCCTCTCCTTTTTTTCCCTCCTTTTCCCTCTCTCTCCCCCCCCTTCTCTCTCCCCTCACTCCCTTCCCTCTCTCTCTTCCTCTCTCCCTTCCCTCTCCCCCTTTCCCCTTCTCTCATTCCCTCTCTCTCTTTTTCCCCCCTCTCTTCCCTCGCCTCCCGTCCTCCTTCCCTCCTCCCCTGCCCTCTCTCGCTTTCTCCCTCTCCCCTTTTCCCTCTCCTTTTCTTTCCCTCTCGCTCTCTCTCCTTCTCCCCCCCCTGCTGTCCCTCTCTCCCTCCCTCTCTCCCCTTCCCGCTCTCTTGCGTCCTCGCGCTCTCCGCCCGCCTCCTGCCCCGTCCTCTTTTCCCTCACCCCCCCCTCCTCCCCCCCCCTTCCCTTTTTCCTCTCTCTCTTTTCCCCTCTTTCCCTCCCCCTCCCCCCCCCCCCTTCCTCTCCCCCTTTTTTCCCTCCCCTTCCCCTCCTCTTTTCCCTCACCCCGTCCCCCTCGCCCTCCCGCTTCCTTCCCGCCTCCTTTCCCCCTCCCTCGGGCCCCCCTCTCTTGTGCCCCCTCGTTTTCCCCGCTCTCTCCCCTCTCCTTCCCCTTCCGTTTCCCCTCGCCCTCGTCGGTTCCCTCTCCTCTCCGTCCCTCTCCTCCCTCTCCCCTCCTCTCTCCTCTCCCCCCTCTTCCCCCCGGGCCCCCGCTTTTCCCCCCTCCTCCCCCCCTCTCTTTTTCCCTCTCTCTCTCTCCCCCCCTCTTCCCCCGCTTTCCCCTTGCCCCCCCCCCCCCCCCCCCGGGGTGCCCTTTTTCCCCCCGGCTCCCCCTCCCCCTCCTCCCTCTCTCTTTTCCCCCCCCTCCCCTTTCCCTCCTCCCTGCCTCTCCTCTCTTCCCCGCCTCCGGGCCCCCTCTCTCTCTCTTCCCTCTCTCCTCCCCCCCTTCGTTTCCCTTTCCTCCCCTTCCCCGCTCTCCCCCTTTCTCTCCCCCTCCTCTCTTTCCCCTCTCCCTCTCTCTTCCCCTCCTCTTTCTCCTCCCCCTTTTTCCTCTTCCTTCCCTCTTGCCCTCCTCTCTTTCCCTCCTCCTCTCTTCCCTCGCGCGTCCCCCCTTTCCCCCTCCCCTCCCCTTTCCCGAGAGAAAAGATAGAAAGAGAGCGAGGAAGCAGAAAAAAGGAAAAGAGAGAGGAAAAGTTAGAGAGAAAGAGGAGAAAGAGCAAGAGAGGAGGAAAGAGAGGGGGGAAGAGGAAGATAGGAAAAGAGAAGGAAAAGAGGGAAGAGAGTCAAGAAAAAAGTAAAACAATGACAAGGAACCCAAAAGGATAAGAAAAATGAAAGAAGAGAAAGAGGAAAGAGAGGAGGGAAAGAGAGGAGCGGAATCAGAGAGAGAGGAAAGAGAGAGAGAGGAAAGAGAAGGTAGGGAGGAGGAAGGAAGAGTAGAAAGGAAAGAGAGAAAAGAAAGGAGAGAAGAGAGAGAGAGGAAAGAGAGAGAGGGAAGAGAGAGAAGGAAAGTGAGGGAAGGAAAGAGAGGAGGAAGAGAGGGGAGAGGAAAGAGAGAGAGGAAAAGAGAGACAGGAGAGGAAAGTAAGAGAGGGAAGAGAGAGGAGGAAAGCAAGAGAGAAGCACCAGAGAGGGGGAGACTACGGACGTTACAGAGGAAACGGGCACGACAGAGGGAGAAAGCAGAGGACAGGGCCGACAGCCCTCGCACCAGGGCAACACGAGACGCATCTTCAGACAAGGAAGAGCAGTAGAGTGGGGAAAGGGAGATAGGTATAAGCGAGAACTGGACTAGAGGACGGGGAAAGAGAGAGTCGAAGGTGGAAATGAATCGGAGAGCCGGATGAGATGGCCGAACGTCGGCGTAGCATCGAGGCTGTGGCTCGAGAGGGTAAAGGTGGAGAGTTGTGAGAGAAGTGGAGAGTAGCGAGGTAGAAGAGGGAAAGAGGAGCAGGAAAGGAGAGAGAGAGGAAATGAGAGAGAGGATAGAGGAGAGAGCAGAGAGGAAAGACGAGGGGAAGAGGAGAGAGGAGGGAGGGGGAAGAAGGAGAGGGAACAGAGAGAGAGAGGAAAGCAGCGAGGAGGACGGAAAGACGAGAGATGAGAGGAAGAGAGAGTAGGAGACAGTAGACCAGGTGAAAGAGAGAGCGCAGGAAAGAGAGAGAGGGATAATCGTAGTATAGAGAGGAAATGAGAGAGAGAGGGAGAGGGAAAGATAGAGAGAGAAAGCAAGATAGGACGAGTACGACGAGAGAGAGAGAGAGGATCAAGAGAGAGACGGAGGCAAGATGGCCGAGTGGGAAAGAGCGGATGGGATGAGGATGAAGAGACGAGAGACCTAAAGACGCAGAGAGGAAAGAGACGATGACGGAAGAGAGATTTCGAGAAGAGGAAGAGGAGACATAGAGAGCGGAAGAGAGATGCGGCTGGGAAGAAGCGACGGCTGAAGCAGGAAGGTGCAGGACGACAGCGACGATGATGAGCAGGGACTGCGCTCGCCGTGCGCGTCCGGCATCTCGAGCTCAGGGACTGTCTGAGTCTCCTGGGCCGCTCCTGGGACCGCTCTCTTCTGGTTACCTGCCTGTCTCGAGCCCGGGGCTCGCTGCGTGGCGTTCCCTCCGTTCGGCACGCCTGGCCCCGCTCCGCGGCCGGGCTCGCTGACTCGACTCTGTGCCTTCCGTCCCTCGCGGCGCGGACCCCTCGCTGCCCTACCGCGGCCGCTCAGCTGGCCGGCTCCCCTCTCCTTGTCCGCGCTTTGGCCGGATGACTGCGTTGCTTTGCGTCTCTGAATCCACCGGCTCTTGGAGCCCCGCTCGCTGCTCTGCCTGCTCGTCGTGCCTCTCTTCTCTCGCTCTAGCCCTTCCGACATGTAGCCCCTCTCGGTCGCTCCCCTGCGCTCTCCTCCTCTCTGTGCCTCCCTCTTCCCCTCTCTCTCCTACCCTCACCTCTACTCTCAGCCTCGCTCTGTGTCTCCCGCTCTCTTGCTCGCCGCTTTCCCTTTGCCCTGCTCTCTGCCCCTCTCGTCCTTCCCCCGTCTCCTCCTCTCTCCTCCTCTTCTCGCTTCCCTCGCCTCTCTTGCTCCTCCTCTCGCTGTCCTCCCTCCTCTCTCCTCCTCCCCTCTACTTCCCTTTCCCTCTCCCCTGTCCTCCGCTCTTCTGCTCTCTTCCCCCTTCCTCCTTCCCCTCTGCTTCCCCCCTTTTCTCTCCCTCCCCCTTTCCCCCCCTCTCTTTTTTCCCCTCTCTCTCCCTCGGCTGTCCCTTCTCCTCCCGACTCTGGGGGTGGCGATCTCGCTCGCGCTGGACCGTCGACGCCCCGACCTCGAGCCTCTCACTGCCCCTGCGACCGGGCTCTCTGGCCCCCCCTTCCTGCCCCAGCCGGACGCGTAGCTCGCCCGGGGGGCGCCGCGGGTGCGGCGGGCCCCCTTTCTACTTTCGGGGAGACCGGCCTCTCGACGGGGCGTCGGTGGGGGGTCCCCCGCGCCCAGAGCTAGGAAGCCGGACGGAGGTGGGGCCCGGGCCGCAGACGCTGGACGCGGCGCCCTGAGGAGGCCCGACGAGGGACGTTCCCCTTTCAGAGGTTACCGGTCCGAGAGGGTGCGGCGGCGGGGGTGGACGCAGGCGGCGGGCGGCGGGGCCCCGTCGGCGCTCGCGGAGGGTCCAGGACGGCCGCGCGGCGTCCGCGATGTACCTCTCTAGCCCCTCGAACTTCGCGCCTTTCCTTCCCGCGGCTCTCCCGCCGCGCTCCCCCGCTTCGCTTTTCCTTTCCCGGGGGCCCCGGCTTTGGGGGTCCTCTCGTCTCCCGCCCCGGCGGCGGGGCCTCGCCCTCCGGGGGGCCGTGGCTCCGGCGCTTCCTTTCTTTTTCCTTCGCTCTTCCGCGGGGCCCCATTTTTTACTTTTGGGCGTGCGGATGGGGGAAGGGGGCCCCCCCATCGGGCCCTGCGCCGCTCGCTGGCCCCGCGCCTCCCCCTGTTCTGGGCCCTCCTCCCGTTCCCTCGCTCTTGGCGCCCCCTCCTCTCCCCCCGCTCCTTCCCTCTCTCTCTTTCCCCCTCGTCTGCCCTCCCTTTTCCCCGTTTTCCCTCTCCGCCCTCCTCCCGCCCATCCCTCTCCGTCCCTCTCTCTCTCTCCCCCCGCCTGCCCTCTCGCGTCCGCCCTCACCCCTCCGCTCGCCCCGGCCATCGCGTCTTGCTCCCCTCTTCCCGGGCGCGCGTCCTCTCGCCTCCTCCTTTCCGCGCCCCCTTTGGGTCCCTCTCTCCTCCCCCCTTTTTGCCTCACTCCCTCCCCTGCGCCCCGCCCGCTCGCCTCCCTCGCTCCTCTCCCCCGTCGGTCCGCCCCCGCTGTTTTTCCTCCAGCGCTCCGCCCCCACCTCATCCCCTCTCGTTCCTCGCCCGCTGGTCCTCCGCGCCCCTCCCGTCTTTCCCGTCTCTCCCCCGGCGGCCCTCCTCTCCCGCCCTCTTTGGCCCGTCCCTCTCCCCCTCTCTCTTCCCTCTCCCTCTCTGCCTCGCCTTTTCCCCCCTTTCCTCTCGCCTTCCCCCTGGTTTTTCCCTCTCTCTCGCGCTCCCCTCGCCGGCCCTCGCTCGCGCCTTCCTCTCTCGCTTCCCTCTCTCTCTTCCCTCTCCAGCCTCTCCTCTCTCTCTCTCCCGCTCCTTTTCCCTGCCTCTCTCTTCCCTCCTCTCTTTCCCCCTCGCTTTCCTCCTCTCCCCTCTCCGCCTCTCTCTTCCCCGCCTCTTTCCCTCTCGCTCTCTCCCCTCTCTCTCTCTCTGCCCCCGCTCTCTCGTCCCGCTCTCTCTGCCCTCGGGTCTCTTTTCCCTCTCGGCTGCGCGGGGGCCCTCTCTCTCGGCTCTTCCCTCTCTCTCTTTCCCCTCTCTCTGCCGCTCTCCTTTCCCTCCTCTCCGCTCCGTCCCTCTCTCTCCCTGCTCTCTGGTCCCTTCGCTGTCCCTCTTCCGCCCCTCCGCTCCTCCTCTCGGTTCCCTCTCCCCCTCAAAAAAAGGGGGGGGGGGGGAAAGAGAGAGGAGAAAGAGAGAGAGGGAGAGCGATAGAGGACGAGACAAGAGCGGCAGGTGAGAACATCGATCGAGACATGGATGCGCCGAGAGAGTACCGTTCAGCCGAGCGGCGGACGCAGGCGACCGCAGAGGGTCAACGAGCCAGCAGAGGAACAGGAAGGGGCGAACGCGCGAGACGTAGTCTCCGACGGTCAGGCAAGCGCTCAGGGATACTCCATCACGCGACTAGACGAACACTCCTCGCACCTGCGGGTCAGCGTCCGAATGCGCGAGCAGCCGTGAGAGGTATGAAGAGCAGAGAGACGTCGTCAAATGAGCGTGAGCGCGGCTCCGAGGGTAGCGCATTGACAGCACGAGCGGCTTCCTCTCCTGCGTCCTCCGGTCAGCTCGCTTGGAACTCGGGACTGCGGGCGACAGGGCGGCATCTCTAGATATGCCCCTAGCTTAGTTCCCTCGCTGCGTCTAGCCCACTCTCCCCGGTCATCTGAGAGACCTTCGACGTGCGAGAATCGTGAGCTGCAGCCTGCATAGAGAGAGCACGCAACACGAGAGAGCAGGCTCGAACGCAGAGGCAGGGACACGTCTGGGAAGATTCAGGGCAAAAGATGAGAGCGGGTACGCGAGGGCAAGTAGCGGCGGACTACAGCAAGGCACGACTCGTACCGAGAGCGAGATCCCTGACTCGACATCAGGCACTCGCACCGAGACGGAGAGGTGCCTCTAAGGCAAACGCGAGCAGACCATGTGCACGAGGCGGAAATGAGTGAGAGCGGGCCGAGAAACAGGAGGCGAGGTACCTCAGCCTCAGGAGTTCCCGTCGCGAGGCGAGCTACTGGACGACGAGAAGCGTCGCGGTACGACCGAGACGAGAGCGACATGCCGCAGGTACGGAATCAGAGCGCGTACCGCACAGCCGAGCCACATCGGTCCGTCTGAGTCGCGGCCGAACGGCGGCCGCGTACGCATGCCAGGATAGAGATACGGAAATCGAAGCCAGAGGAACCGCATGCGAGCAGGACTGAGATCGATAGCGGACGGTCGGCACAAGCGCCATGAGCAGAGAGGCCAAGAGAGGCGGACTGACGACCCGGTGGGCACGCAGGAGCTGGCTAAGCTCCGCGAGGCGGGCGATCTTCGCTCCTCTCCTCTCCTTCTCTTCCTCTCCCTCTCCTTCCCGCTTCCTTCCCTCTTTCCCTCTTTCCCCTCTCTCTTCCCTCGCCGCTCTCGCCGCTCTCCTCTCTTCCCCTCTCTTTCTCGTCCTCTCGACTCTCTGTCCCGCTCTCTCTTCCCTCCTGCTCGCTCTCTCCCTCTGCCTCCTCTGTCCCTCTTCGCTCTCCTTCCCTCTTCCCTCTCTCGCTTTCCCCTCTCTCCCTGCTCCTCTCTCCGCTCTCTTCCCCGTCCTGCTTCCCCCCTCTCCCCGCTCTCTCGTGCCCCCTCTCGCCCTCTCTCCGCGATCCCGCTCTCTCTTCCCTCTCGTCGTCTCCGCGGTCCCTTCCCTGCGCGACGCGTCCCCGCTCCGTCGTCGCCGTCCTGCTCCGCTCTCCGATCCCTCTGCTCTAGTCCCCTCTCAAGGCGCTCGCTCGCCTGCCTGCCGGCGCGGCTTGCCTCTCCTCGTCGCCCTCTCTCGCGTTACCCTCTCGTCTCTCTGACGGCTCCCCTTCCTTCGCCCTCCCGCTCGCTACGCTCAGCCCGCATCTCGCTCCCTCGCTACTTCTCGTGTCAGCTTCTCTCATGCCGTTCCGCGCGTCTCGCGCGTCCGCAAGCGCGCGATCCTGACCGCTGGCCCCTCTCTGGCCGCTTGCTCGCGTCCTCTCGCGCTCGCCTCAGTGCTCGGTTCGCACGCTCTCTCTGTTACCTCAGCTCCGTGCCCTCTCCTCGCGTCGCCACGCCGCTGGAGGATTCGCTGCCCGCCGTGCCCCGCTCTGCCCTCCGTTCGCTGCATGCCTGTCGCCCTCCCTCGCTCCCTCGCGCTGCACGCGGATGGGCCCTCTCCGGCCAGACGTCGTCCGTCCACTATCCGTCTTGCCCTCGCTCTGCTCTCACGCGTGCCCTCCTCTCCCTCGCTCTGCGCAAGGCTGCTGCGCGCTCTCTCGCGCTGCCTCCGTCGTCTGCGCACTCGCTAGCTCTGCCCGCGTCCTCTCGCGACGCCCTGCATCTCAGCGCCGCGGAGGTCATCTCCGCTCGCGACGCGTACGTGCTCTCCCGAGCCGGGATCAGCGACGCGTCTCCAGCTCTCATCGTCGGCATGGGCGTCACTCCCTCCACGTTGCCCACCTCGTCGCTCCTCCCTGCTCTCTCTCTGCCGCTCGTCTCGGCCTCTCAGCTACCGCCTGCTCTTCCCGCGCTCGCGTGCCCGCCTCGCCGGTTGCCCGGCTGCCTCGTCCTCTGCGCCTCCTCTCGCTCGCTGTCCCTCGCTCGTCTCTGCGGCCCCTCTCTCGCTGGCCCGGGTCTGTCCGCTCAGGGATCCCTGCGCTCTCCTGTGTGTCCGCTCGCGGCCTCTGTGCCCTCTCGGCGGTCCCTCCTGCGGCCCCGTCTCTGCGCCCTCGTACCCTCCGCCCTGCAGCCGCCCTCTCACGTGTGGGCCCGCGCTCGCGCTGTCCCTCCGCCCGCGCCTCCCCATCCCTTTTTTTACCCTGCCTCATTTGGATGTTTCCCGTCCTCACTCCTCGTTGTACCCAGCTCGCTCCTGCGCGCGCTACCTCTCTTCGCGCGGTTGGTTGTTTGCGTGCCTCTCGCTCCCCGTCGTTCCGTCGAAACCAGACCCAAACGAAAAAAACAAAACCCACAGAAGAAGGAACAACCCACTAACACCTTTCATTAAGTCTGACTCAGTGCTACCCTCTCCCCTTGAGCCCACACATGATCGCAATCTCCCAACCAACCCCCGGTTGGCATGCTCTTCCCACCCAGCCATCCCCCACAGCACGGAAAGGAGGAAGGGGGCAAAAAGAGCGGAGGACCGGGCAGAGGAAAGCCGGAGGAAACGGGAGGAGAGGATGAGGAGGGAAGGCGAGAGGAAAGGAGAGAGAGGAAAGGGGGCAGAGGAAAGAGAGGAGGAATGGAGCGAGGAAGAGCAGGAGGGATACGAGAGAGGAAGAAAAGGGGGAAAGTAGAGAGAGGAAGAGAGAGGAGGAAAGATGAGAGGAGAGAGGAACAGATGAGAGGAGGAAAGAGAGAGATGAGGAAAGAGGCGAGAGGGGGAAAAGGGAAGAGAAAAAAAGGGGAAGGGGAAGAGGGGGAGGAGGGAGCGGCGAGTCCGGGGGGAAAGTCAGAGAGAGAAAAGAGGGGAAGAAAGAAGGCAAGGGGGAAGAGACGAAGAGGGGGGAAAAGGAGGAGAAAAAACGAGAAGAAGCAGGGGTGGAGGAGGGGGCGGGGGGAAGGAGATAGAGGAGGGGGAAGAGAGAGAAGGAAGGGAGAGGGTGAGGGGTGGGAGGGGGGGAGGAGAGGGGGGAAGGAAGTTTTCCGTTAAATTTCGATTTTTTTTATTTTTAAAGGTATGATTGTTGTGTCTTAAAATGATAGTTATCCTCATGTGGACTGGCTGGCTCACTGGAGATCAGAAGTGCTCCCAGGGTCTGAAACCTTCTCTGTGGAAACTTGATCTTCTCCCTTTCCTTCACCAGGTGGGCTGGCTGGCTGCCAATACACAGACTGAAAAATCTCAAGACAAGCGATTCCGAATCTGACAATGCCTACTGGCTTTGCGTGGGGTGGGGGTGGGGGGAGGGGTTGGATAGCCTAGTGGTTAGAACATTGTGCTCGCAATCTGACGACCCGGGTTCGATTCCCGTTGAAGGGGGATATTTTCCCCCTAAAGTTAACATCAGTGCAGACTCCACTCCCCCCAAAAGTCTTTCGGATGAGACTACTATAAACCGAGGTCCCGTGTGCGAACGCACGCAGAACATCTTGCGCACACGTTAAATCGCTTTTCGGAAGAGTAGGCCATTGTGTGCCGGTGGGAACAGATGACAGAATTTACAAAACTGGGGGACTAGATGTTTAAAAAAAAAAGCATATAAGTGCTTATTTCATTGTCCTCGATATAAAAGAATAAAAATAAATAAATAAAATAAAGTGTGCGATTGGGGGGTAAAACAGTGGGTTTACCTGGGGAAAGTTAGGGAGCACTCGTTTTACGGTTGCATCCTCGATTGAGTGTTTGTTTATGTGATTTCTTTTTTATTGCCGTTATTTTGAGTCGCGTTTTCATCTGCGTTAATTTAGTATGATGTGCTAAGAATTTTAGAAATAATTAATTAATTAATAATAATAATAATAATAATATTTGGAATTTATATAGCGCTGAATCTTGTAAAAACAAACAAATCGAAGCGCTTGCACTCAAATCATTTACACGCATGCAACTCTCCTTTAACATAATGAACACTACATTATAATACGGTTGGACCGGAGTTGCGCAGTCGGAGGTCTTAATCTAGTTAGGGACCAAAATCATTTAAGGACACCTTATACGACTAAGAGACTTAAGGACTGGTGATGCTTTATGGTTAAGGATGTAGCCGTATCAACTTTTCCCCCTTTTTTCTTTTCTTTCTTCATTTATTTTTTATTTGTTTGCCCTCTTCGTGTAACTTTGTTGCAAAAGTGTTTCATGGTAAGTTCTCAAACGTAGATGTATCGGAGTTTTCTTTTCTCATTTTGCAAAACAAAACAAAAACATAAAAAGTTTGTTCAGCCAACTTTGTGAGTTTATTTGATTTATTTCTATTTTCGTTTCTGTGCGTTTCAAGTTGTTTTGCTAATTTCCCCGTCTCTGTCTCAGTTCGCGTTGACCTCTGAGTTATAGCTGATTTTGTTTATCTCCATCTTTGAGTTGAGGTCAGTTTGGCCTTGTGTTAGGTGTTATTTTGTTTATGTCTCTGTTTTATTGAGTTCTGTGTGACCTTCTCGATGTTTTGTTATTATTGTTGTTGTTGTTTGGCTTTTTCGGTCTTTTGTTACGGTTTAGAGTGAAAAACGTGTTTTGTGTTGCTTTGTTGTTGTTATATTTTGTTTGATGTTGTTTTGGAGAATGTCTTTATTTTGTAGCTCAGTGAGGCTTAAAGGGTTTTCATTGCTTTGGTTTGGTTTTGAGTAGGTTTTATTGTTGGGGAGGGGGGGCGGCGGTTCTTGTGTGTGTGTGTGTGTGTGTGTGTGTGTGTGTGTGTGTGTGTGTGTGTGTGTGTGTGTGTGTGTGTGTGTGTGTGTGTGTGTGTGTGTGTTTAGCGAGTTCCTTGGTGTATTTTTGGGGGGTCTTTTTATGTCCGTCTTTATTTCAGTTATGGGGACGGGATAGCTCAGTGGTCGGAGCACTCGCTTTCCCCCAGCCAAGTTAAGCAGCGTCGAGCGTGGTTACCAGTTGGATGGGTAACCGTTTGCGCGCCTTGGCTTCAGTACAGTTCCCCCAGTTCACCCAGCTGTAAATGGGTACCTGCCCTCTTTAGGGTCAGGGAAGGTAAAGCAGCGAGGGAGAGGAGATGGGCGCCGCCCTCAATATGCTGGCCCTAGAGAAGTGAGGTCTCTGACGCCTCGCTCCCCTACGACCTTATAGGTTATGGGACTCCTTTACCTTTACCTTTATTTCAGTTACATTTGGCTCTGTTTCTTCTGTATTCTTTTTGTTTAGTTCCTTCTTGTTGTTATTAAGTTGAGTGCGACTACCTGCATGTTTTGGAGTTCTTTTGTCCATTTCTGTCTTCGTTTCAGTCGAGTTTAAAACTGTATGTTTTGTGTTGAATTGTTAATGTCTGTCTTTGTTTATTGATGTCCGTGGGGTTTCTAGATTGTTTGCTGTTGGTTGTTATTGTTGTTGTTCCTTGGCTAGATTTCCGAGGGCTACCCAAATGGTGAGATTCTGCGTATACAACAGTTTTAGCTCACAAAGAAGGTAGCCGCATTCCGACTTCGGGGATGAGGTCATGGTGACCTCACGTGTGTTGTTTTGGGTTTTGTTTGGGGTTTTTTTGAGGGGGGGGGGGGGGGGGGCTATTTTGTTTATGTCAGTCTTTGATTAAGTTCAGTGAAAACTGTGTGTTTTTTGTGTTGCTTTGTTTATATAATTATGTCTTTGTTTTTGTTTTAGTTCAGTCAGACCTTTTTGGGTGTTTAGGGCTATTTGTGTACGTCTCTTATTTTTGGTTCGACTTTTGTTTTTTTTCTCCGAGTTGTTTTATTTTTGTGTGTATTATCGAGTTCAGTGTGACTTTCTGTATGTTTCAGGTCATTTTGATGCTGTTGGAGGGTTTTTTCCCGTCTGGGTTTTCAGTTTAGTGTGATCTGTGTGTTTCGTGTTACTTTGTCTTTGTTTTATTGAGTCCTGTGTGTTTCGGGCCGAATTTATGTGCATTTTTGTCTAACCTTGTGTTTGGTGTTTCTTTGCTTTATTCTGTTCATTGTGAACGCTTGTGTGTTTTGGTAACAGCGGATATTTATAGAGTGCGTTCTTTCCTCTTTTCAGAGGTAGCACAAAGTGCTTTTCATGACAAATGTAAACCCCCAAAAAACCAACCCTACAACCATACAGACAGACATCATTCTCTAATACACGCATACCCATGACAAACATTTTGTATTCGTTCCTCTCTTTGTTCTGCCGACACTGAATCTCTGTTGCATGTGTTGGCTTCGGCTCAAGTTCAGTGTGACCTTGTGTTTCTTTGTCTTGCTTTCGTTTATTTAAGCGCTTGATTTGTCTCTGCAAGATAGAGCGCTATATAAACTCCATTTGTTATTATTATTTTTTTTTATTTACTGGGTTCAGTTTGTACCTTCTGAGGGTTATTTGAGCAACGTATACCGTGTAGCGACTTGGAATTGTTACGGTTTTGTAGAGTCTGTCTGCCCGAGTTTTGTGTCTGTATCTGTCCATGAAAATGTTTCATGATGTTCTTCCGTTTGAAGTAATTATTTGTGTCTACTGAAGGGGGGGGGGGGGGAAGTTTTGTTTCACGTGCTCGAATGTGCTTCTTGCTTTGTGTTTATTTACCAGTAAGAAGCTTTCCCACTTCAGGGATGTATAATGGTTACGATCGCGTTTCCGTAACCCACCGAACACCGACATGACTACGGAATCTTTAACGTGCATAAATGATCTCCTGTATGTGTATAACCACAAAAGGAATTACGGCACTGGCAGGTCTGCACTACAAGTTGACCTGGGAGATCTTTAAAAATCCCTCACCCTTAACTTACCAGACACCGCCGAGATTCGAACCCACGACTTCATGGACCCAAGGATTTGAAGCCAAACGGTCTTCATCCTTTGGCTATAGCGTCCGCCGTATTGCATTGTATACCGCTTAAAGTCACGGCAGAGTTGTCTGCGTGAAAATCGGGCTGCTCTCCCCGGGGAGAGTGCGTCGTCGCCACAAGAGCAGCGCCACCCATTATTTTTCATTTTCTGTCTGCATAAGATTCTCTATCAGAGTGGCTTTTTTTCTACATAATTTTGCCAAGGACCACTCTTGTTGCCGTGGGTCTTTTTCGTGCATTAAATGCCTGCTGCACAAGGGGACATGGGTTTATGGACTCATCCGAAAGACAAGTACCCAGACCACACGGAGTCTAGGGGATGGGGGAAAAGTTTCGGACACAAACGGGGATCAAACTACCTCACACTTCGAATGCACACATTTCGCTTTCTAAGCAGGTGCGTTACCTCAAGACCACCGTGTAGTCTAGTGTAGCAGAATGCAGTGTAAAGCGGTAACGTAATGCGAATAGTGCAATGCAGTGTAATGTAATGCAGTGTAGTGTAATGCAGTGTAGTATAATGCTGTGTAATGCAGTGTAGTATAATGCAGTGTAGTGTAATGCAGTGTAGTGTAGCGTAATGCTGTGTAATGCAGTGTTAGTGCAATGCAGTGAAGTGTAGTATAATGCTGTGTAATGCAGTGCAGTGTAGTATAATGCTGTGTAATGCAGTGTAGTGTAGCATAATGCTGTGTAATGCAGTGTAGTACAATGCTGTATAATGCAGTGTAGTGTAGTATAATGCAGTGTAATGTAGTATAATGCTGTGTAATGCAGTGTAGTGTAATGCAGTGTAGAGTAGCATAATGCTGTGTAGTGTAATGCAGTGTAGTATAGTATAATGCTGTGTAATGCAGTGTAGTGTAATGCAGTATAATGCTGTGTAATGCAGTGTAGTGTATTGCAGTGTAGTATAGTATAATGCTGTGTAATGCAGTGTAGTGTATTGCAGTGTAGTGTAGTATAATGCTGTGTAATGCAGTGTAATGCAGTGTAGCATAATGCTGTGCAATGCAGTGTAGTGCAATGCAGTGTAGTATAATGCTGTGTAATGCAGTGTAGTGTAATGCAGTATAATGCTGTGTAAAGCAGTGTAGTGTATTGCAGTGTAGTATAGTATAATGCTGTGTAATGCAGTGCAGTGTAGTGTAGTATAATGCTGTGCAATGCAGTGTAGTGTAATGCAGTGTAGTGTAGTATAATGCTGTGCAATGCAGTGTAGTGTAATGCAGTGTAGTATAATGCTGTGCAATGCAGTGAAGTGCAATGCAGTGTAGTGTAGTATAATGCTGTGCAATGCATTGTAGTGCAATGCATTGTAGTGTAATGCAGTGTAGTATAATGTTGTGTAATGCATTGTAGTGTAATGCATTGTAGTATAATGCTGTGTAATGCATTGTAGTGTAATGCATTGTAGTATAATGCTGTGTAATGCATTGTAGTGTAGTATAATGCTGTGTAATGCAGTGTAGTATAATTCTGTGTAATGCAGTGTAGTATAATGCTGTGTAATGCAGTGTAGTATAATGCTGTGTAATGCATTGTAGTGTAATGCAGTGTAGTATAATGCAGTGTAGTGCAATGCAGTGTAGTGTAATGCAGTGTAATGTAATGCAGTGTAGTATGTGGTGTAATGCAGTGTAGTGTAATGCAGTGTAGTGTAGTATAATGCTGTGTAATGCAGTGTAGTGTAACGCAGTGTAGTGTAATGCTGTGTAATGCAGTGTAGTGTAATATAATGCTGTGTAGTGTAATGCAGTGTAGTGTAGTATAATGCAGTGTAGTGTAGTATAATGCTGTGTAATGCAGTGTAGTGTAGTATAATGCTGTGTAATGCAGTGTAGTATAATGCTGTGTAATGCAGTGTAGTAAAATGCTGTGTAATGCATTGTAGTGTAATGCAGTGTAATGCCTTCAAGAAGGCTTTTGACAGAGTATGGCACGAAGGCCTGTGGCAGGTCCTCAGAATGTTTGGCATTGAAGGACTAGTGCAAACCATTCAAGCACTATACAACACTGCAAGCAGTGCAGTCCTTCTGAACAATCAGGTCGGAGACTACTTCAAAACCACAGTTGGGGTCCGACAAGGATGCCTGTTATCTCCAGTCCTGTTCAATCTGTTCTTGGAAAACATCATGAGAGAGACCCTCCATGACTTCCACCCTACCATCTCCATTGGCGGCAGACCCTCAACAACTTACGGTTTGCCGATGACATTGACCTCATGGGCGGAAGTAACACAGAGCTGCAAGATCTTACGACCAGACTTGAGAACAGAGCTGGAGCATATGGGATGGAGGTGAGCTCGGAGAAAAGTAAAGTACTTGTGAACAGCACGAGCAATGCCACCGCTAAAATTTACATGAACGGCCAACAACTGGAGGAGGTAGACGCTTTTAAATACCTCGGCGCTACACTCACAAAGGACGGGCGATCGACGACAGAAATCAAAGTCAGAATAGCCATGGCAACATCTTCCATGACAAAACTCACCACCATATGGAAAAGTAAAGAGATCAGTTTCCCAATCAAACTAAAGCTCTACAAAGCCCTAATTCAGTCGATCCTGCTGTACGGAAGTGAAACCTGGACATTGACTGCTGAAACAGCAAAGCGAATCCAGTCATTCGAAACAAAATGCCATAGAAAACTACTGGGCATATCCTGGAGAGAACGAAAGACCAACGAATTTGTCAAGAGTCAAATAACACGGCTGGCAGGTCCACAGGAACCCCTTCTCACCATCGTCAAGAAGAAAAAGCTGACATGGTTCGGCCACGTCACCCGCCACAACACTCTGCCCAAAACAGTACTGCAGGGAACACTCGAAGGTGGCAGAAGGAGGGGAAGACAGAACAAGTCATGGATGGACAACATCAGAGAATGGACCAGGATGAATGACTCGGCACTACTGCGCAGAGCCGAGGACCGAGATGGATGGAGGAGGCTTACCACGGCATCGTCTTTCATGTTTCCCCCACGACCGCCAAGGTCACGGGTCTGATGATGATGATGATGAATGCAGTGTAGTGTAATACAGTGTAGTGTAGTATAATGCTGTGTAATGCAGTGTAGTGTAGTGTAATGCTGTGTAGTGTAATGCAGTGTAGTGTAGTATAATGCTGTGTAATGCAGTGTAGTGTAGTATAATGCTGTGTAATGCAGTGTAGTATAATGCTGTGTTATGCAGTGTAGTGTAATGCAGTGTAGTGTAGTTTAATGTTGTGTAGTGTAATGCAGTGTAGTGTATCTTAATGCTGTGCAATGCAGTGTAGCGTAATGCAGTGTAGTGCATTGCAGTGTAGTGTAATATAATGCTGTGTAATGCAGTGTAGTGTAATGCAGTGTCATATAATGCTGTGTAATGCAGTGTAGTATAATGCTTGTGTAATGCAGTGTAGTGTATTGCAGTGTAGTGTAGTATAATGCTGTGTAGTGTAATGCAGTGTAGTATAATGCTGTGTAGTTTAATGTGTTGCAATGTTGTTTAGTGTTGTGAAGTAGGCCTCTTGTGAAGCGCAGTCCAGCGCAGAGTAGTGCAGTGTAGTGTGCTGCAGTGTACTGTATTGTATTGCAGTATTGTGGAGTGGAGGGAGTTGAGCGATCGATCCACCAAGTATTACAAGTGTGAATCCAAAGTGGACAGTTCTAGAAAAAAGAGTTTGTTAAAGGGGCCACTATGTTCAAACCTCATCATGGTTCATTTTTGTGTTTGTTTGTTTGGGGTACTTTTTGTGTTGTTTTTAGGGGGGTGGTGGATGGGGTTCTGTTTGTTTTGGGGTTTTTTTGGTTGTTTTTGTTGTTGTTGTTTTGTTGGTTGGTTTTTGTGTTTTTGGGGGGTGGGGGGTGTTTTTTGTTGTTTTTTGGAGGGAGGGTACGTACATTATGATAGGTTTTTTTCTCATGTGAAATTCAGTAGCTGGAATTTTATTTACATTTTTCATTGGAATTACTTTGTTAGGGACGGTTAGAACTGCATTTTCCTTTGTTCAGCAGGTTAGTAATATTCAAGTCATTTTTGCTTACACTTGGCATGCATTGATCCACTGAAATTTCTTCTCCCATACATTACCAACTGCACCCTCCCTCCTGACACTCACACACCTTCCTTCTCCCTCCCCGTCTATTAATTATCACTTGTGAAAAGGCGTTAAATAAATCTGAAACATTATGGCTCGAAAATGCTAATGCTGCTGCTGGTGACGAATCGTGATAATGATGGCGATTTTTTCATTTTTTATTATTATTACAGCCGATAGTGCGCAGCGAGAGCGTGGGAGAGGAAAGAGAGAGGGGAGAGAGAGAGAGAGAGAGAGAGAGAGAGAGAGAGAGAGAGAGAGAGAGAGAGAGAGAGAGGAGATGGGGAGGACGGGAAGAGGGGAGTGACATGGCGAAGCGCTACTGCAGTGGAAGGGAAATAACTGCAACATTTCTAGACGCTACGGTACGTATTTATCTCCCTAAAATAAAAATGACATCCAGGCATTTAAAAAACAAGATGTGGGGGTGTGGGGTCGGTTTTTGCCATCACTGGAAGGAACGGGTTAACACAGTTTTCTTTTATATTAAGCCGCATTTGGAAGGAGTAATATCTGCCTATCTTGAACCCCCCTCGCCCCCCCCCCCCCCCCCCCCCCCCCCCCCCCACACACACACACTCCCACCCCCACCCCACCCCCAAAAAATATATACATCCCTGCTGGTCCGTCCATTAAAACGAAAAATCGCAAAGATTTTTTCAACGGATTTAACTTCGGTCCTTTGGCAGGCGTTTAGTTGGGCATGGGTAATAAAGGTGGGGAATAAAAAGGTTTGCTCAGGGTTTTATCAAGTTCAAATTAACCGAGTGAGCGTATTGAAGTGTGTGTGGCTACAAATATTTTTACGTTGTGTTTTAAAATCAACCCCTATCCCACCCCAAAAAGCACTCTTAAAAGGGCACACACACACACACACACACACACACACACACACACACACTTAAAAGGACACACACACACACACACACACACACACACACACACAGGGGGGGGGGGGAGGAAGAAGGAGGGAACCAATTTGAACGAATTTTATTTTTCAGAGGGTTTTACCATGCTTCTTTATATATATATATATATATATACATCTAGCTCTAAAAAAACAAACGTGGGAAAGCATATGCCTACAAAACAAATGTATAGAAAACCACACACACGCACGCACGTATGCCCGCCCGCGCGCGCGCACACACACATATTAAGTAGAGAGAGAGAGAGAGAGAGAGAGAGAGAGAGAGAGAGAGAGAGAGAGAGAGAGAGAGAGAGAGAGAGAGAGAGAGAGAGAGTCTAAGGAGTTTCTACAAATAAGCACGCACATAAAACATTTTAAAAAACCAATGTTCATGATTCAAATGAAAATCATTTCAAACATACTTCAGCAATCAAGGTTTTGCCAATTTCTTTTATTCTGTAGTTACCACCTACCCTATGCTCCAAACAACATAAATGTATATGCTAGCCGATATCCGAAAATAAATTAAAAAACCTCTGTCAAGTGACAAAAGCTACAGAAAATCAAGTATCTGGCCTGGAGTTGAATTTACTGGGTTGTTTCTATAGTTGCTTTAGAAACTATTACAACTTCACCAACATCAAATATCACTTCAGGACTTTTGATTATACTTCCGAGCCTTCTCCAGTTCTGCTAACAGCCGTAAATCACTTTAGAGCTTTAAAATATATGTTTAAACTATGATCAAGGAAAGAAAACGACAATCTCAAAACATGAACACATTGAAACATCAAATAAAAAAAGTTTTGAACAAATCGCATTTATCATATACATATTTTGTTTTATTGTGGCTTGCATTGCTGTGTTACTGTAAAATCTGTAATGATCTCCCCCATGAAAAGAAGATCAGTAAACAGATTTGCCAGCACAGCACAGCACAGCACAGCACAGCACAGCACAGCACAGCACTGCCATTCACACAATAATAAATCACATAGCTCCAATTTCTTTTAAATGACATTTGATCTCTCACATACAAACACGTGCTTGCGTGCACCTACGCGCACACATGCACTCGCACACATTGTTCACTTGCAAACACGTAGACTCTAAACACACGTCAAAATCTAACTTTATATCATTCAAATAAATATTTCAAACACACTTCAAAAGTAGTTTCTTTGAAATTGTTTCCAGGTTACACCAGCAAAATATTCCAGTCTAGCTGATATAAAAAAAAATCGTTCAAAACGTCTAGAGTTTAGATTCCACTGAAATGCATACACTGCTTTTCTGTTATTTTTCTCTCTCTCTAGAGCATTGCTATTATTGCTGTAAAATCTGCAATGATTTCCCAATGGAAGAGAGACCAATACAGATTTGCCAGCACAACAGTACAATACTTTTCATACAAACATCAAAACCCATAACAGCACTGGCTGTATTATTCAGCATTTATCTAAATTTTTTGTAACAAAAAATAATAAAAGTTCATTTTTTCTCTTTGAAAAAAAAAGTAAAAACAAAAACATGCAGGCCACTACAGGTCTTGCTCGATAACGAATAAACTTTTTTCAAACAAATACAAACATTAGAATTTCTTCTAGAAATATATTTCTCAATAATAAAAAAACAACTAACCATCTCCCATTTACAAGTGATTCAAACATAAGTAAAAAATAAAATTTTAAAAAAAGCCACCACACCGCCCTCACTGCAATGAATAATCGTCACAAGTTTAGTATCTCGATTGAATCAAAAAGAAAAAAATTCCCAACATCGCATTTGATTTTAGTTTTCAACCACCAGTTGATTCACGAATCATCCAACCAGATTATTCAAAATTGTACAAACAAAAGGAATTTTATTTCGGGATCCAAGTTCCAAACAAAAAAAGAAAAAAAACCACCAAAGTCAGGTCACAGCAACATGACATAGTACCTCAGGATTTATTTTGTTCAAGAAAAAACTGCAAATATTGATATGCAGACCGGTTCCCGCTTTCATGACAAAATGTTTTACACCCAATTTCATTTACTTGACTGACATTTGATCTGAATAACAGCAAAGATAAAAAGCAGAGCAGCAAAGTCGTTCAAGTGCACATCCACTCACACATATACCGTAACAATTATCAATATTTGTACAAGTACACACAAAACAAGTTTCAATAACTCAACTTTTTTTCAAGCATTTGAAAACTACAGTTCAGTTTACATCAAACAACTCTTTCAATCGAAAACATGCAAGTGCCACAGCAGTAGTTAAGAGAAGAAAAAAGCACAGTAGTCAACAGCAGACTTGATTATTTTTCAATTGAGATTTCATGTAACTTTTTTTTAAAAGCAAACACACACACACACAAAACTATTCGAAATTCCAAAAAGGTCCATTTTACTATCATTTTCAATTACAAGCATGTGCTAACAACCCCCCAAAAAATTCATAATATGAATAAACATTGCAAACAGAACACTGAAACATTCACTTTTTTTATCAATATTTTTCCTCAAAGTTTTAAAGACCAAAAACAATGTAGATCATCTCACATCTAAATGCATTCAAAACAAAATTCAGTTTATAAAAACAAATAAACCCCCACACCACCCACACTGCAATGAATTAGGTTTTCGATTCTTCATTGGATTAAAGAAGAAAATCTTCAGACTTTTTTCCAGCTAACAAATGATTTGATCCAGAATGATCAAACAAGATTCACAATCATAACAAAATTTAGAATCTATTTTCCCCAAAAAATCTGGTAAAGGCAACATTACATGACTTATTTTTTAGTTTAAAAAAAATGTTTAATGCAGGTTTTTTATTTCATGAAAATAGCACTGACATCCACATGCATTTTGTTTTACTTTGAATTGACATTTGATCTGAATTACAACCCCAAAAAGTTTGTTTTTTTAAAATCGAGTGTATATCTACACTCGCATACATTGTATTGTCCACCTTTGTATATGCACACACAAAACTTGTCACACTCCAACAAACCTTTTAAAAAAAACACACACAAAGAAAATTACAGTCTAGCTTACATCAGACAACAATATTGGACTTTTAATTAAGGAAAAACTGGAAATTCCACCAAAGCATTCCTAAATAGGCTGGAGGGGGGAGGGGAGCAATTTAGCAGATATCAGACTTGGGTTTTTTCTCTTTTTTCGTTTCAACTGACTTTTTTTTCATTCCTTGGTTATAGCTCCGAGGTTCACAAATTTCAATATTTCTGTGTATGCAATAATTTTTCCCACCACTAACGTGGCCAAATTTAGACTTCAGGGGTTGATATTTGTTCCGACTTTAGAAATGCAAAAACAAAGCCTTCATTTAAAATTCTAAAAGGGTGCATTTCACTATAATTTTCATTCACGAGCGTGTTGACTCAAAATGTGTCAAAAACTCGTATCAATAGTTTGAAAAAACACTGTAAACATTCTGAAACATAAGAATTCCTTTATTTTCAGTTTTTAAAAAACTCACGACCATCTCACATATATGCGATTCGAACATCTAGTTATTTACCAAATAAATGTCATCCACCACACCACCCACAAAAATGACTGACTTTGAAAAAATAAACCCTCCAAAATCAGACGTTTTTCCAACCAACAACTGATTTGATCCAGAATCAACAAACAAGATGATTCAAAATCAGAAAAACAAAAGAAATTTATTTCAGGATTTAGTTTTTTCTTTAAATCAGATCAGGGCAACAATCGAAAGTTTTGAAGTACTAAGAAAATTTCAATATCAAAATGTACGTGCTTGGTTTCATGATACAATGGCACTCAAGCCAAACATGTCACTTTTTTATTTAACCAAGGATTGATCCAAATTACTTTTTTTTTAAACAAAAGAAAAGTGTGCATCCATATAGACATACACTGTTAAAAAAAACAAAAAAACTTTTATACATACACACACAAAACTAGTTTTGATTACTCCAACAACTTTTTCACACTCGCTCACAAACAAAATAGAAAATTACAGCCTTACTTACATCAAACAATTTTGAGCAAACTATTTTTATAAAAGAAAACACAGCCTTGCTTATATCAAACAACAGTTTGGGGCCAACCTTTATAAAAAAAAAATAATGCAAGTACCACCAATGTATATCTAAGGGGGTTAAAAAAAAACCCGCACAGTAACCAACATCAGACTTGACTACAATTTGGAAGGGAGGGGAGGTTAATTTCAACTGACATTTCATCTGAGTATTTCAATAAAAGCAAAAACAATGGGTTTTTCTTTAAAAACACTCATTTAAAATTCTAAATAGGTGCACTTCACTGCACTTTCCGTTTACAATCATGTACTCACAAAATATATCAAAACTCTTGTCACTAATTTAGATGAGTGCAAGCCAAACACAGAAACAGAACCTCTTTCAGAAGCTTTTCCACAGTATGATAAAAACCAAGAAAAATCAAAACAAACCGAAAAACAAAATAAAAGCCAAAACGTTTACTGTCTAAAATCCAAATGTAATTTCAAACTCATCATTAAGTTGTTTTTAAAAAAAAAAAAAAAAAAAAAAAGGAGCCTCCACACCACCCACACTGCAATAAAAACTTCAACAGTCTTCAAGAAAAACAAATTCCAACTCAGACTTTTTTCCATTTAACAATTGATTTATCCAATCCAACCAATCCAATCGTCTTGTTTCTAACCCTGCCAACCACGAGGTCATAAACCGATTTGATCAAGAATCGTCCGATTCAGAATCATACAAACAGAAAAATTAAGCTTATTTCAGGTTCTGACAGCAAAAATATAATGTAAAGGCAATATTAAATGATACTTCAGGACTCACACAGGGTAAGAAAAATAACACTGGAAGTATAAACGTAGGTTCTTGATTTTACAACAAAATGGCACTCGAACCAAAATCCTATCGTTTCACTAAATGGATATTTGATCTGAATTACAACAACAAAATACAGTAAAATCAAATGTGCAGTGCACACACACACACAAACACACACGCACGTACGCACGCACATGCGCAACATTATCAACTTTTATACATGTACACACAAAACTATTTTCAATAACAAAGTTTTCATGCGTACACACAAAGAAAATTACAGTGTAGCTGACATCAAGCAACAGTTTTGGACCTTCCTTTCAATTACAAACAAAATGTAAAAACAACCAAAGTAGATTTAAGGCAATCTTTTTCTTTTTTAAGGCTTCAATTGACATTTGATCTGACTTTTAAGAAAGCAAAAACAAAAGAATATTTGAAATTCTAGAAAGGTACATTTCTTTAAAATTTTCATTACAAGCATTTACACTCAAAATATATGAACTCTAATCAGTAATTTGATTTCAAATTGCAAATTAATACAACACACAAATGTTTTTGTTTTTTTACAGAACCTTTTTCTCAGTAAAAGCAAAAAACAAGACAAAAAACTTTGGACCATCATACATCTAAATGCAATTCAAAACATAAAAAGAGCAATGAACTTCGTAGTGGATGGAAAGAAACCAAAGGGAAGACCTAGCAAGACCTGGGCTGCCTGTATTGCAGATGATCTTAGAGAAAGGGGCATAAATAAGGAGGAAGCTCAAAACAGAGAGATGGAGAAGGCTCATCAATGTCAAACCTCCCTTGGGAGAGACATGACAAAAAAGGAAGAAGAAGAAGAAGAAGAAGAAGAAGAAGAAGATTTTGTTTAGAAAAAGAAAAAGGCTGCCACACCACCCGCACTGCAATGAACATTTTAGATTCTTGATGAAATCAGATAGTAAATAATAAAAACACTGTCAGACTTGGGAGGAGGGTTTCTTTTAACAGACAATTGATTTTATTAAAAAGCATCGAACAAGATGATTCATAATCATACAAATAAAAGGATCAACTTTACTAGGCAGCAAAATAAAAGTGACCCCTCTATCAATCACACCTATTTCAAAAGGGTTATTTTGTTATAATACCTGTTTTTCAGCTGCCAATTTTCAGACTTTCAGACTGATGATAAGAGTACGCTACAAACTATTAGCTCGTTGGTGCCTCTTATGGATTTGTGTAGGATATATTTCTTTTCTGAATAATCAACTGTTTAAACCAAGTCTATTCCAGGATATAGTTGCAAGGAATTCAGGTCATGGAAACATGACATGATACTTCAGGACTTAGTTAAACACACACACACACACACACACACACACTCACACTGCAAATATTTGAATGTAGGTTTTTGGTTTCCTAACAAAAACAGCACACAAGCAAATGTCCTGATTTGATTTACTAAACTGAAATTTGATCTGATGTACATGAAAAAATAATAAAGGAAAAATACTTCAAGAGTGCATCCACACAAAACAGAAACCTTTCAATTACATCCAAAATAATGCAAACAGCACCAAAGTACATGTAAGGATGTAAACAAGAAATTGCGCTATAGCCAACATCAGACTTTTGTGGGTTTTCCATTCAGCTGATACTTGTCTTATTTCTTTTCAGAAGCAAAAGCAAATTTTAAAAAAATTTAAAGGGTGCATTTTACTATTTCCATTTGAAATCGTGTACAAAGTGTAAAACTCACGTCATTCATTTGAATAAACACTGCAAACAAAACACAGTCTATTTTAGAAATCTTTTTCTCAGTTAAAAAAGCACAGACAAAATAACATAAAAATGATTCAATACACATCCTCATTTAAAAAAATATGTCTATAAAAAATAAATGTTAAAAAGTCACACCGCCCACACAACAATGAAAAATCGTCAGAGTTTGATATTTCTGCTTTATTTTTTAACGATCATTTTTGACAATTGACCTGACTCATAAAAATGCAAAGATTGGTTTATCTTTTATCTTTCTCTACGACAGTATAGTGTACGATGTAAAATATAGAATGATCTATTAATGCAATTTATGTCAGGATCAACTTTTGCCAGTACTTTTGTAATCAATGGTCAATTCAACTGGGGTTTCATCTAAAAAAGAAAGTTGTGAAAAAGAAGATGGCTCATTACACATAGGAATACAAATTCCCAAACATAAAACCACAGCTACACACAAATCAAGTATTAAACCTTCCTTCAGCCCATACTTGTACACATCCCTTCAAAGCACCTTGCCTCCTTCTGTCACAAAAACCCAACACCATCATTCATATGTACACAGTATATCTTCTCTTTTCTGAGTATTCTCCCCACCCTCTCTGCACCAATACCACTGCCTTCCCTTGCTACATTATCTCCCACACTATCACTCATTTATACAAAAGATTTTAAAAACAAATGAAGAAACAAGATAGCAGCCATGAATCTAGTAACTTTTTACTTAAAAGCACACACACAAGCAGGCATACTACTTTGTGCTGGTTTCAAAACAGCATATTCTACTGGTGATGGAACACTGTGGTATACCAGAGCATCATTTACTTGTAACGCAAGGAAAGGATCGTCCTCTTGCCAACCATTTAAAGCCACAACCGGGGAGTGTAAAGGCGGACATGTGCTCTGCAGGCAAAACAGAGGCAATTTGCTTTTTTCTCTTTAACGATTGAGGAAGTAGTGCTGTAAAATAATCAGATTTCTCACACAGAAAGAAAAGTAAAGGCTCCTATTTCTCCATCACAAATTGTTTTCTCTGTCAAACTTTTACATAAAAAAATATCCCTACGGTATTTATTTTTAAGTTGAACGAGCAGAGGCACAGCCCAAATCACGTAACTGACAAGCAGCGCTAGGTGCAGTCAGTCTTTCACTTACATAAGGTACCCTACTCTTGCCTCCAAGACTTGATTGCTTGGACCGAAATCTATAGCTTGAACACACACACTTTCAGCATTCTACTCCCACTGACCTAAACATTCTTCTTAGTCCTATAATCAACAACTTTTTCATAAGATGCACCCCTCCTACATACATACATCTTGTATCACTCCCCAATTCCCTATCATTATACGATTGTGCATTCTTTAAAAAAAAAAAACTTGTTCAGTGATTTTATTTAGAATGTTATTTTTGGTCACAAGTTTCTATTGCTAATTTGTTTTAAAATCCGTTTTCCCTCTAAAATGGCTTCTCCCACCCCCCCCCCCCCCTTCCCCACCTAACAGGTTACAAAGAATGCTTATCCTATATTATTATGTCCAAACACCTACATTGCGCCATTACCCCTGTTCTCCCCCCCCCCCCCCCCCCTCCGACCTAACACATTATAAAGATTTCCTACCTGCACAACCACCCACATTCAGTGTATCTCTAACAGATTATAAAGGTTTCCTACCTGTACAACCACCCACATTCAGTGTATCTCTAACAGATTATAAAGGTTTCCTACCTGTACAAACACTCAGCCTATCATCCCTGTTCCCCAAAATCTCACGAACTAGGACAAGCATCCTATCTCTCCCCCTGCTCCCCTTTCCACCATGCCTTTCCCTAAAATGCACTGCACCGCCGAACTGTGTTTTGCTACTGTCAGCATGTACCTTTGGATGAAGATGATAAACTGCAGTCTCATGTTTGAATGCTCTCTAAACATCTTGCTGCACACACGTTAAAACCCGATTTCGCATTTTAGAATTGGCTATTTTGTACCAGTGGGAACAGATGAAATTTATGAAACCCCATACACAGCGGACTGGATTTTTTTTTAAGCACGCTATTGCAGATTCCAGTATCCTTCAACTAAAAGGATAAGATAAAAATGAAATAAAGATACCATGGTATCCACCCGACTTTTGTGTCCACACGTAGGGCTTGAGTTACGGTTAGTATGAAGGTTAGGGTTAGTGTTAGTATTAATTAACACTGGGGTAAGGGTTGCTGGTCAGTTGGTTGGATAGTCCGTACATGTGGACACAACAGCACATGGACACAATAGTACATGGCTTTTTTTTAAATCACAAATTACTCTTTCCAACATCAAAGGTATTTCTCGTACTCAGATTCAGTTTTGTATCTATGTTATTTTGTGGGGGGTTTCCTAACTTTTTAGGGGGCAGTTGATATGCATCAATTTTTAAAAGGTTCGAGTCCAAATATGCCAATAATATGTTAAGCCAAAAATAATTTGGGAAAATATATTTCCCTCCTTTCTCCTCTTGATGTTGCAAGCCCCATTTCCTCTTTTTATACCGATCTGAATGTGTCGGCTGAGGTCAACAGACAGACCTCCTGAAGAGTTACAAGCACTGGAGAAGACCAGGCACTACGCATCCTACCTAGTAAGGGAGCGCAGAGAGAGAGAGAGAGAGAGAGAGAGAGAGAGAGAGAGAGAGAGAGAGAGAGAGAGAGAGAGAGAGAGAGAGAGAGAGAGAGAGAGAGAGAGAGAGAAACCTCGCATGTCCCAATCCATCGTCCTCCTCCCCACCTCCCACATACACACTCTCCCCATCCCCTTCCAATAATTGAATTCTTACGTTCTCTACTGTACACCCCCACCAACCCCTTTCAAAACACACACACACTCACACACACACACACACACACACACACACACACACACACACACACCACACTGACTGAATTTAGTTTTAAAACACCCGTCTTCAAAAATTCATTTAAATGTAACTGGCTCGTTTTCTTTACAGCAAAATGCAGCACTTTACAACTAGTTCTGTATAATACATAATGTCTTACGCAAATCAAACCTGGCTGAACAGAACCCTCTCCTACTAAGATAATTATGGCTTACTTGTCACATGTGGCAGGGCTGATACTGGGTGACAAGGTCACCAGTAGCAGAGGAGATGTCTGACCTAATCTCCGGATTCGGTGAACAGCTCATGAGCGTAGTGTCCTCATAATGCAACAAAGTTAATGGGAGAAAGAAAAAAACAGAGTAGCCGCAGCAGTTTTCTCTGGTATACCATGGTAGGCCATCTCGTACATCTGTCCTACGCTACTGTTAACTTGAAAGATCCATCCTACCATTTTCAAAAACTTTACTAATTATGAAAGAAGCTGTAACATTTCTCACACACAAAAATTGCGAATCATGAAGCTCCAGCACCCATCGTTTAGTAACTGCATTTTCCGGTTGAATTTTTTTTTTTTTTTGGGGGGGGGGGGGAGGGAGAAGTAAATTCAAGCACGGTGAGGGGAAGTCATCTCCCAACAGTTTTCTTTCAATTCCCTCATTCCCACGATAATGCAGCATTTAATCTACCCTTTTCTTTGAAATTTCATTTCCCTGAAAATTTCGGATTAAAAACGTTTAAGTTTTTGTATTTGGATGCCTTATTTTTTTCTAAATAGGCAAAAATGGTTCTAACAATAGCATCAACAACAAAAAATTAAAAAAACAAACATTTATGAACTTTTGAAGCTTTTCTTTCTTTTTGCTTTCTTCTTTTCATTTTTTTAAAATTCTCTTTTTTTTTGGGGAGGGGGGGCTAACACCATTTTGGCTTTGAAGTCATCTATTGGCAGACGACAACAAAACTGAAAATAAAGTATTTTCCTCTCTTAGTTAAGAAAACACTTTCCCTCATTTTTGACTAATGCCTAGAGCAATAACTGCTCAACTGGCTTGATGCATGTATTCTTAGAACTAATTACAACAGTCTAGGCATGCCTATATTCTAGTGTTAGCTGATGCATGCTGTCATATAGGGTGTAGCTTGTGGATTTGGGTTTTTGCTCTCGCGCTAGTTGCGATGTTACACTTTCCCTTTTCAACCTTATTATTTTTTCAGCATACTCTTCTACATATTCTAAACAGCACACTGCTTTTAAAAAATCAGATTGTACTTTTTATCAAATGCACTTCATATTGTCACTCACAAAAAGGGCTAAGGTGATCCAACTTTATCATTTTACATGTTTAAAATATAATAATAATGATAATAATAATAAATAAATAATAAATTGAAGTTATATAGCGCTATATATCTTGCAGACAAATCAAAGCGCATGCATTCGATCTAATCTTACACATACAACCAATGACAAATAATCAATAGTTCAAACAGATATTACAAACATGGTACATGTGAATACAAAACCTTTCATCTTTTATATGTAATAAATCATGGGTAATTCATGGCGTTGAACTTGTGAGAACTGTGCAAGTTTTGTGTTCACCACTCATTATGTTAGATGACCGTTTTTTCCAAGTTTCACACGATACTTTTCATGATGATGAATGTCCTGATCTTCAATGCCGAGATGACTGTCCTGGTTCTTGATGATGCGATGATGCGCTGGTTCTTGACGCAATAATGGTCTGGTCCTCAATGATGTGATGTCCTGGTCCTTGATTATACAATGTCCTGGTACTCAATGATGCAACCATGTCCTGGTCCTCTATGACGCAACAATATCCTGATCCTTGATGATGCAACAATATCCTGATCCTTGATGATGCACCGATGTCCTGGTCCTTAATGACAACAATATCCTGATCCCTGATGATGCAACAATGTCCTGATCATTTATGATGCGACGATGTCCTGGTCCTTAATGACAATATCCTGATCCCTGATGATGCAACAATATCCTGATCCCTGATGATGCAACGATGTCCTGGTCCTTGATGCAACGATGTCCTGGTCCTTGATGCAACGATGTCCTGATCCCTGATGATGCAACAATATCCTGATCCCTGATGATGCAACGATGTCCTGGTCCTTGATGATGCAACGATGTCCTGGTCCTTGATGATGCGACGATGTCCTGGTCCTTGATGATGCGACATGTCCTGGTCCTTGATGATGCAACAATGGCCTGGTCCTTGATGATGCGACATGTCCTGGTCCTTGATGATGCGACGATGTCCTTGTACTCGATGATGCAACAATGGCCTGGTCCTTGATGATGTGATGATGTCCGTGTTTTTGATGATGCAACGATGTCCTGGTCCTTGATGTTGTGATGTCCTGGTCCTCGATGATGCAACAATGTTCTGGTGCTTGATATGACGATGTCCTGGTCCTTGATGATGCAACGATGTCCTGGTCCTCGATGATGCGACGGTGTCCTGGTCCTTGATGATGTCCTGGTCCTTGATGATGCAATGTTCTGGTCCTTGATGATGCAATGTTCTGGTCCTTGATGATGCGACGATGTCCTGGTCCTTGATGATGCGACGATGTCCTGGTCCTTGATGATGCGACGATGTCCTCGTCCTTGATGATGCAACGATGTCCTGGTCCTTAATGATGCGACGATGTCCTCGTCCTTGATGATGCAATGATGTCCTGGTCCTTGATGCGACGATGTCCTCGTCCTTGATGATTTGCAACGATGTCCTCGTCCTTGATGATGCGACGATGTCCTGGTCCTTGATGATGCAACAATGTCCTGGTCCTTAATGATGCGACGATGTCCTGGTCCTTGATGATGCGGCGATGTCCTGGTCCTTGATGATGCAACAATGTCCTGGTCCTTAATGATGCGACGATGTCCTGGTCCTTGATGATGCGACATGTCCTGGTTCTTGATGATGCGACATGTCCTGGTTCTTGATGTCCTTGCCATTGATGATGCAATGTCCTGGTCTTTGATGATGCAACAATGTTCTGGGGCTTGATGAGACGATTTCCTGGTAACTGATGATGAAATGATGTGCTGGTCTTTGATGATGCAATGTGCTGGTCCTCAATGATGCGCTGGTACTCAATGATGCGATGATGTGCTGGTCCTCGATGATACATACGATGATGTGCTGGTCCTCGATGATACGATGATGTGCTGGTCCTCGATGATGCGATGATGTGCTGGTCCTCGATGATGCGATGATGTGCTGGTCCTCGATGATGCGATGATGTGCTGGTCCTCGATGATGCGATGATGTGCTGGTCCTCGATGATGCGATGATGTGCTGGTCCTCAATGATACGCTGGTCCTTAATGAGGTGCTGGTCCTCAATGATGTGCTAGTCCTCAATGATGCAATGATGTGCTGGTCTTTGATGATGCAATGTGCTGGTCCTCAATGATGTGATAATGTGCTGGTCCTCAACGATGCGATGATGATGTCCTTGATGTGGGGATGAATTCTTAATCCTCCGTGTAGTGATCAATTCCTGGTGACAAAGGGAAATAAATGTAAAAAACCTGTAAATATGTTTTTCATGTCAATATCTTAACTCTTGTCAAACACACGTCTTTGTGAAAAATGAAGCCATAGTAAGACAATGCTGACTTAATACCTTGGAGCGAGTCGTAAAAAACATAGTTCTAGATCTGATGCAATGTTTGATTGCCAAATACAGCCTTTAACTCAAATTGCTTCAGGTAAGTTTGAAAATGGGATGGATGAAATTTAACATATGATTTGACTGTCTACATCTCTTTTAGATCTCTAAAAGGGAGCACGGGATAGCATGGTGATTAGAGCATTGGCACGTACAATCTCAAGGTTCAAGTCCAGGTTCGAACCACTCAGACACCAGTACAAGGAAATTGTTCCCCTGCAGTTTACTTCAGTGCCAATTCCACTCCCCAGGAATCCTCTGGATGAGACTATAAACAGGACGAAGGATTAAAACCTAAAAAATCTCCAAATGGGTCTGGAATAATCAATGTGACAATGACATTAATCATGTACGTTTCATCTCTGAACTAATGCTTCGACAACCCCCCCCCCCCCCCCCCCCCCCCCCCCTCTCCAACAACAGAGTTACTAATGATGGACGTTTACTTGCTTATGTTTACAACTCTGTATGTTGCAAATCCACTGACTACAATGGGTGTAGCAAGTCTTTTTCCTCCATATTGTTATCAGTCATATTGTGTTCCCTTCTTGTCAGTACCATTTTTCTCGCTTCTTGATGTGAAAGGAGGAAACCCATAAGCAATGTGTCATGTGGAGGGGGGTAGCTTCCCTTGGGTTGTGAGCTACAGTCGAGTATGACAGTCCTCAAGATCTTGCATGTGAATGTATTGATAAGTGTACTACCCACACAGGCTATTTCCATCTTTGTCGTTCAATTTTCTGTGTTAATAAAATGCAGAATTTTTCTTTTTCAAAAGCCTCTCCCTACTTTTCACATTTTTCCCTAACCAAACCACCTTTCATGTCACCTTTCGAAATCAAAATATGGATTAAAGCAAAATGTGTACCGACCTGTCAACACCACTCATCAGTGTTAAGCTAGTCTGATACCTCAAACTGCATGCTGGTGGTGCTTTTTGCAAAGCATAACAAAACAGTGGCTGACAAAAACGTTCAACCAGAGTCTGTCAAGCATTGTGGGGAAACCACATGAACACCGAATTCCTTAAAATCATCCTTGTTTATAGTAGCTATGACTTTCACCATAAAGAGAACTAACTCCTCTCTGAAAATAAATACATATGACCCAAGTTGATTTTCTTTTCAACCTTTCCCTTTAAAAAAAAAAGGGTGGATACGAGTAATAACCTCTATGTCAAGGATGATGGTAGCGTTCTATAATATCTGAAAGAGTGTTATGATAATTATGGTGAGAGAATGGCTGTTTGCAACACTTCTCTTGGGAGGGGGGGGGGGGTTGCAAGGTTTTTTCAACAACTTACGTCTGGTATTCTGCTTATTTTACTATGACCACCCTCACTACTACTGTTACTGTACTTGTTTTCATGAATAGGAGATTATCACTTTTTAACTTTATTATTACTTCTATTGCACAGCCCTTCATTACCAAGTTGAAAAGATTTTTTCTTACCTTAGCTTTTCCCGGAATTCTATATATTCTCGATTCCGTTTCGTCAGTAACATCATCTGCGAGCAGACTTTTACAGGATGTAGGTCATCTGGAAGCTGGCTGCAAAATCTTTAGTGGTGCCCCAGTGGTCTACTAGATTACGGGATAGGCGAAGGTGAAAAAGGTGAAGGTTATCAGGTTGTGGATGTTGACAGCAGCCTTCGGAGCCCCTGAAAGAAATTTATCAGTAACACTGACAATCGTGAAAAGTGTTATTACTAGTACATTTGATATCTTCATATGAGCACATCTTGAATTGACTTTACAATTACCCATTACAGACACTGAGTTACCTTCAGCTTTTAACTCAAAATACCTCAATGATAAAGTTTTGATCTCACCTCTTTAAGAGAATTCTACAATAACTTTTTATACACAATTCTAAGTCAATCTTACGTTTTTTATTTTAAACCGTTCAGTTATTTTGATCACTGAGTAAGTCTCTCAATATGGACAAATGTAATCTCTACACAGCATAAAATATCAGTTGAATGACATGTTTTATCAACTTTTGACTTTTCTAAAACAATGAAAGATACATTAACAAATGCCATTAATAAACTGCCAAGTGTATTTAACAGAAACTATCTTTAATATTATTTCTGATGTTTGCTTTAAATCAAATCGCTGAACATTTTCAAAAATGATTGAGAAGTTGTTAAGTGGTTACTTACACTTGTTTTCCTCCACTACTATTTCTGCGTTAATATTTCTGATTCAACCTAGACACAGATGCTCAAACAAGGACAGACTAGAAAGAGACTACATGACAGATATAGGGGACAACCACATCAACCAAGCATCATCATAGTTATACCAGGTCAAGGGGAGTTACATTACAAATGCTGGCCAATTTTTCAGGACCAGTGGATGAAGCAGTACCTAATGGTGCTGGTCTTGACTGAAGTGTACAAGCACACACGATAATCATAAGTAAAGCAGGTACACATAAAAAATAATGGAGAAAACACAAGCAAGCAAGTACACACCAACCTACATGATAAACTTACAAATAACTGACACAAAAGGTCAACAGCCACGAGATACAAAATGACAGGCTATGCACCTCAGATCTCTAGACCTGTTAGTGTATCTGAGAATGACGGAATTGTCAGCCTGCAGAATATTTCCAATAGCTGAGTGTCAGATAACACTTCTTACCTAAACATCGTCCTCAAGTGAACATGTCTTCCTGCTTCCACTTCATGCAGGAAGGCGCTACTTCAGGAAAGCGTGAACCACGGCAGCACAGAAAGGCTGACCAACTGCTGTGACAGGGCAGTGCTGTATAGTGTAGGACTTGGATATGGGAACCGTTTCCGTCTACTTGTTCCTGGTAAAACAGATCAAATCACAAAGGTTAACACAGAAACGAGCACAACAAAAGGTAACCAGCTTTAGAAACGGGATAAGTGGATAAATAATGACATCAAGACAAGAAGTCCATAGGCGTGATGACCATGGCAACATATGGTAAAATTTCTCCGACTTCAACTTGTTTATATATCACCAGTAATGGGGGGTGGGTACTTTTTTGAAAATGTTCCACATATACATATTTTTGTTCCTCGGTTAGAACTCCAAGGTTCACCAATGGCAAAAGTGTGCATATGCAGCAGTTTTCCCACAATTAAGCTAGCACACTCCAAGTTCAGGGACGGTGTCTCAACACCACCTATGCGTATGCAGTTTTTAAATTACACGTTAAATCCTGTTCCGCTTTTCGTAAGAGTAGGCCACTGTGTGCCGGTGGGAAAAGAGTTTACAAAACCGCATACACACGGCGACTGGATGTAAAAAAAGCACATAAGTGCTTATTCCATTATCCTCGATATAAAAGAATAACAAATAAAATAAAATAAATAAATGTTAATTTTATCATCCGTTTCTACTGGCACACAACTGTACTATTTTCAGAACATGTTTTAAGCGTGCACAAGATGTTCTGGATGTGTTTGTATGCAAGACCTTGGATTATAGTCTCATCTGGATGGGCCAGTGGAGTCAGTATTGATGTTAACTCCTAGTGAAACATTCCCTTAAATGGGTGTCTTGGTAGTGAGTGGCTCAAACCCACACCCCCAGATTGTTGAGCTCAGCACTATCCACTACGCTATCCTGCTCCCCTTCAATATGTTAAAAGTACTACATTATGAAATTTTGGTGCGTTTTATAACTGCACATATATTACACATGATATTCTGGTCAATAATGGCATATTCTTAAAAGCCTCTGGCACAACAGATAGCTACTTCTAAATGTTATTTTTTTAAGCTTATCAAAGTAAATGTACCTTTCTTTTCAGAGAATCTCTTGATATTCAAACTGCAAGATATGTAAGTAGTTGAATGACATAAAACTCTCACCTTGACTTTATCCAGAGTTGAAGTACATATTCTCTTGGTTCTACTTTCTTCAGGCAGGCATGACATCACGAATTTGGCAGCATTTCCAAGTGCAGGATTTTGATGGAATAAGTTCCGGAGATTAAACAGGTAGGCATGTTATATGAAGAGCTCCCGACTTCTGTGAAAAATCGCTAACTGAAGTGGTACAGGTACGTCACACGAACATCTGGACTGGCCAAGACTGTTCTAGAGGGAACAGTACGAGGAAGGGAGACGAAGAGGCAGACACAGAAACACCAATGGGAAGACAACAAAGAATGGACCTGCCTTGAGTGGAATGGCTTGCTAAGGAAAGCTGAGAACTCGAGGAGTGAAGGAAGCTGGTGACAAAATCTTCAGGGGTGCCACAATGGTCTACCAGACTACGGGGTAGGTGAAGGAAATGCCCAAGATCACTGTCACCCAGATTGCTCACCTTTGATCCTCTGGCTTTATAACACTATTTTTTGTCAATTTTTAAAATATATTTTTATGTATTTGTTTTTATTTTATTTTATTTTATTCGTTTTATTTGGTTCATTTTGTTGAATTTGCTTACTCGGACTATATTTTATTCATTTTATTTTTTCCTATTTTATTCTATTTCATTTTATTCTTTGTTTTATTTTATTTTTTATTTCGTTTTATTTTATTTATTCAATTTATTTTCTTTTATTTTATTTACTATTTTATTCTATTCTGCTTTTAAGCCAGAGGTAATGGTGCAATCTTGATGCCCAGTGATCATTGAAGGCAATTGATCGAGTAGTCACGAACTGGCCAGCCTAAAACACAACTTATGAGGCAGCAGTTAATTAGAGCAGACGCTGGAGTACTGAATGATCAGAGTCCCTTCCCTGTATGAGAAATGCAAACATATTCTTCAGAGGTTACTTTTTCAACATGAGTTGCGACCTGTGCAATGCTGTATGGCTGGAGGCTTTGCATCTCTGCCTCTGTATATTCAATTTTATCTTGAACAGCGGGTTGCTTTTTCTGGAACTGCTCACTGCCCTTATAGGCGTTGGCCCCCTGAAGTGTTTAAGCTACACAGGCTGATTTTAGATTTTATTCTGCTGCAAACTTTCCAAATCAGTGCTGCTGTTCAGTCTTACAAGACCTGGAAACCTGTGATGGTTTTCATCAGTTTTGCTTTGAAACAGAATATCCCAACTCTTCAGGCCACAGCAGATACTGACTTGTGCTCCAGATCTCAGGGTGATAAGCGCTTTCTTCCTCCATCCCCTGTCCTTTACCAAGGAGCCTAACAAAGGGATAAAGTCACGTACTGTGCAGAGGTCAGGTACCCTAGCAGCAACAGTCATCTGGAGTCACTGACATGGTCCACTGTAACTCGTAGGCACTGGATACTGATGATGGCGGCTAGTTCCTTGCATGCGGAGATCATGGGAAGAAAGATGTTTTCTACAAGCCTTTTGTCGACTGAAGAGATTGATGCGGTCCAAGCATGTTCTGTTGCATGCTGGGCAAATGGAAGGACCTGGAACTCGGTTTGCTGGTCCTTGGTCCCTCTTTTTGCACTTCTTTTTCTCCCTCTTACCCAGGGCGTTTACCTGACAACAGAAGGACAAACAATAAAATAATAAACATCTGACACCGTCAAGGTGACAGAAAGAGAGGAGGCCGGGAAAGAATGTGTGTGTGTGTGTGTGTGTGTGTGTGTGTGTGTGTGTGTGTGTGTGTGTGTGTGTGTGTGTGTGCGCGCGCGCGTGTGTGAGTGCGTGCATACGCGCGCACATTGTGTGTCTCGAGAGGGGGTGCGTGCGTGCGTGTGTGTGTGAGAGAGGCTCCGAGAGACAAAGACAGACACACACACACACAGATGACCAACAAAGATTCAACTCATGATTAAAGGTTAGAATCGTAGCCATGACCGTGTCATGGCACAGAGGATTTCATGAAGCAATATCAACAATGATGTATTGCGGCAACAAATTTAAAACATCGGATGAATCGGATCTAGCATATTATAGTCAAATCTTTGAAACGATTCTATGCAACTTTAGTTTTGGTTTGTAAATCAGTTTCAGCATCTAATGGAAGATAGCATTACTGAACAATTTTTTTGGGGGTAGTACATTTTTACCAAATTTCCTACAACTTTGGGCGTTTTGTTTTTGTAGTCTAGTACACCGTTTCTTAAAGGTGGCTTTTATGTGTAATATTCAATCAACTTGTTTTGGCAGGCAATGAATGATTATCAGACCCTATTCTGAATAATTATACTGTTATATGACAATCACTAATAGCTATTTTTTAAAAAGGGGGGGGCCTTTTTTAACTGCAATAAAATATCCATTTATTGTTCTCTGACCAAAACTTTTCAAAATTAACCTTTAAGACCTTAAGATTACAATATTTTGGACCTGCTGTGGCACCTGTCAACATCCTCAGCTTTACCGATTTGATCATGTCCACTGCGGCACATTCTAACACCAAGAGGGGTGTAGAAAAGGAAATTGAATTACTTTTTTTTAATAGACAATGTCCACACTCAAGACAATTCAGTTCATCTATGCAGACTTACCAGGTTTTAAATGACAATCCCCATTTTATTGTAATATATAATAACCTGTCATTTAATGATTATTCTGAAGAACCTCTGTGAGCCATTCAAGGTTTATGTACCAAACAAACAACTGCATCCTTATCTCATGATTTTCCTATATAAAACAAACCAAATCAGCGGTCTTGTCACTGCTAGAATAACTAGGATTTAAACACCAACCACATAAAATAGTTTAAAAAATGTTCATTTCATTTAATACATTATCAAATATCAAGTCTTACCTCTTGACTCTTGGGTGTTTTCTGAGCTCTTTGGAAGTCATCTGCAGTGTGTTGCAAGAAGTTGAATCTGGTGGTTCCCATCCCTCTCCAGCTTCCAGTGTCACTTCTTTGGTCTTCTGTAAGATTATGAAAAATATGCATTCAGTAAAACGGAAATCTTATGGTTCATCAATTATAAACCATAATAAAGTATGAATGCCTGAATCAATAAATCAACAAAATGATGCACTATCACTAGTTTTAAAAGTTTACCACAAGTCTGTAAACAGAGCAGCTTTCACTTTTCTCCGCCTTAATGTCATTTATTGAATAAACAGTGGTAATTTCATTGTGCATGCACTCAAAGTCTTTTTGTGTTCCTTGGCCAGAGCTCCGAGGCTCACCAATGAAGAGATTTTGCAAATGCAACAATGTGCATAATACTGAAGTAGCTGCATTCCGAAATGAGGGATATCTAAACGCTACGCCAGTGTGCATGTGGTATTTATGTTTATCACTTTGTCATCCATTCCTACCAGCACACAATGGCCTCCTCTTCCGAAAAGTCAGATGAAATTCTACATGAGCGCAAAATGTTCTGCGTGCATTTGTACTCACTCAGGGCCTCAACTATAGTCTCATCTGAAGGGCTTCTGGTGAAGTGGTGTCGGTACTGAGGTAAACAGAAAAATTCCCTTCAGAGGGCGTCTCAGTGACGACGTGAACCTGCACCACCAAACTACGAGCTCAATGCTCTAGCCTTTTGGCAACCCTACCTCCAGAAATGAAAATCAGGGCTCTAATTTGGGATCAACCATTAAATGGCTGTTTTTGCCTAAAGTTTCAAAAACAATCCATATTCATACCAACATGAGCTCTCATACCTTCTTAAGAGCATGCGTTTTTGTTTAAAAAACCAACACAACAAACTTTTTAAGAAATTAAGCCAGCTAAGACATGAATAAACCCATTAGGCGTATGCAGGTTGCCACCATTTTCAATTTGCCAGACTCCATTTCAAAGATTTCAGTGCAGTGCTCTACAAACTGTAAAGGAGACAAATTCTAACACACACCATTATTCCTTACATGGAACCAGAATTTAACCTCAACTCTTGCTTACTGCATAAACCACATGCAGGCTGTGCGGAAATATAGAATTACTATTGAGATGCTGGTACATAGGCCATCTTGACAGCTCACAATGCCCTCTGAGTTAGGGGGTAAATACCAAAACAAGCCTAATCTAATTTACGGACAAGAACCGCATCAAATTTCTTCCATAAAAAAAAGATTTAATGCAGGTTTTTTTTCAGTATGTTTGGCCCTTGCTCGTGTAGCAAAATATGGCAAGGTGAAAAAGAAAGAAAAAAACCCGTTACTTGCTTCACTTTCAAGCTGCAACTGCCAATTTGGACACAGCCACTGAGAATATTTCGTTTTCAACTCAAGAGTTCTACGTTTCATTGATAGTTTCTTTAGAGAAAAAAAAATTCACAGAAAAGAATATAGTGCGTTAAAACTTTCAAATGTTTTGTGCTCAGTGCGTCAAAAACGCGGGCTGTATTTTTTAACTTGGAATAGCTTGGTTAGACTCTCACTGTGACCGGTGGGTCCAGACAGAGCATGATGAAAAGTAAAGTTTACCTATACAACACATTTGAAAGGTAAGGAAAACCTTACCAAGCATCTAATGGTCTGTAGCCCGAGACCAGCAGTTCGGGTGTAGCATAACATTTAGCTTAGGAAAGCCAACAGCTAAGGCCCACGTTAACTTTCCAGAGCTGAATTCGTGCTCACTGTACCCGCTCTCACACGACAGTACCGTGCCAAGGCCGGGTAACTCTGCATGTTTGTCAAATTCGCAGTATTGCTTATTTTGACCAATCAGTGACAAGCGCTGGCGTTTGCTGCAATATTTCACAAGGCTATTTACCAAGCGGTTTTGAGCAAAGCAATAATATGCCTACGCAACTTCAGTATGATTATAGGCTTAAATACAAACCTTTGCGGCGCTGACAATAGTTGATTTTATTTTCACTTTGATTTCCTCCTCATCTCAGTAAAACTCAATTCATCTGCAAGCCAAATCTAACATCTAAAGACTGCGGTTTCACTGCAGCTCCATACAAACAAACAAAAAAAGGGGGGGGGGGGGGGGGTATCAATCAGTCACGTCGACAAGTTGACTGTAACTCCCCTCACTTTCCCTTCCCATTTCGAGTGCTACTATTTGCCTTGAAGGTCGTGATCAAGAAACAATTTTGTGTGTACACACATGTACCAAAGACTTTACTCAAGTTACTGCTGCTCTGTCACTATTATGAAATAAACAGTATTGTATATCTACCGTACTATCAAGCAAACCTGAATAAGATTGTGTTTAAAAACCCAAACAGAAAGTTGAAAACAAAAGGGGAAGGGGGTGTAGGAGAAGGGGTCGAAATTTTGCCCTATCATGACATTTTTTATTGGATTTGTGTGTTTTTTTTATTAGAACCTTTAATTCATTTTTAAAGAGGAAAAGAAAAAACTTTTCTTTAAAACTCGAAGTAGCTGTTTACTTATGCGGCACAATAAAGCAAGTAAACAGTGTCTTGAGCATCACGCCTACTTGTGTGTTCATTCATTAATACTGGATGCAACAGTTAAAACTTATTTTATACATTAAAAAAAATTCAAATGCAAATTTTCAGTTCAAACGTGTGATAACAGCCTACTCAATTAACTTGACTACTGTAACATGGCAACAACATATAAAATGGTAGCAACCGGACAACAATAATTACATGCCAGGCTTCAGATCAAAATGGTTAATGGTCTCTGCATCAATTCTCGTCTGTGTTACGCTGGAGGTTGGACACTAGAATGGTAGTGATTCGATCGAGCAGAGCTCACTCGAAGTTGTACCAACTTTAACAAAGATTACAACAGCACTGATTAAATTCAGCATTGTCCATCTGGCAAGGTCTCTCTCTCTCTCTCTCTCTCTCTCTCTCTCTCTCTCTCTCTCTCTCTGTGCCTTGTGTGTGGTGGGGGGGGGGGGGGGGAGGCCCCGTGTATAAACGAACCCAGAATATTTTCCCACACGTTGAAACCTGCCCCACCTTTCAATTAGGTCAAGTCAAGTCAAGTCAAAAACACTTTAATCATCCCATGAAGGGCAATTACAATACTGACAGGCACATTGATACCTATAATTATCTCACAAGACACAAGAAAAACACATTTCAGATTGTTATAAGCATTCAAGATAGCTTAAAAATTAATACCAAACAGGTGCCGCCGCACACACACACACACATCACACACACACACACACCAATCAGGAAATCAATTTAAAACCATGATTGGAAGGAAATAACAATTCAAACATCATTGTGTGCCGTGGAACGGATGACAACATTTACAAATCTGTATCACACTGGGATTGGAAGTAAAGAAAGCAACATGAGTTTGTTGTGTTGGTACTTCAATTTACAATCTGTTCACTCTTAGGGATTAGACAAAGGCACATGAGTGCTTAGTCTTATCCCATTATCCTCGAGTTTTTGTTTCCTTTTTTTTTCTTTTTTGCGAAGAGAGTGGGGGGGGGGGGGGGGGGCGATGAAGAAGTCAACACATATAATATGCACGCGTGCACACATACACACACACACACACATACACGCGCGCGCGCGCGCTCTCACACACACACGCACATAATATATGTACACGAGTGCACAGAGAGAGAGAGAGAGAGAGAGAGAGAGAGAGTGTGTGTGTGTGTGTGTGTGTTTTGCAGAGTAGGGGATATAACTCGTGCATTTGTAAACTTATCACCGGTGTATACACACTGTTTCCCTTGCAGTACAAATATCAGCATTCAAAAGTTTTACACACACACACACACCACTCGAGTTGTGATGTATAAAACTCAACAGTACAATACAATTACATAACAGCTACAATAATTATACGAGCCTTATACTATCTCAGTTCAGAGAATAATGACTAGAGAAAGCACCGTTTTCTGAGGAAAAATAAGTTATTACTATCAAGAAAATATCAATGAAGGAAAACGAGTGCATGTAACGAGTTACGACTTCATATTAATAATAATGATAATAATAAGAAGAAAATGGAGTTTATATGGCCCTATATCTTGCAGAGACAAATGAGAGCGCTTGCACTCAACTCATTCTTACAGTCATACAACCAGTAACAATTAATAGTTCCAATAAGTCCAAATGTGCACGCACACACGCACGCACGCACGCGCGCGCGCGTGCACACACACACACACACACACACACACACAGGTCACACGCGCCCTGCAAATGATTGATCAAGATTAGGGGGGAAGGGGGGGGATGGTATGTGACATAAACAAAAAAAGTCTGTGATATTATCACAGACAAAAGAAAAAGATCTTATTGTTGTTGGGTCAAGAATATTCTGGCTGTGCCTAAATCGAACAGATCATAACTTTAAGAACTGTATACAATTTTGTAGATGGTAATAACGTACCACATGAAGTGAAAGTAGAATAACCAACATATAATTAGATGTTTTCCAATATTTCGGCGTTCGCTTCCTCAGGGGGGGGGGGGGGGGGGGGGGGGGGGGAATCTTATAATGACGTGTGGAATGGCGTCAATCTCAATTATACGTCATTGTGAAGCTTTCTTATAATATCGCAAATTAATTAAACATCATTCTGAGACCGTGTTAGACAGACAGAAAGACAAAGAGAGAGAGAAAGAGAGCCTTACGTGGGACAATTATGGTCAATACTTAAGGTTTATGCGCACACACACACACACACTTACGCCCGCGCACGCATACACGCATGCACACATATACACGCTTATGCACACACACACACACACACACACACACACACACACACACATCGTCTAATATCACTTTGTGTGAGCAGACGTAAAATCGAAGCAACAACAGCACACATCCTTCCAAGGAGACTATAAACCGAGGTCCCCTGTGTGTGCGCACGCAGAACATGCTGTACACATGCTAAAACCTGTTCTATCTTTTGGAAGAGTAGACAATTGTGTGCCGGTAGAAATGGATGACACAATCTACAAAGCCACATACACACGGGAATTGGGTGCGGGGGGGGGGGGGGGGGGGGGGGGGGGGGGAGGAAGCACAGGGGCCCATTCCATTATCCTCAAAAGAAAGGAATAAATAAAATTGGTTTTTTTTTTAAATACACACATGCACGAGTGCATGCTCTCTTCTACACACCACACACACACACACACACACACACACACAACACACTCGTGCATGTGTGTATTTAAAAAAAATCAATTTTATTTATTCCTTTCTTTTGAGGATAATGGAATGGGCACCCCTGTGCTATTTGAAAAGTATGAGCGCATAAAAAGCACACGTTTGCTGGGTGGAGGAGGAGAGGAGGGAGGTCATTGAAGGTAATATTATCAGTAATGACGAATGCCTAGTATTTTCTAACGTTTTATTCCTGTACCTTTTTTTATTATCTAAAGTATATACGTGAAAAAATGGATGAAACAGTAAGTGAAGTAATTTGTTGTCCTGACGTTTTATGATTTTCTTTTTTTAATTCTTAAAACATTTTTATTTAAATGTGTGTGTGGACATGAGCGCGCACGCGCTCAGGTGTGCATGAGTATGTGTGTGCGTGTATATGTATATGTGGTAATTTGTATTTTCAATGTATTTCCTTATCGATTTTTTCCTCTTTTTTTTTTTACTGGTTAAATTTAATGGTAAATGATGCAATAATGTAGTGTCTTAGTACAATCATTACGAAATTTGTTCTTAGATAGATGGCTTGATAAAAAAAAAAGCAAATGCATTGCTTATTCAATGTACCATCTGGAAATAAAATTTTGACTTGACTTGACTTGACACTCAAGTCAAGTATGCTTGGATGATTGTTCAAAGTAGGTTGCCAGGGTAGTGGAATGTGGTCACTGACAGGAAGGGGCAAGCTCAACTGTCACGTGTGTTGAGGCCTTCAGGGGTGTCAGTCTGCAACTTGTGTCTCCAGAAACGTTCTCGGCGGAGTCTGGCCTCATGGGTGTGCCCATTCACCTGTTCAATCACCTGGCACTTCACGTTGCTAAGAGAGCGTTCCGCCTGATTGAAGTGTTGCGTCACTCTTGTGTCGGTGTTTCTGGTGATGTCACTGCGGTGAAGGTACAGCCTGGTTTTCAGGGTGTTTTTTTGTTTCGCCAACATACTGGAGTCCACAGAGGTTGCAGCTGAGCAGATAGATGATGTTTTTGCTGCTACAAGAGAAGGCGTCTCTGATGGTGAATCTCTCACCAGTAGTGAAACTGGTGAAGAGACTGCCCTCTAGTAGGTGGTCCCTGCAGGTGCCACATTTTTTGGTGCAGCAGAAACATCCACGACTGCCAGGTATTTCGTTTATAGGAGGCAGGACAGATGGCATGAGCATGTTCCCTAGACTCCTGCATTTCTCTCCCCCACCACAGGAGCTTTGGGAACTGCCTTCTTCATTCTGGCACTGCAGTACAAGGTAGGCAGATTATCCTGTAACTTTTCGGATGGGAGGGTTCCTTGCATTATGGGTGATGACTACAGGAAATCTGCTGTTGATGTTTCTTTTGGTACAGTTGAGGGTAGTCTGGCGTGGAGTGTTTTTTGCCCGTGTTTAAGCGGCCATGATGATGGTGTCAGGGTAGCCACGATCCTGGAAGGCTTGGCACCTCTCCATACAGTGGCGTTCGAAGTTTTTACACACCACAACACAACACACACACACACACCAAAGAGAGAAGCAGAAGAGATGATGAAGTAAAGAGATGAGAGAGAGATGAGAGAGAGAGAGAGAGAGAGAGGAGATTTAGTGTGCATACCTACTCAATTCAATGCCCAATGTTTCTGTTACGGGGAGGATAATACGAAGGTGCAAAGTTTACAAAATAGGATAGTTGTTTCCTCCTATCTGCAAACATCTTTGTCACCACAGATGACAGTTGTCATAGTAATTTTCCAACAAAATTTACTCTCTCTCTCTCTCTCTCTCTCTCTCTCTCTCTCTCTCTCTCTCTCTCTTCTCTCTCTCTTTCTCTTCTCATTAGGTTTATGCTACTATAATTTTATTTTTATTTTAATTTTGGATGATTTGGATTTCCCCCCGTTTTTCTATTGAACTTATTTTTTTTTGATGTTTTGGGTTGAGGATTCCATCTCTCTTCTCTCTCTCTCTCTCTAATTCTCTTCTCTCTCTCTCTCTCTGCTTTTTATCTTGCTATGCTCTGCTTGCTCTGCTTTGTCTCTTTTCTTATGGGTTGCTTATTTTTTTTTTTTTTCTCTTCTCTTCAGTGATTTTTGTGGGTTTTTGTTTTAGTTATTTTCCCGGTAAGCTTTTGTAAGTGTATTGTATGGGCTTTATTTTATTTTATTTATAATTATTTTTAAAGGGCGGGGACTGGATGTAAAAAAGCCATGGGTGCTTATTCATTATCCTCGAAATGAAAGAATTTGTCATTGTCTCTCTCTTCTCTGTATTTGTGAATGTTTTATTGTAATGGCTATTGTGTTATTAAAAAAATGACTTTTAGGTGGTTTGTTTTTTTAAATTTATGGAGGTTCTGCTTTGTTTGGTTCTTTTTTGGTTTTGGGGTTTGGGGTTTTTGTTGTTGTTTGTTTTTGTTGTTTTTGAGGGGGAATATGGGGTCCCCTCTCCCTTGTTTTTTGTTCCCGCTTTTGTTTTGCTTTTGGGTTCTTGCTTTTTTTGGTTGTTTTGTGTTTTCTGTTTTTGTTTCTTCCTTATTGTTAGTTTTTTTTTTTCTTTCATGGGGGAATTTTGTGTAGTTTTTCCCCCCGTACAAAAATTATTAATAATAATAAAAATAATAATAATATAATATTAAAAAATAATATTGGAATTTATATAGCGCTGAATCTTGAAAAAAAAAAAAAAAATCTAAGCGCTTTGCATAATCATTTCGGGCTGAACTTCTTAAACTAATGAAAAAAAGATTTAAAAAACCTGTGCCCCACAGTTGACGCACAACACGCCATACACACACACACACCAACCCAACACACACCACACACACAAAACCCCAACACACCACCCCAACACACCCCAACACACACTCGGAACAACACTTGAAGGTGAAAGGCTTTAAAAATTGGGACAGATTTTTGGGGGGGGAAAGTTCAGGTGGGAAATAAGTGTTTTTTGAGGCTGGATTAAAGGTATCAAGTAGCTTTTGGGAGTGAAGGGGGGGTCTTCCGGGGGAGGACCAAAAACAGAGAAGGAGCGAGGAACAGGGGGTTTTTGTTTGAATTGGGTGTTCGAAAGCACAAGTATTGCGGCTGAAAGAAGGGAAAACGGGGGGAGTGTACAGTGAAAGCAGTTAAAAATAGGGGGTGCGATTTGTGGAGACATTTGAAACAGGGATATTGTTTTTTTTACCCCAGTTTTGTGAGAAGGCAGCCAGTAAAAGGATCGCGAAGAGGAGTGAGTGTTAGATTTTTTCTTTTTAGGACCCGGAGCTGCGAGTTTTGAATTCGTTGAAGGAGTGGTGATGTGCTGGGAGGCCCGCCAAAAAAGAATACGTAGTCTAAACGTGAAAGAAAAGAGGTGTGACAAACTTGGAGTTGCATCAGTGGACAGTACTTGCGAATCGCGTTATGCGCCGTATTGATGTAGAAGCTGGAGGTTGGGTGATGAAAATTTTTTTATAGAGAGTGTGTTGTCAAGAACACTCCAAATACTTCCCGAGTTGGACAAAGGAATGACGTATTGCCGAACTATTGAGTTTTGCGATAGGGGAAAATTTTTGTTGGGTCCCCATGGCATGGCTTCGGTTTTACGGTTAAGTTGTAACTTGTTCTGGTCATCCAGTTTTGAATGTCTTTAAGGGAGTAGGCTATTTTTCGGAGGGAAGGAAGTTTTCAACAGTATCACTGCCTGAAGCTGATTTCGGATAGAAATGATGTCAAAATGGGGGGTTTTTTTTATATGGAGAGTGGAGAGTGTAGAGAGTAAAGAGAACAGGGGCCCGGACCCATCCCCGGGGATCCCCAATTTCCATTTTGACAGGTTTTGATTTAATTTTGTTTTTTCAAAAACTTTTCTGGACCCGTCTGTGAGGTAGAAGTAAAACCCGGTGAGGGCTTTCCCCTTAATACCAAACGTTTTTGGAGGCGAGAAAGAAAAATTGAGTGATCTATGGTATCTGGGTGAGATAAGTCAAGAAGGTGAGGAGGGAGATTTTTCTGTCAGAAGCAAGTAGAGTGTATCTAAAGGTGGACTGGGGTGGGTTTTGGTGCGTGGTTGGGGGCGTAGGCGATTTAAAAGTGGGAAGGAGATATTGGGTTGAAGGTGACTGTTGAGCTGTTTGAGAACGACTTTTTCTAGTCTTTGGCAAAGGGTAGTTTTAGACAGGCCCATAAACTTCAGAAGTTGGGGTCGGGGGCTGTTTTTCAGTAGGGTGTGACTATTCGTTTTTTAAAAGTGAGGAAAAAATTTTTGCACAAGAGAGAGTTTCTTTTTTAGTGATAAAAGGGACAAATTGTGGAAAGGGATTGTGAGAAAACAGGAGCAGGGTTTGGGTCAAGGGGCATGATTTTTTTTATTTCTTAGAATTGTCATGATTTCTTTTTCATTGTGGGATGGAAGGAAAAGAGAGGGGGTGCCCGTGAATTGGTTCGGAGGGGAGGTGGAATTGAGTCTGATCCCGCTGGAGGGTTTTTTCGAAATTTGTTGAAAAAAAGGGGAGAAAATATGGATGAAGTTTAGAAGGGGGGGTGTTGGCAGAGGGGGTTGTTTTTGGATCCAAGGAGATTTGAGGTGAGGGAAAAAAGAGTTTTGGGTGTAGACAGAGAATTGGGAAGAGTGTAGTTTCTTTGTGAATGGATTTGAGTTTGATTTGTTTATTTGTTTTCGGAAAAGTGTTTTTGATTTGGTTTTTTTCTTCCCCCACTGCCGTTTAGCTGCCCGGGTTTTCGTCGTTTAAGATGTCTTGGGGTAACCTGGGCACAGGGTCTGTCAGGGGGGAGTGGTCAGTAGGAGGTGATGTCATCAAGAGTTGCGGGTTTGTGTTATAGTGATCAGAGGGTCAGTGTGGTCAGAGGTTTTGTGAAAAACGTTGGGAAACTGGAGGAGGGTATGAAAGTTAAGGCCCTTTAAAATTGCGACGAGTAAAATATTTTTTCTTTTGAAAGGTTTTTTTGATGTTTAAGATGGAAAAAAAATGGCGGAAGATGAATGCAGTTCTCGGTGAAAAAACAGATGTGACAAGATTAAAAGAAACATTAGTAATCAGCCAGTCTAAAATACGACCAGATCTGTGCGTTGCTTCGTTTACCAGTTGAGAGAGAGAATGGTTGGACAGAGAAAGACGTTTGACATCTGGAGAAGACTGATTGTCGAAATGGAAGTTGAAGTCACCAAGAATTATAAGTTTAGTGGGAGAGAGGCTGTAGTGGTCGAGGAGTGACTGGAATTCTTGGTGAAAAAGAGAAGATGTTAGGTTGTTTTTACGGCTGGGAGGTGGACGGTAAAGGCAGCAGATAGTAATAGAGTGGCCAGGTAGGTTGAGACTGATTTCGCAAACTTCAAAAGATTCATGAGAGAATTGAAGGTTGTGACTGAAAGAAAGAGACGGTTCCAATGTGTCTTTGAGAATGATGGCAATCCCACCTCCTCGAGAGAGTCGGGGGAAAGAAATAGTTTTATATCCAGGAGGAGTCAGCTGTTTTATTTTTGGTTCATGGCCATGTGGATTAAGCCAAGTTTCGGTGAGGAAGGTTAAGTCAATGTTTTTTTCAGAGATGAAATCAGAGATGTAGTCGGCTTTTCCATTTGGACAGACAGACTGTACATTGAACAAACAAACTTGAAGGAGATCTGAAGGAGGTGGAGAGGTTAAAGATGACAGTGGTGAGTTTGGACAAGCATCAGAGGAAGAGGACGAAGGCGATGGTGGAGATGCGGCTAGCCGAAGAACAGACAAGAGTTTTGATAGTGAATCAGGAGTAGAAGATGGTGAAAGAACTGTGCTAATCAGGGGATTCGGTGTTTGAAACACATCATGATATACATCATCATCATCAGAACAAAAAACATTATTCGAGTCACAAACAACAGAACAGTGAACAGCTGAAGGGGCGGGTTGACGGCAGCATGGGGATGAAGTACACTGTGTAAGTGTATTGCTATAGGCTTTATTTTATTTTATTATCATATATATCATTAAGGGTGGGGACTGGATGTAAAAAAGCACATGGGTGCTTATTCATTATCCTCGAAATAAAAGAATTTGTCATTGTCATTGTCATTGTCATTCTCTCTCTCTCTCTCTCTCTCTCTCTCTTCTCTCTCTCTCTCTCTCTCTCTCTCTCTCTCTCTTCTCTCTCTCTCTCTCTCTCTCTCTCTCTCTCTCTCTGTCTCTCTCTCTCCTATCTCTCTCACTCTCTCTTCATCTTCTTTTATGATGATGATGATGATGATGATGATGATGATGATTATCATTATTATTATTATTATTATTATATTTATTTATTTATATATTTATATTTTTTGTTAGTTCACGGCGACGAAGTTGATAACAGCGAGGATGATGCGACAAGTGATGTCTCTTCTGCTAAGATTTTCCAAACCTGCACAATGATTAATTATGGAAGGTAAAGCTTTCAATCCTAGTGTGTATAGCTGTGTATGCTTTTAAGAATAACAACAACAATACTAATAATTCAAGTTTGACTACAGATGTCACGAAGAAATTTAACTTTTGTTTGGCTCGCACTTGCATTGTCAAATTTCCAGATTGAAATGTTGCAGTTGTTGTTGTTGTTGTTGTTGTTGTTGTTGTTGTTCTTCTTCTTCTTCTTCTTCTTCTTCTTCTATTTTTTGGTTTGTTTGTTTGTTTGCTTGTTTGTTTGTTTGGTGTGTGTGTGTGTGTGTGTGTGTGTGTGTGTGTGTGTGTGTGTGTGTGTGTGTGTGTGTGTGTGTTTCTCCTTTTCCATCTGCCTTATTCTCCCCCTACCCCTTGTTGTTGTTATTGTCCTCCTCCTCCTCCTCCTCCTCATTCTTCTTCTTCTTCTTTAGTGAGGAGGAAAACGCCCAGAATAATCTGACAGTCTGCTGCTGCCTAGATCACACAGTTGCTATAAGTATAACTACAGTTCATCTGCTCTGCACATAGTCAAGACGGAATTAACAATCTCGCGTTATCAAATTATTATATCGATAATAACATATTTCAAAGTTTTTCTTAACATGTGTGCAATGAATGTGAACCGAGTGAAAAAAATTATACGCACGAAAAACCAAAAACATCATTAAGACGAACGGGATCACATTACTGTCGTCTGCTACAAAATGCGCATGCGCAAATACACTCGTAATGAATGAATATTGTTTTCTGGCAGAGAAGCTGAAACTTACTATGATTGTGCTGGGCTAGACGTCTTTCGGTTTGTTGATCGTCGTGTTAGGAATACGCAAACTACTTTCTGATCATGCTTAATCCATCGTCGAGTGATGAAGAATCAGACAATGAAACACTTGAAGAGGGAGATGAGAATAATTCCGAAGTTCGCAGCCTGCCCAGTGGTGCCAGTGGCGAGCAGAAAAGCTTGTCTGCTAGTGGGGATAACTTGAGCGTCGTTGGAGGCGGGCATTCCAGATCCAACAGCATCAGACCCTCAAGCCCAAGCCCATCTCTTGTCAGTGACAGAGAAAAAGTAAGCATAGAAGAAGTGGAGAAGATTGAAAAGGAAGAAGAAGAGAGGAAGAGACGGCTGCAACTGTACGTGTTTGTGATGAGATGTATCGCTTATCCTTTCAATGCCAAACAACCCACAGATATGGCTAGACGACAGACAAAAGTGACGAAACAACAACTTCAGATCATCAAGGAACGATTTCACGCTTTTCTCATTGGTGAAACACAGATTGCTGCTGATGAAGCATTCACCAATGCAGTGCAAAGCTACTATGAAGTTTTCTTGAAGAGTGACAGAGTTGCTAACATGGTTCGTAGTGGTGGCTGCTCTGCAAATGATTTTCGGGAAGTTTTCAAAAATAACATAGAAAAAAGAGTCAGATGTATGCCAGAAATTGATGGACTCAGTAAGGAAACAGTCTTGAGTTCATGGATGGCTAAGTTTGATGCCATCTACAGAGGAGAGGAGGATCCCAGAAAACAACCACAGCGAATGACTTCTGCAGCATCTGAACTTATTCTCAGCAAAGAGCAACTCTATGATATGTTCCAGAACATATTGGATGTGAAGAAATATGAGCATCAGATTCTGTACAATGCATGTCAGGTATGTATCATTGATATTGCACACACACTGCTCACACTCACACACACACACACACACACACATATTATGAATAATACTAATTTTATAATAATGCTGTATTTTATACATGTATACATATATCCATTTGTCATGAAGATTTTATGTGTGCAGTGGCTGTAACAAGTTTACAGTGTTGTATGTGTAAATTGTCATTATAAATATAATAATATAAATGTACTAGTGTATACTGTATCTGAGTGTATGTAGACCTATTCGGCTATGCCTATAGGTTATGCACATGCATGCACACATGTTGCACAACACATGCGTCATGATAGATTTCTCTACCCCTCCTCTCCTCTTCCTTTTTCTCTCTTAGCATACAGGTGTAAACATATGCATGCAAACATTGAAAGAATGAAACATATAATCATGATAATGCAAGCATGCACACATGCTCGCTCGCTCGATCACTTACTGAGTTACTCTCTCTTACACACTCACACTTTTGATTGCATGTACAATGTATGTAACATAAATACAACACACACCTATCATTTGTTGGTCTTGTTTGTACAGTTACTGAGGTTACTGAACTTACTCACTGACTACTTTAGTTATTCAGAGACTGAGAGCTCTAGACAAAGATCTAGTAACTGATCTAGGCCTATGACTAAGTATGTAGAAAGTATGTTATCACTATCAGACAAGACAGACCCTATTTATAAGTACTAGTATATATTGATCTAGCTGAGTGGTTTACAACTGTCCAACTTCAATCGCATGGGTCCAAGAAGTCGTGGGTTCGAATCTCGGTGGCATCTGCTCTTGTGAATTATTTATTTTATTAAGGATGGGGATTTTTACAATCTCCCTGGTCAACTTCAAACGCAGACTTACCAGTACCTCACTTTCTTTTGTGTTCATACAGTGTACTTACACGTGTACCCATGCAGAATATGAAATATTCATGAATGATATAATTATAAAAATCATGTCCGCATTCAGTAGGTTACGGAGACACGAACATGTATACCCAGCATACATCCCCAAAGTTGGAATGTGGCTACCTTCTTGGTGTGCAAAAATGGGCACATAACATTAACAGTTAACACACAATGGCACATGACACAGAATCTCACTATTGATGAACCTCAGACCTGTAGCTGAGGAATGAAGTTCAATTTCTCAAGTCAGGTGTAATTGCATATTAAATGAATTATCTACAGCCATTGTGTAGTTGATAAGTATGATGTTAATTAGCTCAAGTGACCAACATACAAAAGTGTTGGAGAAGTCCTGGTGGTAAAAATTAAAATGTATGCATGTAATGATGTATTCAGGGTGTTTTTGGTAAATACATTTATAACATTAATTTAAGTGAAAGTCCTGCATTTCAAAATTCATTGAGACTGACTTGTTCAATAAAGACTAAAGTAATAAAGAGACTTGAATCACATTAATTTAATTTTAAATGATAATCAGTAGATCTGTCACTGTGCACAACAAATTGCAATCTTTTGCATGCATCGCTTTCAAGAACACAAAAAAGGGCAAGGGCTTTTGAAGACCTGTGCATCTATTGATCTAGACTTTAACTATAAAATAAGTACATAGGTTGGCTTGGGACTGTAACTAGTGTAAGACCGTATAATTATCATAGTTTCATGAACTCATGTATAAGGAGGAAGGTGGCAGTATGGTTAAGACGTTTTCCTGCCAACAAGTCAACCGTGAGGTTCTGGGTTCGAATCCCAGCCTTGCCCTTTCTTCCCAGTTTGACAAAAAAAAATCGAACTGAATGTCAAAGTCCTTGGGATGAGACTATAAACCGAGGCCCCGTGTGTGAACGCATGCAGAACATCTTGCGCACACGTTAAATCCTGTTCCGCTGTTCAAAAGAGTAGACCATTGTGTGCCGGTGGGAACAGATGACAAAATTTAAAAACCGCATACACACACATAAATAAAATAAAAAATCTGTCATCTGAGCGCTTTGCTTTATTGCTTTACAAGATTCAGCACTATATAATAATATAATAAATTCCATACATTATTATTATTAAAAGAAAAAAGAACAGGTGTATTGAGATTCACGATGTAAAGTATGTTTCAAATGTCTGGTATGGTTCCTTCCTCAGTTGGACAATGCTGATGAACAAGCTGCTCAAGTTCGTCGGGAGCTGGATGGTCGTCTGCAAGTCGTGGAGTTGATGATCAGGGTGAGTCAGTCTGTAATTTATTTTATCTACCACAGTTTAGTTAGCCCTGGGTCTCTATACTTTTACTAAACCTAAATGAGTGTCTCTATACTTTTACTAAACCTAAATGAGTAAATTATATCTCGTCTTCTTCTCTTCAAATTTCTTTCTCTCTCATTGTCTTTGTCTGAGCCTCTCTTCGTGTCTCTCTGTCTCTTGTCTGTTTCTGTCTGTCTGTGTCTAGATCTGTCACGTGTCAGTCCTTTTATTTTTTAAAGTTTTTTTTTCTTCTTTTTTCCCCCTCCCCTGTCATGTGAGATGAAAGAATAGTTAATACCCCCTGCCCCCTTTCTCTTTTGCTCCAACTTACTTCTTTTTCTTCTGTCCATTTGGGACATCTGCCTGTTTATAAATACTGCTCATTTCATAACATACAAAGAAAGCACTCCATTGGAATCCTGTAATATCATATTAATTAATGCTAATAAATTATTACTTAGTTAACAGTAAGAAGGAAGGTCAAGGTGTCATGACAGTTTAGATGTTCACACGTCCAACAACTAAATTATGACTATGAGGTTCTGGGTTCAACTCCCAGCTTTGCCCTTTCTACCCAGTTTGACAGGAAAATTGGACTGAATGTCAAAAGTCTTTTGGAGGAGAATCTAGTCTTAATGAGATGGAGATGGACCCATGTTCTTATGGACTTGAATGTGTTCGTCAGAAGAACTCATTAGTCTCATGACAGTTCAAAATCTGAAAGAGCAGGGAAGTACCTCCTGACTGTCCTGGCAAAATGGGTAGATTCAGTTCCCAACCATATTCCCAAAGTTGGAATGCATAGATATGCCATAGTGGTGGGGGGAAAAAATGCTTTTAAAAGCAAAAATCTCACATTGGCGAACCTTGGAGCTCTAGCCAAGGAAAAAACAACAAAAATAGATAGTTGTAGTCAACTGGCCATTTCATCTGCTGTAACTGTATGGGGATCTTGTACTATTGCAGGTTCTTCTGGGCTGTGTCTTACTCAAATATTGCCTTTGAGGTGCAGAATAGTTACATGGTGAGACATTCACTCTTGCCTACTGACCTAGTCTCAGACTCTGAGGACGCAAACTTTGTGAACAGAGGTTCTACAGGTACAAAACCGCAGCACAGGCTGGAGTGCTGGTTAACTTGATCTGTACTGTGGTAATAACTGATAAGCCCTAACCTTGTTCTGTTGGTCTTCTTTCTTTCTTTTTTGTCATGTTTCTCCCAGGGGAGGTTTGACATTGATGAGCCTTCTCCATCTCTCTCTGTTTTGAGCTTCCTCCTTATTTATGCCCCTTTCTCTAAGATCATCTACAATACAGGTAGCCCAGGTTTTGCTAGGTCTTCCCTTTGGTCTCTTTCCATCCACTACGAACTTCATTGCTATTTTATAATGTGGTGCCTGGTGGTCTGCTTTCCGTTGAATGTGCCCAAACCAGCGCAGTCTATTGGTACTACTACTAGCTACAGACTTCAGATCATCAACTTTGCACATTCTCCATAGTTCTTCATTTGTGATCCTGTAACCATGTTCTGTTGGTTGATTAAAAAAGACAATTTCTGAATAATGTTTCCCTTTTTGCTTCTCTTCTATCAAACTCTAAGCTTAATTCAAACAGTGAATAACAAACAAATCAATATTATATCTCTTAAATCTGGGTTGGACTGTGAGTTTTGTAACTTATGTGGATCCTGTTTCAGAACACATCCTTCTTGTAGCAGGTGCTTCCTACCCTGTGTAACTCACTGATGTAACAAATTCTTACTAATCTTAGGGGGTAAAAAACAACCTCTCAGTCTCATGTATAATCATATCAAACATTGCTGTTTAGTACTACTACTTTTAGCACTACTAGAGTAGTACAGAACTAGGAAGTGAGGAACTGGATGCGGATCTGCAGCCTCAGATAACACTGAAATAAAAAGCTTGCATTATTTCTGTGATTAGGAACAGGATATATTACAAGTTATCTGTGCATCAGTGAATGTTATCCTATTCTGAATGATGAAAGTGATACTAGCAAGCATTTTTAGTTTTTGAGTATGCATGTAAATTGTAAATGTAATGTAATGTATAATATATAATTATATATTTATACTCATTCAGTCATTGTCAGTCACTGAGTCAGTGTCAAGTCAAGTCAAAATTTTATTTCCAGATGGTACATTGAATAAGCAATGCATTTGCTTTTTTTCATCAAGCCATCTATCTAAGAACAAATTTCTTAATGATTATACTAAAATACTACATTATTGCATCATTTACCATAAAATTAAACCAGTAGATAAAAAAGGAAAATCGATAAGGTAATACATTGAAAATACAAATTACCACATATACAATATACACGTACACACATACTCATACACACCTGTGTGCGTGCGCGCTCACGTCCACACACATTTAAATCAAGAATGTTTTAAGAATTGAAAAAAAGAAAATCATAAAACTCGGGACAAACAAATTACTTCACCCACTGTTTCATCCATTCTTACACGTTTATACTTTAGCCTGTTTAGATAATAAAAAGGTACAGGAACAAAACGTTAGAAAATACTAGGCATTCGTTGGGTCATTACTGACAATATTGCCTTCAATGACCTCCCTCCTCTCCTCCTCCACCCAGCAAACGTGTGCTTTTTATGCGCTCATACTCTTCAAATAGCGCTTTTTAAAAATAAAATAGGAACAGTGGTGTGTGTCGTATAGATTATAGTAATTAGTATCTATAGATCAATCAGTGTGTACACACTCACCTATCATGCATCAGCACTACATAGGATATATATGTATGAATTGTATTAATTACCAATTTACCAGATCTATGCTTTCGAATCATGTGTGTGAACTTGATTCATGTCTGTTAAGTGTTTTTGTGTGACTGTGTCATGTCAGGCTCATCAATTCAATGTGTAATGTGCTGTGTCTAATTTAGTAACATTTTATCAAATGTGTTAGTCAACACATGAATTATACAAGGTTCATTGCCATTGTGTGTGTGTGTGTGTCTGTGTGTGTGTGTGTGTGTCTGTGTGTGTGTGTGTGTGTGTGTGAAAGTGAGTGGGTCACAGAGTGTCTGATACTCATTATTTTTAATGAATTATTATCAATGTATTGTGCTGTGGTAGTAAATCTATAGCTTGATATCTAGAACATCAAACTTGTATTTTGAGGGAACAAGTTCTAAGCCTATACTGAGGTGTTCATTTAAGGTTGGGTTTTTTTTTGTTCTTCAAGATTTTCTGTAGGTCTGGTTCCATTTCCTTGCAAGTGCACCTGACAGTAGACTGAGGTTCCATGTGCAAATTATGCATATCTTCTTCTTCTTCTCCTCCTCCTCCTCCTCCTCCTCCTCATCATCTCTCATCATCATCTTTATATTATTATTATTATTATTATTATTATTATTATTATGCACAAAGAATGTGAAAAACCCATCTGCCATTCATAGAACAGTACACAACTATGGCTGGTACTGGTATGGCTGGCACAAATATACCCAGCATGCATCCTGCTACCTGGAGAGGGATGGGCTCCGCCAGCTCATTTTGCCTGAAAAATTCACTGCTGTCCCTATCGACTCTTCAAGAAGTCAGTCAAGTCATTTTGTTATATGCAGTTCAAGTGGTTTGACACCGTTGTATATCATGAGTATATCACTATATGTATACTGTGTCCAGATGCGCCAGCACCCCAAGTTTGTGGTGAAGGAGATGGAGAGCATGTACATGGAGGACTTGCGTTCGTCCATCAATCTGCTGAAGTCCAATCTGGAGAGTCTCCCCGTCTCCAAGGGAGTCACAGACTCCAAGTACTCCTTGCAGAGGCTGAAGCGCTACAACAGGTAGGTGGAGTGCTACTGTCTTGGATAACTTTGTTACAAGTAAGAAATAGCTCAGCTGTATATTGCAGTTGGGTTAGATTTACTCATTTAGAAAGGTTCTGGAGGTCACGGAAGGAATTGTATTTCAAACGTTTTTTATTCAGGATTTTTTGGTTGCAGGTATTCAAAGATTTTTGTATCCCCTGAAAGTTCAGTTGGTAGAGCGGAGGACTGTAGAGATGTTATGAGAAGAAACCTTTAGGTTGCTGGTTTGAATCTAGTTTATGGGATTTTTTGGTGGATCAGTGGTCGGCAGTTGCATGGATATCTTGAAAGCGAGAACTTAGGCTGATGGATTTGAGCTCATCTGAAGCCAGATATTTTCCCTATTCACTGTATGATGAATGGTGGTCTAGGTGCTTAAGTATAATTATGGATGAAATGATTAACTTGGGTCCTATGCACAGCATATATTTTTGTGCCTGTAATTGTTTAAAAAAAATATATATATATATATGTAAGCAACTACATGGCAATAAGAGATGTCTCTGGGAAAATTTTGTTCAAAAAAAAGGTGGCATTCTCATTGACTTCTGAACAAATGAAGTATACGTGTAGACAGAATGTTTTTGTTGTAGAATAGATGGTGTTGTTTCTGTTGTGATGCATTCTCCTCAAGGAGAGCAGCCTGAATTTTGTACAAAGAAATCTGCTTTGGCTGGAAAAATAATTAACAACACAATACAGTACACTGCAAACATGAATCAATATAATACAATACAGTATGGTATGATACAGTACAATACTATACAATACCTGAGCAGAGACACACAGCTCCCAGCCATCCACTAGTCAATACTGGGGACTTGTGAGATGAAGAATGAAAGATAGCCCCACCAGACCTCATAAGAATAGACTGGTGATAAACCCCAAAACATGCTCACTATCTACATTCAACAGGATGACAGTTGACACATGCAGATATATATAATATAATCAAAATGTCATTAATTCACATGCTAGGAAACGAGCTGTTTTCACTTTTACTTTATCTTGGTTCCATTTGTCTCTATAGTCAACTGGTTTAACATGGTCCCACTTTTTGTGCGTTATGGATTGTTGATAGAACACCTGGCATTTTTTCCCCCTTTTTTGTTGTTATCATCTTGGTGCTTTGAGTCTTGATTTGGATAATTGGTGAAAGTAATTTTTACAAAATGTATTGTAATGTATTGTAAAGTGTATGACCTGTGCGTATGTGTGTGTGTGCTTTTGAAAAACATTTGACTCTTGAAATTTTATTTCATAGATTTGGTCTGCAGTGTGCCATGTTTGTAATATATTTGTTTGTTTAAACTATTGATTGTTCATCATTGGTTGCGTGACTGTGTTAAGATTAGATTGAATGCACACACTTTGATTTGTCTTTGCAAGATATAGCGCTGTATAAGTTCCATCTATTATTATTATTATTATCATCATCAAAAACAGAATATTGAAGGTCTGTATACTATAAATGAGGTATTCTTTTGACTTCTTCCCCCTTTTTCCTAATCTTTTATGTACTGTATGTGAATTCATAAATTTCATTTCATGTTTAGTTTCTTCTGAAACTTTACCCTAGCTTTCTACCCAGGCACAGACTGATGACTTTATGCTCACGAGTCCATGTTATCAATCAATGAGGACAAGAAATAAGAATGCTCTGCATGTTGTTCAGTGCTTAATGTCTCAATGAATTGCCCTACACAGCTGTTGATTGATAGTTAAATGTTATTCTTGGGCTCACTAAGTACTCGGGATTCTTTTTCTAATCACATACCATGATGCACTAAGTGCTGTTGGTGCATCATTGTCATAATGATGCTAAGCACTTTTAGTGATAGAGCCTCTTTCCCATCAGTGATTTTCTTTATGCTTTTTTGTTTGTTTGGGATTTATTTTGAAGGGTTTTGGTTGGTTTGTTTTTTGTTGTTTTGGGTTTGTTGTTGGGTTTTTTTGGGGGATAGTTTGTTTTGGGGCTGTTTTTTTGTGTTTGTTGTTGGGTTGTTGTTGGGTTTCTTTTTTGGGTGGGGGTTCCAATTTTAAGCTGCAGGCCTGTACTTTAACTTATATGAAAACAAAAGTCAAATTTCAGCACCTGTGAGATTTTTTATTCACCCCCATCATTTTTAGGACAATGTTTAGGGTTCGCTGGCCCACAAAATGGAAATTTGCAGGATTAACCCTATCGGACATATAATGCATGTTCCCTGCATCTAAACCTAGAATGTTGTTTACAAGTGCTTTAATTTATCAGATAAAAAATATTGTGTGTGTTGTTGTAGTAATTGATGTCTCTAGTACTTGCTGTTTGCATTGTATCAAGAGTCGGTTGGTATTATGTTTTATACAATTACACATATGCTGTAGATGTATAAATTTATCAACTTATATCCACTGACCTGACATCATTGGTCAGGAATGGTCTACCAGAGTTAGACATTCAGTATTATATTATATAATCACATGGTGTATAGACTACCATCAGCCTCAGCAGCAATTGTTCTCATTTTGTCAGTTATTCTTGTACTAAGAGCTTTTGCTTGTTTTTTGTTGTTGTTGTTGTTGTTTTTTTTACACCTCTCCCGTCATCCTTGTCAAATAACTGACTTCCTGATTCTCAAAGCCATGGATCAACTCTGAATGTCAAGTTGTCTGACAGGCAGGCTGATGTAAGTGAACAACAAATCGAAGTACAAGAATGTATATATATACATCTGAAGGAAATTACATGTATGTTAACATTGATCTACAGTTACAACAGTATGTCGCAAGAGCTCCCTGTATTATTTTTTTTAATTTATGCTTTTGTTTTGAGGGTAATGGAATAAGCACTCTTGTGATTTTGTTATTTTTAACATCCAGTACAGTTCAAAAACATATCACTATTTTTCTGATCCTGCTAATTGTTTTCTCTAAAGTAGTTCTAGTCTTCTACTAAGTCAGAAAATGTTTTGAGTCTGTCTTCTACTAAGTCAGAAAATGTTTTGAGTCTGTCTTTAATCAGGTAGTAAGATCTAGCTAGACTGAAATTCGAAATACTAGCACCCAGGCCGTCACTCACAGTCTAGTGGATGGAGGATAGGTTTGGTGGGCTCAAATGGGGATCAAACCTGCGACTTCTCGTTTTCTGGACAGGTGCATTACTCACTGCAAGGCCAACGGTCCACTGAAGGTAGCTAGCTGGCATTCACTGAGACCATGAAAGCACTGGGCTTTAGATGCAGCTTGTGAAGCATCTCCCCAGCTGTTGATGTGGAGTGGTGTGGCATGTATACATCATTACATGTATGTAAATTGGAATACACTGCTTGCTGAAACTGTGCTTCTTTAGGAAAATTGAAAAATAACCTTTTGACATATTATCATATATTGCCTGTCATGGCAAGCAGAACTAGTGAAAAGGAAGATCTATTTCAACACTGAAAGAGAGGATGCTTTTCATTCTGTGTAGAACAGTAGTACACATCTTAAAAAAAAAAAAAGACAGAAAGAAATTAAAACCAGCCATCCAACCAACCAAACATAGTTTAGAACCCCCTTCCCCCAATTCCTTTTAATCAACCCCCTCCCCATCCACCTCCCCATCCCTTCTTTTTTTTTGGTGGTGTTGAAGAAAAAAGCTCTTTTTCTTCTATTGAAACAATACAATAAATATTTGAGTGAGAAAAGATGATTTATAATGAAAGGCGATTCATTACTAAAGCTTTTACTGCTACTTTTATTTCAATGTTTAACAGCATACGAGGATGATAAATAAAAAGGCTTTTAAAAAAAGAAAATCAAAGAAAAACAGAGGAAGGTAGCCTAGTGGTTAGAACTTTTACGTTCTTGATTTTTTGGGGAGCCCAGGTTCAGTCCACTACCAAGACTCCCGTACAAGGGGATATCCCTCCCAAGAGTTAGCATCAGTACTGCTGACTCTACTCTTCTGAAAGTCCTTTTGTTTACACTGTAATCAGAGTCCCTTTGTGCAAACGCACCCAGATTGTCATGTCTTGCGCATACATTAAAACCCGTTTTGCTTTTCGGAAGAGTAGGCCATTTATGCAGGTTAGAACGGATGACAACAAATATATTAAAAAATCATTTGGACTCTAGTGTCATGTTTAGAAGTCGTCCATGCAATGCGGCTACCTTACTGGTGGGCAAAAAATGATCACATATGCAAACATCTCACTGTATGTGATCCTTGAAACTCTAGCTGAGGAACAAAAAATCCCCATCCAACCAAACCAAACAACAGCAAAAAAAAACCCCAAACCAAACAAAACCAAAACTGTCAGCGGAAACCAAATAAAAACCCAACAGGGAAGCATTTTGTGACTTGAATAACACTCTTAAACCCTCTTCAAGAGCCACCATCCCTGCACCTTACAACGAAAGATTCCCAAGGGCCCTATCTTCCCTGTGCAAGAGGGGGGGGGTGGGAGGGGGGGGGTGGAAACCCGGGAGGGGGGGGGGGATGGAACCCAGGAGGCAAACAAGATTTTAATCTGCATACCAGTCAGTTCTCCTGGATACATTAGGGGCTGTCAAAAGTGTCCTTGCCTGAACAGAGTTCAAAGAGGTTAAGTCGATCAGCAATCCGATTGGAAACAGGGATTTTGAGCTAGCCAAGCAGTGGGAGACAGACAGGCAGACAGACAGGCTGCCAAAATAGCGTGTATCTGTATTGATCAACGGAAGGGGATTATGCTCCTGCTTTCTTACACATGACAGAGGAGATGGGGGTGGGGGTATGAGGATGGTGGGGGAATGGTAGTGGTGGTTGGGGGTGGGTGGGGGGGGGGGGGGGGGGGGGGGAGGCAGGGGCAAGGATTTGTGTGGTGTAGCATCTTTGCATGAATTCATGAATGATACGGTACTTACACCCGACATTGCGTCATTTACCATTCATTGCATTTTGTTGATGGGTAGGCCTGTGTTCCCTTGCTGTCTCTGTCAGTGTGTGTGATAGCCCCCAGATTGTGTGTGCATGTGCACACACACACACACACACACACACACACACACACACACACACACACACACACACACACACAATATATATATATATATATATATATATAGATATATATAGATATATATAGATATATGTATATATTCATTTATTTATTTATTTTATTATCTTTTTTTGTTGTTGTTGGTTTTTTTTGTTCCTTGGCTAGAGTTCCAAGGTTCACAATGTGAGATTTTGTGTATGTGACCGTTTTTGCCCACTATTAAGATAGCCGCATTGTTTATCTATATTACATATAATATTATAATAATCTGAACATTAATCATGTCTGTAGTTACCTTTTTACCACCACCACCACCACCAACCACCACTCATAAAAAAAACATTAAAAAAAATAGTTTGCTACAGGCCCCAGTGCTTTGTCATTCATAATTCATTGACTACACGAGTATGTAGTTTCCTTTCTTGTCTGTTGACAGACATTTTGGGGAACTAGTTCAGTCTTGGCACTCACTTAGTGCCCTAGTGTTAATAATTAGTAACACATTACAGTACATGTCTGTCTGTGGCTTACTATTTTTGTAAGCAGTGTGGGAATCAGGTCTAAGTATTCTGTTGTTTGTGAGTACGATTGTAGTTTGTTCAAGGTGTACATGTTGTTCACTGTTGTTTGTTCTTGTGTTGTTTGTTTGTTTTTTTTGTTAAAGGTATGTTGGGAATTGAATATGGTTGACTTCTTTATAAAATTAATACACCAACAGTTGTGTCTGGTTAGACTCCAGTGTGGTCTACTTGTTTATGATTATGGTTTTTATATTGATATTATACAAGTTTATATCATTTCTTGCTTTTTTCTTTGTTTTTATCAAAGAGACACTTTGGGGAAGTGGTTTAAGCCTCTATGCTGACCTGTTGTATACAACTTTTGACATCAGGCCTATATGATTATATATGTTTTATTATTATTTCATAGACGGTTTGGGGACCTAGTGCTGGCCCCATAGCTGTTCTGTTGTTCATAATGTGTACATTATGATATAGATCATTTATTTATTTATTTATTTTATCTGTAGACAGCTTGGGGACCTAGTTCCAGCCCCAGCACTGTCCTGTTGTTTATAAACGTACAAGTACATTACATAGATCACTGTGGGTTTGTTTTTTTTGTTTTTCTTTTTTTATAGACAGTTTGGGGACCTCGTTCCGGCCCCAATGCTGTCCTGTTGTTTATAACTTGTACTGTATTATAATTAAAGATCACTGGGGTTGTTTTTTTTTCATGTTAAATTTTTCTTTTTTTTTATAGACAGTTTGGGGACCTTGTTCAGGCCCCAATGCAGGCTGTGGCTCACACAGGTGCCTTCAAAATTGCTCAGAAGGGCGTGGACTTTGTGTGAGTGTGGATCAATTGATCACTCGTTGAAAACTTGCTCTTGTCCCTCGCTTCTCCTGACTGGCTTTTGGCGAACTGACCATGGCCCTTCTCATCCTTTTTCCTCATTCTTACGAGCTTTTGGCTGGAAAAAGGGTTGCTACCCCTTCCCCCCTCCCCCTCCTGCCCTCTCTCTCTCTCTCTCTCTCTCTCTCTCTCTTTTATTCCATTCATTTTTGGCAGGGGTGGAAGGATGGTGTCTGGTCTGATAACAAATGTAATATATTTTTTCTGTCCCTGGTCCATCTCTGAATGATCTCTGGCTCTCCCTGTTCTGTCGACACTAGCTCATGTTTTGCATATATGTATATTCGAATTAGGATCACCATTTGCTTTTTCTTCCCTTTTATCTTCCTTCAGTGTGATGCCTTCTTTGTTTCATTTCAGTCAGCGTGTTTCTGCTTTTTTTAAATTTTATTCTGGTGTGGGTATTCTGATTTATTTCAAGAGTATTTAATCTTTTATAAACAATGAATTTCAATTGATATATCATTGAAATCGGTCACTGACCTGGGTGATATTTTTTTAACACATTCTTTTCATGTAGTAAGCATTAATAATTACGTATTTTTTGGTTTTTTAAAATTGTTGTGGAGGATGGTGTTGTTAATTATTTTGTTTCTGTATATCTGCTTTATTAATACCATCATTATCATTGTTGGTATTAGCATTACTTCATGTATTATCTAGGTGTTAGTTATGTAAGGCTTGATTGATACTTCCCAGTTTCACTTTCACTTGCTTTCCAGAGTTTTGCCTTGCTACTGTCAGTCTCTTTTTATGATCTTACTCCTCCATGCCTTGTCCTTTTCTCTCCTTCATAATTTTTTTGTTTGGTTGGTGTGTTTTTGTAAAGAGGTGGCGGTGGTGGTTCAGGTAAAGGGGTGTTATTAACAGTGACTTTGTACCACAAATAATTAACAGTCACTTTGTAACATGAATAAACCACAAATATATTTATTAAGAAAGTGCAAATTAAAAAAAAAATCCATACAAAACTATCGAAAAGGTAGTTTTATAAAAAGCAAATATGAATAAAATTATCAACAAAGAGGTAATTTTTTTTACGTCATAATATACATTACTTGTGATGTATACAAACAATGATAATGAATGTGACCAAATCTTAGATGAAATCTATCAACAAACTTACAGACATACAATGAAAACAAATTAATTTGAAATGCCGATGAATGGAATATTCTGTGATTTCTCTCTCTCTGTGTCTCTCTCATCTCTCTCTCTCTCTCTCTCTTCTCTCTCTCTCTCTCTCTCTCTCTCTCTCTCTCTCTTCTCTCTCTCTCTCTCTCTGTGTCTCTGTCTGTCTGTATGTCTCTCTCTCTCTCTCTCTCTCTCTCTCTCTCTCTCTCTCTCTCTGTGTCAATAGCTTGCTGACACAACTTACTTTTAAAATGCGATAATTCTTAGCAATTGCATTGCCTTGCCTTAACTTGCCTTTTTCTCTCATACTCAGTACCTCTCTCTTTATTCTTCTTGTTGGCATCTTGCGTAATGGTGTGCATGCACATGTGTGTGTGTATGTGTGTGTGTGTGTGTACAAACTCTGTGTGTGTGTGTAGAGTGCAGTTTATTGATCTTGACATACATGATGTGGAGCCTGTCTATATTGTAAAGCAATTTTTCGTACATGGGCGGAATGGGAGCAGCAGTAGGAAGTAGATTTTTCTCATTGATAGCAGATTGACACTTGCAAGTTATTATGACACACGGAAATTAATAAATGTGTGCCCTCCAAGTGCTGTGAACTATGTCCATGTTGTTATTTGTTTGTGACAGATGAAGAAAAAATGTCCGGGTTTAGCTAGGTTTCGAGAGTTAGGAGAGACTAAGACTGAGAGAGAGAGAGAGAGAGGGAGAGAGAGAGAGAGAGAGAGAGAGAGAGAGAGAGAGAGAGAGAGGAGAGAGAGAGAGAGAGAGGAGAGGGAGGAAGGGAGAGAAAGAGAGAAAGAGAGAGAGAGAATGTCTGTGTATGTGTGTGTGCGCATGTGTGTGTGTGTGCGCATGTGTGCAAAAAAATACAAACACTGATGCACTTTAGGTATCTTTCATCTTTGTGATGTGCATCATGCACTGCATAAAGTTAAATGTGTGCTTAACCTTTTTCTGAGGCAGGGCTAAATAAAAAAAGTTTTTGTTGCCTATCTACTACTCTTGAAGATTAAAGTGATTGATTGATTGATCAATCAATTGATTAATAGTCATTTCTTAGAATATATTATACATGTATGCTTATTTAAGTTATAAAGTTATTTACATTAAATAGTGTCACTCTTTTGATCATTTGGTTTTCACGTAACATTATTCTCTTGCAGCTAAGCTAATGAATCAGATGCAGTTTGTGTGGTGTTTTCTGATTTTGTTGTTCTTATTCTTGTTGTAAAGTATGGTGAGTGCAACTTAAATCCTGTATCCTGTACAGTATAGCCTGATATATATCATAGTTATTGTTGATGTCAAGATGGTTCCTAAAGGACTACTCTTGCTTTTGCAAAGAAAACAAAACAGCCAAAATACAGTTCTATCAAAAAAAACACCCAGTGCAGTGAACCAACATTAATTGAAAGAGCAGGTCTTTTAAAAACAGCACGATATGTGTGAGCGTATACTACTACTAAGTACTACTACTACTTCTACTACTACTACTACTACTACTACCACTTCTTCTACTACTACTACTACTACTACTGCTGCTGCTGCTGCTGCTGCTGCTGCTGCTGCTGCTGCTTCTTCTATGACTTCTACGACTTCTACGACTACTACGACTACTACTACTACTACTACTACTAACTACTAACTACTACCACTACTACTACTACTACCACTACCACTACTACTACTACTTCTACTACTACTACTACTACCACTACCACTACCACTACTACTACTACTACTACTTCTACTACTACTACTACTACTACTACTTCTACTACCACTACTACTACTTGTACCAGCCATCCCAGCTGAAGAGGTGAGAGAGAGAAAACAGCTATTGGCGTCTCCATACCAGATGGTAATTAAAGGTGCATAAGCATCAGGCAACCGGGGTGGGATTCTGTCCTGATTTTCCGCACGCTTGGTTCCGTGCACTGCTGTTTGCGGAATTAATTCTTCATGGTTGATGGCTTGTGCTGCACGATTGGGGGACCCAGGCAGGGCTGACTGCTGTTGGGAAGTGGAGTTAGACCTTTCTTTTTGTGTGTGTGTGTGTCGTGGATGGAAATGGGAAAGAGTGTGTATGTGTGTGGGGAGGTGGAGGGTTTGTAGTGTGTGGGGGTGGGTGGGGTGGGGGGGTGGGGGGAGAAGGGGTGTGTGTGTGAGGTGTGTATGGGGTGGAAGGGGGAGAGTGTGTGTGTGTGTGTGTGTGCATGTGTGTGTGTGTTTGGGGGAGGGGGGGAAGGTTGTGGGGGGGGGGGGGGGGGCAGTGTGTGTGTGTGGAGGGGGGAGGAGAGCGTGTGTGTGTACATGTTCGTGTGTGTGTGAGCCTGTGTGTGTGTGTGTGTAGTCTAGTGTGTGCGCATGTGTGTAGTGTTCCATAGCTTTGTTTTGCCATGTTCAATGGATTAGTTAATTCATGAATAGATGGTTGAGTAGTTTAACCGTTCCTTCTTTCCTTAGTTTCTCTTTGTGGTAGACTTCAGTAGCACAATGTTATTACTAATACTTGTTAGCCGTACTTTTTCAACAGTAGGTCAGTTTCGTAATGACTGCTAGAGTGGTAAAATGAATGTAACGCAACACATACACACATATATGTGTGTGTGTATCCAACACATATAAATGCACACGCTTAGTGTATGCACCACTGCCTCACCTAACCCATCCACAGATATGCACACTCACACATACACACACACACACATACACACACACACACATACACACACTCTCTCTCTCTCTCTCACGCACACACACACACACACACACACACACAAAACAAAACATTCCAAACCTGCCCCTCCTCCCTCCCAACCAAAAAAATGATTATTAATAACAACAGAACAAAACAAAAAGCAACAAACAAATCTTTTCAGATTTATTGTGTTTCTTCACGCACACACATTCATTTATATGTATCAACCCCTCCATCCACAGCCCAAACAGAGCATCCTATCAAAAAAGGGACATTAATTTTTTTTTCTTATGTGAGTTATTATCATATACATCAATGTTACATGCTTAGACAACACATTGCCTTGCAGGTCTAGGAACTCTATGTATATGTATGAGCATGTATATCTGTCTGTGCGGAACAGAAACCGTGATTCTTTTATCTGTGACAAAGCTCACTAGGTTATAGTATTCATGATTTGTTATTTTTTTGTCTGTCAGCATTGTGTCTTTGTTGCTAGAACTACATGGTTTTTTGTGTTGACCAGCTTGTCCACATGATTTTCTTTTCTTTCATATCTATCTCCTCTGTCCTGAGTTTTTATTCTTTAAGACTTTCATTAAGTCTTGGTGGTGGCTGTGTTGTTGCTAGAAAGATAGACAGATGGACAGAGTGAGTGAGTGTGTGTGTGTGTGTCAATCAATCAATCAATCAACTTTATTCAGTTTTTGCAGGCCATAAGACCCATATGAACACAGAATATGAAAAAGCAACCAAGAGCAATGTGTGTGTGTGTGTGTGTGTGTGTGTGTGTGTGTGTGTGGTGTGTGTGTGTGTGTGTGTGTGTGGTGCTCAACACAAGAAATAGTCTAAAGATTCAGAAACATAAAACTTAAAAGATTTTTGCTGTTATTTTTCTCTTTTCTTCTGTTGTATATATAATCATTATTGTTTGTTTGTTTGTTTGTGGTTTGGAATGGTGTGTGTGAGTGTTTACATGTATGTTTTCTAGAAAGAGTCAATAGATGGAACAAATGACAACTGGGAGTTATTTTCCTGTTAGAAATTCAAGTGAAGGATTGTCAGAATGCCAATGTAGATATCAGGGAGAAAGTATTCAAGTGAATGATTGTCAGACTGTCATTGTACATCTATATTAGGGAGAAAAGGGAGGGAAAACAATCTTTCCATCAAAATTTGTGTCACCTCCATCATGGATTATCTCCGTCCTATCAGGGAAAGAAAGAAAGGGGCAAATAAAAACAGACAGAAAGAAAAGACAAAAACTTAAAAGACATCCTAATAGAGTGTCATTGAGTATTTTACATCTATTTTAACGTTTTGATTTTAAATCGTCTCTGGGCCGTTCCTAGTGTTGACTTGAAATTTTGAACTTGGCTTCAGTCTTACTCACTGCGGTCACAGTGAGGAGGTTAGTAACAAACATTTTTTTCTGTTATTGAAAATGGCCTTGTAAGGTAATTCTTCAAGATTTATTTCATAAATGTATGCATGCACACATTGCTACTACTACTACTAATAATAATAATAATGTATGGAATTTATATAGCGCTGAATCTTGTAAAGCAACAAATCAAAGCGTAGTGTACATGTAGAACTTTGTACACACAAATGAATTCATGCATGCACACAACCTCACCGCTAAGAAAAATACACATGTAGTTGTACACACACACACATGAATTCATGTATGCACGCAACATCACCCCTAAGAAAAACACACATGTAGTTATATACAAACACACACATGAATTCATGTATGCGCACAACCTCTTCCCTAAAGAACCTAGGATAACATTATCATCATTATCTGCTAAAATTTCATTAGGCAGAAGGAAGGGAAAAAGACCTCCAGATAAAACATAGGTCTGTGGGCCTGTAGTGCAAGCAGGAGTCCCCTGAGTTGTGCCTGTCCATTGCTGTTCTACATTCTGGGGAGAAGTGACACCAAAATTATGTATTATCATGTGAATTACTGAATACATCAGTTGGTGGCCATTTAGCGTGGTCAGAAAGACTGATGAACGGTGTTTAGGGGGGAGAGGGGAAATTGTGTGTGTGTGTACTTCTACCACTACCACAGTACTAGTTACTACAACTATGAGTAGTAGTAGCAGCAGCAGTAGTAAGTAGTAGTAGTAGTTGTAGGAAGAGGAGGAGGAAGAGGAGTTGTGGTCTTCAATTCTATGCCCCTCCCTGTAAAACAATACCAGAGGCAGAGAGGAAAAAAAAGAATGAAAATAAAATCTTTAAAATAATGATAAAAAAAGAGGGAGGGAGACAAAGGAGAGAGAGAGAGAGAGAGAGAGAGAGAGAGAGAGAGAGAGAGAGAGAGAGAGAGAGAGAGAGAGAGAGAGAGTTTGGAGGGGTGGGTGGAAGGGGGAAGATGTCTTCTTTATGCCCACTTTGGCATGATCCCATCATGGTGGGTAGGAGGATGCAGGAGGGAATGGTGTCTTCTATGGTGAACCAGTTGCCACAAAAGGCAGGGAAGTTAATATCTGTGTGTGTGTGCGTGTGTGTGTGTGTGTGTGAAAGAAAGAGAGGGAGAGAGAAAGAGAGAGAGAGACACACACAGATAGGCAGGCAGGCAGGCAGACAGAGAGAGAGAGAGAGAGAGAGAGAGAGAGAGAGCATAAACATACTATTGATTGTGTGTGTGTGCGTTTGTGTGTGTGTGTGTGTGTGTGTGTGTTGTGTGTAAAGCTACAGACAGTACAGGCATCTATAGGGATTCTGGCTGTGTAACTGTAAGCAGAGGTCCTGACTTGTGTCTGTCCATCGCAGGACAGTGCAGCTCTGGAGAAGTGACACAAATTGTGTATAATTTCTTCTCTTCATGGCCATTTGGCATGGTCAGCGAGAGACTGATGGATGGCTTTTTCTTTTCTTTTTTTTCTTTTTTTTGGGGGGGGGTTGTTTTGTTGGGTTGTGTGTTGTGTTGTGTTTGTTTGGGTGTTTTTTGGGTTTGGTTTTTTTTTGGGGGGGGGGGGGGGGGGATGAAGAAGAAAACTAATAAAATGATACACTGCAAAATACACATGCACACACATACCCTGTGTGTGTGTGAGTGTGTGTGTGAGAGAGAATCTCTGTGTGAATGAATGAATTTTGTGAATGTGTGTGTGAATGAGTGAGTGAGTACGCAAATTGTGTGTGTGTGTAAAGCTACAGACAGTACAGGCATCTATAGGCATTCTGGCTGTGTAACTGTAAGCAGAGGTCCTGACTTGTGTCTGTCCATTGCAGGACAGTGTAGCTGTAGAGAAGTGACACAAATTGTGTATAATTTCTTCTCTTCATGGCCATTTGGCATGGTCAGCAAGAGACTGATGGATGGCATTTTTGGGTTGTTGTTGTTTTTGTTTGTTTGTGGGTTGTTGTTGTGTTAGGTTTTTTGGGGGGGGTTGGGGGATGAAGAAGAAAACTAATAAAATAATACACTGCAAAATACACATACACACACATACCCTGTGTGTGTCTGTGTGAGTGTGTGTGTGTGAGAGAGAATCTGTGTGAATGAATGAATGAATGAATTGTGTCTGTGTGTGTGTGAATGAGAGTGAGTACACAAATTTTGTGTGTGCACGTGCATGCGCATTGTGTGTGTGTGTGTGTGTGTGTGTAAAGCTACAGACAGTACAGGCATCTATAGGGATTCTGGCTGTGTAACTGTAAGCAGAGGTCCTGACTTGTGTCTGTCCATCGCAGGACAGTGCAGCTCTGGAGAAGTGACACAAATTGTGTATAATTTCTTCTCTTCATGGCCATTTGGCATGGTCAGCGAGAGACTGATGGATGGCATTTGAGGGGGAGGGTGTGTGTTTATGTCTGTGTGAATGTGTGTGAGACACTCTGTGTGTGTTTGTGTGTGTGTGTGTTTGCTAAGTGTTAGTAGTATTCAGTGTTGCGTCCTTCCACATAAAGTGATAGCAGACTGGAGGCAAAATGAACACAATTTTTTGAAAAATTAATAATGGGGTGGGGGTGGAAGAGCCTGAGAGAGAGAGAGAGAGAGAGAGAGAGAGAGAGAGAGAGAGAGAGAGAGAGAGAGAACTCGAACTCGGAATTGAATATTTTAATGAGGGTAATTGGATAAGCCAGAGAGAGAGAGAGAGAGAGAGAGAGAGAGAGAGAGAGAATGGCAGGGAGGGGGATGATTGAAAGTAGGAATGCCAGGGTGTGTGAGTGTATGTGTGTGTGTGTGTGAGAGAGAGAGAGGGGGGGGGGGGTATGGATTGGGAGGGGGTGGAGAGAGGAGAGGTTCACTTTATGCCCACTTTGGCATAATCCCATCATGATGGGTGGAGGGATGGGTGAGGGGTGTGGTGTCTTCTATGGTAAACCAGGTATAACTAAAGATAGAAAAGTTATAGTCTTTATTTTATTTATTTATTTATTCTTTTATATCGAGGATAGTGGAATAAGCACTCATGTGCTTTTTTACAATCAGTCCCCGTGTGTATGCGGTTTTATAAATTTTGTCATCTGTTCCTACCGGCACACAATGGCCTACTCTTTCGAAAAGTGGAACAGGATTTAACGTGTGCGCAAGATGTTCTGCATGCGTTCACACACAGGGCCTCGGTTTACAGTCTCATCCAAAGGATGTTTGTGTGTGCATGTTTATTGTTGTTGCTGTTGTTGTTGTTTTCTCTGTGTGTCTATTGTGTGTGGGGGGGGGGGGGGGGGGGGGGGGGTATACAGTGTGTGTGTGTTTGCATACACACGTTGTGTATGTGCATTTGTGTGTGTGTTCATGTGTGCATGTTTGTGTGTGTGTGTGCATTTGTGTGTGTGTGTCATGTGTTTATGTGCGTTCGTGTTCGAGTGTGCATGTTTGTGTTGTGTGTAAAAGCTTTGTGCATGCAGAGTTGTGTGTATACATGTATACATGTTTGTAAAATTTGAGACAGACTCAGGTGTCCTGAGTTAGTAAGTAGAGGTCCTGCCTGACTTGTGCCATTCCGTCCCAATGGCAGAACCTTCTGGAGGAGAGAATTGACACACACATTGTGTATACATACATCTCTTCATTTGGCATGGGCAGAGAGACTGATGGATGGCTTCTGGAGAGAGAGAGAGAGAGAGAGAGAGAGAGAGAGAGAGACGGAGAGAGAGAGGAGAGAGAGAGGAGAGTGAGTGGTGTGTGTGGGGGGGGGGGGGGGGGGGAGTTAAATGTCTGCTTCTTCTCCCCCATTTTGGCATGGTCCCTTCATGTTTGGAAGGGTAGAGGGGTTGGGGAGTGGGGGGTGGTTCTCTTCTGTTGTGGATCAGTTGGTGTAAAAAGAGTTGGGTTTTTTTTTTTTAGTTTTTTTTTTTTTAGTCTGGTGTGTGTGTGTTGGTGTGTGTGCGTGTATGAGTCAGTGTATGTGTGCGTTTTTGTGCATGTTTGTGTGTGTGTGCACATGTCGTGTGTGTTCGTGTTCATGTGTGCATGTTCGTGTTGTGTGTAAAAGCTTTGTGCATGCAGAGATGTGTGTATGCATGTATACATACATGACGTGTGTAAAATTTGAGACAGACTCAGGTGTCCTGGGTTAATAATAATAATGTATGGAATTTATATAGCGCTGAATCTTGTAAAGCAACAAATCAAAGCGCTCAGATTTTATTTCATACCACTTTAAGTCACGGCAGATCTCTCTCCGTGAAATTCGGGCTGCTCTCCCCGGGGAGAGCGGGAGAACACGTCGCCACTTAGCGCTGCGCCACCCTTTCACCCTTTTTTTTTTTTTTTTTTTTTTTCTGCAGCTGTATTTGTTTCCCTATCAGAGTGGCTTTTTTCTAAGAATTTTGCCAGGGACAACTCTCTTGTTGCCGTGGTTTTTTTTACGTGCGCTAAATAATTACGTGTAACACACGGGACCTCGGTTTATCGTCTCATCCGAAAGACTAGCGCCCAGACCACCACTCATGGTCTAATGGATGGGGGAAAAAATTTCCGGTCCAAACGGGGTACGAACCGCCGCACACTTCAGACCTGGACTTTTCGCTTTCTAGACGGGCGCGTTACCTCTAGACCACCGATCCACCTTGGTTAGTAAGTAGAGGTCCTGCCTGACTTATGCCATTCCGTCCCTTGGCAGAACCTTCTGGAGAGGAGAATTGACACACACATTGTGTTTAGTAGAAGGGGGAGGGTGGGGGTGAGGGGGAGTAAAATGTCTGCCTCTTCTCCCTCACTTTTGGCATGGTCATTTTGTGCTTGGAGAGGGGAGGTAGGAAAGTGGGGTGGGGTGGGGAGGGGTGTTCTTCTATTGAGGATCAGTTGGTGTAAAAAGAGGGTTGGTTTTTGTTTTGTTTGACTTTTTTAGTCGTGTGTGTGTGTGTGTGTGTAGGTGTGTGTATGTGGAGAGAGAGAGAGAGAGAGAGAGAGTGAGTCTGGACAGTTATTGATGATGTAAGAGAAGGCGCCTCAGGAACCAGACTGTGAGATCTTAACAAGGTTTTGTTAAATATATGTGAAGTAGTCGGAAAGCACACAAAAATATGATACCTACAAATCTGTACTACTCTTCACTGCCATGTATCACACCACACCACACACTGTAAGTTAAGTGTAACACACCACTCCATGCCCTACCACATACACCACACCACACCACACCGTAGCACACCACTTCATGCCTACCACACCACACCACACCACACTCCACACCACTCCATATCCTACTCTGGTGCCATGTCGCACCAAATTATATCCCACAACATACCACTACACCACGCTACACATGCACCACATCACATCTCGCTCCTCTCCACTGCTCCACACCAAAGGGTAGTACATGTTGCGCCACACCATACCACACCATACCACACCACACCATACCACACCACGCCATACCACACCACACCATACCACACCACGCCATACCACGCCATACCACACCACACCATACCACACCACACCACGCCATACCACACCATACCACACCACACCATACCACACCACACCACACCACACCACGCCATACCACCCCATACCACACCACACCACGCCATACCACACCACACCATACCACACCACACCATACCACACCATGCCATACCACACCACACCACACCATACCACACCATGCCATACCACACCACACCATACCACACCACACCATACCACACCTCACCACACCACACCACACCATTCCACACCACACCATGCCATACCACACCACACCACACCATGCCACACCACACCATGCCACACCACACCACACGACACCACGCCATACCACACCTCACCACACCACACCACACCATTCCACACCACACCATGCCATACCACACCACACCACACCATACCACACCTCACCACACCACACCACACCATTCCACACCACACCATACCACACCATGCCATACCACACCACACCATGCCACACCGCACCACGACACCACGCCATACCACAGCGCATCTTGCTCCACTCCACTGCTCCGCACCAAAGGAGAGTACAAAATGTTGCACCACATCACACCACACCTCCACACTGCACCACACCACATCACACCACACCACATCACACCACACTATACCACATGTCACTCCATTGCTCCACACCAAAATGTACTACAAAACATTGCTCTATATCATGCCATACCACACCACACCACATCTCCACACCACACCGCACCACACCACACCACACTGCGTACAGTAAAATAATACAATGTTAGGTCCACAAATTCAAAATGTTGTGTTGTGTGGTACAGTGTGGTGTTGTTGTAGTAGGTTAAGAAGTGGTGTTATATACTGATATTGTGCATGCAGTGTACTGACTGCAATCAGTGCAGAGTAGACTGGCAAAGATCACAATATCAGAAATAAACTTAAGAATTAACTTCAAAATTGTTTGGATAATTTTTCTCCTCCTTCTCCTCCGCCTTCTCCTCCGCCTTCTTCTTCTTCTTCTTCTTGTTAATATTTTTTAAAATTATTATTTATGTGCATATAAAAAAAAATCTTTTATTATGAGGATAATGATACAGTTCTTAAAGAGAATTCTCCAGACAGCAGATAACATTACCGCCATCAGTGATGTCTTTAGCATCCAAAGATTAAGAGTACTAAAGAAATGACTTTACTTTCATAGCTCCCAGTAGGCTAACGGTTCTGAAAATTAGACCGAACGGTCTTGGATATGGCTACATGACTGTGTGGAGTGGCCTTGGGGATAAGAGTCGCATTACCACTGCTGAACTTGCACTGTGCCGATACATGCATGCATGTGTGACTGACCTTGGGATAAGAGTTGTACTGTAAGAGTTGTGTACAGGTAGTATCACTGTCAAAGCTGAACTTGCACTGTGTGGATACATGCCTGTGTGAGTGGCCTTGGAATAAGAGTTGTATCAGTGCGGAGAAGTCACAGAGTAATTACGAGGCTGGGTCTTCCCCCACCACCACCATCCCAAAATATGAGCCCCACCCCTCTCCCCACCCATATAAAAAAAAAGAGAATGGGAGGAATAGATACTGTATCTTTAGCTCCAACAAGGAGAATATCAGTTCCTGATTTGATTGAAGCCGGTGAAATGTATATTGGCATCGCATGCAGATTTACTTGCTCTCAAATAAAGCCACAGTACCATATATTATTAGCATAGAAAAAAAAAGGTAAAAAGGTTTGCAAAGAAGTTTTCATTTGTGATGTCATGTATGAATTGTAGTAGTACAATAGACTATTACATGATTGTTCGATTTTTTATATTCAGTAAAGAGTAGGTATATTTTACACTGAATCTGTGCAATGATCATTGTACTATTTCACCTTGTGAGTGTATAGTACGATGATATGGAAGGTCGCTGTGATGACGGTAGTGGTGGTTGTCTCTCAAAATCTTTTTTCATGCTTCCACAGTGATTGTGATTATTGGATTCATAAGTGACTGTTGTTTAAATCATGCTTAAATGTAGGGCCAAGGCCTGCATTAAAATATTTTTCATTCTTTAAAAATTGTTATCTAATATAAGCTTATGCCAAGGCCTACATTAATTGAAATGTTATGTGTTAAAATAATGTGCATGGATTGTCTTTATTCATGTCAAGCTCCTTGTCAAAAAACAATCTTCCCTCACCATAAAAAAAAGAAAAAGAATCTGAAGTCCGGAGTATGATTTGTCCAAATGGTGAGATATTTCAAAACTATTTTACCCACCCACCCACACCCACACAAACATGCACACACATACACACACACACACACCATACACACACACACATGTACCATACAAACACCCATGCACACACACACACACACTTACACACACACACACACACACTTACACACACACCACACCACACACACACACACACACACACACACACACACACACACACACACACACACACACACACTTACACACACACACACACACACTCACACAGAGGTAGTCATCTCATCTAGTCTGTACTTAACAGTGGAGGAGGGAGGGTGTGGTGTTGCATTGATTCCCATGTGTGATAAGTGAGAGGGAGGACTTGTTCCTGGATAACCCCTGGGGTGTTGGGGGAGGGGGGATGGATGCACAACACAACAGTAACCACTGAACTGCTTTGTACTGCTCTGACTGTGGTGTTGTGTAGAGAGAGAGCTCTTTTGCCCTTGCCAGTATTCTTTGTTTGATTATAGATTATTAGCGTGTACGAATTGTGTGTGTGTGTGCGTGCGTGAGAGAGACAGACAAGCAGAGAGAGAGAGAGAGAGAGTGTGTGTGTGTGTGTGTGTGTGTGTGTGTGTGTGTCACTGATTGTGTGTGATTTTTTAAACATTTATTTATTTTACTCTTTTATATCGAGGACAATGGAATAAGCACTTGTGTGCTTTTTTACATCCAGTCCCCGTGTGTATGCGGTTTTGTCAATTTTATCATCTGTTCCCAACGGCACACAATGGCCTACTCTTACGAAAAGCGGAACAGGATTTAACGTGTGCGCGAAGATGTTCTGCGTGCATTCACACACGGGGCCTCGGTTTATAGTCTCATCCGAAGGACTTTTGGGGAGAGTGGAGTCTGCACTGATGTTAACTCCAGGGGAAAATATCCCCTTGATTCAGTGTGTGAGAATGTGTATATGTGTTTGCATGCATATGCATGGGTGTGGGGGGGGGGTGTTTTCTTTTTCTCAAGGATAATGGAATAAGCACTCATGTGCTTTTTTTTATTTTTTACATCGAGTCCCTTTGTGTATGCAGTTTTGTCAATTTTGTCATCTGTTCCCACAGGCACACAGTGGCCTACTCTTCAGAAAAAGCAGAACAGGTTTTAATGTGTGCACAGGATGTTCTGTGTGTGTGTGTGAGAGAGAGAGAGACTCTGTGTATGTGTGTTGCTTTTGGATTAACGCAGGGAGGGAGAGGGGGGGGGGGGGGGGGGGGGGTTGTATGGTGAAAATGTGCACTATTGATACTAGCATCTGACCATAGTTCAGAGTCCTGAGCATTGGGAGGAACTGTTACAGGGGCCAGATCAATCTTGGAACCTCAGGACAGTTCCCCCCAGTCTTTCTGTGCTGGACCCCCTCCCTCTGTCTGTCTGTCTCCTGTGTAGTCTCTGTCTGTGTGTGTGGGGGGGGGGGGGGGGGGTGGAGACAGAGGAGGAGAGACAGACTACAGACACAGAGAGAGACAGACAGACAGACAACAGAGAGAGCGAGACAGACAGACTACAGAGAGAGCGAGACAGACAGACAGAGGAGAGGAAGAGGGGAGGAGAGAGATAGAGGAAAGGGGAGAGGTGGGAGGGGAGGGGAGAGCGAGAGAAAGAGAGAGGAGGAGGGAGGAAGAGGGGAGGAGAGAGATAGAGGGGAGGGAGTAGAGAGAGGAGGGAGGGAGGGAGGAAGAGTGAGTGTGAGTTTTACTTTTTATTAAATTCATTTTATTCTTTTGTTTCAAGATACTAGATAGTGGAAAAGTGCTCATGCACTTTTTTATATCAAGTCCCTGTGTGTATGCAGTTTAGTAACTTTTTGACTTTTTTTTTTTTAATATCGAGGATAATGGAATAAGCACTCGTGTGCTTTTTTACATCTAGTCCCCGTGTGTATGCGGTTTTGTAAATTTTGTAATCTGTTCCCACTGGCACACAATGGCCTACTCTTTCGAAAAGCGGAACAGGATTTAACATGTGCGCAAGATGTTCTGCATGCGTTCGCACACGGGGCCTTGGTTTTTAGTCTCATCCGAAGTAAAATGTGCGTATGTGTCACAGACAGACAGACAGACAGACAGACAAGACAGACAGACAGACAGAGAAAATGTACATATACAATGTATACATGTGTGTGTGTGAGCACGTATTCTGTGCATAAGAGTGTAAACAATTTACAGTTGTTGTTTCACTGGCCTCTCTCTCACTCCAGCAACTCAGGTTTTTCATTGTGTCTGCTAGTTCCTTTCTTTGTGTTTGCTCCCTCTGTGTGTTTGTGCGTGTGTGCGTGTGTGTGTGTGTGTACATGTCCTTCGGATGAGACTATAAACCGAGGCCCCGTGTGCGAACGCATGAACATCTTGCGCGCATGTTAAATCCTGTTCCACTTTTCAAAAGAGTAGACCATTGTGTGCCGGTGGGAACAGATGACCAAATTTACAAAACCGCATACACACGGGGACTGGATGTAAAAAAGCACATGAGTGCTTATTCCATTATCCTCGATATAAAAAAAAAAGGTCATCTGAGTGCTTTGATTTGTTGCTTTACAAGATTCAGCGCTATATAAATTCCATACATTATTATTATTATTATTATTATCATTATTATTATTATTATGATGTGCGTGTACCTCTGTGTGTGTGTGTGTGTGTCTCTGTCTCTTTCTTTCTCTCTCTCTCTCTCTCTCTCTCTCTCTCTCTCTCTCTCTCTCTCTCTCTCTCTCTCTCTCTCTCTCTGTCTCTGTGCTCTGTTTCATTGTTAAAGCTCTTTGTGTGTTTCTTCAGGAACGCCCCCTGTTTTTTTCTCTTGCTTACAAATATAGCATCAGTCAATATGTATAATGTCGTGTCCGCCCTCAGTCTTCTTTCAGATTCTGTCACGCAGTTTGGATTTAAATCGTAATCATCTTTGTCAGCATTGGCCATTTCTTATGAACAATGTCGATACCTGTGCAAAATGTGTGTGTGTGTTGCGTGTGGTGTGTGTGTGTGTAATTATACAGATATCCTCCCCCTTCCTGTGTCTATTACTTGGGAAATAGGAAATACGTGCAATGCAGCTAGCAAAGTTTTTATTCCACGCTGTTGAAAGAAGAAAGATAATGGCAGAATTGATTTAATCTTAGTATTATATATCAATGCTTTTAGCATAAAAGCAGATTTGTGTCTAATGTGTATTTTTGCTTTACTTTGAAATTTTGTACAAATTTGCTGTATACATGCACATGACATACACTCCCCCCCCCTCCCATCTCCCACTTTATTTTGAATTGTGGTCCAAGGCTGATGTTCAATAAAAACATTTTCATTTCATTTCATTACTTAGGAAATGAGGATGCAGAGTTAATTCAGATGTACACACACACACACACACACACATGCACACGCGCGCGCACACACACACACACACATATATATATATATATATATATATATATAGAGAGAGAGAGAGAGAGAGAGAGAGATAGTGTATACTTGTATGCATGTGCGCAACAACCCATTGAAATATACTATAGTACACACACATGCATGTGGGCACACACACAACACAACACACACACAACATAACACACAACACAACCCCCCTCCCCCCCCCCCCCCACACACACACAGTAACACAACACACACACACACACACACACACACACACACACACACACACTAACACAACACAACACAACACAACACACACACACACACACACACACACACACACACACACACACACACACACACACACACACACACACACACATATACAACACTCCACACCACAAACACAACACAACACACACACACACACACTGCAACACACACACACCACACACACACACACACACACACACACACACACACACACACACACACACACACACACACACTGTAACACAACACACACACACACACACACACACACACATAACACACACACTGAGACACATTGACCATACCAGGGAAGAAGCCAAATCCCACTTGGCGTCATCTCGTGCAGCTTTGTAGGAGACAGGTGAAGTGTTAGGCATCTTACTCTTAGCCATCAAAAGCAAATGGATTGGTGGGTGAATGAATGCCCATAACAAACCACCACCACCACCACCACCACCACCACCACCCTTACACACACACACCTCCTCTGTCCCCCTACCCTGATACACACATAGACTTACAATGTACACACAATTCAATGTACCATCTGAAAATAAAAGTTTGACTTTGACTTTGACACACACACACTCCACACACACATAGGCACCCAACACAACACACACACACAGAGGCACACAACACACAATGCACACAGTGTCACACACATACACACACAATGCACACAGTGTCACACATGCATGATGCATGCTCGCACACACACACATAGAGGCACACCACACACACTCTCGCTCACACTCTCTCTCTCTCTCACACACACACGCATACATACACACACACAGTCACACACACACACAGACAGACACACACACACACAGACAGACACACATGCTCACTCCCCCCCCCCACCAGTACACACACACACCCACGCAGCAGGCACACACAAAAATACGTGTTATATGTAACACACAATTCCTGCTCTTCCAGCATGTTTGTATACAGGCTTTTCCATCCTTCCTTGCACTATCCCACCACCCCACCCCCACCTTATTCCACTCCCACCCTGGATTTCCCCCACCCCCTTCTCTTTCTCTTTCCACCTTCTCCCTCCCACTGGGGTTTCATGTCCAGCAAGACACTGGAACATAGGACACTAATACAGACACGCACACACACACATGCACGCACGCACACATGCACGCACACATGCACGCATGCATATGGGGAGAGAGAATGAGACTCAGAGAGAGAGAGTGAATGAGTGAGTGAGAGAGAATTATATCCAAAAAACCCCAAAACATGTGTACATGTTTCAAGTCAGGAATGAATCAGTGATTAAAGACTAGCATGAATATGGAAAGAGAATAAAACTCCTGACCGGGAAGTTTTTTCAGCTTCATTATCATCATCATCATCATCATCATCATCATCAGAATGAGAATAATTGTTGTAAAATATTGGCAGCAGCCAATTTGCAAGCCACTGTAAAGTGCTCACCGTCTTTCTTTCCAGCCCTTGGAATTAATAATACATGAATAACAGTCATGCACACAGACTTGCAGACGCGCTGGTATCAGTTTATGTGGAACCTTGGATGTAAAATCAAAGACTACTATACACAGATAGATGATTGCATACACCAGAGACTACTATACACAGATACATAATTGCATACACCGAAGACTTCTATCCACAAATTCATGATTGCATACACTAAAGACTACTATATATACATGATTGCATACACCAAAGACTACTATACACGGATACATGATTGCATACACCGAAGACTACTATACACAAATACATGATTGCATACACTGAAGACTACTATACACAGATACATGATTGCATACACCGAAGACTACTATCCACAGATACATGATTGCATACACCGAAGACTACTATCCACAGATACATGACTGCATACACCAAAGACTACTATCCACAAATTCATGATTGCATACACTAAGACTACTATATATACATGATTGCATACACTGAAGACTACTATACACAAATACATGATTGCATACACTGAAGACTACTATACTCAAATACATGATTGCATACACTGAAGACTACTATACACAAATATATGATTGCATACACCGAAGACTACTATCCACAGATACATGACTGCATACACCAAAGACTACTATCCACAAATTCATGATTGCATACACTGAAGACTACTATATATACATGATTGCATACACCGAAGACTAATATACACGGATACATGATTGCATACACTGAAAACTACTATACACAAATATATGATTGCAGACACAGAAGACTACTATACACAGATACATGCTTTCATACGCAACTGGGGATCAGTGACTAGGTTGGCCCAGGGAAGGCAGGAGTGGAAGCGCTTTGTTGCTGCCCTACACACCACTGGGTGTAATGGTTAATGATGATGATGATACGCAACAAATGAACTGGTTCCCCTCACTCATACTTTTTAAAATACATACATAAACCCACAGAGAGAAGAAAGCGTGGTAACTTGAAACGTGTTCTGTGTGTGTGTGTGTTTCAGGGCACAGCACACGTCCTTGTCGAAGCTGGACATGAGCGACGCAGACAGTGAACCGGGCTTGTCCAAGATGGATGTGGTGCTCAACTTCTGCCTAGAGGTGAGCAAAGTGTCTCTGTCTCTGTGTGATTTTGTGTGTGTGTTGTTGTTGTCTTCAGTTTTATGTCTGTTTACTGTCTGTCTGGGGACGGGATAGCTCAGTGGTCGGAGCACTCGCTTTCCCCCAGCCAAGTTAAGCAGTGTCGAGCGTGGTTACCAGTTGGATGGGTGACCGTTTGCGCCGCGCCTTGGCTTCAGTACAGTTCCCGCAGTTCACCCAGCTGTAAATGGGTACCTGCCCTCTTTAGGGTCAGGGAAGGTAAAGCAGCGAGGGAGAGGAGATAGGCGCCGCCCTCAATATGCTGGCCCTAGAGAAGTGAGGTCTCTGACGCCTCGCTCCCCTACGACCTTATAGGTTATGGGACTCCTTTACCTTTACCTTTTACTGTCTGTAGTATTAAATGAAGAAAAAAAAACGTCTGTGGAAGTTGAGGTGGTATTGGAGGTCCTACTGGAATGTGTACAAGGGAAAAATAGTTTACATAGACAAAAAAGAAACTTCACAAAGCAAGGAGAATGAGTTAAAAACAAATAAACAAACAACAACAAAAATCATGAAACTTCGTGAAGTTATAACAAATGTCGTATAGGACTCTGTGTGTGTGTGTGTGAGAGAGAGAGAGAGAGAGAGAGAGAGAGAGAGAGAGAGAGAGAGAGAGAGAGAGAGAGAGAGAGAGAGAGAGAGAGAGAGAGAGAGAGAGAGAGAGAGGAGTGTGTGTGTGTGTGTGTGTGTGTGTGTGCGTGTGTTCCTCAGCTAGAAGTCTGAGGTTCATCAAATGTGAGATTTTTGTATGCGCAACTGTTCTTGCCCACCTGTCATTGTGGTGAAAACAAACCCAAAGCTCTTCTAGTGTATTGAAATATACTGCATAAGTCATGCTCAAGGGAAGTGGATTTTTTTGCTTGAAGTGGTGTAGTATATTATTTTTGTCGCTTTGTAAATGAAACTGAATGTTCAGATGTCTGGCGTTAGGGTTATCAGAACTGTACAGAGAACCAGAGATCTACGAATCTGATTTGAAACCTGTTTCAGGCTTGTTATCCACCCCTTCCCCCCCATTTTTTTTTCCACTGTACTTGGGGTGGTATTCTGGGTGCTAGGGGTATTTTTGGTGACTTATGGGCTGCAAAAGCTGAATAAATATGATTGACTGATTGATTGATGGACACTCACTTACTCACTTCCACATAGGAGCGCTCTGTGACCATCCACACATATATATTCATGTTCACTGTGTGGTCCCAGGTCCACGTGATTGAAGTGAAGGGGCTGAAGTCTCTGCCGCTGAACAAGATTGTCTACTGCACCATGGAAGTGGAAGGGGGAGAGAAGCTGAAGACTGACCAGGCTGAAGCTTCCAAACCGGCGTGAGTTGTGAAATAATAATAATAAGAAGAAGAAGATATGGAATTTATATAGAGCTGAATCTTGCATCAACATAGCAGCCATTGACCAACCTCATCATTTGCATTTTGGAAGTCTGTGAATTGCAGTATAGGTTTGTTGGTTTTAACTCAATGGAGTCGCCGTGAAATGGATCCCGCCATTTTGTGGTGACGCGCGATTTTTGCTATATTTGAAAATTCAGCAGACTTACCCAACATAATAATGACATACACATTATACATCATTGAAAAGCTTATAATATCTACTTTTGAGATTGTTTCACAGTTTTTTAATAGATGACAGTGTTTATTTTTTTACAAATTTTCAAAGTATATCACTGAATGCTGAAAAATAAAAAGTTGAAAATTAGGGCTGGTATCTTACATGGCTTGAACTGTTCATCAACTAGTCCCCTTGAAGCAATGTGAGGATTTTTCACCAAAGTAAAGTTCCCTGAAGCTGGCTGAATCCATCTGATGTCACTTTTTGTACAACTTTTTTTTTTTTTTGTGTACAACTTTTTTTTCTTTTTAAAGAATCATAACACTGGAGAGCCTGAAATCCCAAAGATATCACTTGTTGACATGTCAAACAAAATTAGCCAACAGACAAAAACTAGGCAAGCTTATGGTCAAGGAAAGCAACTGTGTTTAGAAAAATGATTGCCCTACAGGCCAGAGTACTTTCCCTTGAGTTAAACATCACTTTGTGTTTTTAAAAAAATCGTAAGTCTGCCGATTCTTAAGCTTCGGCACGTCACAGTAAAGGAGAGGAGTGCCGAAGCTTAAGCTAAAGCTTCGGCACAACCTCAATGAGTTTCTGTTTTAGTCAGGTTTTGTCACATAGTAGTTAGACTTTGTTATAATTTTGACAGGACAAGTTCTTTAATTTTGAAATTCTGTGTGGTGTGTATTTATTTATTCATAATTTTGTTCAGTTTTGTTTATTCGACATACATTTTTTTCATAAATGTTCATGGTTGTATTTATTTATTCATCCAGTTAATTCATTCAGTCAATCATTTACTGATTTCATTCATGTGTTCATTCAGGTTACACTTTTATGGATCCATTCAAGTAATCCATTCATTCTTTTATCTGTTCATTCATTCTTAGTGTGTTCATCCATCCATCCATCCATCCACCCACCCATCAATCCACCCATCCATCCACCCATCCATCCATCCACCCACCTATCCATCCATCCATCCACCCATCCATCCATCCACCATCCATCCATCCACCCACCCACACACACACACACCCATCCATCCACCCACCCATGCACCCACCCATCCATCCACCACCACCCACCCACCCATCCATCCATCCATCCATCCATCCATCCATCCATCCATCCATCCATCCATCCATCCTTCATCCCTCCATCCATCCACCCATCCATCCATCCATTATTTCTTCTTCATCCATCCATCCATCCTCCCGTCATTCTTTCTTCTTCATCCATCCATCATCCATTTATTCTTTCTTCTTCATCCATCCATCCATCCATCCATCCATCCATCCATCCATCCATTCTTTCTTCTTCATCCATCCATCCATTCATCCATTCATTCTTTCTTCTTCATCCATCCATCCATCCATCCATCCATCCATCCATCCATCCATTTATTCTTTCTTCTTCATCCATCCATCCATCCATCCATCCCACCCATCCATCCATCCATCCATTCATTCTTTCTTCTTCATCCATCCGTTTCGCAGGTGGGACACCCAAGGAGACTTCACCACCAACCACCCCTTACCCAGCGTCAAGGTGAAGCTGTACACGGAATGTTCCGGCATGCTCAGCCTGGAGGACAAGGAGCTGGGCCGGGTGGTCATCCACCCCACAGCCAGCAGCTCCCGCAGCCCCGAGTGGTACCCCATGACCCGCACGGCCAAGAACTTCCCCGACGACCTGCGCATCAAGATCGCCGTGCGCATGGACAAGCCCCAGAACATGAAGCACTGCGGGTGAGTGGTGCAGGGCAGGGGAACAGTGAATGAACAATGAACAACGTTTATTGCTATTTAGCACTCGAGCCGTATAGCGCTGCGGCGGGTGAGTGCAGGGCAGAGGAACAATGAACATTGAACAACATTTATTGCTATTTAGCACTCGAAGCCGTATAGCGCTGCGGCGCGGTAACAAATGATATCGAACGCCACGCGATTACAGTGACATGGAAACCGTGGCAGTAATGGTATGTACATCAAGATTCGATACATGAGAGGAGGAGAGTAACTGGGGAAAATTTGAAGCGTTCAACATTGTATTATTAACCACCGATGGTCTCGGCAGATTTCTGTCAGTGTCATTTTGGATTGTTGCCCCTTGGGAGAGTATGTCGTCGAAGGATATGTGGCTCCGTTTTTGGGTTGTTGTTGTTTTTCTTTGGGTTTTAAAAAAATGATTTTTGTATTTGCTGGTAGACTGCAGTGTACAAGAATGAGTGGCTGTTATCAGTAAGTAAAGATAATTTACTCTTGTACAGTGACAAGGTTTGATGTTTTGACTACAGCCAATATGAATACAGCCAATATGAAAGATTCACAATAAGTAAACCAGTTGCGGGGTGTGGGTAATAGATATAGTAAATTGTGATTTGTCAGAAATTGTACTTTTTATTTTGGTGAAAGAACATCGTTTCCTAAAAACAAAATATTTGATAAGATATATAATAATCAAAAGGTCATTCCCTAAACTGTTGTTTTGCTCTTTGGCCCTAAAGCTTTAGAGCTTGTCTCAAGCCCCCTCTTATGTTGAGGACACCTGTTTGTGTAACTTTTTTTTTCCTTGCAGAACAAAACCTTTCTATAAAAGGTAATTTTGAAAATGTATGTTTTCTGTTAGGTGTTTGTTTACTACTGTTTTATCATGTTATTCTAAACTACCTTGATTTTTTTAAAAATCTGTTTAAAAAAACCCTAAACATTATCCCTTTGCTTGTGAAGTGAAGTGTGTATTGATGTGAACTTTTTGCAAAAAACTTTTCCCCCTGGAGAGTTTAAAAACAAAGTTGCAGTGTCCCTCATTGGTGTGTTGCAGTTCCCTGTCGCTAAAGGGGGGGCTGTTGGGAAAAAGGGGAAGAAGCGAACTTTGTTTTGGTGCAGGTGAGAAGGGCTTCAGCTATGCGTGGGTTTTAAAGTACTTGTTGTGGAGCAGACGTTGGTGTTGATTTCATGTGGTTGGTGTCCACTGGTAATATGTCAATGTTCGTTGTGAATTATATTTGAAGTTGGTTGGATCGAAATTTTTTGACATGAAAAGGGGACATTTTTTTTTGTGACTTTTACGGCTCTCTCGGTTTTTCTACATTTTCTTTTTCTTCCTTTTTAAAGGGGTATTTACGGCACAGTGAAGGGTTCATTATTTGACCCTTACATAACCCCGATTGCGTACTAGACTTGATTCCCCAAAGGGAAAAAACCATTATGGGAGGACGGGTTTTTATCTTCGGATGAGCTATAAACCGAGGCCCCCAGTTCGAAAAGCATGCAGAAATTTGTGCACACGTTTAAAACCTGTTCCGCTTTTCGGGAAGGGGGGCCATTGTGTGCGGTGGAAAAAGAGACAAAAAATTTACAAAACCGCATAAACAGGGGCGATTAAAAAGACGGGACTTTCCCGAAAAAAAATAGTAAATAAAAAATAAATAAAAGGTGTTAAAAAGGAGTTAAAAAAAGAAGGTTTTTTTCTCGATTAAGTTTTCCTGATTTGTAATCTAATCCATCTTCTTTGAGAGAGAATATATACAAGACTAGAAGGAACAGTTTTAAAATGTTTGCAGTTGTTTTTTTTGAAGAAAAAACCAAAAAACCACCTTTTTATTGTTAGTATAAATAAACCCGTTGCTGGTGTGGCGTGCAGGTTCCCCTACAATTTTCCATGTGTTGTACCCGGGGGGAAACCAGACCCCACAGAAATGATGCGTGGAAGGGTTTACAGTGGACTACTGCGAGCCAGGGAAGGGGAGTAAGGGTCTTTTGGTTTGGTTTTTGGTTTTGTTAATACATATTGTTGTTAAATTTCCTCTGCCCTTTTTTTTCCCTTTAACAAGGCAGTGTCACAACAAAGGTTTAAAAAAATGTAAGGAAAACAAATGTAAAGAGGCAGCCACCAACATCCTACTTGCCAAAAATTATTGTTCAGTGGTCGGGGGGGAGGGCTACAGGAGATCGTAGAATCAGAGGACAGGGGAGTGGGAACCTGGGGCATTGTGTGGGCTCCTACCAACGACAGTGGCAAAGGAGGCTTTGAGTTGTATTCATTTCATACACAGGCACACATATTATAATGTATATATTGGAACACTTTCTTGAATACAAATGCGTGCCTACCCAAGCATGCACACTCACAAACACAAATATATATATTACCAAGCCAAGTATACTTTGTGTATCAGAAAGTTATGTCTGTTGATATTTGCAGTTTGTATATAATGTACGTGTTTAGTATCACTATGAATGCACACTATTTTCCTACGGATACACACTATTTTGCACACACTATATTGATATGGGGATGGGATAGCTCAGTGGTCGGAGCACTCGCTTTCCCCCAGCCAAGCTAAGCAGCGTCGAGCGTGGTTACCAGTTGGATGGGTGCCCGTTTTTGCGCCTTGGCTTCAGTACAGTTCCCCCAGTTCACCCAGCTGTAAATGGGTACCTGCCCGCTTTGGGTCAGGGAAGGTAAAGCAGCGAGGGAGAGGAGGTGGGTGCCACCCTCAATATGCTGGCCCTAGAGAAGTGAGGTCTCTGACGCCTCGCTCCCCTACGACCTTATAGGTTATGGGACTCCTTTACCTTTACCTTATATTGATATGAATACACACTATATTGCTATGAATAGACACTGTATTGCTATGGATACATGCAGACTCGTGCTTTTTATTCATGAACATCTGTTCTCTGTAAAAAAAAAAAAAAAAAAAAAAATTTAATTCCCAAAAATCTGTTTCGTCAGTGTACGAAGGAGGCAAGAACTTCTTCAACCTGGTGAAGGAAGGAGACGCCCTGACCTTCGCCACGGACGACGATTCGGAGCGCACCCTGTGGGTCCAGGCAGTGTATCGGGCAACGGGGCAAACCCATAAGCCCACGCCACCGGTGCAACAGGCCAATAAGATCAGCAACACACAGATCTCGCGCATGCAGGGGGGTGAGTGGTGGTGAAAGTGTTTGGGGTTATTTTAGTTTTCAGTTTTGTCATAGAGGTGTGGGCGGTGGTGAAAGGGTTTGGTTTTTTTTTAGTTTTCAGTTTTGTCATGGGGGGATGAGTGGTGGTGAAAGTGTTTGGTTTTTGAGTTTTCAGTTTTGTCGTAGGGGTGGTGAGTGGTGGTGAAAGGTGGTTTTCGAGTTTTCAGTTTTGTCATGGGGGGGTGAGTGGTGGTGAAAGTTTGGGTTTTCAGTTTTGTCGTAGGGGGGGTGAGTGGTGGTGAAAGTGTTTGGTTTTTGAGTTTTCAGTTTTGTCATAGTGGGGGTGAGTGGTGAAAGTGTTTGGTTTTTGAGTTTTCAGTTTTGTCATAGTGGGGGTGAGTGGTGAAAGTGTTTGGTTTTTGAGTTTTCAGTTTTGTCATAGAGGGGGTGAGTGGTGAAAGTGTTTGGTTTTTGAGTTTTCAGTTTTGTCATAGAGGGGTGAGTGGTAGTAAAAGGGTTTGGTTTTTGAGTTTTCAGTTTTGTCGTAGAATGGTGAGTGGTGGTGAAAGTGTTTGGTTTTGAGTTTTCAGTTTTGTCATAGGGGGGTGAGTGGTGAAAGTGTGTGGTTTTTGAGTTTTCAGTTTTGTCGTAGGGGGGGTGAGTGGTGAAAGTGTTTGGTTTTTGAGTTTTCAGTTTTGTCATAGTGGGGGTGAGTGGTGAAAGTGCTTGGTTTTTGAGTTTTCAGTTTTGTCATAGGGGGGATGAGTGGTGAAAGTGCTTGGTTTTTGAGTTTTCAGTTTTGTCATAGGGGGGATGAGTGGTGAAAATGTTTGGGTTTTTTTTTTTAGTTTTCAGTTTTGTCATGGAGGGAGGGTGGGGGGGGGTGAAAATGTTTACGTTTGTGAATGTTTTCAGGGTTTTTTTTGGGGTGGTGGTGGTGAGTGGGGAAGGTGTTTGTTTTTTTAGTTGTTTTCAGTTTTGTCATGGGGGGGGGGTGAATGGTGAAAGTGGTTTTGGGTTTTTTTCCCCCCAAGATTTTTAAAAGGTTTTCAGTTTTGTCATAGTGGGGTGAATGGTGAAAGTACTTTATTTATTAATTTTTTATATGTAGATATTTTCAGTTTTGTCATGGGGGATGAATGGTGATCATAAGGGGGTTTGTGGTGAAAGTGTTTGTTTTCTGAGTTGTTTTCAGCTTTGCCATGTTCAAGCAACATGCTTAGTTGCGTTTTCAAAACCCCTTATTTTATTCCCTAGCTTTTCAGCAATACAGACATCTGAATAGACAACAAAGACCACAGAGAGAGATGGACTCTCATGTCTAAGCAAAGTACTTAGCTGCATTTCTAAACTCTTACTTTATTTCTTAGCTTTTCAAGTGTATAGAGACGACTTCAGGAATAAATGATAAGGGCCACAGAGAGAGAGAGAGAGAGAGAGAGAGAGAGAGAGAGAGAGAGATGGGCTCAGCTAGCTTCTTTTTCTTTTTTTTTCTGGATAACAATGCAAAATTCAGTGCTGTGCCCCAATGACTCCTTAAGGAACTATGGGAGAAGTCAAGTCAGTGTTACAGTCGGAGACATTTTCTGTTGTTTTATGTTGGTACGAGTGGCTGGCTTTAAGGTTAGATTCTGTACAGGGGCTTTTTGCGCTATGTGGGAAGCTGCTTTGTACTTGGGATTGAAGGGATTCTGTGAGATGTCCAAGCAGTTACAAGTCTGAAGAGACCACTCGCGGGGAAATTAATAGCACCATCTCTTTTTGTGGTTTTGCCAGTGACTTCTTTCATTGGAGCATATAAGATTTAAATAACGGAAGGGGCATGGAATCTGCACAAATGGTAGCTAAAAAGAAGGGGGGGAAAAGTAGGGTTTTTTTCTCCATTGTGGCTACCCCAAGTGAGATTTAAGCATGGAAACAAAACACAAAACATCCTATTAGTTCAGTCAAGAAAGTCCCCTTTCGCAGAGGCAAACAAGCATGAAATGTTAAACATCTTACATCTCTGAAGTCAGAATGCGGCTACCTTCATGGTGGACAAAAACAGTCGCATACGCAAAATCTCACCATTGGTGAACCTCGGAGTTCTAGCTGAGGGGGGGGAAAGTAAAAACAAAACAAAAAAACACAACTCCCCCCCCTCCCTCCCCTATCTTACCCACTCGAGTCTATTTTGTTTTCTGATGCAAACACACAACGTTGTATGTATGCCATAGCGCGTAAATCCAACATCACTCTGTCAAGAGTGCTAGCTAAATTTAGCGTGCCCCCTCCTTTTACCTAGTCCAAGTGTGGTCAGTTTCTGCTATGATGATTAGCACCAGCTGGGCTGGGATGGGATGGGATGGAATGAATAGCAGCTGAGAGTAGCTGAAAGTTGGAGAAACTGACAGCTGTGATATATGGGACACTCCCCCACATAATGAGTCGTATTGCACCAGAGGTCAGTTTTTAGTTGTTGACATGTTATTAATCTGCAATAAAAAGGCTATTCAATACTGAAAACAGATTGAAAATCGGACAATTCTATGAAAAGTTATTTTACATTGAAATGATAGACTGCCTTAATTAACAAAAATGAGAAATTGACAAGTTTAGCATCGTAATAGTGGTCAGAACGAAGGCTTGGGTATTTTTTTTAAACATGTTTTTTAAGGCAAAAGGAAACAAAACTTACGACTTAATATCTCACTTCAAGGTAGAGTAACGGCTGTAGTTTTATAATCAATCAAAGCCGACAACCTGACCACCACCTGCCTGAAATGGCTCCTAGCAGAAAAGTGGATCAGGTACAAAGCGGCGCATTTCACGGTGGAACGTATATAATGGATGTTTTTGGACAGACGCTGACCGAGCCAGGAAGCATGGGCTGGATGAGTATGTGCTGGCTGACCCCTGCCTGTTCTCCCACGCTGACCTCTTCAAGGTGCTGCAGACCCTCACCCTGGACTATCGCCTCAACGACGCCTACACCTGTCTGGTACAGTGCTGTTGTCTTCTGACTGTCTATCTGTGTGTGTGGGGGGGGGGTTGTTGTGGGGGTTTCATAGTTGTCATAGAGTTCTCTGTGTGTGTGTGTTATTTAGGCTGGGCTGATCTTGCCAGGGTTAAACTATTGTCTTGGTGAGTGATTGGGGTGCGTTGGCTATGAATGCTGTTTTAGTGAGTTGTTGTGTGTGTGTGTGTGTGTGTGTTTTGTTGTGGGGGTTTCATAGTTGTCATAGAGTTCTCTGTGTGTGTGTGTTATTTAGGCTGGGCTGATCTTGCCAGGGTTAAACGTATTGTCTTGGTGCAGTGAATTGGGAGTGCGCTTGGCTATGAATGCTGTGTTTATGTGAGTGTGAGAGTGTGTGTGTGTTTAAATCTGCTTACTCGAGAATGGACTGTTCTTTAAAGTGACTATATCGGTACAGTTGGTGCTGACTTGGTTTTGTCTTAATTTCTGTGTGTGAGAGACAAGAAACACAGAGAGAGAAAGAGAGAGAGAGAGAGTGGGAGGATAGTAAGGTAAGGAAAAAAGGCAGAAGAAACAACAAGAGTGATAGGAAAGAGAAGATGTGTGGCACAGAATTTCCAGAAAGTGGAAATGCTATTTATAACTAAAGTGCCCCCAGCATCCCCAAGGGTGGTTATTCGAACCGAACCTGATAAACATTACTCTCTCTCTCTCTCTCTCTCTCTCTCTCTCTCTCTCACTCTCTCTCTCTCTCTCTCTCTCTCTCTCTCTCTCTCTCTCTCTATCTCTCTCTCTCTCTGTCTCTCTCTTGTCTCGTCTCTCTTTGTCTCTGTCTCTCTCTCTGTCCCTCTCTCTAATTGGGATTGTGTGTTTATTGAACACATATTTACCTCCTTTCTCAAAATTGTTATAGTCGATGTATCTCTTTGACATTAATAATGTTTCAGGTCAATTGCGGATCGGCAATTATGTGTTTTGTTGAAAACAACATGTATCTCTTTTCTTCTTTAAACCACAGGTTGAACTTTTGTTGTCATTGTTGAAGTTGGGTTTTTGTTTTGTTTGTTTTTGTTTGTGTGTGTGTGTGTGTGTGTGTGTGTGTATGTGTTGTATTGATAGTCCCTAATCAGGGCAAGGTCCGGATGTGAAAAAAAAGTATATGAATACTTACTCTGTAACCCTTGGAAAATAAAGATCATTCAGTCATTCATTCATTTATTAAAAAAATTATCAGCTCTAGGTCATAAGAATTGTGAGTCTGGCTAAGAAAAGCATAAGGAAAATTTACTGACAGGCTCTGGTAATCACAGAGATAGTATTTGTGGAGAAGAGAGTTGATGTTTGTTTAGATATCATAGCCCTCAGGAAATAGTGTGCTCTAATAAAGGAATGAAAGATGTAATTATTTTTAACAACGATGTTATCTTATCATACTGGTTTTTTTGTCAGCTGAAATGCAGATGTATATTATGTAAGTTGTATATGTTACAAACCATACTAATTCATGAAATCCTTTATGTCCCAGTAGGGAGCCACAGGCTAATTAATGAAACAAGATATCCTGAAAAGTTGAAGTTTCCTGAAGTTTGACTGGTCCTGCCATACTGGTGGGCAACAGTGATAGCATATATGCAACAATCTCACCCTTGGTAAGGAAAGAAAAAAAAATTGAAGTAACAAAAGTGATCGGTTTAGGTTTGTTAAAAACGAGTCCAGAATTATGAAGTTGTACTTTTTGTTGTTGTTGTTTTTTTGTGCATAGACTGGATGTAAAAAAAAGCACATGTGAGTGCTTATTCCATTATCCTCGATTAAAAAAACAAAAGGAAAAAAAAGAGCGCTTTGATTTGTTGCTTTACAAGATTCAGCACTATATAAATTCCAAACATTATTATTATTATTACTATTATTATTATTATTATTACTATTATTATTATTATTATTATTACTATTATTATTTATTATTTCATCTCTCTCTCTCTCTCTCTCTCTCTCTCTCTCTCTCTCTCTCTCTCTCTCTCTCTCTCTGTCACCACACACACACCTGTGTGTGCAGGGGTGGTTCAGCCCCGGCCAGGTGTTTGTGCTGGACGAGTACTGTGCGCGGTACGGCGTACGGGGCTGTCACCGCCACCTGTGTTACCTGAACGACCTGCTGGAGCGCGCGGAGAAGGGCATCCTCATCGACCCCACCCTCATCCACTACAGCTTCGCCTTCTGCGCCTCCCACGTCCATGGAAACAAGTGAGTTGTGGAGGAGAGGAGGATGGAAGGGCGGGAGAGGAGGAGGAGGATGATGTCTGTTGCAGTGCGCAAATCCAGCATAACTTAGTCAGGGTCCAGTGCTAGAATTAGCCTGTCCCTTACTTTTACCAAGAGTGGTCAGTTCTTCAAGACTCGAGAATACTTTAATGTCTCAACTAGAGAAATTATGAGTGGCATTTTAAAATTATAAGTACACCGCATGCATTATTAAGCAATACAAATTAAGAAATAACACATTATTTTAAAAGCCGACAACAATCTACGTCTCATACATACATACCCGCACCCACCCATCCACACACACACACACACGCACGCACGCACATGCACACACACACACACATCCACACACACACCACACATGCATGCGCGTGCGCACGCACACACCAGTACAGGTTAAGAGTAGCAAAGCAAAACCACAACACAACAATAATAGAACACATCTCATGAAACACATCTCATTAAAACACATCTAATGAAACATCTCATTCCTGTTATAGTTGGCATCAGCTTGGATGGAATGGGTAGCAGCTGAGAGGAGCTGAAAGTGGGGGAAACTGATGACTGCTGTGCTGCCTGTTTATCGGACTGTTTCTGTCTGTGTCTTTCTGTGTGCAGATGTTGTGTGTTGTGTTTTGAGTATGGAGATGGGCACTACAGTTGTGTAAAGGTCTTTGTTCTTTTTGTTTTCTTTGATCCTCGACTAGAGCTCCTTTCGTGTGTGTGTGTTCTTTGTTGTTGTTGTTGTTGTTTTTGTTCCTTGGCTAGAGCTCCAAGGTTCATCGAGGGTGAGATTGTGACCGTTTTTTTTTGCCCACCATGAAGGTAGTTGCGTTCCAACTTTCTGGGGTAGTAGAGATGTCTGATTCCTAATCCTGATTGTCCTGAAATTATGCTGAAAATTTTGTATCGTGCCTAATTTTCTGTTTTAAGAGTTGTTGAGAAGACAAGACAGTGGGGTTGGTTTTTATGGTGTTATAAAGCTGTTTGTTTAGGTGGATATCTCAGTCTTTGTTCTGCAGTTTTGCATATATACCATCAGTGCACATATGGTCATGTATGTGCACATATTCATCAGCAATTACTGTTGTTGTTACCATATTTCCATCGCAGCAGAGATTTCTGATTTAGGGACTGTATCAATTACCAGAAAGAAAGAAAATGTCTCATATCAACTAAACTATCTGAGCTGATTTGTTCAGTGTTTACAAGATGTCAGCGTGATTTGCCTCCCATATCTCTTTTGTTTGTCCATCTTTTCAGTATATTTTACAGACATTTACACACCCATGCATATATTTGCATATGTGTGCACACTTTGGTATATATACATACATGCACACACACATGCACACACACACACACACACACACTAACAAACAACTCACACACACACACACAAACAAACAAACAAACAACTCACACACACACAACGTTCCTCAAACTTATTTCATATACCCCCCCCCATGCACTATCCCGTCACACATACCTTACGACACACACACTGGATAACAACAGACTCTCAACCATCACGTGGTTATTACAAACCATTGCCACGCCAGCTGTTTCAAGGCAACGGAACAGGTGATAAATCCTGGTGCTGGCTTTGCTCCCATCCCCACCCACCCACCCAGCCAGCCAGTCCCATTTGTGAACCACCACCTCATGACCGTCTATTTCAGAAAGCTGGACAAAAACCATCGGCACCGGGCGAGGCAAGTAGCGGGTCTGTCGAGGTTCTCTCGCTCTCTTCTCTGCGTTGAAATTTTTTATTATCTTTTTTTTAAAAATTTCACTCGCGGCATAATTGTGTTCTTCTTCACGCGTATGTTTACTCTTTCTCTCTCTGTGAAGTCTGAAGTCGCTGTCTCTCTGTTGTCTGTCTGTCTGTCTGTCTGTCTGTCTGTCTCTCTCTCTCTCTCTCTCTCTCTCTCTCCTCTCTCTCTCTCTCTCCTCTCTCTCTCTCTCCTCTCCTCTCTCTCTTTCTCTCTCTAGCTCTGAAGTCTCTGTCTGTCTCTCTCTGTCTCTCTTTCTTTCTCTCTGTCTCTCTCTCTCTCTCTCTCTCTCAGCCTCTTTTTTTTTTTCTGTCTGCCAGTGTTTTCTTCTCCCTCTCTCCCATCTTCTTCCACTTTCTCCGTCTTGCAGTCTCTCCGTCTTTTGCTTTTTTTTTTTCTCATTCACTCAAGTACCAAATAAAGTGCCATTGCTGCTGTTTGAAAGCTGTATACATTTTTTCTGGAAAGGGAAAATACATTATTGTCTGTGTCTGATAAAAAGTTCTGACACTTACAGTGTCTCTCTCAGCCTTTTTTATGAAGCCAGTAGTGAAAGTTGCCCTCATCAAGCCTGCATTCAGGTTGGGCAAAGGTCCTACTTTATTGTTTTGGTGAATTAACAGACGTCTACTAAAAGCAAGAATAAACAACTGAAGAAAACACTGATGTATGCAAACAGACCAAAATGTCAGAAATATATCTTTTTAAAGAAATGTTTATATAAAAAATGAGGGAAATTGAGATGGGGGGTGTGGGGGTGTGAACAGCAGAAAGTCATGGCAGGTATTTGTGGACCAACCATTTTATTCATGCTTGGACTGGAGACGATATTGACATCATGAAATCTTGTGTAAAATCGCCTTTGCGAGAATGGGCCTGTCACTATTTTGTTCTCTTGATTGAAAGCCAAAACTTGAGGAATGACATGTCCTGCTCTGTCTTTATCGTAGAGGCTATCCAAGTAAGAGAAATCAGTACAGTATATTAGAGGACGGGATAGCTCAGTGGTCGGAGCACTCGCTTTCCCCATGCCAAGTTAAGCAGTGTCGAGCGTGGTTACCAGTTAGATGGGTGACCGTTTGCGCGCCTTGGCTTCAGTACAGTTCTCCCAGTTCACCCAGCTGTAAATGGGTACCTGCCCTCTTTAGGGTCAGGGAAGGTAAAGCAGCGAGGGAGAGGAGATGGGCACCGCCCTCAATATGCTGGCCCTAGAGAAATTAGGTCTCTGACGCCTTGCTCCCCTATGACCTTATAGGTTATGGGACTCCTTTACCTTTACCTATATTAGATAGGTGGCACTGGTGACGTCTTCATTTTAGATGCTATCCAAGGAAGAGGAACCGACAAAGTGTATTAGATGTGTGGTACTGGTGACGTTTTGACCAACATGTAGACAGTAAACCCTCTTGATGCTTGGTTTTGATCAAAAGCTGGAGGAAGTAAAGTGGGCCAGCTGTTTCTTTGTGGCATGGAAGCACCATGTAGTAGTGGGTACTGGTAGGGAAATCAGAGACAAGACTGTAAGGATGCGGAGCTGATACGATGACCAGGACATGGCTGTGAGTGATGAGAACAGAATGTGTGGCATGGAGGTAGCAGGGCTGGGGCATTGTGGAGGATATCAACAGCGAAAAAATAAGAAAAAGAAAATATAGATAATTTATTTGAATTTGAAACCATCCTATTTCGTAGGTTGTTTTTTTTTAACCACTGTTCACCAGTTATTAAATGATGAACAAATCAGATACTTAACCTTTCTTGTTTCTAAACCTATATCACATAGTCCACATTGCCCAGTTTTTGTGTCTGTCTAATTATACTTTTTTTTATTTTATTAAGCAGCTTCATTCTCATGCGGTTATACTGTCACACTGTGCTTTTTCACAACTTTTTCATATATAGATGTCTTTCAAAAGTCCCTTCTGTTTTGCTTCAGCTCTTCACTACAAAACTTGCTTCAAATTCTTTTTCCTCGTGGTCGCGCTGAGCAGCTTTGAAAATTTGCACTCTCTAAACTTCTGTGATTTTGTTGTAATATGTGATTTACTGATTCAGACAAGCAGGAAAACAAAAATAAATTTTTGAGAGTGGGTGGGGGGGGGGGGGGGGGGGCTGAAGGAGATAAATTTTAGAGGTAAAAGACAGTGGCCTAATGTAGTGCCTGTTTGCGAATGAGTGTGCTAAGCATCATTGTGTTAAAAGATGAGCAGTCTGACCATAATGTACCTGTCTATATGGTGAAAGGTCTGGGTTTGTATCATACTCATAGCCAGGGTTTTCCTCATGAATACATTGGACCGTGTGTTGTGGCTTTGGTGCTAGTCTTTCAAATGAAACAGAATTAAACCAGTCTTATGTGTATCATGCATCTAGTATACTCAAGAGCGTGCAGTGACAAGACCCTTGCAAACTTCCGTAGAAAAATGGCTAGAGAGAGAGACTCAGAGAGAGAGAGAGAGAGAGAGAGAGAGAGATGAACACAAATATATGCGTTCTCTGAAAAAGCAAAATAAACAGACTGTTGCGGAATCACTCTTTACTGGTTCAGCAGAGCTGTAGAGGGATATTTAAGTCAGGTTGGTTACATGTCCTCAAAAACACACAGTTCTGTAAAAAAAGAATGTGCTGTGCCTATGGGAGTGTCCTGCCTGTTGCAACACCATCTTCCTGCAGGTATCCTAGAGCTGTCATGGGGGAGAGAGAGAGCTAATAGGATTAACCCTGGGGACGGGATAGCCTAGTTGTTAGAATGTTGCACTCGCAATCTGATGACCTGGGTTCGATTCCCGTTTAAGGGGATATTTTCCCCTGGAGTTAACATCAGTGCAGACTCCACTCTCCTCAAAAGTCCTTCGGATGAGACTATAAACCGAGGCCCCGTGTGCGAACGCACGCAGAACATCTTGCGCACACGTTAAATCCTGTTCCACTTTTCGTTAGAGTAGGCCATTGTGTGCTGGTGGGAACAGATGACAGAATTTACAAAACCGTATACACACAGGGACTGGATGTAAAAAAGCTTATTCCATTATCCTCGATATAAAAGAATAAAATTTTTTAAAAAATTTTAAATTACTGTAAAATAATCATATGCTGAGTAGGAAAAGGGTATTGTTTTCTAAGCGTGGCTTATTGTACCCCTTATTGTTGGATGGTACAAGAAAGAAGAGAGATGATAAAAGGACTTAGAGTGCAGACATACCGTTGTCTTAATTCCCTTCATGTATGTATACACACAGAAAATAAAATGTGCATGTTGAGGAGCCCGTATTTCATGTCGGCAGGAAAGAAGAGAGATGATAAAGAGACTATCTTTTAAAAGCTTCTATAGACAGATACTATAACCAAGTGGCTAACCTGTTTGACTTCAAAACTGTGAGCCCATGAGGCCATGAGTTCAAATTTTGGCAGCAGCATGTGGGGAATTCAGGATTGGAATTTTTACGGTTTCCCAGGTCAACTCAGAGTGCAGACCTGCCAGTGCCTTAATTCCTGTTGTACATGTACTCATGCAAAAGATCAGATGTGCATGTTGAAAAGAGCCCGTAATTCATGTTGGTGTCCAGGGTGTTATGGATACAAACATACCCAGCATGCATCCTGTGCAAAAGATTGGGTGCTTTGAGGTTGGAAGTGTCAGCTGAGGCCAGCGGACAGACCTCCTGGAGAGTTACAAGTAGAGGAGAAGTCCAAGCACTGCGTATCCTACCCAGTTAGGGATCGCAGAGAAAAGAGAAGAGAAAAGTTTCTGTGGACGAGGTACACCAGATCTTTTTTGGCTTCTCCATCTTCCTGCATTCTTTTTGTCTGTCCTTTTTTTCTCATCTTCCTGTTCTTTTCCTCCGCCTCTGAGTCTTTTATTCTCTTTCGTGACGTTATTGTTATGCTTCTTCATCATCTCTTCCTTCTTCTTCTTCTCTTTCGTGAGGAATGCTCCTTCGCTGTGTTTTTTTCAGTCAGCTCATTGTGAAACTGCCCATCAATGAACAGGATTTGTTGTGGACCGGGCTGATCAGCCTACACTGAGCATGTTGAATGTTGAAAGATAAAAGATGCAGACAGTTGTGTCTATTTTGGCGTGAAAAGCTTTATATATATAATTTATTTTTTTTAAATGGAATGGAATTTACATAGCACTGAATCTTGTAAAGCAAACAAATCAGAGCGCTCGCTTTCAAATCATTCACTCACCCTCCCCCCCCCCCCCCCCCCCCCTTCTATATAGACGAAGAGAACTTGATAACACAATGTTTCTTCAGCCTCTCCCCAAAGATGGAGTAAGCACAGTCAAACAAGCGATTCCACCATCTGGGAATGGGAATAGACCTTCTTCGGAAGGATTTGATTTTTGCCAAGCTTGTTTTTAATTAAACAGTTTAATTGCCTGTAACAAAATTGTACAGTACATCATTTTGTAGCAACAAGCTTAGAGGGTTTTCACAAAAACCGTTGAACGTTTGTTGAGCTGTGAAAACCAAATGCTACGCTACATGACAAAGATCAAATGGGAAGACAGGATCACGAATAAAGAACTATGGAGAATGTGCAAAGTTGATGATCTGAAGTCTGTAGCTAGTAGCAATAGACTGCGCTGGTTTGGGCACGTTCAAAAGAAAGCAGACCATCACATCATAAAAAGAGCAATGAACTCCGTAGTGGATGGAAAGAGACCAAAGGGAAGACCTAGCAAAACCTGGGCTGCCTGTGTTGCAGATGATCTTAGAGAAAGGGGCATAAATAAGGAGGAAGCTCAAAACAGAGAGAGATGGAGAAGGCTCATCAATGTCAAACCTCCCTTGGGAGAAACATGACAAAAAAGGAAGAAGAAGAAGCTGAGAGTTTATATATCGTGCTCAGTCCGAAGTCTAAGTGCTTGGTTTGAGTTTTCCCAAAGAGGTGTCATTGCAAGCAGCATATTTGGTATAGGCTCATGCTGGCCACCATGGATGATTGACCAACAGCATTTCCACAATATGCTAGTGAAACCTCGGGTACATGCTGGGTCGTTTTGTGTTGTTAGTAAAACAAACCATGTGATATAACTTAATTTTGCTTCTATGAAAGATCTGTAAAATTCCAAAATTGTGTTCAAGATGTTGCATTTCTGTGAACGTGGGACTTTAGGATATTGTCTCGTCAAGATTTTATTTTTCATTCCTTGGCTAGAGCTCTTGAGGTTTATTAGTGGTGAGATTTTTGTGTATGCAACCCCTCCCCCCCCCCCCCCCCCCCCCCCCCCTTCCCCCCGGACTATATAGGCAGTGGCATTCCATCTTCAGGGATATCAAGAAGGTATGAAAAGAAAATTGGGCAGATCAGAGTCAAAGGTGACTCCAGGGAAAAATCCTCAGCCCTATGGCTCAGCTAAGACTCCAGTTCAGATCGTACTCTTCAGTGGTCATTGCAATCCTTGGTGCTTCCAGAACAGATTAGGTGATAGAGAGTTGGACTCTTGAGTTTGAAGGGTGCGAAGTGGACTGTCATGGAAATTAATGTCCTTTTTTTTGTTGTAATGTCTGTGTCCATATTGTTTGTTTTAGAAGTACAGTATACTGCTAACCAGCGTCTTCACCTCATCCTTCTAGCGGTGATAATCCTTACTGTTCAAAATGAATGTCATACATTTTTTTTTTCATTCCTTTTTTTCATTCCTCACCTACAGCTTTGAGGTTCACCAACTGTGAGATTTTTGGATTATATGCAACTGGGTTTTTGTGTGTGTTTTTTTATCCCACCATTAAGGTAGCTGTATTCTGACTTCATGGAATCAGTTGGGAATTGAACCTACCAATTTTTGCCAGGACAATTGAAATGTGCCTCCCTGCTCTTTCCGATTGTCTGTTCTTTTGATGTGCACAAGTGCCTAAGCGCACAGGTCCTGACAAGTTTAGAGTCTCCTCTGGTAAACTCAACATTCAGTTCGATTTTCTGGTCAAACTGGGAAGGAAGAGCAAGGCTTGTTGGAATCAAACCCAGAACCTTGCGGTTTACTTGTTTGGCAGATGAAGGTCTAAACCATCCTGCAACCCTCTTTCTTCATTGTCAGAAGTAAAACCTGACTGAAAGAAAGAAAATAAAACAGGGATGAAGAGAAAATAGCGAGAAATCACAGGTATGTAACCCCCCCCACCCCTTCATGGTACCCTGCCTGAATATGTTGAGGTGTCAGTACACCTCACCTACATGCACCATCTACCTCCTTTCCCCTCCCCCTCTCCCCACCCCAACCTTCACCATTTCCATCCTTTCTCCCCCCCCTTCCCCGCCATTTCTACTACTGGACAACCTCTTTGCTGTACCTTTGACACTTTTGTAATTTGCTTGGATCATATTTCATATTTCACAGCTGTGTTTTCCCTCATCTGTCACAGTTTTTTGTTGTTGGGTTTTTGTTTTCTTGTCTCCACATTGCTGAAAAGACTTCTCACTGGTTCTCCCTATGGGATGCCAGTGGCTACTTCGATAGTACCATATCTGGCTTATGGCAGTTGCGCTATACATTTCTTGGTTTTTTATCGCTATTTTTGTTCTTTATTGTGTGTTGCCTTTTTTTGGTATGTTTTTTTATCTTTAGGGACCATTTGTCTTCACTTGTTTTGTCACTTTCTTTATAGATCTGCAATTTATGGACATTTTTTTTTTTACTAAGTTTTGATCATTTTAGGGGGGGGGGGGGTAGAGGGTGTGCGGTGTGTCTTGTTTAATCATAGTTTTGTTCTTCAGATTTGTTTTTTTTAAAAGTACTTTACGAAGGGGGTAGGAGGTAGAGAATGCTTTTTTTTTTTTAGTCCATGCTTTTGTGTATAAATAAAGCTTATTTAGGGGAGTAGGGCTCTGATGAAAATTATGACACATGTAAGCCCATGATAGAGGCTTTCCTAAGTGTATTGGCGTGAATATGTTGGCATAACTAGTGTTCTGGCCTAGATATTTCAAGTTTAGTGACATTGTTCTGATTTGTGGGTTAAGCAGAAAGAAAAATGAAGAAAGGTTGTAAAGATCCTTAGCTTGTGTGTGTGTGTTTGGTTTATTGTGTTTTTGTTTGTTGTTTTTGTTGCCTGTTTCATTGTTGATCTGTTTTTAAGTATTTTATTTTTTGAGTCAGTACTACAGTAGAGTGTTTGTGAGACTGAACACAAATTCATTGTTTGTTAATGGTCTGAAGGAACACCAAATTCATTTCCTAAAAGAATCAGCCATTTAGCTTCTGATATAAATATCATGTGGTGGTTATCAAGAATGAATACTGTGATATTTCTGGTCTCCAATACTGGCTTTTGTTGTGGTTTTTTTCCCCCCATTGTAAATTGTCGTCATTGTCATTCACCCACAACACGATGACTGCTCTGTCTGGCCCTTTGTGATTAGCTTGGGCATGATAAGGAACAACTGAATGGTGGTTTTAAGTCCTGCCGGTTGAATGTTTACAGTGTCGCGTAATTTTGATATGAACTGTAATTTTTAACAAAGTGACAGCCCCGCAAAAGGCCTCTGTGTTGAACAGGGCTGCACAAATCACTGGTTGGATTCCAGCTTTCTTTGTGTTTCCCTGTGTTCAGTGGATAATGCTTACACTACTGGGTGAATGAGTGTTCCACCATCGAAAATTAGACTTCTTGGTGTTTTTTTTGGGGGGGGGGTTTCTTTTCAACTCTGCCTCATGGTTCAAAAAAGGACTGATTATGGACCAGAAAGCTTGCATTAGCAAGCAACTAGTTGATTGACAGGTAAGAATCTTCATTGTATTTCTAGATGGAAGTTTTGTGATTTAGTACTGTACAGTGAAGCTGCTGCTGCTGTTGTCGTTATTCTCAGTGAAAGGAAGGAGAAGGGGACTATGTATTGAGTAATAAGAAAGCTTCAACTGGGTGTGTGGTGTGTTGACAGGCCTGATGGGATTGGCACAGTGCTGCAGGAAGAGCGCTTCAAGTTTGATGAAATCAAAGAACGCTTGAGGATTCTCCTAGAAAACCAAATCACACATTTCAGGTATGGCTGTACCATTTCTTTTTGAGGGTGGTGGGGGTGCCATGATGGCTGGCTGGCTGGCTGGCTGCTTGTTGTCTGTTGGGTTGAACTTTTGTGGCTCAAAATCCGTCAGTTAGAACATTCATTAATGAAAGTGTTGATCGGTTTGTAATTGACGCCATGCATTGTAGATCCTGATAGAAGTATTTGTTCGTTTGCAATTTTTATCAGTGTTATTTATGTATTTGATACTGTTCAACCAGTCAACGTTTTCTTGTAGATATATATATATTTTTTCTGTTTCTTGGCTAGAGCTTAGAGGTTCACTAATTGTAAGATTTTTGTGTCTGTGACCATTTTTTACCACAGTTTAGGTAGCCACATTCCAGCTTTGGGGATATACATAGCAGATAACTGTTACAATATTGATACCCTGTTTATCTACATCATTGATGTAAATCACAGACACTATGAAAACTGTCTCATTCACATCAGCTGCTCAAAATTTCTAATCCGTAACATTGGTAGTACATAATGGATATCATTTAAAAAGAGTGATACATTTCTGATCCTCATGAAACTGTTCAGCGTGAAGCAGTACACATCCATGACCTCTGTTACAGATACTGTTTTCCCTTTGGACGACCAGAAGGGGCTTTGAAAGCGACCCTGTCTCTTCTGGAGAGGGTAAGAAAGCTGTGGGTTCTGAACTCTGTCAGTGATTTCTTCTGGTCCTTAGCCTTCAGGAATAATGGCTGAGTGGTTCAGGTGAAGGGCCTGTACTCCTGGTAGTCCTGAAGTTAAGGGTTTGAATCTTTACAGGGAGGCCATTGCTGCATGTGGAGCAACATTCCGTACAGGCTTCACCATGTCTGTCCAGACATTGTCTGAACAGATTTTTTTTACCAACTTCACAACCCTACTCGCGGGTAAAGCCTGTGGTGCATGTTACATGTAGTTTTGTGCTCCATAACCACTCAAACACTGACTTGAAATATTGGATCGTTAGTGTGCATACCTGATCTTCTGCAGGCACATAAAAGGAGTACAGCACAAACAGGTATGCACATAAAATATGTTGATCTGGAATATCATAAATATCTCAAACTTTGATCCTCTAAGTGCCGCAGAGATTCAAACTTGTAACTTGAGAGGGATAGGGCTCAATGATCTTAACCACTTGACCATTGTTGAAGGCTGTAGATCGCTGGAAAGTACTGACAGAGCTCAGAACAGAAAGGAGGAGGAGGACATTCCAAGCAGCTAGTGGAAACAAAAAGGGGAAAGACTTCCCCACACAGTTGAGAATGGTCACTTTCACTGGCTGTTGACTGCATCACAATGATGAAATATCGATTCATGACATTCGTGAAAATCTCACCTAACTCAATAAATTTTCAAAATCATATTCCATCTTTTCTTAGGTAAAGTTGTCCCACAGGTCAAAGAAGAGTGGCCTGCCACTTCTAAAAAAATAGCTGGAATGGATCCAAGTATTCTCAGCACTACATACATACCTGTCCCTGGATAATGGATGTTTCATTTTTGTGCGATAGTCTTTTTCCTCCTACAAATATGCAGATGATATGGAAAATGCAGAAGTATCTTGTATATTGATTTTCATTCTGCCCCAACAAGTATATATTATATCTGCATTAATGATGCGCATGAATAGCAACAAGCTCTAGCTGATTGGTAGTAAAACTGAGGCATGACTGTCAGATTTCTTTGATTGTCAGGCAGGCAGACAGTTAGTGAATTGGTGCATGTTAGCGATATGATGTTGCCAACAAGTAATCACCAAAATGCCTTCATCCCCAATCAGACAATCCATAAAGTGTCTTGATTAAGTGCAATTTCCTTGTATACTCTTTATACAGTATTCTATAGGGACGGGATAGCTCAGTTATCAGAGCACTCGCTTTTCCCTAAGCTAAGATTAAGCAGTGTTGAGCGTGATTACCAACTGGATGGGTGACTGTTTGCACACCTTGGCTTCAGCACAATCCCCCAATTCACCTAGCTGTAAATAAGTACCTGCCCTCTTTAGGGACAGGGAAGGTAAAGCAGCGAGGGAGAGGAGATGGGTGCCGCCCTCAATATGCTGGCCTCTAGAAAAGCTGAGGTCTCTGACGCCTCGCTCTCCAACAACTGCATAAGTTATGGGAACACCTTTACCTTGTTTTTACCTATAGGCTATGACAACCTTTTTGAACACCTGAGAAAGTCCACGTGTTGTGCAGGTGCTGATGAAGGACATTGTGACCCCTGTGCCCCCAGAAGAGGTGCGTCAGGTCATCAAAAAGTGTCTGGAGAACGCCGCCCTGGTCAACTACACCCGCATCTCCGAGTACGCCAGGATTGAAGGTAAGGCTCGTCTTCTCCTGCAGGAAAAACTGACACGTCTGCTGCAACATTTTCATTAGACTAAGAATGCTCTCAAATCACCCCCACCCCCTCCCCTCACCCCCCCTTCCCCTGCAACCCCCACCCCTCCCCTATTATCAAAATGAGCCAAAAACTTATTTTAAATAGTTTTGGTTTTTAAAATATTGTGTTGGCAACATCTGTATTATGAAAGTCATGTGTAATAAAAACAATATTTTGTTTCCAAACGAGACTTGAGTCTAAAAATGGCGTACAGTAGACAGGTCTTTTTTTTTTCTCCAATGTGAGATGTTTTAAAATTGCGTGTAAATAAAGAGTAACCAAACAGTTTACCCCCATGATTTTATATGCAGAATATTTTGTTGTCACTGTATCAAGAAATGTGAACACACAGCCCCTACAGACTATAAATATAAAAAGTGCTTGTGTTGATTAGGTGAAATAGTCATGTAAGCTCTGTGATGACATAAAGCTCTGACTAGACACTGGCCAGTAAAAAGTATATCAACCCCTTAAACTTTCCTCTAAATTTGTCCATTTCATTTTGCTTTCTTTCATTCTTAAGAGGATTTCACTATGCAGTGAGAAAAAAAAAATCATTACGTTTTTACAACTCATACTCAGTGACTACTATGTCTACGGGTTTCATACATTTAACTGCTAATCAGGAAGATTGTTTCGTTCAACTCTTATCGGTCATTTTCAAGGCAGAATACTTTGCAAATTTGTGTATTCAGCAGAAAAATGAAAGAAAAAAAATTGAAAAGAAGCTGCTTTATGATTTGACAAAAAAAAAAAAAAAAATTGTTTCACTTTGATCTGTTAAAATTTTTGTGACATCAGATTTTTCAAGGATGATTTTAGTGTCACCACTATGCAGGTAGGAGGAGTTGGGTGGGTTTTTGTTGTTGTTGTTCAGTTCTTGTGAATTAGAACATGTTTTAGCATGGCCAGGAAATGCAAGAGAAGAAGGGACATGTATTTACTATTGACTTCATTGTTGGTTGTGCTACAAACCTACTTCAGCAGATCATGTTCCCAAACTTCAGATATATCATAAGAAGTAAGCCGTTCAAGAAAACACAACTGTGTGCAAAAACGTTTTGCAAGGATGAAATGCCATCCATCTTTGAAACTGTTCTCACAGTTGTCAGAAATTCCTTACCTTACTTAGCTCAGAGTTGGGGTTTGGCAACTCTGATTTAGAACAGTTTTATGGCAAGGGCTGTTGGTTGGCATTTTGACATGAGGTTTTCTGTGTTGGCGGCATTTTGAGCAGGACGCAAGAAAGGTGACGACGGTCTCTTTGTTTCTGTGTGTTGTGGCAGTGACTTGTGTTCTCTGTGTGTATGGATAGGTGACGAAGTGGCCTTCTCGCTTTCTCTGTGGCACATGTTGTTTTAGTTGTGTGGTTTTTGTCACTTTTTTAGTTGTTTAGTACGTTTTTGTGTATATGTGTGTGTGTGATTGTTTTACAGATTTTGATAGATATGTTCTTGATTTGGTTTTTAGTGACGTGGTTTTAGTTATGTTGAAGATGTGTATTTTGGCAGGTGTGAGCTCTACTTGTGTTCTTTTTTTTTGTAGTTTGTGTAAACTGATATGCTGTATTGAATTGTCTGTGTGTGTTTTGTGTGTGTGTTTGTGTGTGTGTTTTGTTCTCTGACTTTTTGCTCTTTGTTTCTGAACAGTAGTAAATATTACATTTTAAAACTTGTATCGTTGATCAAAAGAAGAGAGAAAAAAAGTCTGTTTTTTTTTAATGTTATTTTCAGAACTACCCACATATATTGAGAAAGAAAGAAAATAGGAAAAAAAAGTTTGGGAATGTTTTCCATTCTTCTCTCTTTCTCCTTTTCTTATCTCCCATGTCTTATGTTTCTTTTTCTTATGCTGTTAAGTTCATTTTCGTAAAAAAAAACGACGTGTCTTTTTTTGTGTGATTTTCGTACACATTTGGTTACTGTATGTCAACTTTATTGTCATAGTTGTGTTGTTGTTTTTTTTAGTTTTTTTCCCTTTTCCGCAGTTTCAGTGATTTCGTTACATGGTTTGATTTTTTGTGTCTGTTGCAGATGTTTTCTTTTACACCTTCTTTCATGATGTGAGATTGTGTTGACAGCTTTTCGTTGAGTTTTCTTTTTTCTGTTGATTTTGCTTTTTTTGTTTTGTAATCATGCATCCATATGTGTCTTGTGTGTGAAGTTCCTTTGTTGAACCTTGTTGTAGTGCGTGTTTTTGTATCGCACTTGGTAAACTTTTTTTGTTTGTAATCGACTAACATCAGTGTTTTGAGTACGATCTTTAAATGGACTAACTTCAGTAATTTGAATTATTTTTATCTATGCATGAAAGTAAACTTTTTTTTTTTCAGGGCTTTAGTGTTTTATGCTTGATTTTATTTCTTAACATTGTGCATGATATGATGAAGGTATTGTTTCGTATAAATTGTTGTTAATTGCACATTTTGAGAATATGTGCATGGACTGGGTTGTTTCCCCCCCCCCCCCCCCCCCCCCCCCCCACCCCCACCCCCTTATAATAATTTGCTGTTTGCTCTGAAGCTTTTTCAAAGATAAAATTATAGTGAAGGTCTGAAAGCTGTACTTTTGTGATCTGTAAACACCCCCCCCCCCCCCCCCCCCACCCCACCACACACACACACACACACACACACTGCACATATACATGCACGCACACACGCGCGCACTTGCACACACACACACACGCACACACTGTTGTAATGCCATTCTTAAATCTCAGAAAAATGGTTTCAGTGTTTTGTCCATGCATCATTGTTCTGAAAAAAAAAATTTGGATAAGTAATAGTGATTATATTAGTTGGTTTGTTGGGTTTTGTTTTTTTTGTACCGAGTTCGTATTATTTGATAATCCTGTTATATTTTTTAGACTTTCTAAGTCAGCTGTGCATTACCTTTTCTCTCAATCAGTTACGATCATTTTGTCTTCCTGTCGTATTCACATCCACAACAGAGTGTCGGGGGATTCTGTGTTGTGCATTGCTCGTTCAGATTTCATCTAAACAGAATTCATTCAAGTTATTTATTAGGCTTGGAGTTGTTTTGATTTTTTTTTTTTGAGGGGGGGGGGGGGGTGGGGGGGGGCCTTGGGGGCCAAAGGACAGGGTAGTCGTGACAGTCTTTTAACTTCAAGTTGTTATTTTGGTTTGTATTTTAGGTTGGGTTTTATTTGTTTTTTATTATGTTGGCTGTTAGCTGTTTTCTGGTGGAGTTTGGGAAGGGGGTGTGAAAGTAAAATGCAGTTGTTTTATCAAGGAGGGGGGGGGATGGGGGGAAATTTTAGGGTTTTTGTGTTGTCAAAAGAGTTTGGGTGGGGGGGTGGGGTTCTCTTGCTTTAAAAAAAGAAAGGTTTTTAGATCGTTATTTGTTAGGAATCTTGTCAGAAAAGTAATTTGCCTGTATACATGATGAGGAAATCACTGAAAGTGTATGATCTTGTTTTGTCTCCAACCTGCTGGAATCAGGAGGTGGGGGTAGGTATTGATAATTATCACAAATTATGTCCCTTTGGTGATAAGATTGTAGTTAGAGAGATCAAACCTGTTGTTTTACATGTAGACAGAAAAATGATCTGTTGCCGGTGAAAAGTAGAGGGTAGTGTGTTTACTTTTAGTGTGGCTTTTCCTAGTGTATGCATGCTTTTTTTAAAATGTTGATTTGTTTGTGCTAATGTGTGTGTGTGTTATTTTTATTTTATGCTCTGTGTGTGTGTGTGCTCGCGTGCGTGCGCATGCACGTTGAGAAGTACATGAACTGTGAGTTCAGTTTTAGAATTGCGGGAATACTTAATGCACTCTGTTTTAAAAGTGCACAAACAAAGCATCCAGTTCAAGAAACACGCGTGTGAAATGCACAGTTTTTAGAATGCATACATAATTCACCTACTTCAGAATAATTCAGTGAGATTATACGCCCAGATTTAGAATTGCATAGATATAATTCATCCAGTTTCAAAACTGCCATAATACACCCAGTTTATTAAAAAAAAATTTGATCTACTACAAAGAGAAATATTCATGGTTTTAAAACCACATGAACAGCTTGGTTTGGAATTGCTAAAAGCAGTATGCCCTATTTTTGATTGCTTGTTTTGGTAAAGGAAAGTGTCAGGGTTGGCTGTCTTTTTGCATATGTAGGCAGTGACTGTGTAACCTATAGGAAGAAATTTGAGATCAAACCGTAGCTGTTGCGATGAAGATTAGTGGGTGTAGGTGTGCACTCATGCATGCTTTGCGCGTTCTTGCATGTGCACATTTGTTTCACTTGTACTTATGTTGATTTTTGTTTTCAGGGTTGTTGTTTTTTCTTCCCAATAAGAGGGTTATCACTTTCATTTTTTCAGAGTTTGTTAGATCTGACAGACTGTTTCGATCTTGTTGATATATTTGAGATTTTTTTGTAATGGTTGGTGTGGGAAGTGTGATGATTCGCATGATTTTCTTTTATATATTACCATATGGGCGTTTACAGATTTCCTCTACCTCCCCCCCCCCCCCCCCCCCCCCCCCCCCCCCCCTACAACCCACCCCCCACCCCCCCCCCCCCACCCCCTCTGCAACTTCTGAACACACCACCAAGCCAAATACACACACCACACTCTCCACACACCACGCATCTTTAGTTGAATATATTTGCTTTCCGCGTTCCACCACCCACACACAACCCACACCACCACACCCTATTTTTTCAGTTAACATCTTCCCTGCGTTCTTTTTCTGTTATTATTCACCTAACTCCTGTGTTTTCAGCATCACCATGTCCTCAACTGACCCTTTTGATTTTGATCAGCATTACCACTACCAAATAGAGCTTCTCTTTCTTCTTTTATTTTTTTGCATCTATTTATTGCCCTTTTCATTTGAATAGATGTGTGTGTGTGCAGGCATGCAAGTATGTATGTGCATTGTGTGTGTACATGTATGCCAATGCATGTGCACTAGTTTGTAGTAAAATAGTGTGTAGCAGCCTTATTCTCTCACTCAATCCCACCCGTCTTCCCTCTCTCCGTTTACCTAAGGTGCTTAGACTTGCTAGTATGGCGTGGCATATTTTTCCTGTTCCTGCTGAGCCAGCCCCATTATGTTTGGGTTTCTTGATAGATTGTGGGTGTGGGTGTGTGTGTGTGATTGATAACTTCATTTGGTTACTACTGTTCATTTTCAGATTTTGTGTGTGCGTGTGCGTGTGCGTGAGAGAGGTTCATTCTCCAGTATGGTTCATTTTGTTTAGGAATGCACTGAAGTTTTATTTAGGCCTGAATCATTTTGAGTATCATTCTTTATTATGAGATAATGTCTGGAGAACAGAGTAAGACTGCATTTTGCCTCTTTAATGAATCTGCTTACACTTTGCTTTGGATAACATA
>CM054146.1:19039020-19054020 GCA_028751875.1 Rapana venosa | reverse complement strand
CACTAACACTAGTTTCATGCAGTATGTTGTCATTTTTACTAACCACTAACACTAGTTTCATGCAGTATGTTGTCATTTTTACTGAATTTTAACTCACAGCGGCTTACAGTCTATGGTCATTTTTACTGACTACTAATTCAAGTTTCTAACTAACTCAAGTTTTGTGTAGTCTTTTGTCATTCTTACTGACTACTAACTCTTGTTTTTGTGCAGTCTATTGTCATTTTACTGACTTATTCCTAAGTCCAGTGTCTTTCAGTCAATTGTCATTTTTACTGGTCACAAGCTTCCATTTCTGTGGAACCTATTGTCATTTTTACTGACAACTAACTCCAGTTTGTAGCAGTCTATTGTCATTTTTCTGACACTGCAGAATCTTGCAGTCTGTTGTCATTTTTTTACTGACCACTAACTCTTTATAGTTTTTTGCAGTCAATTGTCATTTTTACTGGTTACAAGCTGCCATTTCCATGGACCGATTGCCATTTTTACTGACTTGTAGTTGTAACTCCAGTTTGTAGCAGTCTATTGTCTTTTTTTTTTTTACTGGGTACAAACACCACTTAATGCAATCTGTCAAAACTTCTTTTTTTTTTAACTGACTACATCACCCTATGTCTTACAGCCAGTTGTCATTTTTACTGAAAACAAGTGTCTGAAACCAAATCTGTCTATTGTAGTTTTTACAGACTACTAACTCTGGTGTCTTACAGTCGATTACCATTTTAAATCACTAGAATTTACAGACTCCATTTTCATACAATAAAGGTTGAACTAATTTTTGCTTACTCTTTAGAGTAGCTTCTTTAAGTTCATGCTGTCTATCATCATTTTACTGACTTGTAGTTTAGCTAATGACTAACTCAGTGTCTGGTTGTCTGTTGTCAGTTTTACTCACTGCTGACTCCATTTTAAAGCAATGTGCTTGTCAGTTTATTGGCTGCTGTAGTTTCTTATGGCCAGTTGCCTTTTTCTTCTTTTTCTTTTTTACTGACCACTAGGTCTAGTTTTATGCAGTCAGTTGTCATTGTGTCTGTTCTGACTGTACTAACACCAGTTTCAGTGTGTTAATGTTTGCAAGCTACTGCAGTATTTTACTGACTACTAATTTGGGGGTTTCAAGCAGTGTTATTAGACATCATCCCCAAAGGTGGAATGCATCTATCTTAATGTTGGGCATAACTAGTGGCACATATGCAAAAATCTCACCTTCTGTAAACAAGAGCTCAAGCCAAACAATAAACAATTTGTAGTCATTTTCTAAGTCAGTTTCAAGTATCTAGTAGTCTTTTTCTTCTTCTTACTGACTCAATTTCATGGACGTTTTTTAAGGTCATGTTTACTGGTTTTATGAGGTGACATCCCCGATATGGCCTCTGTGGTCGGCAAGGCTATCATCGAGAGGATTGGGTTGGATTATAAGTTTACAGGTTACTTGCTCAGCTTTCATGTAGTCTGTTGTCACCTTTGTTGGTTTCTACTCCAGCTTCATGCCTTCGGTAGTCATTATTACTGGCTTCCTTATTTTGACACAGTAGTGATTTTGATTGGCTACTAATAGTGCTAATGCAATAGTACTAACTATAGTGTGATGAACATTCCTGTTTTGGAATGCATGGGTACAGTGAACTTGAAGTCTGTTGCTCTTTTTGTTGTTGTTTTTTTTGGTTTTGTTTCTGCTGACTTCAAACTCCAGTTTCATGCAGTGTGTAGTTATGTTTACAGCTTCGTATTCCACCACCGTGCATAGCCTAGAGCTATGATCGTTTCTTACAGGCTGCTGTTAGAGCTAACTCCACTGCCATGCAGTCTGTTGTGGCCTTGTTTTATTTCTGAATACAATACGGTGAATACCTCTGACCTGCTGTCATAAGATCAGTTGTCTTTTGTATCTGTGTGAGGTTGTTGGGTTTTGTTTTTAACTCTTCGTGTGTCTTTTTTTTCAGCTGTATGGTGAATGTGATGAGCACTATCTGAGAATTTTTACGCTTGAACCATCTTACTGTTATCCACATAACACCAGTATAATTTGGCATTTCTTAGGACTTCATAATTTTTACCCTGCTCTGTATTCAAAGAGAAGCTTTTTTTTTTCTTCTATGGTTTTCAGTCGTAGTCAGGGGTTTGTTGCTTTGTTGGGTTTTGTTTTCCTTCTGAATTTGTTATAGTTTGTTGGTGTCAGAAAATGATCTGTTTTCATGTACAAATCTTTTTTGTCTTTGTTGTCTTGTATTTTTCTGTTTCGCTTTTCTAACTCTTAAGGAGCTTGGTTGGCATCCTAAAGTAAAGTGTTTGAAGCTTGATTTTAAAGTCTGACAGATTTGATTTTTGCTGCTGGCCGATTGGTTTGAAGAGACTGGCTCTTTGGAGCCAACATGAGTGGAGACTCCTGTCCCCTTCCACTTACCGTCCTTTGGATGAGACTTATTTTAAAATTTTTGTTCTGAGGTTCACCAATGGTGAGATTTTGTGTATATTACTGTTCTTGCCTACCATTAAGGTAGCTGCATTCTGACTTCGGGGATGGATGAGACATCTCATCAAGCTTAGGTATATGGGCATGTGCATGAAAATCTAATGCCAACACCTTCTGATGAATACACAGACAAAAACTACCACACATATTCAAGTGAAAGGGTTTTTTTCTTTTCATCATTTTGTTTTTTATATTTTTGTTTCTTTGATATTTAGTTTTAGGTCCAATCTGGCAGTTAAGACTGAAAAGAGATTAGTGACCAGTAAAAATGACTACAAAAGACATAAATTGCTAGAGATAAGGGAGTTTGTAGTGAGTAAAATTGATGACAGTACATTCTGCATGTCCCTGTCTTTTTGTTTTTTTTGTCTTCTTCCAAATTTGGAGAACTTCAATCGAGAAGAAGAGTCAGGAAACTTGACGTAGTGTTCTGATGATAACTGTGTTGTTGTTGTTGTCGTCGTCATTGTGAGTAGTGTGATGTGTATGTACTCGTGTGTGTGTTTTGAGGGTGGAGGCAAGTGTGTGTGTGTGTGTTTTGAGGGTGGAGGTGTGTGTGTGTATGTGTGTGCGCATGTGTTTGTGTGTATTTATGTCCGTGTGTGTGCGTGTGTGTGTGTGTATGTATGTATGTATGTCAGTGCCTGTGTGTGTGTGTGTTATGAGGGCGGAGGTGAGGTGAGGTGAGGTGAGTGCTGGTGCCCTGTGCATGAGGTGTTGATTAATGCGTTGTTGTGCTTTTCCTCCTCCTCCTCCTCCCCCTGCTAGGAGTATCGATCGGTGAGTCCCCCTGTTTGGCTTGCATTCTCTCTCCTTTGGCTTTGAGCACCTTCCTTCCTTCCTTCCTTCCTTCCTTGCGTTGTTCCGTCCAGCTCTCGTGTACTGTAGATTGCTTCCACAGCTGTCCTTTTTGGTTTCTGTCACAGGTTTTTTTTAGGTGGGGTGGGTATATCTTTTTTTTTTTTGTATTTGTCTTGATTGTGTTTGTGGGGGGGTGGTGGGGGGGGGGGGTAGGATCGGTGTGGGAGGGTGAGTGGGTTTGTGTGTGTAGGTGGGTGTGGGGAGGATGTGTGTAGGTGTGTGTGTGTACATGTGTGTGAGACAGATAGAGAGAGAAAAGTTATGTGTGAGAGAGAGAGAGAGAGACTGTTTATGGGGGTGGGGGAAGGGGTGGGAGGGTCAGTGTGTGTGTGGAGGGGGGGGAGGGGGTGGAGGGTGTGTGTGTGTGTATGTGTGTGTGAGACAGACAGAGAGACAAAAGGTGTGTGTGTGAGAGAGAGAGAGAAACTGTATGGATGCATGTATGTGTGTCATTGTCTGTTCAAGTGTGTGCTTGCATGTGTTTGGGTGTGCATAGTTAGGTAAGCAAGTATGCCTTTGTGTAGGCATGAGCATACATGAATGAAATTAATACATGCATGTGTCCACGGGTGTACATTCTAGCTTAAGTACGTAAGTTTGAAAATAAGTGTGTCTGTGTCTGTCTGTGCGCGCGCGCTTAAAAGCATGTTTGCATGACGTGGGTACTTAATACAATGTATGAATGCATGCAGAGGGTAGGAATTTTGTAGGCCAGGGGGGCTTGGCTTCAGTGTATACAGTGCATATGAGTGAGAGAGCTTGATTTTGGAAATAGGCATGTGTATGTATGAGTATGCATGTGTGTGTACACACACACACACATGCATTCTTGAATGCACCTGTTAGTGCATTGATTACGTATTGATGAATGATAGCGACACGTGTACATTATTCTTGGCTCCACCACAGTGTAGAGTTTGTGACACAAATGTTTTTGTAATTTTTATATGTCTTTCACTTCTTTTTCACTGCATGTTGGGTTGGGGTTTCTTTTTTTCTCTCTCTCTCTTTTCTAGAACTTGACATTGACTTTTGGCCATGTCGTTCCCTGTCTGACTATTACTACTCACATCATTCACATGATCTGTTTTTGCACTGTTGCTGTTACCAAACTAGCCTACAGTTTCATTATCATCACGTGTTAAAACTGCTTTGTTTTTGGTAGAAGGGGACTATTTCACTGATGCACACTGTATGTTATCATTTTGTATTTTTGCCGAGCATGTAAAAACTTCTTTTTTTTTTGGTTGGTTTGGATATAGAATATCAGATATTTGTTTACTGCCTGAAATTTTTCCTTATAGCTGTATTGAGCATGTTTGAAACTGCTGATATTACAGCTGTGATTTACATAATGCAGTCTTTTTTTTTTGTATGTATAAATTGTTTATATCTTTGTGTTTTATATTACGGCTGTGTGGCTTATGGGGTGTCTTTGTTGGTAGGGGTTGGAGTAAAGTGTGTACTTTTCTTTTTTTTTTCTTCTTCTTTTTTGGTACTTTAAAAAAAAAAAAAAATCTATACAAGAAATTTCCTCTTTTCTATCCTATTCAGTATTTTTGCCTTATTTTTTCCCTCGCATCAGTTATCTCTGTTTCATACTCTTTTTTTCTGCTATCATACTGATCTATTTTGTATTCATAGTTCTTGTCTATCCTTTCCTTTCTTTTGTGGTCTTTTCTTCTTTAACAAAATTTTTAATTTTTTTTTTTACTGTTCTCTGACTTTTGATGTTAAGCAGGTTTCTGTGCCCTTACTATAGGGGGGTTTGGGGTTTTTTATTTTATTTTTTCATCTCCTTCAAAGTGTGCGAATGGCTGTTGGCAATTTTGATAGTGTTTTCCTTAAACAAAGTCTTTTATAGGTGTTATTTGAGATTCGTTAAACTTTTCTGTCAACACTGGTTTTGATACATGGTTTGTTATGTCTGGGGTTATTTTTTCACATAGTTCAGCCAAAATTACTTTTGATATAATTCGATACTTATGTTATTCATACCATTCAGCTAACCCTGTTTTGGATACAGTTTCATACTTTTCTGGTTTGGGCGATATTCAGGCAGTACTGGTTTTTGATAACAATGTGTTGATGTTATAAATATGTTTGGTTGTCATTTCTTTTAGTCACGTCTTGAAGTCAGTAGTAATAACTGGTGGTATTTACACCATTTAGATAGTTCTGTTTTCAAAATATTTTATGGTTTTCAAACTGAGGTTCACCAATGACGAGATTTTTTTGCATATGCATTCGTTTTTACCCACCAATAATGTAGCCCACATTCCACCTTTGGGGGAGGTTATAGAATTTTATATAATAACGATGAACTGAAAACAAGTCAGTAGGCTACATTTTAGTACCCATAGGGTATTCTGGGCTTGTCATCTTTATACTTAGGACATTTTTACTTTTGTCCGTTTAAAGTCATGTTTGACTCTTTTACAAGTCTCACCATAGTCTACAACAGGAATATTTGTGTACAAATATATAGTTTTTTGAATGACATGGTCTGTGTAAGGCTTTCCCTTTATTTCTTAAGGCTTCTTTCTTTCTATATTTTTTCCCCTTATCATCCTTTTCTTGCTTATATTTTGCTCTTGTCAGTCTGTTTACTTATATTTGTCTTTTCTTTACTCATCATCACCAAGTGCTTTTGGTATTACATATTTTGGAACGTAGATAACGTGATTAACAATATTTTTAAATTGTGGTTGCTGGTGGATTTTTTTTTAACCGCAATTTTTTTTCAAATGTTACATTAAATCAGGGCTTTTTGTTAAACATCTGATGAAAAAATGTTGTCAAGTGATAGTAATAACAATAATAATACTAATAGTAACATTTAAGCTTTTATGTCTGTAAATTAGAATATATATATATATTTATATATATATATATATATATTTATATATATACACACACATATACACAGTTTATAATCAATCCATTTTTCCGAGACTTCATTTACTTCAAAAGGCTTTCTCATATCCTCTTCACCCTCTTTCCTTCCCCCCACCCTTAACACACACATGTGCACGCACGCGCATCACACACACACGAACGCACACACGCATGCGCACACGCATGCGCACAAACACACACACACTCTCTCACACACACTCACTGACACAGACACACACAAGCGCGCATGCGCATGACATATACGCAGACACCATTCTCAGCACCAGGACTGAGGTGACATAAAGATCACACACACATAGTCTGTAGACTATTGCAGTTTCCTATGTGGAAAGTTTTCTGTTTGTGTTTATGGTGTTCTCTCATGTCAGAAACCTTGTACAAAATGCAGTGAGTAAATCTACTGCAAAAAACAGTGCAATACTTGCTCTTGTCCTGTCATTAAACTGTTTGTGGAGAACCAGGAATGAAGTTGAGTACTAGATAGATTTGCTGAGTTGTGAAGTATGTTCAGAATTTGACATGGTACATTCTGGAACATACTAGTTGAGATATATCACAATGTTTGTTTCGTTCTGTAATTCTCTTCTGGCTGAAAAGGCTAATGGAGATGACAAGCAATAAAAAAATATATATATAACAATAATAAAATAACACACACACACACACACAATTCTGTATTCAAAGTGATTTTCTTACATTATCTTCAGTGCAAGGGTATGACTCTTTCACTCTTGGAAATTGTTCACTGATTATTCTGTGATCAGTAAGGGTTGGGATGGTGGTCGGTGTTTTTTTTGTTTTGTTGGGGTTTTTTTAAAATGTGCTTGTTGCTGTTTTTGTTATTTTGTTTTTGTTTGTTGTTATTTGTTTGGTGGGTTTTTTGTCGTTTTTGTCATGTTTGTGCTTTTTGGGAGGTGGGAATGAGATATTGGAGTTTGAGGATTGCTGGGTTGTTATTTTGTTATCATTGAAGGTGTAGTTACAAATTTTTAATTTGTTGTTTTTAGTTGCGTTGACAACATTCTACATTTGCTCAGCACACAACAGTGAAAACCCCCCACCTTCTCCCAGCTGTGCAGCCAGCAGTGTGAGGTGAACAGAGCTGCCCTGTGGCTGTGTGTGCAGGCCTTTGCCTGGTTTAGCGACCTCCTGGTCGAGCATGCCGAGATCTTCTGGTCGCTCTTCGGGGTGGACATGAACGCAGTACTAGACGCTCAGCCCCCAGACACCTGGGACAGCTTCCTGCTCTTCCAGCTGCTCAACGGCTACCTGCGCACGGATGGTGAGGACGCTCTGATAGGGAAACACACGCACGCGCAGACAGGAAAAAGGAAAAAAAAAAATTATGGATGGCGCTGCTCTTGTGGTGACGTGCTCTTCCCAGGGGGAGAGCAGCCCAATTGTCATGCAGAGATATCTGCCATGACTTAAAGTGGTATATAATACAATACATTTCAATTAACTTTCTGAGAAAATCTTTTTTTTGTTGTTTTTTTTTTGGTCTGATATGAGTGAAGATGTCAGTCACTGAGAGCATCAAGGTTGTTATAAGGAATCTGGTTTTGGTTTTATCTCATTTCATGTGTTGTTGATGTGGTTTCTCCCACAATGTCGTGACTGCTCTGGGTTGACCCTTATGATTGGCCAGGGCGTTGATATGAGGAAAGACAGTAGAGTTGGTTTTATGCCCTGTTTTAATCTGTATATAGGTGCACAGTTTTAATCTGTGATTTACAGACAAGGTGACAGCCCCGATATGGTGTATGTGGTTGGCAGGACTATAAACAAGAAGATTGGATTGTCATGGGCCTAGATGGTTAGATGTTCGTGTGTTCGTGTAAAAAAAGGTAAAGGTGTTCCCATAACCTGTGTGGTCATTTATCAGAGACCTCAGCTTCTCTAGGGGCCAGTACTTTACCTTCCCTGACCCTAAAGAGGGCAGGTTCCTATTTACAACTGGGTGCTGTACTGAATCCAAGGCACACAGTCAGTCACCCATCCAAAAGATAACCACACCCAATGCTGCTTAACCTTAGCTTGGGGAGAGCAGTGAGTGCTGTGACCACTGAGCTGTCCCATCCCCTTCCTGTTGTTTGTGTACATATAATGAAATTGTAATGACTTGAGACTGATGGGTTCTGCTAGGTTCAGGTTGCCCAAGAGATGCTGCATGAGATACTTCAGTGCTATGTCCTTATGGCTCATTTTGGAGTTAAGGGAAAAGTTGAGTCCATTAACATAAGGGGTGCTTAAGTCTTGGGTATTTCAAGTGACTCACAAGTGGAGGTTTTCTTCTTTTTTCATGAAGAAATTGGCTCAAATTATGTTGAGTTTATATAGGTGTACACTTTAGAACAGACTTTTGCATATATATACACACACACGCCCACACTCATAAAGCACACACACACTGTCACACTGTTATATACATAGTCACACATACACCTGCACATATGTGCATGCATGCATACAGACACACACACACGCGCGCGCACTCACACACACACCTGAATGTTCATTCCATTACCCTCAAAATAAAAGAAGATCACACACACCTCACCCACCCCCACAGGCACAAAACATAACCAACAAACTGCACCTTGTTTTTTCCAGAGAACCTGTGTAACGGACGGTTCCACCAGCAGCTGCGTGACGTGTTCGCTCCCCAGGTGGTCCGCTACGTGGACCTGATGGAGTCCTCCATCGCCCAGTCCATCCACAAGGGCTTCGAGGGCGAGAAGTGGGACATGCACGGGTGAGGATCTATCGGTTTTATTTTTAATGTTATTTTTTTCTTTTATATCGAGGATAATGGAATAAGCACTTATGTGCTTTTTTACATCCATTCCCTGTGTGTATGCGGTTTTTGTAAATTGTCATCTGTTCCCACCGGCACACAATGGCCTACTCTTACGAAAAGCGGAACAGGATTTTAACGTGCGCAAGATGTTCTGCGTGCGTTCGCACACGGGGCCTCGGTTTATCGTCTCATCCGAAGGACATTAGGGGAGAGTGGAGTCTGCACTGATATTAACTCCAGGGGAAAATATCCCCTCGAACGGGAATTGAACCCAGGTTGTCAGATTGCCAGCGCAATGTTCTAACCACTAGGCTATCGCGTCCCCCATCTGTCAATGCCGCTGCACGCTACCTTCATTGTTGCTAACACATCACAAAAATCAAGCATCACTCAGTCAAGGGTCCAGCACCCAGTGCTAAAGTTATCCCCTTCCTTTTACCAAGTCCAAGTGTGGTCAGTTTCCTGCTATAATTAGCACCAGCTGGAGTGGAATGGATGGCAGCTGAGAGTAGTTGAAAGTGGGGGGGAAACTGACACCTGGGCTAAGGCTTGTCTTTTTCGCTTTTCATCAATCGCATTTGCAAACCAGGCTCTACTGCCCATGAGAGGAGCTGGAAAGGATATGTGTGCCATTATTTTCCCCCCAGATACAGCTGATGGTGTAAAAGCGAACGAGAGAAGAAGGAGAGCTATGACATAGATTTGTAGACCGTTGAAGCCACTGAGTTGTTCTTGTCGTTATCATTGTTATCATTGTTCTTTTTCTTCTTCATCTTCATTGTGATTTTTGTCTTTGCCTTCTTTTCCTTCATGTTGACAATTTTTGTTTCTTTTTTTTTCTTCTTTTTCGTTGAACGATCAAACAGCAATCATTGTTGTCTGCCATGTGAGCGAAAATGCTTTGTGCTGCCATTTACCCTTCCACTGCCAGGGAATTAAGCTTGAAGTTAAATCCTATTTGCCAGGATTCTTACCCCCGAAAATGGATACATAATTTCAAGAAATAAAATTGCTTAAAAGAGGGGATTCCTTGTGACAAATGACAGATTACCAGCTATCAAGAAGTTAAATCCTATTTGCCAGGATTCTTACCCCCGAAAATGGATACATATTTTCAAGAAATAAAATTGCTTAAAAGAGGGGATTCCTTGTGACAAATGACAGATTACCAGCTATCAATAGATTCTAGAGACCTTGATCTTTTCAAAAAATATCCTGTTTTGTAAACAGTCTAGATATAAAACGAGGAAAATTCTGGACTTCCCCGCAGCGAGTATATTCAACAGACATGGCAGGGAAGATTATATGTCATTGCTGATGAGTTATCTCGTCAAGTAAGGCCACAGCTGTAAGTTTTCCCCCACTTTTCAGCTGCTATCCATTCCATCCCAGCTGGTGCTAAACATAACAGAAACTGACTGCACATGTACTTGGTAAAAAGAAGGGGCACGGTAATTCTAGCACTGGGTCCTGGTCCCTTGACTGAGTTGTGCTGGATTTGCGCACTGAAAGGCAAGGAACGGGTTAAACGCTTTCTTTTTTGCCGTCAGTGCCTGGGTTTTATCACAGTTCTTGATTAAACCATTGACGCTGGGGGCAACAGCAAAGTGAGAGGCTGTATGACCAGTGGCTCTCCCACTCATGGAATTCCACTTTACAGCTTAGTCTTTAGTGATCGACTATGACTCTCTGACTAGGAGGCTTGACTTGCACAGTCCTTATGTGCTGCAGCCCTGGGGGCTGGTTGGCCTTTGGAGAACATCTCCAACGCTGACTGTCCTTATGCCCACTTGGCCGAGAGAGTGGGGATGTACTGTGGGCAAGGCATCTCCACTATAATCAAATTTCTGCCCAGTTTCCGAAACAGCAGCTGCCTCCTCTGCTGTTACGGAGGTCATCGTTGAACATGACGGACAAACATACTGTTCTGCAGGAGCGGCTGTGCCACCTCAGAGGACATGCTGCGGAAGCTGGACGCCCTGCAGTCCTTCATCCGGGACCTGCACTGGCCGGAGGAGGTGTTTGCCGACCACCTGGACCATCGCCTCAAGCTGATGGCCGCCGACATGATCGAAGCTGCCGCCAAGAGGTTAGACCTAGCGTCTTGGAGAATTTCTTCTGTGTGTGTGTGTGGGGGGGGGGGGGGGGGGGGGGTCTATCTGTGTGTGTAATTTTGTTTAGTTTGATTGGGTTGGGTTGTTCTTTGTTTGTAAATGAAAAGAAAGACACCCCCCGCCTCTAAAAACTTTTACATCAAATGCTAAACCGGTAGTTTCAAGAGTCAGAAATCCTGCGATGACTCTGATGAGTGGAATCTGGAAAGGAACAGGTTATGTGTCATTAGGTTTTCGTTTTATATACCATAAAGTGGATACCACAGAGGGTTGAGGTAGCTGCTTTCCAACTGTTGGGATAAAATAGATATATTTTGCTAGAATTTTTGTTATGTATTTTATTTATCAACTGACTTTTACGTTTCATGATGGTGGCAGAATACTGAAGAGCTTCTCATTAGGTTTGCATGTTATATACTATAAAGGTAGGTAGCCACATTCCGACTTAGGGGATAAAATAAATATATTTTGCTAGAATTTTCATTACGTATTTTATTTATAAACTGACTTTTACGTTTCATGATGGTGGCAGAACACTGAAGAGCTCATAAAGTTTTCATTATATATATATATATATATACACCATAAATGTATACCACAGAAGGATGAGGTAGCCACATTCCATCTGTGGGGATATTTGGCTAAAAAAATTGTTTGTTCTGTATTTCATGAATGAACTGACGTCGTGGCGGCAGAACTCTGAAGAGCTTTGAGGTGTGGTGCGCAAAGGCGGCAAGAGCACGGACTACATCACCTACACGGAGATCTGCACCATGATGAACGTCATCATCGACTGCAAGAACAAGGCCCTGCACCTCTGCGCTCTGGACCATGGCCAGAACATGGTATGCTGCATACATGTCTTTTGTGTGGGAGTGATTACGTTAGGGGACGGGATAGCTCAGTGGTCGGAGCACTCGCTTTCCCCCAGCCAAGTTAAGCAGCGTCGAGCGTGGTTACCAGTTGGATGGGTGACCGTTTGCGCGCCTTGGCTTCAGTACAGTTCCCCCAGTTCACCCAGCTGTAAATGGGTACCTGTCCTCTTTAGGGTCAGGGATGGTAAAGCAGCGAGGGAGAGGAGATGGGCGCCGCCCTCAATATGCTGGCCCTAGAGAAGTAAGGTCTCTGACGCCTCGCTCCCCTGCGACCTTATAGGTTGTGGGACTCCTTTACCTTACCTTTTTTTTAATTACGTTATGTAGGTGTCTGTAGACGTTGGTGGGGGGGGGGGGGGGGGGGTGTTGGTGAGTATGTCCAGGACTTTTGAGAGATGTGTTGTACAGAGGTGTGTTTCTTTATGTTAGATTGTTCATTTTTGTGTTTGTTTTTTGTTTGTATTATGTTTAATTTTTTTCTCATTTTGTTTTTCTTGGTAATTGTATTTGATTTTGGTCCTGTATTCGTGTTTGATTTTTTTCTGTATTTGTATTTGGGGGGTTTTGTCTGTTATTTTATTTGATTTTTGTCTGTGTATGTAGTTTATTTTTGTCTGCATCCGTATTCAGTTTTTGTTTGTATTTGATTTGTGTCCTATATTCATGATTGATTTTTAACTTTATTTGTATTCAATTTTTGTCTTCATTTGTATTTTGTTTTTGTCTATATTTCTTTTTTATTTTTGTCTGTATTCACATTTGATGTTTTTTATGTATGCATGTTTGTTTATGATTGTGTGTTTGCATGCATGCACATGTGAGTATACCTTTATTTGTGAGTACATGTGGAGTTGTGAGTAACTTTGTTTGTTGGGTGCATATACATTAGTGTGTGTGTGTGTTTCCATACGATGTGATATTGCATATGAATGTGTTTGTGTGGGTGGGTGGATGTGTTCAGTTGACTGTGCAGGTGGGTGTATATATATGTTTGTATTCTTCACTTTAACATCTATTCACATTAAGCAGTGAGTGTGTGTGTGTGTGTGTTCTACAGCACCAGTACCACACCAAGATTGATGAGTCTCTGGAGAGAGCCCAGATGGAGATGGTGCGATGTCTGGTGGAAAAGGTAACTGCCCTGTCTGTCTGTCTGTCTGTCCCTCTGTCTCTCTCTCTCTCTTCTCTCATCTCTCTCTCTCTGTCTCATCTCTCCCTCCCTCCCCTCCCTTCTCTCTCTTCCTCTCTCTCTCTCTCTCCTCTCTCTCTCTCTCTCTCTCTCTCTCTCTTCTCTCCTCTCTCTCTCTTCTCTCTCTCTCTTTCTTCACAATCATCAGAAGAGCTTTGCAAAAATCTCCAGTTTTATATAAGCAAATAGAATTATCTAAAGGGCATTAGTTGAAGTGTTATTGACGTCTTTATGTGACATACAGTAGATGAACACACAGGCAGGCCATTTCCTGAAAATTATTGGAAATTTATGGTGAAAAAATTTGGCTATATTACCATTAAAGGACAGATTTAAGTCCAGAGAAAAGTTGTTTAAAAGTTCAGTTATTCTCTGAGGAAAATGTGGGTTCATTCACTTATGTGAAGAAAAGTTTTGGTTTAGTTATTTGTGAGAAAGCTAGAGTTTAATTTTGAAAAAAAAAAAGGACATATAGGAGAATTTTTTCACTCCTAAGATTTGTTGTTTTTTTTAAATGATTTTTGTGTGAAGATTTTATAAGAAGAAAAAGAAATTATTCACAAGATCAGTACAGTTATGCTTTAGTTTTTATTGATGGACATATGATTTGGCCATTTCCTCAGTTCCTGTCAGTGCTGGAGTCCATTCTAAGCAAGCTGGCGCGTTACGATGAGGGGACCTTCTTCGCTTCCATCCTTTCTCTCACAGTAAGTACTCTCTTGTCAGCCATGTCTGTCCCTACAAAGCCGGGATGTTTGCTTTGGTTTGGGTTTTAGTTGGTGGTGGTGGTGTTTTTTATTTTTTTTATTTGTGACATGCAAATGAGAGAAGAAATTAAACGATAAGAGCTCTGTATGTGCGTACTCTCTATACTAGAGCAAATGCCGTAACAGCTTTGTGTAGGTCCTCCTCTGTTTTTTGTTTTTTTTAATTTAATTTTATTCTTTTATATCGAGGATAATGGAATAAGCACTTATGTGCTTTTTTACATCCAGTCCCAGAATGTGTGTGTGTGCAAGGGTATATATGTTTGTAGTGTTGATCTTTTACCGTTTTTTTGTTGTTGTTTTTTTATTTTTATTACTCCTGTATCTCCCTCTCTCGACACTTTTCCCTTGGAGAACAGTTTTGCTGAGGCCACTACTGCATCCTGTGATATGGCCATGCTGGCATGATGTCTCATAAATTGTGTGTGTGCGCGCGCGTGTGTGTGTGTGTGCATGTGCACAGAAACCGGTGAATGAACTGGGCAAGTCGTACGTGGACTTCATGCGGTGCAATGTGGATCAGCTGAGGCAGAAGATCACAGATGAACTCTACACTCTGTCCGCCTTTGAGGTCAGTTTTTTACATGTGCATGTGCACACACATGCATGCATGCACGCACGTGCACACACACACACACTACACTCTCACACACACACACTCACACACACACCTCAAGATTCAATACAACTATACTGTCACAAACCGGATTATGCAGGCTCACATGCCACCACAAACAAAAATACACTCGCTTTCACACTCCTTTTTCTCAAGCAGAAAACTCGAACACCAAACGCAATGTAAACAGAGTACACTATTAAAATAATGAAAGCATGAAATATCTAATCAATTGAAGCACTCATACACACACACACACACACACACACACACACACACACACACACACACAGAATGAACAGTTTACCGCAGCACACTAATAACGACGGCGATGAAGATGACGGAGAACGCAACTGTAATGACGTCCAGAATGAAAACACAAA
>CM054146.1:19016520-19034020 GCA_028751875.1 Rapana venosa | reverse complement strand
GAGTATTGGTGATGGAAATCGGACAACATCGGTTTGTTTTTTTGGGTTTTTTTAATAGAGTTTTTGCCATCAATGTAATTGTTGAACTTTTGCTAAAAGTTTGTGTGTGTATGTTTGTGTGTATGTGTGTGTGTGATGTGTGTGTGTGTGAAAGAGAGATCTGTATACTAGATGGCTTAGAGTGAAGAATCAGATAATTTTCTTCTCTTGCTTTTTAAAAATATATCTACAATACTTACGAGTCAGGCTTTAGCCAGTTAAAAATCTCACAAGCGTAATGTGTTTGGTTATGTAAAACATAGCAAAACCTGCACATACATATAAAAAAAAAGTGTAACGTGTTGGAAAGAAAATGGCATAATTTCAGTTTGTATTTTCAAGAGGTGAATATACGAATCTCTTACAAGTGAGGTATGGAAGTTGCTGATAGACTTGTGGATTGTACAACTATATCTTGACTGCTGTATTAACTTACAGGATACTGGGATCTCTTTAGTAGAACACAATTAGTTTCTGTGAATGTGAAAAGGATCGACTTGACTGTGAATGTCACAAGGAGATTATGTAGACCGTTACTTGGAGAAATCTGCATTGGTTTTGAATGGCATAATCACATTGTTTAGCATTATCAGAACACTTTTTGGGCGAAGTATTTGTACAGAAGTTTTCATCCACAAGCAATATTTTATTTGTGATATTTAATGTCTTGGGGAAACCATAACCAAGAAATTTTCTAACTCAGTACTTATAGATTGAAAAGAAAAGTTTAGATAAAGGGTTAATTTCTGAATTTTTTTTTATGCAGTACTTACAAAGCACAAATCTACTTACAAATAGAAGATCAGTTGAAAGGTAAAAGTGTGCTTGAATATTTGTTTTGAGCACTCACAAATGAGTTGAATGTCTTTGAATAGATGAATTAAAAAAGTGCACACAACATTTACTATAAAAATGTTAGCAATTTTTCCTATCATTCCATATTCTGTTGGCCACTGATACTACCATTCCAAACCCTATCTATTCCATTAAGACCTGATTCAGACTGCTGTTGCTGAAGTGTGTGTTGTATGAGTGTGTGCACGTGTGTGCGCTATGAGTGTGTGCTTGTACGCATGCATATGTGTACACACCTTTGTGTGTGAGGGCATACTTTCTGTGTGTGCCATTAGTCTTGAAGTACCCAGCTAGCTAGTCAACCCCCGCAGTAGCAAGCACTACGTTGTGCTGGTGTTCCAGACTTACTTCAAGACTGCGTTGTTATGTACATAGCTCAGCCTCTGTTAACCTGTTGGCACACATTACTTTGCACAACAACAACAACAACAAAAACTTGTTACCTTGTGATTGATACACACACACACATATACCACACCACATGCTAAGTTGGTTGTGACGATAGCTGTAACTTTTCATGTTCTTTGTGTTTACTCTTTTTTTTTTTAAACCAGGGGAAAGGGGATGTAGAGACTAGTATGATTGAAAACTAGATGTGAGATTTTTGTGGAATTTGGTGGAGGTGTTTTGGTTTTTTTATTTTAAAAGTAGTATGCTTTTGTAGAACAAATCATGCTTTTGTTTTCTGTCTCTCTCTCTCTCTCTTTATGATAGAAGTCATAATCATCTCTTATTACCTTATGCCTGGGAGAGAGCATCATCAGGTAGGATGTATATATCACGCTCATATTTCTGTTGAAGAGGTCTGCTTCTCCCTGCTGTACCATGGAATGAAAACCTTTGTGGATTCAATCACTAAAATGGTGTTAACATTGAGCTTAAGAGATCAACTTCTTTTTTTTCTTAAACTTTCATTCATGTTCCATGGACAAACTTTCTGCATTGGATTCTTGTTACACTGGATTTGTGTTTGTTTTGAATTGCCATGACTGTTTGTTAAAGCTGACAATGATAATTATGCTGTAGAGCAATGTTGCCATAGTTGTTTCAAGAGGGAATTGTGTGTGGTCATGTTTTGACAGATATCCAGTTGAAATGCTGCATTGTGTTTTTTTGGGTTTTTTTTAATTCAGCTTTTTAAAAAATTCTTTATGTTTACTTGTTTTTATGTGGTCAACTTAGTGCCTTGTTTGGATTAGATCGTTAACATTCATCAGAGTGTGGTGAGGAGGGAGATGTACCGTTCGTCGTGTGTGTAGTGTAGTGTAGCCAACCTTGGAGGCTGTGTCAGAACTGCCATTCCTGCTGTCACTGTCAGACCTTACCGTGACGTTAGACAGAAAATGGTTTATCACGTACATTCTTTTGTTGAACATCTCGATTTTGTTGTTGTTACGTTCTGCTGAATGTTTATTTTATTTCCCCCCTGAAGACGCAAAACATGTTTTCACTTTTTTACCACCATGTTACTGGCGTGTTAGATATATATATATATCGGTTTTTAACCACAGAGTCTTTAAAGTTTGTGTTGGCGTAGTTCTTCCACATTGCAGTAACAGCCCTGGTGATGACGCCCTTGTGGCCTGCTGAAGTCTGGATGAATTTGATTTTTTGTCTTTGGAGGAGTTTGACTTTTCGTCTTGGGGTTTTTTGATTTTCTGATAGCTGCTAAAGAGGAATTACCCGAGTGGTCATTTCCAATGAAGAAGTGAACTAGGCAGTACTAAAAGCATAACTGACAATTGCGTTTGACCAAAGTAAACCGTTGTTTTTATTTATGTATGGCACATAACCCACGTGAGTTTGTCTCTTTTTGAGATAGATGTAAATAAATTTGTTTGCCAGTCTGTTTAAAGGTTGAAGATGAGAAACACTTGCATCGACATATCAGCCAGACGTAGTTTACACATTTCACTCACGCAGTTTGTTCAAATCTTATAAATGTTTGCCCCACACATCACCTGAGTGAGAGATGAATAGAGTAGTTCTAATCTGCTGGTGCCGGTTCATTTGTGGACAAGGGAAACACAATCACATGTTGAAGTGAAATGGAAGGCAATTTTTCTTTATGCAAGAGCTTAAGATAACACCAAAATAAGCCAAGTCTGCTCAAGTATCTATCCCCAGTTGTAATTTTTGTCAGAATAATAAAATTTTCAAGGGGGAGGGGGGGGGCGTTGCTTTCAGTTTGGTGAAGCGCACGCTATAACTGCATGAGAAAGAGGACACCACAATCAGATGATCAGTTTCACCGACAGATGAGACAATTTTGAGTTTACTTTTGTTCTGAAAGATATATATAAATATATATATATGACATAATATCTAACAGCTATATATATGGCATATATATATATATTTATATCACACCAACTTGATTTATTTTTATGCTGCCAGGTAAACGAATGCCACAATAACAACGTTTGGTTTTGATTTTATGATACTGGACACTGGAGTGAATTCTTGGTTGATTTGTTATTAGACCAGTCAGTATCATTTTATATGAACTGCTGCTGTATATGTTAAAAAGCGTATCCTAGAACTTGTTGTTATCTACTTATGAAAGAAATTAATGATTTTTTTTCGTGGTCACATTTCAAAACTGTTGAATGGTGTTGACATATCTTTGTAGATTTGCGGGTTTCTTCAAGAGGCTATGACTGCACTTTTTTTTTTATAGTTTTCTAGTACATATTCTGATTTTTGTTGTTGTTGTTTATTTTGGCTGTGATAGCAATCGCTTTGTACCATTTTTTGTAGTTGTGTACAGTTTCTGTTTTCGTTTTAAATGATGGTACACAACTTTTGTGTGTAATGAATTGAATGCCACACCCTTCTTGTGTACAGGTAAACAATCCCACACCAGACAGACAGACAGACAGTTGCATCATTTTGTAGTACCCTATGAACATGTTCACTGTTTGATTCAATGCCTTTGTTAATGCTATTCTGAACAGAAGGAAATGGGATGGTTCTAAATCTCACTGAGGTTCTATTCTGCAGTGGAAAAAGGTTTGTTTTGTTTTTGACTGGTTTATGTATTTTTTAATAAAGCTTTTATAGTTGGCAAGGGCGGAATCTCTGGCTGTGTATAATAATGGGTGGTTGTTCCTTTTTTACAGTATTATCAATTACTACAGTGGGAGAGGATCTTCCTGTATAGAACTGCCACTATTTTGCCTTTATCATTTCTTATTGGGGGCTTGCATTCTTTGGATTTTTCGTGAGGTGGGAGTGTTGATGTTGAAGGTTTGGAGGGTGGGGTTGTGCTTTTCATGTAAACTATCCTCCCTTTATGTTAAAGTCTCTGTCTTCATTTTTCTCTCCCCTTTCCACTGTTCCTTGTACTTTGTATCTCATCTTTGGTGTTATGTCCTTGTGTAGAGTGTGAAATTCCCTTGAAACAAAATAATACTATGTCTGTGGAAATTCCCTTGAAACAAAACAATACTATGTCTGTGGAAATTCCCTTGAAACAGAACGATACTATGTCTATTTTCAGAAACTGCTATTAAACTTGAAAAGAAGAAAAAAATGTAAATCCACTGAACTTTTTTTCGTAAGAACATGTTATTTGAACAGTGCCCTGTAGCGGAGAACAAAAACGTGGTCTGAACAAATTTTGTGAGGAGAGGATTGGTGAAACATGCTGTACCTTTTTCTGTAAGAAAAAATGTCTGATAAGGAACACCAAAATTTTAGTATGTAACACCAAAATTTTGTTTTAACTCTTTACTATATTCTCCCAGATAATCAGGATGGGGATTCAGCTACCCTGCCTGCTTTCATGAATGGCTATAAAAAGAAAACTGAAAAAAAGGTAGTGGGAAAAATATAGGTGTAGAGAGGGAATGAAAGCAGATGTTGGTAGTTGCATAGTGGTTTTTTGGTTTTTGTTCCCCATGTTAGACCCTGGCAGATAAATCTGACATCCCAAGATCTTGTATGTTGTCTCCCTAGCAAGAGAAAGCAGCAGCCACTCTGTAGTGAGCATGGCTGAATGAAGGCAGGCTAATAGCCATAGGAACAAAACATAGCATAGAATCAAAATGCTGTTATATAGCGAAAGACGACGAACAAAAGCAGCGTGATCAAGCGACCCTGATTGTGGCTGTGCTGAAAAGAAGATGACTAAAACACTTGATGCTTGGTTTTGCTGGCTGGAGACTGCAGGAGAGGCCTGTTGGAAGTGTGGAAGTTTGACATGGTCTTCGATGAGAGCGATAGTTAAGGGAAACTTGGTATAGATGGACCACACACAACAAAAGATCAACAAAGCACTAGGGAAGTGTGATGGAAAGCTTCAGCCTGGCTTGTTTAGCTTTTGATGTTGTTAGACATAACTGGGGTTGTTTGGTTTTTTTAACAAAGAAAAAATGTTAATGAGATTTAAAAGAGAAATCATCTCTATGAATTGAATGCTTGTGACAAATGGCAGTAAAGAAATTTACATCAAGTTGCCCAATTTTGAGTGCAAGGGGGGTGGGGCGAGGTATTGTTATTACAGGTTTTAAACCCAAACAAACCAAAGCTCCTAGATATAATTATGTAATTTCAATTGATGCTCCTATTCAGTGGAATCTCTGTATTGTGAAAAACCTTCATCTCTTAACTATATCAGAACCCAGTTTTGATTTTTCTGTTCTGAATGGGGTTTTTTTGTTTTCTCCTTCCAGTTCATCCAACTCCCATCTTTGAATTATGGTGCAATACAAAAAGAGAGATATTGCTCATTTTACCCTTGATCATGTTTTGTATGTCGAGTGTGTTACTTTGTGTGTGTGTGTAGATTCCTAAGATTTCTGTGGATCGATCTGTTTCTGTTCTTCCTCCGATAGCGACATTTCTCATTGATATCTAGGTCCGTAGAAAGTAGGACAGTGTCGGTACTAAAACTTCAACCATGTTTTGTGCTTGGATATAGAGGTGTCAAGTATTATTCCTTCTTTTTTTTAATTTTTGTAATGCATGCTACTTATTATTATTTTTATTTTATTTTGTTTTGTTTGGCGTCATTCGAGATCAGATGCGGGATCTTCTTCATTTCCCGATCATTTCCCCCACTTTTTATTCTTATGCAAAATCTGATCCGATGTGCAATAACTTGTTTTGAATTTGCATATTAATAATATAGGATTAAGAACCTCTGTTCTTGTCTTGGCGTGTGATTTTTTTGGTGTGTGTGCAGTATGTAGTGTGTGTGTGTAATGTGTATGTGTGTGTGTGTGAAACTTAGTAATTGCAGTATGGATAAATTTTGCACACGTAAGAGAACCCACGGCAAAAAGAGAGTTGTCCCTGGCAAAATTCTGTAGGAAAAAAGCTACTCTGATAGGGAAACAAATACAGCTGCAGACAGGAAAAGAAAAAAAACATATGGGGTGGCGCTGCTCTTGTGGCGACATGCTCTCCCAGGGGAGAGCAGCCCGAATTTCACACATAGAAATCTGCTGTGACAAAGTGGTATACAATACAGTACAATACAATGTTAGTCCATGATATTCAGGCTGCTTTTACCTGGGAGAGAGCATGTCGCCACAAGAGCAGCGCCACCCATGACTTTTTTTTTTTTTAATTGAAGATGTCCTTCAGATGAGAAGACTATTATTGGAGGTCCTGTGTGCCAAAGCTTGCGGAACAACTTGTGCACACATTAAAACCTGTTCCGTCTTTCAAAAGAGTAGGCCATTTGTGCCAGTGGGTATCAATAACAACATTTTCAAAACTGCATGCACATGGGGACTGGCTGTAATTAAAAAAAACATCACACATGTGCTTATTCAATTATCCTCCATATGAAAAAATGAATAAGACACTTTTATAGATCATACACTCACACACTAGAGGACATAATGTGCATATGTACACGAAAACCTTTACCCCCAAACGTGTGTGTTCTGTTGATGTTTCGGATGAACACAGTGAATAAAGGATCGGTGATTGATCTGCCCTAGAATGGCTTATGTAGATCAACTGAGTTAAAAAACACACTGAAACAAAAGAAAGATATGTCAAAAAAATTTTTTTTTGTAAGTACCAATTTCTCAACAATGAATACACAGACACGCATAGAAGTTCACAGTATTTTGTCTTCACGGCAGCAGACTGTTTCTCTATGTTAAGATTTAGTTGATTTTGACATCAATTGCACCAAACCAAAGTCGGATATGCTGGGCCTGACTTGTCAGGTGCTTAACGGCAGCGTAACGCATTTTCGCGCTTATGACAGACAACAATAGTTGCTTTCTGAACGTTCCATGAAGAAGAAGAAGAACACAATATCAGTGCACAACACATTAGTCAAGCCACCAAGCAGAATGAAAATCTCTTCACAATGGTCAAGAAGAAACTGAAGTTGAACGGTCATATCCTGTAAGGTCCAACAACCCCACAAAGATCATCTTTCAGAAAGAATTCAAATCGCATGCACACCCACAAGAAAACATACATGCACGCGCGCGCGCACACACACACACACACACACTTGAGAAGAATAGGCCATTTGTTGCCGGTGGGAATGAATGGACAAAATTGCATGCATACTGGGACTGAATGTAAAAAAAAAAGTACATAAGAGCTAATTCCATTATCCTCGAAATAAAAGAATAAACATACTCACGCGCGGGCACACACACACACACACACACACACACACACACAGAGGACTACTAGGCAGGCAGAGAAAGAGATGTGGACAACATTACTGAATGGACTAGATAAAATAAATAACGAACAACAACAACGCTCTGCCATGAACCAGGCATTGACACACGACCATCATAACCGGAGAGAGCGTAGTGCTTTTCGTCAGCTACCAGTATCAATACAGAGACCGGTGTTGTGTGGAGCATAGATCTAAACTGTGTCAACGTTAGATCTGAACTGTGTCAACGTTTCGCCACAAAAACTACCTGTCTGTTCTGACTGCATTATTTGCTTTATAAATCAGAAATGAGTTCCCTTCAGAATTGGGAACAGATGACAAAATTTACAAAACCGTGTGCACTCGATAAAAAAAAAAGGTAAAGGTGTCCCATAACCTTATGTGGTCGAAGGGGAGCGAGGCGTCAGAGATCTCAGCTTCTCCAGGGGCCAGCATATTGAGGGCGGCGCCCATCTCCTCTCCCCTGGCTGCTTTACCTTCCCTTACCCTAAAGAAGACAGGTACCCATTTACAGTTGGGTGAACTAGGGGATTGTACTGAAGCCAAGGCGCACAAACGGTCGCCCATCCACTTGGTAACCACACTCGATGCTGCTTAACCTTAACTTATAAAAAGCAAGTGCTCTGACCACTGAGCTATTCCCTCCCCCCCCCCATACATAGACTTCTTCTTAGTCCTTATAGCTCCTAGCGGAGCATAGGGCCTCAACAGCGTCCCTCCACCTTCTCCTGTCTCTGGCAAGGGTCTTGGCCTCTTCCCATGTCAGGCTGGAGTCTCTCAGCTCACTATGCAGGCTTCTCCTCCAGGTCTGTTTGGGGCGCCCTCTCTTCCTTTTCCCATGCGGGTTCCACTCGAGCGCTTGTCTGGTGATGTTGCAAGGCTCCTTCCGTAGGGTGTGGCCGACCCAACGCCACTTTCGCCGCCTTACTTGGACATCCATAGGCTGTTGGTTCGCCCTCATCCACAGGTCGGTACTTGGCACTCTGTCGAACCATCTGAGATGAAGGATCTGCCGGAGACATCCGTTGATGAAGGTCTGGATCTTGGAGGAGCTGGTGTTGATGACCCGCCAAGTTTCTGACCCGTAGAGAAGCACAGACTTCACGTTGGAGTTGGAGATCCTGAGCTTGGTGGTTGTGGAGATCGCATTTGTTCTCCATACGGGTTTCAAGGTGGCAAATGCTTGGCGTGCTTTCTTTATTATTGCCTTGATGTCTTCGTCTGTGCCTCCTGTCTGGCTGATCTTAGTGCCCAGGTACACAAATTCACTGACATCCTCTACTGCTTTCCCAGAGATGGTGACAGGAGCCTCTTGCTGGTTGTTGGTACGCAGTAGCTTGGTCTTCTCTTGACTGATCCTGAGGCCAACACGTCTAGCTGTGGTATCTAGAGCAGTGACTTTGTCTTGGATGTGCTGCAGGCGGTGGGATAGCAGAGCCAGGTCATCGGCAAAATCGAGATCTTCCAGCTTTGTCATGAGGGTCCATTGGATACCTTTCCCAGAACTTGTGTAGGCCGTCCTTGTCACCCAGTCCAGCACCACAAGGAAGAGGAGTGGAGACAACAAAGGACTGTATGTAAACAAATATATTTTTTAAAAGAGTGCTTATCCATTATCCTTGAAATAAAATGCTTTTTTAAGTTAATAATTTTTAAAAATTAAATGTCATAATGAGAAAAAATATGTTCCAGATCATTTTTTTAAAATTAAACAAAAAACCACGAGAAGGATTCTTTAAAGTCAGTATTAAACTTTTTTCTAACTAGTCATATAACACAACACAAACTGATCATCTATCTGCGCTCTTTTTTTTTCTTTTCTATTTCTTTTCGTAGGCCATTGTGCGCCAGTGGGAAGAGATGACAGAATTCACAAATCCGCATACACACGGGGACTGGATGTAAAAAAGCACATAAATGCGTATTCCATTATCCTCGATATAAAAGAATAAAATAAATAAATAAGATGTTAGATCTTAGTTTATAAGTATGATTTACTATTATTTTCTGACAGACAAAAATCAACCCAGAAAATTGGAGACTGGCAAAGAACTACCTGAGCAAGAGAACATAGACGAAGCACCAAGTTTAACCCTCAGCCAATAATAATGACGATAATAATAATAATAATGATGATGATGGTGATAAGAAGAAGAATGATGATAATGATGATGATGATGGTGTGGTGGTGGTGGTGGTGGTGATCATAATGATGGTTGTGATGGTGGTGGTGGTAATAACACAACAACAGCAACAACAACAACAACAGTAATGACGATGATGAGATGATTATGATGATGATGACGAAAACAACAACAGCAATAATAATAATAATAATAATAATGATGATGATGATGATGATGATGATAATAATAAAATAATGGTAAGGATAAAAACAATAATAAAGAAATACATAAAACAAAACTTTTAAAACAAAATGATAATATGGCTTGCCCATTTTCAAGCACACACACACACACACACTCACACGCACGCGCGTGCGCACTCTCTCTCTCTCTCTCTCTCTCTCTCTCTCTCTCTCTCTCTCTCTCTCTCTCTCTCTCTCTCTCTCTCTCTCTCTCTCTCTCACACCACACACACACACACACACACAAGCACACCAATCTTTAAGGCATCACTGGGAGTTTGATACACACTGGAGTCAGTTGTCAACAAGCAATAGAAAAGAAGAGCACAGATTCAACACCTAGGCCTACACTGTCATCGATTTGGAAAGGAAAGCTGTCAACACATTATACACTTTACTCTCCCATATGCCTGGTAACAGCTTTGTGAACATCATAGCATAGGAGTCAACCAAGGTGCGGCACTATGCACCTGTTCATAGTCGCACTTTTCCCGTAGGTGTCGATCTGTCGTTAAATATTCTCTAGAAGGACAGCTGCCAGTGACTTGAGATCAATGAAGTTTGGGAGGCCAGAGATATTGACGTAAAAAAGGATTGCTATCTTAGGGACTAAGTCCTGCCCTGCTATTGCCTAGTCAGTGAACATAGCTGTTGTTTGGAAGGACAGAGATATAGGCGTAAAAGGGACTGCTATCTTAGAGGCTAAGACCTGCTCTGCTGCTACAGTCAGTAAATGTAGGAGTTTTCTTTTCCCCTACTACTAGGGAGTGTACAAACATTAATGTTCTCTTGAAAGAAAAGTGTTAAAAAAAATTATTTGATATTTGTTGGTGCTGTCAACAAAATTAATTCACACACACACACAAAATAATTCCAGAGAGAGAGAGAGAGAGAGAGAGAGAGGGAGAGAGAGAGAAAAAGAGAGAGAGAGAGAGAGAAGAGGAGAGAAGAGAGAGAGAGAGAGAGAGAGAGAGAAGAGGGGTGGAGGAGAGTAATGAACAATGAGAGACAGACAAACAGACACACAAAGAAAGAAATAAACAGATAATAAGTTGCTGGTTCTTAATTCTGTGTTGTGTTGTGTTGTGTAGTACCATCACCGGGGTCCATGTGACATGTTTTGAGAGGGCTTCTCTCTGACTCTGGGTTCGAATCTCTCGTCTGAACTGTGGTAAGCAAACTCACTCCACTCTAGCTCCTGATGTTAAGCCCTATGAACTTGCTACTGTGGGGGGATGCAGCTTTCATTCGCACCACAGGGGAACGACAGACAGTGGAAGATCAGAGAAGACAGTGGAATCATAGACCAGCAGTCGAGAGTAGGATTGTGTGTTTTCTATTTTATTCAGCATTATAGATCACAAAAAGAATCACGCAAAACAATGAAAAGTTGGTTCTTACCTGGACTTCCCGAGACACTAGCACTCGTGTCACCTCACACACAACTACTGCCGGGGTTCGACTCCCCTACTGCTTTCCTCAGCTGCTAGCCACTCTTCACTCCTAAATCTTTCACTCTTTCCCTACTTAGGCCTACTGTTGATCTTCTGCACTACTCCTTCTCTAACTACCCCGTGAGGCCCCGTGTGCGAACGCACGCAGAACATCTTGCGCACACGTTAAATCCTGTTCCGCTTTTCGTAAGTGTAGGCCACAGAGTGCCGATGGGAACAGATGACAGAATTGACACAACCGCATACACACGGGGACTGGATGTTTTAAAAAAAAGCACATAAGTGCTTATTCCATTATCCTCGATACAAAAGAATAAGATAAAATAAAAATTAAAAAATAAAACTACCTGCAGCTTTCTTACCTATTATATCACTGTCTACACTATCTAGGTCCCCTCTCTCGTCTGCATGTGGCTGCCTATTGGTGTATCTGTCTACATGTGCATCTGCCTACGTCTTTCCATCTGTCAGCTTCTCTCCATCTGACTGCCTCTCTCCATCTTACCCTCTATCTTACTCTCGGGTCTGCGGTTTTCACAGCTAAGTTGGAGGAGTGGGGTTTTGTGCCTGGTCAGGCCTGGTCATACCTCATCAGGCCTGAGGAAGGTGAGGGCTAGCGGCCAGTGCATCGTGCCTGCCATTGTGCACATGTCCTTCACCTTCACTTTCATCTTATCCCGTAGTCCCAAGGACCGTTGGGGCACCGATGGAGATTTTGCAACCAGCTTCCTCCACTCCTCACTGTCCTCTGCCTTTCGTAGCAAATCGTTCCACTCAAGGCCAGTCCACTCTCTGATGTTGTCTTCCCATCGTTTTTTCTGTCTGCCTCTTCGTCTCCCTCCTTGTACTGTTCCCTGTAGGGCAGTCTTGGCTAGTCCAGATGTTCGTGTGACGTGCCCATACCATTAATAAAGTAAAATTTTAGTTTGTGTTTTTTTCACTGAAGTCAGGAGCTCATATGCTCTGATGGCGTTTTAAACTCTGTTTTTAACTTCTTCCTTAGTGATGTGATCTCTGTATGAGATACCAAGGAGTTTGCAAAAGCACCTTATCTCCATTGCCTTTATCCTTCTTTTAATGTCTGCTGTTATGGTACATGTTTCACATGCATACAAAAATATGGACATGATCAGGGAGCGCATCAGTCTGATCTTGAAGCTGATGGCGATGTTCTTGTCATTCCAGAGGACTTTCAGTTGGTCATTGCAGCTGTGGTCTGGGCTGTCTTGGAGAGAATTTCGGGTTTTGATCCTTCATCCAATACTATAGCTCCTAGATATTTGAAGCTATGGACGGTCTCGATTTTCTCGCCGTCTATAATTATGTCAGTGCTGATGCCATTCACACTATTTGTCATCAGCTGGGTTTTCGCTGCACTGATATGAATGCCATATGCCAAAGTGGCTTCATCAAGGTGATTTACCAGGCTGACTAGCTCTTGCTCTTCTCCAGCTAGGCCATTGATGTATTCGGCAAAACGTAAGTTTGTAATTGTTCTGCCTCCAATGCCGACTGTTCCTTCATGATTTTGAAGTGTCATCCATTAGTCTCTCTAAGAAGATTAATATAGAGGGTGCGAGAGAGCAGACATCCTTGGCATACTCCAACTGTGGCTCGGAACCAATATCTCATGTTGCTGTCATAGTAGACTGCGCTGGTTGCCTTGTTATAGAGGCATTCTATGGTTCTCATATTATACAGCCTCATGGCTGCCCACAGAGCTGCATACCAGACTCTGTCGAACGCTTTCTTAAAGTATACAAAGACATGGTAAAGATCTTGTTGGTGTTGGAAGTATTTCTTGCAGAGAATCCTAAGGTTGAAGATCTGTTCCGTTGTTCTCCGTCTTGCTCTGAAACCTGCCTGCTCTTCTTTGGTGATCTCCTCAGCTTGAGGCTTTAGTCTGTTCAGGAGGATTTTTAGCATGACTTTGCTTGGATGGCTGATCAGGCTGATGGTATGGTAATTTGGGGCATGGTTGTAAGTTGCCCTTCTTTGGGAGAGTGATATTATTGCAGTTGGTGGGTAACACATCTATCATGGCTTCTCCTCCTGCCTGGACCAGTTCTGATGGAATGTTGTCAACTCCTGTTGACTTCCCTCTTTTTAGAGATCTTACTGCACTTTCAACTTTTTTCCCCGTGGGATGGGGCAGTTGCTGTTGTTGGTTGGTGGAGGGACAACTAACACCTTGAGGTCTCCTGTTGCTGTGTGAGTGTATAATTCAGAGCAGTACTCTGTCCACCTCTTTAAAATATCTTGTTCTTCCGTGAGTCATTTCCCTGTTTTGTCTTGGATGGCAGTGGCTCTCCCTTGCTTTGGGCGTGTCAGGTCTTTCACAAGCTGGTAGGCTTTCTTACTGTTGATATTCTGCAGGTTTTCTTCGATACCTTCTTCAATCCTTGTCTCCTTTGCTTTTCTCATGCTTTTCTTTTTATAGAAAAACTTGTTGACTGGTTTCTCTGTATGGCTTTGCACTTTTAGCCTCCTTCTTCCTTTGCTTAATTTTTCTGCCTTTGTCGCACAGCTTGAGTATGTCTTCTGTGACCCTGGGCTTTTTGTGTTGTGTACAGGAGCTGCCTGCCGAAGGCATGTAGTTGCAGGTCAGGGGTAGGAGAACATATGATACCATCACCCTGTCATAGTATTGCAGGCATCACTCTGCACTTTAGTGGGCTTCATCTAAACACACTGTACTCTTCAGCATAGTAACATATTGCATTGCCCGTAGCTGATTTTTCAGTGTAACATTCAGATCAAGCTTTTCTCACTGAGTGCATCTTTGAATGCAGCCCTGCACTATTACTAAAACACTCTATTTTGTTTTCAACTATATCGAGTTGAAAACAATGTGATGCTGCTTGGTTTGAGAATGTACCGCTGAAATGGAGTAAATAACAGAAAAGAATATTAGGAAGACGGAAGAATGTTTTTGCATATTGTTTCTCAGTCAAAGCGCCTGCGTAAGGCATTTTGCAGTTGATAAGTTAGCAGACGACCGGGGAAATGAGAATAGGAACTTTTATTTGATCTATAAAAAAAATTCAAAGCCCAAGGACATTCTACCAAACTGTATCACTTGTGAGAGAGGAGTGTGTCTTTCTCGGGTCTCTTTCTAGTTTGTTTGATTTGATATTTGTTTATTTTGCTTTTTGTGGAGGTGTGTGTGTATGTGTGTGTGTGTGTGTGTGTGTGTGTGTGTGTGTGTGTGTGTGTGTGTGTGTGTGTGTGTGTGTGTGTGTGTGTGTGTCAAAGTCAAAGTCAAAGTCAAAGTCAAACTTTTATTTTCAGATGGTATATTGAATAAGCAGTGCATTTGCTTTTTTCATCAAGCCATCTATCTAAAGAAAAAAAGCGAGAAAAAAGATAATATTATGCAGACATAGAATAAAAAACCTAATCTTAGGTAAACTATATAAATCAAACAAGAAAAGACAATAACATATGCATATATGGATTAAAAACAAAAAACCCCTGAAAAATATTAAACCATGCAATTCAAATAATTAAAAAATCTTGAAAATATATCCATCATAATACAAACAAACAAGCAACAAAGAAAAACCAAACCAAAACAAAAAAGAAGACAAAACAGTTTTAAAAAAAGACACACCAACTGCTTCCCTTCCCACCCCCTCACACACACATACACACAAAAACCTTCAACCATACAAACAACTGAATAAAACAAACAAAAAAGATAAGCCAACAAGAACAACCACAACAAGCAAATACACAATCAAACAAACACAAACATACGTACACAACAACAACAGCGACAATAACTAACATAAGACAAGAATAACAGCCAAAACAAATGAAGAACACTATAGAACTAACAAAAGACGAAAAAAAGAGTCCAAAATACCCCCCCCCCCCAAGAAAACCACCCTAAAACCCAAAAACAAACAAACAAAAAGCAAAATAAACCAGAACTCCACCCCCACCATCACCAACAATAACAACAACAACAACTAAATGGATATAAACAGTGTGTGTGTGTGTGTTAGAGAGAGAGAGAGAGAGAGAGAGAGAGAGAGAGAGAGAGAGAGAGAGAGAGAGAGAGAGAGAGAGAGAGAGAGAGAGAGAGAGAGAGATTGGGCAGATCAATTTCGAGTCCATAATCCATCCATACAGCACAGCCTTTGCAAACAGGCCTACACATGGTGTGACTGACACACACACACACACACACACACACCACACACACACACACACACACACACACAGATAGTAGCCTACAGCCTTTGCAAACACGCGCACGTGTTCCAAAACACACACCACACACACACACACACACACACAGATAGTAGCCTACAGCCTTTGCAAACACGCGCACGTGTTCCAAAACACACACACACACACACACACAAACACACACACACACACACACAAAACACACAAACACACACACAAACACACGCACACACACAAACACAAACACACAAACACACACAAACACACACTTCACTTCACTTCTATCTAAATCACATACAGCCTCACAGGCCCTCTGACGATCTACACCTATATAAATGACAAACACGTTCCGCGGAATGATCAGAAAGCAGAAGAAAAAAAATCACTAACGGTCCGACAGTTAGTTGCCAGGAGCGTGCGCGAGGAAAAATAGTTCAAGAGTTTGAGTTTTCACCGTGTACTATGAAAATGGGGTTAAAGCGTTCTTTTCAAGCTTTCTTGACATTTGTCATGTTCTTGCTTGCTACTCCTGTGCGTGTTTTTGGTGAGTAGTACGAGTTCTAAGTCCACGATCTGTTTCCTTTAATGTACATTGTTTGTTTGTTCTGTTGTTTTCTTTTCTTTTCTTTAAAATTTCAATTTTTTAATTTTTAATTCAATTTTAATTTTATTCGTTCATATCGAGGATAATGGAATAAGCACTTATTGCTAAAGGATGATTAATAAGCATTCGTGTGTGTGGTTTTTTTTTTCCTTCTTATATCCAGTCTCTTTCTACATACGGTTTTGGAATTTTGTGTCTGTTCACTCGTAGACAAAATTTTATGGATATTGCTTAAGTTATTTCTTGGTCAGCTGTTAACAATTCTGTTGAAGGTTTTCTTTTGAATTTAGCTGTTTTAATTGTTGGGTTTGTTTTAGCTGCTTTAAATTGTATAGGTGTAGTATCACCTAGAGTGGGTAGATTTTAAACGAAAAACAATAGTCGGTGTATAGCTGCCTATAACAAACAAATAAACAAACGAACGAACGTGCACACACACAACACAACACAATACACCCCACACACACACACACACCACCACCACCACCACCACACACACACACACACACACAAAACACACACACACACACACACACACAACACACACACACACACACACACACACACACACACACACACACACACACACACACACACCAAACCATCAGGGGGGACGGGATAGCCTAGTGGTCAGAACATTGCGCTCGCAATCTGACGACCCGGGTTCGATTCCCGTTCAAGGGGGATATTTTCCCCTGGAGTTAACATCAGTGCAGACTCCACTCTCCCCAAAAGTCCTTCGGATGAGACTATAAACCGAGGCCCCGTGTGCGAACGCACACAGAACATCTTGCGCACACGTTAAATCCTGTTCCGCTTTTCGTAAGAGTAGGCCATTGTGCGCCAGTGGAAACAGATGACAGAATTTACAAAAACTGCATACACACGGGGACTGGATGTAAAGAAAAGCACATAAGTGCTTATTCCATTATCCTCGATATAAAAGAATAAAATTAAAATATTTTTTTTATAAATCAAGCACAAACACACATAATATACGAAATACAAACAAACAAACAAGTAAAACCACCAAATAAAAATAATTATGTCCTTAGCTGCTGAAAAAGCATGCACCAGAGTAAATCCATTTCCATCATGGCTGCCGAGGCACTCGGGGTCTCAGCAACACCATCAACCACTGTGCTATCGCAAATCCTCCCATCACCAAAGCCTTGAAGAAGACGAGGATGGAAGTCGGCAGGAAAATCAACGCATCTCTGCATCTGAGTTTACCTGTGTAAGTATGACTCCGTCCTTCTTATTATTAATAATTCTGTCTCCGCCCAATGAGGATCCCGACGGAGCGTCAGTATAAACAA
>CM054146.1:18998935-19016020 GCA_028751875.1 Rapana venosa | reverse complement strand
TACGAAATACAAACAAACAAACAAGTAAACCACCAAATAAAAATAATTATGTCCTTAGCTGCTGAAAAAGCATGCACCAGAGTAAATCCATTTCCATCATGGCTGCCGAGGCACTCGGGGTCTCAGCAACACCATCAACCACTGTGCTATCGCAAATCCTCCCATCACCAAAGCCTTGAAGAAGACGAGGATGGAAGTCGGCAGGAAAATCAACGCATCTCTGCATCTGAGTTTACCTGTGTAAGTATGACTCCGTCCTTCTTATTATTAATAATTCTGTCTCCGCCCAATGAGGATCCCGACGGAGCGTCAGTATAAACAAGCACCTCCGCCACCTTCTGGAAATTCTGTGCTAGGAATTCCCGCTTTTCTATCCCTCTCTTTTTATGTTTCGTTTCTTTTTTCCTTCCTGTCACTTCCTTCTTGTCTATTTTCTGCCTTCTTGGTCCATTCTTCTGCCTTTTTTTTGTCCCCAGAAGAGACTGAAAACATAACGGTTCTCTCTCATGCCGAAGTTGGATATGTTGGGCCTGACTTTCCAGGCACTTAATTAAAGGCAGCGCCATTTCGCTCATAGAAGAAGAAGAAGAAGAAGAAAAAGAAGAAGAAGAAGAAGAAGAAGAAGAAGAAGAAGAAAAAGAAGGCCCAAACCAGGCCACAAGGTTTTTGCCAGTTATTGATGTAAGCGAAATGCTTAGGCCTACATTAAAATGTTGTTAGGTTTAAAACATGTTACGATGAGATTGTCTTCAGCCGCGACAAGCTCTTAGCATTAACGACCTACAATCTCCTTTGAACGAGATTTTGAAACAAAAATCCTCTGAAGCCGGAGCATGGCTGCCTATAATATGGCAAAGGATTTGAAAGTATTCACATAACTATGCATATTTTCCACCCAGTTAATGTCTCACAGGATTTGAAAGTATTCACATAACTATGCATATTTTCCACCCAGTTAATGTCTCACAGGATTTGAAAGCATTCACATAACTATGCATATTTTCCACCCAGTTAATGTCTCACAGGATTTGAAAGCATTCACATCATTATGCATATTTTTCACCCAGTTAATGTCTCACAGGATTTGAAAGCATTCACATAACTATGCATATTTTTCACCCAGTTAATGACTCACAGCGATTCTCAGGGTGGGTGAAGAAGAGAGCATATTCTGGGTGTTAAGCTGGGGAACGCACAACACCAACAGGGCAATTCAGTTGAATTCAGATGAAATCAGTCCTGGTTGACCCTTATTTTATTTTATTCTTTTATATCAAGAATAGAATAAGCACTTATGTGCTTTTTTACATCCAATCCCCGTGTGTATGCGGTTTTGTGAAATCTGTCATCTGTTCCCACTTTATGTCTGACTAGAGTGTTGATACGGGGAACGTCTGAAAAGTTGGTAGTGAGATGCTGGTATTTCAATCGATATCAAATCATAACCGCACACAGTTTTAACCTAGTAAGACGAGAGCAGCCTTGATGTGTCAGCCATATTCCGACTTCAGAGGATTTTTTTTCTCTCTCCCTTAAAGAAGAGTGCTGGTTACTTTGCTTAAGAGCTTTTCACAGATGAAGTCACTTAAATCAAACGAGCATTATTTTTAAAGTTTAACAACTTTTCAATCACAGCAGGAACCTCCCACCCTTCTGTTTTTTGTTGTTGTTGGTTGGTTGTTGTTGTTGTTGTTTTTTGTTGTTGTTGTTGTTGTTTTTTGTGTTTTTTTTGGGGGGGGGTTTGTTTTGTGGGTTTTTTTTTGCTGTTTCATCTTCTGTTGCATTCCAGTCCTGCTGTTCCCACGCTGCTCATCTCAATCTCGGATGAGACTATAAACCGAGGCCCCGTGTGCGAACGCACGCAGAACATCTAGCGCACGCGTTAAATCCTGTTCCGCTTTTCGTAAGAGTAGGCCATTGTGTGCCAGTGGGAACAGATGACAGAATTTATAAAAACCGCATACACACGGGGACTGGATGTAAAAAAAAATGCACATAAGTGCTTATTCCATTATCCTCGATTAAAATAAAAATACAATAAAACAAATATCTCCGCCCCAACCACACCCAGATTCGTTGTGTGGCATCCTCAGGGTCGAAAGTTCACAGGGAGCCCATCAACTTTGGGCGCGGGGGGTGTGAGAAGGATCACACGTTCGGAGATAATCCACGAATAACTAACCCCCCCCACCCCCCCCCCACCCCCCCCCCCCCCCATCCCCGAAACAAATTCGCAGAAAGTTTGTGAGACTTACACGAGAGGTTCCAGGACTTTTAATTAACGTTTTTTAAAGTTATTTTGTAGTTTTCTTTCACCCTAAACGGTCGCATACGCGAAAATCTCACCATTGGTGAACTTCGCAGAGCTCTAGCCGAGGACAAAAAAAAAACAACAACAAAAAGAAAAGAGGAAAAAGATCAATTACGTGCACAGTTGCTGATTTCGCAGTTAACATTATCCTTTTCATGGCTTTCCATTCTTGAGGAGAAAACGTTTTTCCATTCTGCGTTTCTCCATACACTGCAGCTGATTCACTCTGAAGTTAACACAAGTGCCGACTCCACTCTCCTCCCCCCAAAAAAGAAATCCTTTGGATGAGACGAGACTATAAACCGAGGTCCCGTGTGCGAACGCACGCAGAACACCTCGCGCACACACGTTAACACCTGTTCCATTTTCGGAAGAGTAGGCCATTGTATGCGGGCGGGAACGGATGACAAAATGTACATAATTGCATGCACACCGGGACTGGATGTTTAAAACAAAAGCACATGAGCTCTTTTTCCAAAGAATAAATAAGTAAATTATTTTTACTAACAGGTTAAAACGGATGGCGTAGAACCGCCTCACGATCTGACGTCGTTTACCACGTCATTGTTGCACGAGCGTGACGTCACCCACCACCTGACCTGGAATGGCTATTTTTGGCTCTTAGGATCCGGGGCCTATGCAGAAGTTCATCTGGGACGGCTGTGGCCCCGTGGAGAATGTGTAGTTGTCAAACGGTTTCTTGATTCCCCTCTTCGCACTATTGAACGAGAGATCCACATTCACCGGTAAGTATAACATGTATGAATGTAGCCGTCAGCGCCTGGGGTTTATCACAGTTCTTGATTAAACCATTGACGCTGGGGGCAACAGCAAAGTGAGAGGCTGTATGACCAGCCGCTTTCCCATTCATGGAATTCCACTTTGCAACTTAGTCTTTAGTGATCGACTATGACTCTCTGACTAGGAAGCTTGATTCGCACAGTCCTTGTGTGCTGCAGCCCTGGGGGTTGGTTGGCCTTTGGAAAACATCTCCAACGCTGACTGTCCTTATGCACACTTGGCCGAGAGAGTGGAGATGTACTGTGGGCAAGGCATCTCCACTACAATCAAATTTCTGCCCAGTTTCCAAAACAGCAGCTGCCTCCTCTGCTGTTTTGGAGGTCATCGTCGAACACGACGGACAAACATACATATAACATGTATACGTGAGTGTGTTGTGTGTGTGTGTGTGTGTGTGTGTGTGTGTGTGTGTGTGCGTGCGTGCGCGCGCGCGTGTGCGTGTGTGTGTACTTTTTACAAGTTTTTATGATTTTTAAAAACATTGAACAGCGACACTGCATTTTTACAACTGCACAATAATAGACATGAAAGAAGAAACCGTAGGGATAGAGTTTTTTCCGCTAAAACACACAACACACACACACACACACACACACACACACACACACACACACACACACACAACACACACAATATCTATCTATCTATCTATTTATCTATCTATTATATATATATATATATATATATATATATATATATATATATATATATATATATATATATATATATATATGTGTGTGTGTGTGTCGGGGACGGGATAGCTCAGTGGTCGGAGCACTCGCTTTCCCCCAGCCAAGTTAAGCAGCGTCGAGCGTGGTTACCAGATGGATGGGTGACTGTTTGCGCGCCTTGGCTTCAGTACAGTTCCCCCAGTTCACCCAGCTGTAAATGGGTACCTACCCTCTTTAGGGTCAGGGAAGGTAAAGCAGCGAGGGAGAGGAGATGGGCGCCACCCTCAATATGCTGGCCCTAGAGAAGTGAGGTCTCTGACGCCTCGCCCCCCTACGACCTTATAGGTTATGGGACTCCTTTACCTCCTTTTACTATTATGTGTGTGTGTGTGTGTGTGTGTGTACTAGTAGACCTTAGCGACTAAAGATCAGAAGGAGCAGCCATCATCTCCCCAAACGAAAGGAGCTTACTACTACTACTACTAGTATAGTTCTAGTGGTCCTGCTAATGCATGTACAGTGGAGAAACTACTTAGGGATGGAAACAACAGGCAAGGCAGACAGGAGAAAAACAACAGACAAACAGCAGACCAACATCACATAATTGTTGAATAAAGGACCTACTGATGGCAACTCAAGATTTTAGCAACTGGTAAAGGGATGGAGAGAGAAGCAGAGAGAGAGAGAGAGAGAGAGAGAGAGAGATGAGAGAAGAGAGAGAGAGAGAGAGAGAGAGAGAGAGGAGAGAAGAGAGAGAGAGAGCAAAAAAAAGACTAATGACAAAATAGTTTATTGTTCAGACTCTGTGTCCATAAACACGGGGAAAATGAATGTATATATACACACAACTTGAAGCAATTTTTTGCTAATGAAAAAAAAGAAAACCTTGAATTTCTCATTCTTTAGAAGAGAGAGAGAGGCGGGGGGATTGTTGAGAGAGGGAGGGAGAGAGAGAGAGAGAGGGAGAGAGAGAGAGAGATAGAGAGAGAGAATGTGTAGGCTACATATACATATATAACATACATGCTTACTTGTATGTGTGCGTGCGTGCGCGTGTGTGTGTGCAGTTACATGGAACACGTCCTCCCCTCTACACCACGTCTTCTGGGTCTCTTACCTCTGGGCCCTGATCTCCGCAATGCTTCCCTCGTCTACCAGCTCGTGCCCGGCAGTTACTCGCTTCACGATTGGCTGAAACTGAAAAATGGCCTCTCCGCCATCCAATGGCTGAGCGTGGCTCTTCAACTGGCGGAAACCATGGAAACCATGCACAGAAAATGCGTCCTTCACAACGACCTTCACTCCAGCAACATTCTCTTACATTTCCAGCATGAAGCGCAGGATGGTCCGGATTGTGGGATTCCGCGTTTAGAAAACGGACCTGATGACTTCGTGACCAATATGCATCGCTCTTTAGCCAAGGTCAGCGCCAAGACCTTGCCCAAAGTGACGCTGATTGACTTCGGCCATGCCACTTTCCGGAAAGGGAAGGTGTACAAGGTCAGTGAAAAATCTCTGAAGTCATGCCCTCACCTAGCACCGGAGGTAGTTCGGCACAAAGCGTCCTCACCAGCCAGCGATGTGTATTCTCTGGGTCGCGAGTTCTTACACATCGCTGAGGTCATCAACAGTTCTCTCTTGGAGGACATAGGTCAGCAATGTACGGAGTTAGTCCCAGAAGCCAGACCATCCCCTGCTGAGATCGTCCACAGACTTCGAGGAATGTTCATGAACGAATGCCGACGTCAGGATTCCTTGTGGAAGGAGGATTCAGCAAACATGAATGGCTTGTGGACTGCGGATCTATCAACGAATGGTGATTACTCACTTGATCAACATCTTCACAGTTCTGTGATGCCTTGTGCAGTATCTGCTCACGACCCTCAGCTATCATCTCACCGGCAATGTGTCTGTTCCAAGATGCCCTGTCAGAATCCGGATACCTTGCTAGAAAATCATGCTGCAGAGTTTTGTTGTTTTCCACAACTGGCTGACCGTGCCATGTCTAAAATAACTCTGCCTTACATTACTTTCAGCGGGGATTTAGCTTTTGAGATTGTCGGCAGAAAGGTTGCTAAATTATTTGATTCTGAATACACCACGATTTTCATGGGTTGGTTTGGGTCAACAGGGAAGCACGTTGTTATCAAAGAACTGAAAACCAGTGTGGATTATTACCAGATTCGTTATGAGGCAATGGTTAATCGCTTACCTCAACCAAACAGGCTGGGTCCCCACCTTTTATGGAGTAGTTCCTCTGAATAAATACGATTTTGACGCATTAGGTATTGTTCAAGAAATGTTTGCTGAAGGGGTAACCCTTGAAGAAGTCTTGCAAAGACATAGACCTTTGGGAATTAGACCTCGTGTGGAACTTGCTCACCAGCTGACGTCATTGCTGTATGACGTCCACTCACGTCACATGCTGATCAATAATTTAAAAACCCACAATATTTTATGTGAATGTGTCAGTGATAGTGACTGTTCCCACATTAAAGTGATCGACCTTGGCGAAATGACCGGGTGTGAAGGAAAGAGATTCCAAGCAGACGAAAGTCACTTACGTCACTTCCTGTATCTGGCGCCGGAAGTGCGTCAGAATCAACTCACGTCCTTTCAATCTGATGTGTACAGCCTGTGTGTGGTGTTGGATGCTGTGCTGGAGGAAGAAGCCATTTTGTTCGAGAGCAGAGATGATATCACCACACATAACAAGAGAGATAACAGCACAGAGACCAACAAAGATAACGCCACAGTAGGCAACAGCGGTGATGTCAAGGAAGTAGTTCAGTTTGTTCAGACATGGAAGTCGTTACGTCGACGATGTTTTAGTGACAGTCCCCATCTTCGTCCTAGCCTTGTTCAGCTGAAACATCTCTTTAGTGCATTTTTAACAAACAGATGATTATTGTTCAGATCGTCTTGTCACATAATAAATTATTCGTCATAGCATTAAACATCATCGATGCACCATTGTCGTTGTCATCAACATGAGTCATCAGCGTTGTCCCCAACCTCTTCCTCCTCCTCCTCCTCCTCCTCCTCCTCATCATCATCATCATCATCATCATCATCATCATCACCATTATCATCAATCTGAATTATAGTGCGTGTGTGTGTGTGTGTGTGTGTGTGTGTGTTGTGTGTGCGCGTGTGTGTGTGTGTTGTGTGTGTGGTGTGTGTGTGTGTGTGTGTGCAAGCGCACGTGCGTGTGATCAAACATGTCCGCGCATTTTATCAAAGAATATACCTGCATACAATGTTTTCAAAATGTTCCTTGAAATGTGTGATATTTGTTTCCTTAAGAATACACTTCCATTACTTAGTACTATAACAAATCTTTTTATGATGTGATTTCGTTTTTGTATTGCTACTTGTATTTTTTTTATTTGTGTGCCATCATTTTCTTATTAATTGTATTCATGCATGTATGTTTACGAAGATAGATTGTAAGAATAGGCACGATCAAAATTCTTTGTCCTTGAAAATTAAAGAAAATTAACTAATTATCCAGTTAGTTACTTGACCAATTTTCTCTCTCTCTCTTTTCTCTCTCTCTCTCTCTCTCTCTCTCCCCTCTCTCTCTCTCTCTCCTCTCTCTCTTTTTTCTGCTCTTTCTGCTCTCCCCTCTTCTCTCTCTCTCCCCTTTCTCTCTCTCTCTCTCCTCTCTCTCTCTCTCTCTCTCCTAAATTTATCTCTTCCCCCAATTTTATATATCCTCTGTGAACCCTCCACCAATCTTATGCAAACTTTAAAAATCCTGTTCCGCTTTTCCGTAAGAGTAGGCCATTGTGTGCCGGTGGAAACAGATGACAACATTTACAAAACCGCAATACACACGGGCACTGGATGAAAAAAAAAGCACATAAGTGCTTATTTCATTTATCCTCGATATAAAGAATAAAAAATAAATAAATAAATAACCTTAAACACACACACACACACACACTTATTTATTTATTGATTGTATTCTTTTATTTCGAGAATAATGGAATAAACACTCATGTGCCTTTTTTCATCCAGTCCCCTTGTGTGTGCAGTTTTGTACATGTTGCCATCCGTTCCCACCGGCAAACAATGGCCTACTCTTCCTAAAAGCGGAACAGGTTTTAACTTGTGCGCAAGATGTTCTGCGTGCGTTCGCACACGGGGCCTCGGTTTATATAGTCTCATCCGAAGGACTTTTGGGGAGAGTGGAGTCGGCACTGATGTAAACTCCAGAGGAACTTGAATGATAGTGTCAGAATAAAACATAGGTAATCACGTTTCTACCTACCATCAGGGCCTACCTTACCAGGGAATTTCCAATGACAGTTTGATGATAAGAGAATAAGAGCTGAAGGAACTCTCTCCTTTTCAAGGATTACAGATAAGCACTGGCATTTTCCCCCTGTCCAGTTCTTAACCTAAACACACACGCACACAACACACACACACACCACACACACACACACACACACACACATGCACACTACTTTTACTCTTAACAGTATCTTTTTAAATAAAAAACCAAACCCACACATGATGATAGGCATTAAGCTAAGAAAAAAGACGATTACAACAATGGGAAAACCCTTGAAGGCACTAATCTTATTTCGTAATTATTAGGTTTAACCTTTCCCCATAGGTTACTTTGAATTTTGTGCACCGTACGTCGTGGGTGTGCGTGAACCCTTTTTTTCTTTCTGTTTTTCAAAGGCATCATTCACTACCTACCTCCTCGTTCTAATGGATGCATGATTTTTTTTTCTGAAAGAATTATGCTCTAGCGGTGGGTCTCAATAGATCCATGCTATATTCTGCAAGAATCAAGCTCTGACCAACGTTGTGAGTCCCTTTATCCCCCACCCCCCTCTTTTGAAAAAAAAGAAATACATTATTTTGCTCTGCCATACATTAAGGGTCTCCCTTGACCCATGCTTTTTCGGAAAGAATCATGCTTTGCTGTACATCATGGGTGTCCATCGATCCATGTTTTGTTTTCTGAAAGACATAAATCTTGCCATAGGTCAAGGTTATCTGCAGACGTTTAGAGCAAATGCCAAATGTCAAAGCTCCAAAGAGATAGTAATTTTAAATTTTGGGGGGGAGTATTTGACATATGAATGTAACGAGTTTTCATGCAAATGGTTGAAACAAACAGCCAAATCAATAGCGCACACATGTCACACCTGGCAAACAAAAGGGCATTAATTTGCACTGGGGACGGATAGCTCAGTGGTCAGAGCACTCCCTTTCCCACAGCCTAGGCATGTATAGAGCGTGGTTACCAAGTGGATGGGTGACCGTTTGCGCGCCTTGGCTTCAGTAAAGTCCCCTAGTTCACCCAGCTGTAAATGGGTACCTGCCCACTTTAGGGTCAGAGAAGGTAAGGAAGCGAGGGGGAGGAGATGGACGCCGCCCTCAATATGCTTGACCCTTGAGAAGTTGAGGACTGTAATGCCTTGCTCCCCTATGACTACAAGGTTATGGGCACCTTTATAATTATCTTTTTACGTACATGCGCGCGCGCACACACACACACATACACACACACAGTCATCAGAGACAAAGAGGCACAGAAACAAAGAAGCACACACACACACACACACATACACACACACACAACTCACCCCCCCCCCACACCACACACACCCACAGGGTCATCAGAGACAAACAGGCACAGAAAACAGACGCAGAAACACACACACACACACACACAAACACACACACACACGCAGAGAGATTATGTGCCGAAAAAGCTCACCTTAAAAGATAAGAAAAATAATCAGGGTCCTACGTTGAGACAGCAACTGAGTTGAAACACAGTTCTAAACTTCTCTCTGTCACACACACAACACACACAATGATAACACACATCATGACCACGCCCTCAAACTGGGATAAAACAGAAACAACCAAGAAAGAAAGGAGGAAAAGCACACACATACACAAATAATACAGAAAAAACCAAAAAGAAAAATAAAACAAAACCCAAACTTGATCGTGACAGGTAGTGCTTGCTAAAGCTAAAGGAGCAGCAGGAAGCATTAAATTGCGATGTTCCCTTAAATTTGGTTGTGAATAAAAGAGTTGCTGTGGTGGCAAAAGGCTTGGGCAGTGTTGTTGGGAAGATTAAAAGAAAATTTGGTTGGTGGGTCAAAATTATGGCGAGGGTTTCGTCAGTGGCTTGGCTGTTTGCCCTTTAAACCCTCTACACGGGCGTAATGGCTCAGGTAAGGTCGTTTTTTGTTGGTGGTTTGTTTGTTATTTTTTGTGTTGCTTTGTTTTGCTTGCTTGTTTTGTTTGTTTCTATACTTATCTATGTTTTGTTTGTTGGTGTTTTTTAAATGTGTTTTGTTTGTGTATGATTTCTTTTTTTTCTTTCTTTCTCGTTTTAAACGGATCAATTCTTTCTATTTGTGTTGGGGTTTTGGTTTTTTTTTCCTTTGTCTGCTTTTTATTTTCTGTCTTTTTTATGTGATTTTTTTCTTTGTTTGTTTTGTGTTTTTATCTTTCTTTCCTTTTCTTGTTGTTTGTGCCTGTCTTTTATTTATCTTCTTTTTTCTGTTGTTTTTCTGTTTTATTTTTTCTATTTTTTGGTCTGTTTTAAAATTTTTATTTCTTTTCTCTTTTTCATTTTTGTTCTTTCCGTTGCCGTTCTTTCTGTCTGTCTTTCTTTCTTTCTTTCTTTCTCTTCTTTTATAGTATTTCTTTCTTTCTTTTAAACAGAAACGTACTTGCTGTGTCTTTGTCACTGACATTTTCATATCGTTATGCTGATTACAGAATGTATAACTAGTTAATATATGTAATAAAAACAACAGTTAAAACATCGTGATGCTCCGGTCACTCTCTCTCTCTCAAACACACACACACACACACATTCACGTGCGTACGCGCCCAGGAGGCGGGGGGGGGGGGGGGAATAGCCTGGTGGTTACAGCGTTGCACTCATGATCTGCTGACCCCGGGTTTGAATTTCCCTGAAGTCAGTGCGGACTCCACTCCCCCCAAAAGTTCTTTGGGTGAGACTATAAAGCGAGGTCCCGTGTGCGGAAGCACGCAGAAATCTCGTGTGCATCTTAAAACCTGTTCCACTTTTCGAAAGAGTTGGCCATTGTGTGCCGGTGGGAACGGATGACCAAATTTACACAACTGCATGTTGTGTGTATTCGTTCTTGTATTTAACGTATGTTTACCATAAGTGATATTAGACAGAAAAAATGGATTGATAGAAGAAGACATATAAATTGATAAGGAAAGAGAGTCATGAAACAGTTTGGTAATAAACCACAAAAATATGGCATAAACATGCAACTAGAGAAAAACAATATAAAGAAACTTTAAAGAAACGCAAAAAGCTGGGCTATGTACAAGAGAATTCCACTGTTCACTGGTCCCGTAACCCGCCAGGGTCGTAGGGGCGCTGCATGGTGGACGAACGGTGGACCAGCTGGCTCCACTTAGCGCGGTCGTGGGCGAGTGCCTGGGTGACACTGAAGTCCTCCCCTGTCCAATCACGGATGTCGTCGGCCCACTTTCTCCTCTGTCTGCCCCGTCTTCTCTTCCCCTTGACTGTTCCTTGCAGGATGGTCTTTGCAAGTCCTTCTGAGCGCGTTACGTGCCCATACCATCTGAGTTTCCTCTTTTTCGCCGTGGTCAGTAGGTCTTCATAGTCCCGCACCTGTTGAGTGATCATTCTGCGGACTTCATTGTTGGTGACATGGTCCTTGTATGAGATGCCAAGGAGCCTTCTGAGGCATCTCATTTCTACTGCTTGGATCCTCCTTTGTAGGTCTGCGTTCAGTGTCCATGCCTCACATGCGTAAAGCATGATTGAGGTGACTAGCGCGTTTAGTAACTTTACCTTGGTTCCGAGATGGATGTTTCTGTCTCTCCATATGGTCTTCAGTCTTGCCATTGCTGCTGCTGTTGTGCGCTTTTGCTAGGATTTCGGTCTTCGATCCCTCCTCACTTATGATGGCTCCAAGGTACTTGAAATGGTCAACTGTCTCCAGTTCTTTTCCGCTGAGAGAGATCTTGGTGGTGATTGGCTGGGCACTGTTTGACATGAGCTTGGTTTTCTCGGCGCTGATTTCATGCCGTATCGTGAGGATATTTCGTCCAGTTGCTTCACTAGGTTGGTCAGTTCCTCTTCATTTCCTGCCAGACCGTCAATGTCATCGGCAAACCTGAGGTTGGTGATTTGTTCGCCCTCCAATGCTGACTGTGCCTGTGTGGTTCTTCAAAGCGTCAGTCATGATGCGTTCGAGGAAAATGTTAAATAGTGTCGGCGACAGCAGACATCCCTGTCGGACCCCAACTGAGGTACGGAACCATTTCCCTACCGTGCCCTGTACGAGTACTGCACTGGTGGCCTTTGAGTAGAGTTCCTTGATGGTGTGGATCAGCTTCTGGCCCATGTTGAATTTGTTCATGGTGGCCCACAGAGCGTCATGCCATACTCTATCGAAGGCCTTCTTAAAATCAATGAAGACGTGGAAGATGTCTTGTTGATTCTGGCTGTATTTCTTACTCAGAACCCTCAGGTTGAATATCTGTTCTGTGGTGCTTCTATTTGGGCGGAAACCGGCCTGCTCTTCGGCGATGATCTCTTCTGCCTGTGGTTTCAGCCCGTTCAGGATCACTTTCAGCATGACTTTACTGGCATGACTCATGAGGTGATTGTCCTGTAGTTTTGGCACTGCTGGAGATTTCCTTTTTGGGGAGAGTGATGATGAGTGATTGGGTCCATGGTGTAGCCACTCTCCGGTCTGCCAGATCTTGTTGCAGATACTGGTAAGGATGTCTGTCACTGCTTCTCCCCGTGTTGGATCAGCTCTGCTGGGATGTTGTCGATTCCTGCTGATTTTCCTTTCTTCAGCGATCTAATTGCTACTTCTACTTCTCGCGTAGAATTGGGAAGTTGTCTTTATTCGATGAGGCTTGGCTTGCAAGTACGCTTGGGTCGCTAGCGTCTGATGATTGTAGAGTTCGGAACAGTATATCGTCCAATCTGCCAACGATTTCCTTCTTTTCTGTTAGGCAATTCCCTTCTTTGTCCTGGATGTTACTGACTCTTGCCTGTTTCTGTTTGGTGAGCTCTTTCACAATCTGGTATGCTCTTCTGCTATTATTCTTTGTCAGGCTCTCTTCGTTTTTCTGAACATTGTTTCTCTTTTCCATTCCTCTTGGTCTTCCTCATTTTCTCCTCTGATCTTTTTTGTTTTACTTCTGTACTCTTTCTGCTCCTGAGGTGTTCTTGCTTTCTTCAGGTCTCGTCTTTTGTCACACTTATTCAAGATTTCATCTGTGACCCATGGTTGTGTTTTTCGGCGATTGTTTCCCAAAGAAGTATCCCTTGCAGTCTCAGTCTTCACTGTGTTAAAATGGTGGTCATCGTTTCGGCATCTTCTTCAAGTACCAGCAGTGGTGCGAATTTCCCTCCTATTGTTGCTTGGAAGGACTCGGCGATGGTGGGGTCCTTCAGTTTGTCCAGGTTGAACTTGAGTCTGGTGTTCTTTGTCTTATTGGTCCTCTTCAATCGGACTCTAAAGTTCAGGAGCACGAGGTCATGATCGCTGCCCATGTCTGCACCTGGGAATGTCCTCGTCTTGGCTCTGTTGATGCCAGATCGAAACAAGAGAATTACAAATAGCTAAGAGAATATTTTCGTCCGACAGAATTACAGCTAAATTTTCTCCAGAAGCATTTTTGTCTGAAAAGGTTTGTTGGAAAAATAAACCCTAAGCTTCTGGCAATGAAGTAAGAAGTGCTCCAGAGAAAATTGTTGACCATAAAATTAATGCACTTAGCATTTTTACAAAACTTTGTTTTAAGAGCATTAAGCCTTTTTCTGTACGATATAGTGATAATCAGTCTCGCATAGAAGATAGAAAAATGCAATGTTCTTTCTCTTAAAACAGAATTTAAAGAGGCTATACTGTTCAGCGATACAAGCCTCACATTAGTACGATCCTGGAATCGCTTTGAAGAGGCTGTCTGTAACAAAAGGAAAGATTCCTTGACTGAAGGACGTACTGTTCTGAATGTTCTGAATGTTGTGCACCTTGTTTTTGCTGCTTTATCGGCTTTTTCATTACTACACAGACCAACATAAGAGGATACCCAGCAAAAAAACTGACGCCTGTACCTCTCATTCTCAGACAGCGAATCAGATGATTTATATCAATAATCAAATCAGGTCTTGTTTCAATATCAACAGGTTTTAAGGCTTGTAAAACAGATTTTAAATCAAAGAGAAAGGTCCCTTTAATCAAATGTTGTGGTTGTGTGTGTGTGTGTGTGTTGTGTGTGTGTGTGTGTGTGTGTGTGTGTGTGTGTGTGTATGTGTGTGTATGTGTGTGTATGTGCTTGTGTGTGTATGTGTGTGTGTATGTGTGTGTGAGTGTGTATGTATATTGTGTGTGTGTATGTGTGTGTGTATGTATGTATGTGTGTGTTTGTGTATGTGTGTGTATGTGTGTGTATGTATGTGTGTGTTTTGTGTATGTGTGTGTATGTGTGTGTATGTATGTGTGTGCGAGTGTGTGTGTGTGTGTATGTATGTATGTGTGTGTTTGTGTTTGTGTGTGTATGTGTGTGTATGTGTGTGTGTGTGTATGTATGTGTGTGTATGTGTGTGTATGTGTGTGTATTATGTGTGTGTGTGTATGTGTGTGTGTGTGTGTGTGTTGTGTGTGTGTGTGTGTGTGTGTGTGTGTGTGTGTGTGTTGTGTGTGTGTGTAGCTACATATGCGGGAGGGAGTGTCACTGACAGGAGGGACAGCTTCTCAAGGCTTCATTCAGCTGACCTATAATGGCAGGTAACCACCGACATACACAGCCTGCATCATTATTACCGATACTTAATCTATCCCCGAAGTCGGTATATGGCTTACCTTAATGGTGAGTAAATACGGTCGCAGACGCAAAATCTCGCCATTTGGTGATCGTCGGAGACTCGCCGAATCACACACACACACACACACACACACGCACGCACGCACGCACGCACGCACGCACGCACGCACGCACGCACGCACGCACGCACACACACACACACACATACAGTCCTTTGGATAAGACTATAAACCGAGGGGCACACGTTAAATCCTGTTCCGCTTTTCGTAAGAGTAGGCCTTTGTGTGCCGGTGGGAACAGATGAGAAAATTTACAAAACCGCATACACACGGGGACTAGATGTAAAAAAGCACATAAGTGCTTATTCCATTATCCTCGAAATAAAAGAATAAAATATATAAAAATAAATACACACACATACAAACAAAACCAACAACAACAGAACTCCACAAAAAAAATCTTGGAGGGGATGGGGGTGGGGGTTGAGGAGGGCGGTATAGCCTAGTGGTTAGTGTTGTGCTCACCATTTGACGGCGCGGGTTCGAGCCACCACAGAGGCACCCGTTCAAGAGGATTTTTTGCCCTAGAGTTAACATCAGTGCTGACTCCACTCCCCCAAAAGTCATTTGGAGGAGTTTATAAACTGAGGTCTCTGCAGGCAGAACATCTTGCACACACAAACCCGTTGCGCGTTTCGGAAGAGCAGGCCAGTGCGTGCAGGTACCCGTTTACAGCTGGGTGAACTGGAGGACTGAGCTGAAGCCAAGTGCGCTCGAACGGTCGTCCGTCCAAAAGGTAACCACGCTCTCCGCTGGTTAGCCTTAGCTTGGGGAGAGGGAGTGCTCTGACCACTGATCTACCCCGCCCCCCTAGAATCCAAAATGCCGTTGCAAAGCTAAAGAAAAAAATAAAAACAACAACAACAATACCCATAAACAAAGCAATCAAACAAAGTGTTACAGACGAGGAAGCGGACTGTTTCAAGAGGGATGGATTACATCCAGATATACCCAGCATGCAATCCAACTGGGCAGTGAATCATAACGGTCTAAACGAAGAAAGCGAAGGCTCGGTGTGATAGCTGAAAACCCCAATTCAGGCAAAAGAAATGCCAATTCAGAAGACCAACTGTTTGTGTGGCCATGGCTCCGGCCGAGAGAAAGGAAGGAAGGTGGCAGGATGGTTCAGATGTTCGCCTGCCAACAAGTAAACCGTGAGGTTGTGGGTTCGATTCCCAGCCTCGCCCTTTCTTCCCAGTTTGACCAAAAAATCGAACTGAATGTCAAAGTCAATCGGATGAGACTATTAACCAAGGCCCCGTCTGCGTACGCATGCAGAACATCTTGCGCACACGTTAAATCCTGTTCCACTTTTCGAAAGAGTGGGCCATTGTGTGCCGGTGGGAACAGATGACAAAATTAAAAAAAACCACATACACACGGGGACTGGATGTAAAAAAGCACACGAGTGCTTATTCCATTATTCTCGATATAAAAGAATAAATAAATAAAAACATTAGCCCCATTTTCAAAGACAAAGGCAAGCTTTATTTCAGAAACCCCAAAGGGGTACATGAAAGGTCAGCGTTTGGCCATTTACAGAAAATATGAGGAGACCCAGCAATGCACCCTGTACCTGGAAAAGGATGGGCCCTGCCAGACTCAACTTGCCCAAGATACACAGTTGATATATGTCAAGCAGATATCATCAGATAATTATGTGTATGAGTGTTTTGAAAAAAAAAGAGAAGTAGAATGCAACATGTTTTTAGTGTACATAACTTTTTAGCCAAAATAGATAATAATTATAATTGATGTTTTTGTTGTGTCAAATAAATCTACATGACTTAAATGGCAATAAAATATTCTGAATCTGAATCTGAATCTGCCTGAAAAATTCAGTACAGTTCCCACATAGAGTCCTTAAGGAAGAAGAAGGAGAAAGGAAGAGGAAGAAGGAGAAAAAGAAGTAGTAGAGAAGAAGAAGAAGAAGAAGAAGAAGAAGAAGAAGAAAATGAAGAAAAGAAGAAGAAAAAGGGAAGAAGAAGAAGAAGAAGAAGAAGAAGAGAAGAGAGAGGAGAGAGAGAGGAGAGAGAGAGAGAGGAGGGGAGAGAGAGGGAGAGAGAGAGAGAGAGAGAGAGAGAGAACTCTGAACTCTGAAATGGTTTAATGTACATTGGCCTTTGGCCACAATACACGGAGAGTTAGAGAGCTGTAAGCACCACTAATTTCTATTGATGTCCAAATCGTGCAGTTGATCGATGGATAGTTTTATAAAAAGAAAAAATACCCTCGATTTTAAACACAAAAGGGGTTTTTGTGTATTGGTATACGAGTCAGTGTGTGCCCTGTGTGTGTGTGTGTGTGTGTGTGTGTGTGTGTAAGGGAGGGGGGGATGCATACTGTGCTTTGAGCTCCCTTGATTTTTTTTTTTTTAGCTTGCTATTAACCAACATCT
>CM054146.1:18986621-18988435 GCA_028751875.1 Rapana venosa | reverse complement strand
CACACATAAACCCAATACTTAATAAAATATTTACTACTTACCTTATAGAGAGAGGGGAGAACCCCCACACACACACACCCAAAACACCACACACACAACACACAAAACCCACACACACACACACTGAACCCATTACTTAATAATACTTACTACTTTCCTTATTAGAGAGAAGAGAGACAAACACACACACCACACAACACACTGAACCGAATACTTAATAACTATTTACTAAATTACCTTATTAGAGAGAGAGAAAGAGGAGGAGAGAGAGAGAGACACACACAACACACACACACACACACACACACACCACACACACACACACACACATGAACCGATTACTTATAACTGCTTACTACTTACCTTATTAGAGACAAGAGAGAGAGACACAAACACACACACCCCACAACACACACATGAACCGAATACTTAAAACTATTATACTACTTACCTTTTTTAAGGATGAGAGAAGAGAGAGAGAGGACACACACACACACACACAACACACCCCCACACACACACACACACACACACACCCCACACTGACCGAATACTTAATAACTACTTACTACTTACCTTATTAGAGACAAAGAGAGACACAAAAACACACACCCCCACACACAACAAACACCACACACACACACAAAACACACAACATAACCGAAAGCTTAATAAAAAACTACTTTCTTACCTTATTAGAGAGAGAGATAGAGACAAAACACACACAAAACAAAAACACACACACACACACACACACACACCCCACCACACACACTGAACCGATTACTTAATAACTACTTACTCTTACCTTATTAGAGACAAAAGAGAGACCACAAACACACACACACACACACCACAACACCACACACACACAACACACACACACACACACACTGAAAACCCATTACTTAAAAACTACTTACTACTTACCTTATTAGAGACAAAGAGAGAGAGACACAAACACACACACACACACACTGAACCGATTACTTAATAACTGCTTACTACTTACCTTATTAGAGACAAAGAGAGACACAAACACACACACTGAACCGAGTAACAACTAAGACTGACAAAACTAACAATGTTTACATTCTTGGCTGCACAACAGCTTTATATATAGACCAGACTGGCTGTGTGGGTTTGTGTGTGTGTGTGTGTGCGTGCGTGCGTGCGTGTGTGTAAGTGTGTGTGTAAGTGTGTGCGTGTGCGTGTGTGTGTGTGTGTTGTGTGTGGTGTGTGTATGTGTGTAAGTGTGTGGGATGTGTGTGACGGGGTGTGTGTGTTGTGTGTATGTGTGTAAGTGTGTGTGTATGTGTTGTACGTGTGCGTGTATCGTGTTGTGTGTGTGTGTGTGTGTGTTTTGTGGTGTGTGTGTGTGTGTTGGTTTGTGTTTTGTGTGTGTTGTGTGTGTAAGTGTGTGTGTGTGTGTGTGTGTGTGTGTGTGTGTGTGTGTGTGTGTGTGTGTGTACGCAACGTGTGTGTATGTGTTGTGTGTGTGTTCACGTGTGTGAACGTGTGTGTAAGGGGTGTGTGTGTTTCGTGGGGTGTGTGTGTGTGTGTTGTGTGTGTGTGTGTTGTGGTGTGTGTGTGTGTGTGTGTGTGTGTGTGTGTGTAAGTGTGTAAGTGTGTGCGTGTGCGTGTAGTGTACGTGTGTGTGTGTGTGTGTGTGTGTGTGTGTGTGTGTGTGTGTGTGTGTGTGTGTGTGTGTGTGTGTGTGTGGTGTGTGTGTGTGTGTGTGTGTGTGCGCGCACGCGTGATTGTGGCAAATATTGTATATAGAAATATGTGTGTGTGTGTTTCTGTCTGTCTGT
>CM054146.1:18966621-18981621 GCA_028751875.1 Rapana venosa | reverse complement strand
TATCTTACCTGTTACTTGTTAGTTTGGTAGGTAATGTCAGATATTTCGTCAGAATCTGAACATCTGCTACCCTACATAAAACACAGGATCGGCGAGTTCTCAATGAAGATTATGCTCAAATCTGCATAATGTTCTGTGCACTAACGAAAATGTTGTGGTTCTAAAATATGAAACGGTTACAGTATACAGTTGGATTCTGTAGTCTGCACCCATGACTTTGTAATAGTGTATATAACGTTTTTTCACTGTTTCAATGACTGCTTCGTGGCCTCGCTTCACTTCTCCCTGTCCTGTTTTTCATTTACATTGTAGTATGCTGTCTCTGTGGTTATAATTCTGACTGGCATGTTACTAAATAAGCTATGGGTTTTACATACACAGTATTTAGTAGGCTGGTATGTTTTGAGTTTTAGTTTACTTTGCTTTGAGCTTCTGAGTTTTAGTTTTTCTTTCTCTTTCTTGTCCGTCTGAATAAATTACAATCATTCTCCGAAGGAAATTATTTACACACCTTATCTGTCTTTTCATGTGAAAAATGACTACGTCTTTGTTGTGTTCTCGGTATTCTTTTAATATGTTTGTATTTTATTGTCGTCAGCAACCAAACAGTTATTTGTGCTTGTCTCCCGCTGAAAGCGGAGCTAGAGTTAGAAAATCTCATTCTTTTCTTTATCTATGTCTCGCTCTGCTGAGCCAGTCGTCTTATTAAGATTAGGGGTCTGCATATTTTTCAAAAAGTTCTGTTATATGTATTCTAAACAGCGCTTAGCCTGTCAGAAGGGATTGTACGAATTAATGGTTATTCTCTTATGTCCAAATAAATTTTTCTCTCTTGTATGTTTTATTGTTGTGCAGTGTGGGACTAGAAATTATAACAATGAACGCGAAATGATTTTTGTACACTGTGTGTAATAATTCTAATACAAAATCTGTCTTAGCCACAGCCTGTGCTGCCCGACTTTTAGAGAGCAGTGTGATCTCTTTTGGTAGAATACTTAGAGGGTGGTCCATTATAAACTACTTCTTTTTGTCTATTTCTTCTTGTTTGAGCTGTGATGCTTCACTACATAATTAGATTTATTTTTATGGCTCATCATTTCTTGCTCTTGCTCTATTTGGATAGTTATTCCTTACTGAGCCGTTTTCTATCGCGTATTCCTGAACCAGGCAGCTTATCATCATCTGTAGTTCTTAAGTCAACACATCAATGTATATTTAGATGTTAGGTATTTCATTAAGCCTAACATTAGGGTAGATGTAAAGATTTGCTTGTAACACAAGTTGTGGTATCTTTTGTGTTGACCAGATCCATATTGTATCTTGCTTAACTCATAAAGTTGTTGTGTTAGGTATTTAACATGAGGCGTTAGACTTGTTTTTGGTGTCCTATATTGTACATGATAAATGTTTAATACCGGGATTAATGAAGCTCTCGATTTCTGGTAAATGGGGTGGATGGTCTTCAAACAGCATTAATTTTCCTTTTATCTGATCGTGCAAGGAGTGTTCAGATTTTTGTTCCACACTGTATTCTGCTTTTAATCTTCATTAATTGTACTTTGGTTAGCACTCTTTCTAGAATAGTAGCAAGCCTGGATGATATTGCTGTGCTAGCAAGCGTGCAAGCGCTGGGAGATTGACAACTCATATCTTTAAGATATACCTGTTTTTTTTGTATCTTGCATCAGCGTCAGTGGATGTAATAACACGTGCACTGTCATTAATAGGATCAGCTCATTAGGACTGTCTGTCTCTAGAGCAGAGACCTGATTTGTTAGCATGTGTAGAGTCGGAGCAGTTCATAGTCATGATGGATACAAAACTGTTACCATAGGATTTTGATTTGGGCAGGCATCTTTTTGATGCCTTCCCTTTGAAGCAGAACCTAATCTGTGTATTTGTCCATCATCACCTGTTTATGCCATGATAATTAAGCTTCATCTCTTGTTTATTTTGTCCATACATAATTCAGTTTAGATCAAGAATATGTAGCATTGTTCAATGATTAGCATTCCCTGCCGTCTTAGATTGAACTTCTAAGATTTTTTATTATTAGCCTACCTAAGTTTTGCTCCTACTCTTGTTTGGACATCTTCGAATCTAGTTCATCTGGAAAATCAGCTAGTTGTGCTGGAAACATATGACATCTTCTTTTCCTATATTAGGACACATTACAGTCAGAATCTGATTTTCATCAATAGTGGAGGGGTTGTTGTGTAATAACGTTTGTTCTGTCTGTTTCCTTTTATTGCCTTAGGGATCTTTTAAAGTCTGTATGGATCACGGATTGCTCAATTGTTTGTTGCGCATCTTTTTTTTTTCTTTAAGTAGCAAAAATAAAAAAGATATAATAGAATAATGGGAGACTATGATATAGATATGGATGATGTGTTTACAGCCAGCTGATGATATGGGTGACAGCGGGCAATCATTCTGTTAGACCTTAAATTCAGTCAGAAGAGAATTAGTTGAAAGCCAGAGTTAAAGATTTTCACACATGTTTTGGGACAACCAAGCCAGAAGTACTTAGACAATACTGATCTATGATATGCGTAAACAAAGACAATCTGTATGCTGTAACGGACACAGGATCAAAAGGTTTTATTAAACAAAGAAAAACTATTCCCCAGCACTTTTAGCAAAATATACACTCATGCAGAGACTAAGATGTTGCTATGCAGAGAAAAATTGGTATTAGTGATGCATAAACTACTAACAGACTGCCTTCTCAGCTTTTGACACAACTACAAAATGCTGATACAATACCTACCAGACATATATTGAAGTCTCCACTTGAAGGACCTAGCACTGGTGGCAAACACAACAACTGAAACTATTCTAGGTTGGAAACTAGCTTCACACATGCAGACGAAGCAACAGCACTGAAACAATAAATGATTAACCCTACCCATGCGAGAAATAATGGGTACTCAATATGCACTACAGAGTATTAGAGGCGAATGATAAATATTTTAGCAAAGCTAGGCGATTTTGACTCACGATAGAACTAGAAAAAAGAAAAAGCTAGCAGAAGCAGACGATGCAAATTCTTGACCTGGAAGTAAAAGAAGAATCACACAGCGTCTATAAAAAAATTGCAAAAGAAGCCATGCAGAATAGTGGTCTTAAACATAAAAGACATCAATAAAATCTAAGGTTGTAGCAGAATAAAAGAACAATCAGCCGAATTCTTTAGAAACACAACACTAGCGGAAGAATTCCGTACACTGTTTCTGGTAGGATAACTCTTGTCAGGTATTTATAGCATTGGGTTTGCTATTAGACATTGTGTATGCGCTGACAGGAAGCACTCTTCCGCCACCACCACCACCATCTCACTTACGCACAAACTGCACAGGTGGGTTAGAATACAAACTCGGGCCACGTAGCTGAGCTATTAAAAAAATTAGCCTTCAAAGTTGGTCGACGCACTTGCCTGGTTTAATTGGTTTGTTGTTTAGCTGACTCTTATCAACAGCAGGAAAAGTTGTGGGATTTTGGGATTTTATGGCAGAGCCATTTATGGGCGTTACTGGTTTTAGTTGTTGGTTTTTTCTTTCTAAATAAAGATATAGCAAGGCGCTTAAACAAGTATAATTGTTAAGCAGTTATTTCATCAAAGTGACTGTTCTTCAATGGGTAATATAATTTTTGTTTTTTTTTATTTGCGTGAGGTATATGGTGTAGTTCTTTCCCTTGTTTATTGTGTCGTTACTTACTACATTCTTTCTTGTAGTCGGAAACTTTCTACATCTTGTTTCTTGTGTCGGACTTACTACTACTATCTGATTGGTGTATTGTTGTACACTTCTTTTTTATCCCAGCTGCTCATCATCGACGAGCATATAATATTCGTTTGTTGGAGTTTGTAATTGTTCCTATTTGTAACGGCAGGTTGGAATACCTAAGGTTAGCGCCTGCATATATAAACCATGTCTTTAGCTAAGTCTACCATAGACAGTGCCATAGTGAAGTACTCTTGATAATGCTTGAAGCTTGATGGTAGGTCATCGGCCTCCCGTGGTTAATATGTCTTCAAGCATTTGCTAGAACTGCGTCTGTGCATCAAACTAGTGCACCAATAATACTTGATCTTGTCTGGATTTGTGCACCAAGTATGCACACACATAGGTCCGTAATGAGTCATGTAATCTCTCATAATCTGGTTCCTTTGTTACCCTTCACTCTATCAAGATAAAAGTCGTCCATGGCATAATGTGCATTTGCTCTATTGAACCAAGAACAACTCTTTGCACCACGTGAGATAAGTATTGGAGGCCACCAGTATAGTTATACCTCCTGTGCAACCCACAAATGACAGAGTCCCCATGCCAGTGATTTTGGTCCCTGTGTTTGTCTGATTGCAGTCTTAAATTCTCACATATAAACTTCATTGCACAGCTACTTACGCCTTCATGTTAATCCTACTATTAAAGGGTTTGAAGTTGCTATCAGGGGCAGTGGGACTGCAGCTACAGATTAACTCACGCTAAACTGATAGTAATCATGAAAATGTTCTAAGACTTGACAAACTGGTTTGGTGGTTCCATGTGGTCAGCATATGACACACCACAGCCGTAGTTGCACGTGGATAGAAAAGTTTAAGTGTTTTAGATAGAAATGTATAGGATTTGCACCATGCTTTCGCGGTAGTAGAATCCTCCTTAATCGGTGGGTTTAAGTATGATTTCAGTGGGTTGGGAAATTTGACTTCGAATTCAATGTCTTGACACAGACAACATCTAGCTTATTAAAAACCATTGTCTTTGGGTTATAGTGAGATCCAGCCTTGTATTTTGCTTCTTTATTATATTTATACATTATTTTTCTATTAGTAGATAAATGATTATAACACTAACAAAATCAATCAGGTGTATGTTAAACATAGCCTTTCCTATTGACAAACTGCTGTCAACATAAATAACTGTTGCTTTGCTATGAGGTCTTTTACAAAGTCATCAGGGAATATACAATGACAGCTGCAGCATACTGGATTAACGATACGGATCTTAGAAACTAGATTCGTACATTAAAAATTATGTAGATGAAGGGGTTACGACTTTCTGCACATGGAAAAGGAGCTATTTCATCAGCTGGTATCACAGCAAAACTCAACCAAGCTAGTCTAAGAGTAACTTTAAGGACTTCTTCAATTATAAGTTGCCACAACGCCTTGCAGAAAAGCTTGGTTTCGAGCCTCTATTTAGTAAGCGGATTATTATGATGGTGTGGATAGTTAGAATTTGGGCTGGTAATAAAGATGGCGAGGAATAACTACGTCGGTGTGAAAGATCCATTGACTTGGAAGTAAACTTTTGATTTTTGTGTACACCTTGTCTCAGTTAACCACAAAAAAACCTAGTGGTGAAGAAGGCTTTTCCTCATCATTCCCTTTATCTACTAAGAATCCTTCAACTAGCAGGGCTAATGTTCTACTGTGAACGCTGCAAAATAGCTTTACCTGACAACTTAAGTGTTAACGAGCTAGGAAGAAAGGTGCCATGAAACACTCTCGTCTTAACAATCAAAGATGCAGCACAAGTACAGGTTGACTGTAAAAAATTTTCATATTACATTAGAATATAAAATAATATAATTACTAATTATACATTATTAACATTGTACACGCGGCATCCGTAATAAGAGCACTGAATCATGCCAAAATATTGAGCTTTAAGATCGTGGTGATGTACATGAGTTTGTGAAGGATGGGGAAATTGGTGAAGTTTATGCTTTTGAGTACACATATGTTGGATACTACTTAGCGTACAGCTATAGAGAAGCTTAAGACCTCCTCGGTTTTCCGAAACTTGATACAGTGGCGTAAATGTTGAAGCTGATGGAATATAGCAGATGTTTTTACTTACAAAGTAAACATTTAAAGTAATAAAGGGCACTTCAAAAAAAGCATCGACTGGCAGATTAAGTTTGAGTTTATTAGTCCATCACTCGTATGCACACGACAGAATTTTCGATAAAGCCTATAATTGACTGGACAGTTACATCGCACTAGCCTATCACTGCGAGCAGAAATGATGTAGAGATAATTGCATTCTGAATAAGGCCCGCTCTTGCTTCATAGAAAAGACTCAGTGACTGAAACCATCAACCATCATTGTACGAATTCATTCCAATACTTTCCTTGGATGTCTCAGTATCAATGGTGTTTGTTTTGGTTGCAGGAGAGACGAGCTTCTTTCTTGTTTGGACGTGGTATTACTTTTAACTGGAAGACCCTCGACGTTGATGCCTCTGATTTGCTAATGCTAGTCGGAACAGAGGCAGTGACAATGAATTGAGGAATTCATTTCAGTATTAATGTCAACTTGCTCTGACAACCACAGTAACACAATTAGATCCCTCATTCCTACACCCCCTTGACTTGTTGCGTCTATGACAAGATGTTGTACTGCCGACTATCTATTACAAGTAATAATGAATGAAGTACAATAAAAATTACACACATTTTTTTAAAACTACGTATTAGAAGAAGATGGACGACTGTATAATATCCTAATGTTCTTGTGCACCGATCCTGAACCTCTTAATGATAATGCTAATACTTTCGTTTGGACAAACATTACACACGGATGCAGCATGACATTGGAGCAAAAATAGCAAGTATACAATAATGCAGGCGTAGGTACAGATCAGCATTTATGTGTTGTGTTCTATTACTACTGGTACAGCAACTCTGTTACAGCGAAGCAGGAACAGGCATTGTATCATGGCTACTGGAATCTGCTTGCTCCTGCATCAATAGCATTGGGCTCTGTTTCAATAACAGCTAGAGCCTGTTCATTTGTCACATCGTTCTTTTCGAAGAAGGGATTGTGCGTAAACTAGAAAAACTTGATGAGTTGTTGCTTAGACATTAGCCAAGATAAGCTCATTCAGGCCATTATTAGTCAAAGGCTATAAACAGATTCCACAATATAGAAGAGGAGTGTCAAGGTTTTCAGGGATGACTACGTTGATACAAGCGTCAAAAGTTTGACTCCAGAACAAAAAACACAAAGCTATGCCTGTGTGGACATGGACTCTAATTAAAAAAGGAAATATATAAATAAAGGGGTATTGTTGGCTTGGACAGTACTCAGGTGCAGTACTCTATTAAGGAGCTAAGAATTTCTGGTTGTAGATTCACTGCTTCATACCGTAGCAAAACAAAAAAAAAACATGATGCTTTTAATTTTTTTTTTTTCTTTACTATTGGAGTTAGAGATTGTAGTCTGTGGACTCAGTTATGGACATAGTGTTTCAATCAATAGAGCTATATGTTACACTAAGCGCAATACGTGGTACAAAGCATTCAAGATGAATCGCAAAATACCAGACAATAAAACATAGATCCCACCAGTAAAGTGCACAGTTGGTTGCCAAATTCTATACAAACAAAGCAAACAAAGACCGAGACAATTAATGGTAATGTGTCAACAACACAACATGCATGAAACTCCTTTTGAAGAGCTCAACAAACATGGGCAGATGTGATGATGCGGCAACTTCGAATTTTCTGCAGATGAAACTGCAAGTATGTGGGGATCATGGATTGCGTTGTCTGATTACCATCCCTCGTGGTATGGTTCTTCGCATAGAACTAATGCAAACAAAGTTTCATCATTGTGGTAGATAGAAGTTAAATTCCTTGCTGATGTTGTAGCAAAACGTGCTGTGCTGGGAAACATTAGAACAAAGAGTATAGTGTTTTTTATATGGTGGTGTGTGGCTTGGCTGTTTCATGTAACTAAGAATGCATGAGAGAGTTTCAAACTATCATGACATCGTGACAAGCTTGACTTCACCGGATTGTGTTCCTGTGGGTGTTTGGAGTATTGACATGTTGAGGAATAAAACCCACACATAGTGTGTATGGTGTACACCTGGGTAGATTAGTTGTGGGGGTCCCCAATGGACCCCAGCGGGTTAAGACTTAGTGATCTCAAAAGGTCTCCCACAATAGGTATTCCTGATAAGAACCATGTAGACCTCTTGTAGTGGATTAATGAAACAGTTAGTTTTATACATCATTTGATCAAATGAGTAGACTTTTATTGCACAGCAACAAAACATCAGCACAAACAAGAGTTTTGCAGACGATGCTTGGATTCGTTTACATTTTAATGGCTGCAGACAAACATAGAAAAATTGTAGAGTGAGACCGAAGAATCACTTGAATTGTAACACCAAATCCAGGAAGCAATGGGGTACTTAAGAATTTAAAAAAGCTACAAAAGAGTCCTAAGTAGTGTATGTGATTTGAGTCTATCATTGTGCCATACAAGGCCAGCACCGAACTAGTGCCTAAAAACTGTCTTATCAGTAATCTTAAGGTTCTTTGTTTATGCGCTCTTCTGTTCCTTTCTCGCTTAGTGTGTTAGATCGGGATGGTGACACTCAGAGCCGTTTTGTTTGTAGGACCAGACGCAGCTACGGGGGGGGGGGATTTTTCTTGAACAACTTGAAAGCGATATCATAACCATATCTAAACAGCTAAACCTGACAAGAGATCTTTTATGTTGATGAAGCAAGGAGCAGTATGCTTCTGCCACACTTTGATGGATTTGTGGTAATGTATTAACACCCAGGTGGCAGACAATCACACAGTCAGAGATCATGACACATCTGTGGTAAGTTTGTGGAGCAGCACATAGTAAGTGTAATCATTACAACTAACGAGATCCAAAACGTGGAAGCTGCAGTCTTCTTCCACATCTAAGAGGTTACGGACTCACACTCTAATCATGCAGGCAGTAACTGATGAGTACAAGGCCCTTACGCAGTGCACACAGTCACAGAGAAGTACCTGACTTTTACACTTTATGCTTTGTCCTTCTTTGATTTCTGCCACAACATTGATGGGATCTCTTGAGTCCTAGTCTCATTCTGTGTACTGCTCAATTACAGAAAAATACTTGACACAAAGCTCGTGCTGAAAGGAGTTTATCCTTATGATTAAATGGACTCATGGGAAAGCTTGATGAGAAGAGCTGCCTCCAAAAGAAGCATTCTTCAGCAGACTGTCAGGCTAAAGGAATCTGTGATGATGACTATCAGCATGTCCGTGGGCATGGCAAAAGTTGCGTGTCGGACGTATGGGGCGATTTCCATGATTCAGTATTACTTGCTGATGATGTTTGCTGTGTTGTCTTTGAGAACTACAGAAAGACGGTATGATACATTAGGGTCCTTGATCCATCAACTATATTACTGCCACAGGAATGTCTTGGGATGCTTTTTGATGTTTACTGGGGTGCATTAGTTGCATTGGTTGGTCTGACTGCCTATATGCTCTCAAATGATTGAGGTTGGTCTGCGGATTTTGGTGGCATCAGTTTGGCATCACACAATTATGATAAGGCAATAACAAATTTTTAGAGACTATGATCCGAGCATAGCTGTCTAACTACATAATGTTACTTGGACGCAAAAACAATCTGTTGGTGGGGCGATATGTGTAAGGCTCTGCCTTAAGAAACTTTCAGTTGTTTAATGGTCCTTTTGATATTGATGAGGAATAAAAAGCGTTGTCACAAATGGTTGCCTGATCAAGCACTGGTTGGGATCTTAGGAAGTAGATTTAGTCTTCCCCATGAATACATATGCGCACATATGACTACCCAATGGCTGCTGAAAGGCTCAAACATCTCCAAAAGAACCACCAAAGCTTTGTACCATATTAAATGACAAGAGCAATAAAGTATGTTTGTCACTACAGATGCTTCAGTTCTACCTAAGGCTATGGGTTAATATTATGCTGTTCATCATATCATTGTGTTTGACACAAGGCAATCATGACACCATATATCATGAGAACATGATTGAGAACGAGGCAACCGATGCATAGAAAGGATTACTTAAAGCTCATGAACAACAGTGCTTTGGTTAAAACAATGGTGAGAACCAAACAAAAGAAAAGATGGTAGATTAGTACAAAAGAAAATGAAGCCATAAAGCTATCATCAAAGCCAAGTATCAAGACTACAGGCAATTTAATTGACAGTATGTTTGGATCATGAGATAAGTGTTGCTGGTTGTATAAAACTAGAAAAAACTGATCTTGGGTGTAGGTGCTGGAGCTGTCAAGCTGTTGATGTAGCAGTTCTTGATGATTACTCTCAAGCCTATAATCTACTGTAAGGGTCTTGTTACACAGACCAAGGTCTCTTTTCTTAGTAATTCCCACAGATATTAGGGATTTTATGTTTAAAAAAGACCTGTAGAGGACGTAGCGCTGGGATCAGAGTAATGGGTATGACTCAGTGATTATCAAAAGACAGTCCATTGCATTCATCTGTAAACAAAAAACGTTATTTGGTAAGATGAAGATGAGATGAACGGCATATTATCAAGAATATGTTGGGTTGAGGGCAGATGTACATCGTTTGCAAGGTCAGTAGGTGTTATAAATAAGGCAAAAGGTGGTTGGCAAACAGGTGGTCATAACAAGCATCAGTCTTGATAACTACATAAGAGGATCTGTTTGTTGGTGGAGTATTTCATACGGAAACCAAAGCTCTGCTCAACCTGCCACCATCAATATCAACACAATGTGGTTTTAGAAAAAAGCAATGATTGAGCAGGCAGGATACAAAACGAGGGTATATTCTTCGCAGAGCAATCATATGCACTTGGACATGGAGAACAAAGTAATTATTATTAATTTTTTTAACATTTTAATATATATAAGTGTAAAAAATATTGTGATTGTGACTCAATGGTTTGTTTTCTCTTTATTCAAATAATATGGTTAGTGGGTACAATGCCACGTCTTGTTTTACAGTGTGACATTCTAGACGACTTTGGTGGAGCAAGTAGTAATAAAAAACTTGTCATGGCACAAATGAAGGAGGTGCTAATAATATTCTAGGAGTTGTTAGTATGATGAGAGAGGGTCCAACCCCACTTCAGTATTTGCACAAAATTGTTGACCATTAAATTGTAGTAAAAAAAACAGTTTGATGTGACCATACAGTCACTTACTTTGATGGAAATAGTAGCCTACCTTACTGAGGGGACAGTATTAGGTGGCACTATTGCAGTTCTCTCTAACAAAGCCCGTGTGGTGCTGGTAATGGCAAATTATAATTAGAGAGGATCATCTCAATTTTGTGTTTTATAAGTGTCTATGCTCCAGATGGGATCTGTTGCCGTTTTGATGCGTTGCTTCAGCTTCTCATGGGCATACAGATATTCAGATTTTGCCCAAGGGTTCTAGTGGTTGCTTTGAAGGTGTTGTTTGGCTTGTGCTGCGGTATTGTTTTATGTTTGATGGCGTCCAAGGGTTTAACCCTTGTGGCTTTAGTTATCTCAGAGTTTATTGCTCTCAAAATGCAGGCAGTTCTTTTACCCACTTGGTATTTCGTGTGCTGGGTTCATGATTTCTTGGTGGTATATGGATATGCAATCAGTTTTATTAACTGTTGTTAAAAATTTCAACCCGTGCTTGAGATCTGGGTTGCTGGTATACCTCTTTTTATGCGACTCAATGCTTTTAGTAACAATGATTAAATTGCTCCTTTAAACTCTTTTAACATCAATACATGAATAGTCTGGATATTTTGTGGGCCGACTATTAATTTCTTGCAAAGCAACTGCAGTTGCGTGGCACTCTTTTCTGAAGGGGTAGGCATCTTTTTACCTAGAAGCTAGTCACTACCAGTAAGAGCTTACATTATACCTCTTTCTTTGATTGTGTCATGTGGTAAGTATCAAAAAGGGTTTATATTTGGTGAGTATCTTTTGGCTTCCTGTTGAGAAGGAGGGTCTATTAATGCACTTGGGAGGTAAATAGATGGCCATATGCTTGTTTAGACAGCACTTCTGTGTTACTTCGGAACTTACTCTGACTGCATTGACATCAGTTTATTATTAGACGCCATGTCCTTTACAGTCCCTTTTGGTGTGTTAGTTGATTTTAGAGAGTGTGGCTTCCCATTGTTCTTATATATTAAGTAAAAAAAAATGCATGTTGGTTAACCAACCTTCTGTGAGAGGATAGTATATTTGTCATGCCACACATAAAGAATCTCGATGTTTGGGTTTCAGTGGGTTGATAATAATCTCGAAGCTGTGGCTTAGTATTGGAGATATTTGTTTGACTGTCACAATTGTATTTTATTGCCCCCGTAACATCGAAAATGTTCTTTGCTTGTTGTCTTGCTCACGAAGTTATTTCTTAATAAGTCTAATGAGAATTCTTTGTCTTTGTATTCTTGTCCTGTGCTTGTTCAGTTGTTATTTTGTTTATCATGTATCTTTTTTCCTTTCTTCGTCTTGTATTTGGAAGTTTAGAAACAAGTCGTTGCTACCTGTAAAAGCAATGTGCGTTAACTACAGTACCACAACATCATCTCTAAAGAAGCAATTTTTATTTATGGACTATATTTTTCTGGAATTGGATTCTTCTTACAGAAGTTTTTGTAGCAATGGATGCTGTTACAACCAAAATAGCTTGGCGTTTGTTTCAAAGTTCTAGTTTTTCTAAATAGCAGGCTCATTTTTAGTGAAGACTTTTCTTAAACATAGTTAGCCGACACTAAGATGCAATAACGGAGGTGGTAGACCAGATTGACGGCTATTCTTTTTGTTACTATATATCTTATATGTATAATATTATTTATTTTATTATTAAGACGTATGAATGGATCGTTGTTCAGGCTGTTTGCTTTGCAATGGGGTGTGGCTGTGGTTGTGGTTTTGGTTTTGTTTTGCTGCGGTTCTTGTATTGCTGGTTGTTGTTGATCATTAATCTATAGGCTGGATAACCAATTCCTTCGTGTTTACTATACATATATTATGTAAGAATGATTGTTTGTTTTTGGTGGGTGCTGTGTCTTTTTTTATGTTGGTTTCTATAGGAATCTGTTTTTCTAAAGTTTATCATCCAGATAGTTATTTTGCTTTGTTGGTTGCTAAGTTTTTTTTTGTCGATTCCTTTCTGCTAACTCTTGCCAGCTTCACCTACCTGGTTTCTTTGTTTACAGATGTCACTTGTGAAAGGGTGGGTTGCTCTTGGTTCTTGACTATGATCTGTTTGTTTCCTGTTGGTTCGGCTGGTTTGTTACAGCCATTATTTATGATGTGGTTAAATTTTATATGTTTTAAAGTTATATTTAGAAGCTTATGTGGCTAAAGAGAGCAAAACGGTAATACTTATCACAGAAGTGTCTCCAGCGTTAGACAAAATAGGATCTTTGTGAGTGGTCTTATGCTAAGTTTCGTACAGATTTCTGAGTCTCATTTAAGATCCTCTTGTTGCTATTGCATATAGACCATAACAGTTATGCCTAGGCTTTTCACTTTTTTGCTCCAAGAAGAGATTTCATACCTATTAAAATATAATAATGTCTTGTGGTGATAAATGCTGCACATGTTCTACTGTTGTTGGGTTCTAAGTATTGCTTTGTTTTATTACAGCAGCAGTTGGAGAGTACAACTTCTCCTGTTATCAGTGGATCGTCTCATCTGGTATTTCTTCTTGACTAGAACAAGTGAGGTCCATCAACAAGTAAGTCGCAATATCATGTTGTTATCTTTTTTCAAAATTATTTTGTTTGTTAAAATAATCGTTGTTGTTCTTGACAAGTTGTTGTTAGTTGTTGATAAGTTGTTGATAGGGACTTGTTATTTCTTGTAAAGTTCTTAATATAGTTGTGTTTAGTTTTGGCAGGTTTTGGCAGTTCTTGGGAAGATCTTGGCAAGTTGTTGATACGTGGTTGATTGTTGTTTAATAAGTCACACACGCATTGCAATCATCCACTTACCCTACACAACTAAACACACACCACCCACACAACACCTCACACACAACAACACATAACACACACACTTTTTTTTCTTAATGATCGTTAATTTACTACTTTTTTTTGGTATTGGGTGTGTTGTTGGTGTGTTTTTTTCTCCAAAAAAGAGTAATAACGGTAATTGGCTTATTTTCTTCACATTATTGATTCTTACCACAAACAGAACGCTACCCACGGGGAGGAGGAGAGGAGGGGGATGTGTTCTTTGCAGACTACAACATCTTTGTGAATGGATGCGCAGGGCCTGACTTGTCAGGCGCTTAACGGCAGCGTGACGCATTTTCGCTCATATAACAGACAACAATAGTTGCTGTCTGAGCGTTGTTGACGACGACGACGACGACGACGACGACGAGGAAGAAGAAGAAGAAGAAGAAGAAGAACCAAGGAAAACATGAAGAAGAACAAGAAGTAGAGAAGATGATATAAGAAGAAGGAAGAAGAAGAGAAGATGAAAGAAGAAGAAGAATTGTGAAGAAGACGAGAAGAAGAATTGTTGAGAAGAAGAGAAGATGAAAGAAGAGAAGACGAAGATAGAAGAAGAAGAAAGAAGAAGAAGAAGATGAAGAACAAGAAGAAGAAGAAGAATGAAGATGGAAAGTAGAAGAAGAAGCATTGTGAAGAAGAAGAAGAAGAAGAAGAAGAAGAGAAGAAGAAGAAGAAGAAGAAGAAGAAGTAGAAGAGAAGAGAAGAAGAAGAAGAAGAAGAAAGAAGAAGAAGAAGAAGAAGAGAATTTTTGAAGAAGAAAGAAGAAGAATTGTGAAGAAGAAAGAAGAAGAAAGATGAAAGAAGAAGGAGAAGAAGAAGAAGAAGAACAAGAAGATCAAGAACAAGAACAAGCACAAGAAGAAGAAGTTTGAAGAAGAAGTAGAAGAAGTACAAAGAAGAGAAGAACAAGAAGAAGAACAGAGAAGAAGAACAAGAAGAAGAACAAGAAGAAGAACAAGAAGAAGAAGTTCATGTGTTTTTCCATGTTATCCTTTGGTTTGACTTTTCTTTCTTTTTCTTTTTTTTAACAGAGGTAGGACTCTGAGCCGAGTGGCTGAGGCAACGGGATTTGTTAGTTGTGAAGTTGATGGTTCGAATCTTGTTGGCTTTCGTTAGTGTAGGGGTAGTGATTTTTTTTTTCCTTTTACGAGTTTCCAAGTCAACTTGTTTATGTCGTTGTCAGAGCGTGTACTGTGTTCGTATGCAC
>CM054146.1:18946621-18961621 GCA_028751875.1 Rapana venosa | reverse complement strand
GGGGTTGGGTTTTTTTTAGGGGGAGGGGGGCGTTGTTTGAGTTTTCTGTGGAATTTTGTTGTTGGGTGGATTTGTTGGGTGTTGTTGGTTGTTGTTTGTTTGTTGTTGTTGTGTGTTTTTTTTGCGGGGCTAAGAAGGAATAGGCCTAGGCTAAAGCTTACTTAAATGTAAGGACTCTTTAACCTTTTGTTTTCAGTGTCCCCCCCCCCCCCCCCCCCCCCCCCTTTGTTTTTTGTTGTTGTTTTATTTAGCTTTGTTTTGTTTTTTTTAGGGGAGGCAGTAGTGCCTGTCTCTGTCAGTATGAACATCATCATTGCTTCAAGTCAACTTACGTTTGAAGAGGGACTCCTCACGTACAAGCCATGTTTTTGTCGGCAGGAAAATCGTGAGTACTTTTTTACATAACTTTTATACCACTTTAAGTCACGGCAGATTTCTCTCCATGAAATTTGTCCTTCTCTCTCCAGGGAGAGGGAGGCACCGTGGTCGAGTGGTTTAGGCGGTCAACTCGTGATCCAGAGGTTGCGGGTTCGATCCCCGCTCGGCTCGGTGTTGTGTCCTTGGGAAAGACACTTTACTCCTATTTTCCTCACTCCACCCAGGTGTACAAGTGGGTACCAGCTCTGCTGGGGAAGTATCTGGCGACAGACTAGCGTCCTGTCACAGGGGTGGTGAAAAACCATCAGTTCGCTTAACGCTACAGAAACCGGGATAAGTTCCGGCTCTATGGTCCTTCTGGCTCGAAAGAACATACTTCTCCAGGGAGAGCGCGTCACCACAAGAGCAATGCCAACCTTTTTTCTTTCTTTTTCCAGTCTGCAACTGTATTTGTTTCCCTATCAGAGTGGCTTTTTTTCTACAGAATTTTGCAAGGGACAATTCTCTTGTTGCTGTGGGTTCTTTTATGTGCGCTGAATAATTAGGGACCTCGGTTTATCGTCTTATACGAAAGACTAGCGCCCAGATTACCACTCATGGTCTAATGGATGAGGTGGGGGGGGGGGGGGCGTGGAAGTTTCGGGTTCAAACGGGATTCGAACCACCGCCACACTTCCGACCCGGACTTTTCGCTTTCGAGGCAGGCGCGTTACCTCTAGACCACCGATACACCTCAGTAGTAGTAGTAGTTGCAGTAGTAGTAGTAGTAGTAGTAGTAGTAGTAGTAGTAGTAGTAGTAGTAGTAGTGGTGGTAGTAGTAGTAGTTGCAGTAGTAGTAGTATAGTAGTAGTAGTAGTATAGTAGTAGTTGCAGTAGTAGTAGTAGTAGTAGTAGTAGTAGTAGTAGTAGTAGTAGTAGTAGTAGTATAGTAGTAGTAGTAGTTGCAGTAGTATATAGTAGTAGTAGTAGTAGTAGTATAGTAGTGTTAGTAGTAGTAGTAGTAGTAGTAGTAGTAGTAGTAGTAGTGGTGGTGGTAGTAGTAGTAGTAGTAGTAGTAGTGGTAGTAGTAGTAGTGTAGTAGTAGTAGTAGTAGTAGTAGTAAATAGTATAAATATAGTATGATAAGAAGACAGGTGTAGCAACACCTGGGAACATGTATGTTACTGTCTGCTAGGCCTACACCCTGTGAACAACAGGCGCTCGCTCACCTTTCCTTTATCCAAGCCTTTTATTTATTAAATAAAGAAGGGCTGTCGTCTTGTTTTCTTTAAATCTGCTTTATGTTTTCGTTTGTTGGTTTGGGGGTTGAAGGGTTTTTTCTCTCTCTCTCTCTCTCTCTCTCTCTCTCTCTCTCTCTCTCTCTCTCTCTCTCTCTCTCTCTCTCTCTCTCTCTCTCTCTCTCTCTCTCTCTCTCTCTCTCTTCTTGCTGTCTCCCCTCTATTTTACTTTCATATTATTTAATTATAATCAGTGTCAGTTTTCATGTTAATGTTCAATTCATTTAAGAATTCTGTGTTGGTTAGTGCATATGTCTTTTCTAATATATATATGTATGTATGTATGTATGTATGTATGTATGTATGTATGTATGTATGTATGTATGTATCTCTTGACATAAATGTTAAGGTCATTTGACTTACTTGACTTATGCCTCTTGGTTCCTTGGGGAACATAGGGCTGCAACAACACCCCTCCAACGAACTCGGTTTTGGGAGATCCTCTTCAGCTCGGCCCATGTCATTCCGGCTGCCTTCGTTTCTTCGTCAACACTTCTGCGCCAGGTCTGCTTTGGTCGACCAACTTTCCGCTTCCCTTGTGGATTCCAGTCAAAGGCCTGCCTGGTGACACTTGACGCAGGCTTGCGGAATGTATGGCCGATCCATCCCCACTTCCTTTGTTTGATGATGGACTCCATTGGGGTTTGTCTGGTCCTGTCCCACAGTTGTTTGTTGGATATGACTTCCGGCCACCTGATGTTGAGGATGTTCCTGAGGCATTTGTTGGTAAAAGACTGGAGTTTGTGGGTGTTGGTTTTTGTTACCCGCCAGGTTTCTGAGCCATAAAGTAGGACCGATTTGACATTGGTGTTGTAGATCCGAATCTTGTTTTGAAACGAGAGGGCTGTTGACCTCCAAATTGGCCGAAGGATGTTGCAGGCGTGACGGGCTTCGTTGATTTAAGGTCAGTTAGGGATTACGTATTGTTAAATATACTTATCTTTTTAAAAATCATGCTGTTGTTGTTGTTGTAATAGGGTTTTCCTTTATTTTGTTTATATTCCATAATCAGGGCAAGGGCCGGATGGAAAAAGTATGCCTATGCTTATTCTGTTACCCTTGAAAAGTAAAGATTGATTGATTGATTCATTCATTCTCTTTCTCTGTCTTTGTCTCTCTCTGTCTCTCTGTCTCTGTCTCTCTCTGTCTCTGTCTCTGTATCTCTCTCTCTCTCTCTCTCTCTCTCTCTCTCTCTCTCTTCTCTCTCTCTCTCTCTCTCTTTCCTCTTGCTGTCTCCTCTCTATTTTACTATATCCACATTACTCAATTATAATCAGAGTATCAGTTTTCATGTTAATGTTTAATTCATTTGAGAATTATATGTGTATTAACGCATATCTCTTTTCTCAAAAACAAAAATCTATGTATCCCTTGAAATTAATGCTCAAGTCAGTTAGGGATTATGCATTGTTAAATATACACTTACGGTTTTAAATCATGTTGTCGTTGTCGTAGTAGAGTTTTTTTCCTTGTTTTGTTGATAGTCCCTAATCAGGGCAAGGGCCGGATGAAAAAGTATGCGTATGCTTATTGTGTTACCCTTGAAAAATAAAGATTCATTTCAAAGACTCTTTCTCTCTCTGATGACACAGGCTAGTATCATCTTGGGAGGGAAAATGAAAAGTTACTATCTTGGGAAGGGGAGTAATGTTCCTAGGATTTTCCTATAACGTCAGCACAGTTATTTCCCTTGCAAATGGGTGTTCGCACGTGAATTCTTTAAAATAATTAAATATTTATCATTTTCAAATTTGATTTAACAACAAAATGACATTAGAAATTATATTTTGAATATTGATAACACATCTTTTTTTAAAGTTTGAAAAAATTATAATAAATAAATTTACATAAATTAAAATTTACCAGCTGTTATTATTTGCATAATTATTTGTATTTATTGAGTAAATCCCATTTCCAACGCTTTACTTGCCTTATTTACTCTAACGCTATCATTCTATTCAGAGCATCGCCAAGAAATGTCCCGTGTAGGGTAACCCAGGAGGACATAAAGCCCAACCTTCCGTCCTCTCTAGCCTAACGCTGTACATTATATTCAACTAATTTACTATATCAGCTTATTTTGGATGAGGGATCGATTTAAACAAATCTGTCACTAAATGCAAGATGATACTGAAGGCGCTATAGAGTCCCAGTTTTAGACCTCAGTAAATATGAGTAGGCTGATGGATGGGTTGGAGATGAGTGGAGGGCATGGTTGGTTGTTAAACCAGCCTTTTCTTTTCTTTTATTTCGAGGATAAACGGATAAGCACTCTTGTGGTTTTTTCACCCAGTCCCCGTGTGTATGCAGTTTTGTCAATTTTGTCATCCATTCCCAACGACACACAGTGGCCTACTCTTACGAAAAGCGGAACGGGCTTTAACGTGTGCGCAAGAAGTTCTGCGTGCGTTCGCACACGGGACATCGGTTTACAGTCTCATCCGAAGGACTTTTGGGGAGAGTGGAGTCGGCACTGATGTTAACTCCAGAGGAAAAAAATCCTCTTGAACGAGATTCGAACTCGGGTCAGCAGATCACGAATGCATCACTCTAACCACCAGGCTATCCCGTACTTAGCCTAGACCTAGGTCTAGTACCTGTCCCATCATAAGAGAGGGGAAAAAAGGCCTTTTCATCCACCAGGCCGTAGGACTACTTGTTAGCTCTGACCAATGTACCAGGTAGATTAAGCCATCTGGATGTAAAAAAAGTACATGAGTGCTTATTCATTATCCTCGAAATAGGTAATTATAGGTTATCTTCTGCCATGATATAGGTCTGTAGCGTGAGAAACTGTTGTTAAAATTAATACAGAATTTGAACATTATCAGCAGTCCCTTGACCAAGATGGTTGTTTGATTGACAGGTTTGTGGAGTGGGAGGGGGGGAGGCTCCTTCTCTCTCTCTCTCTCTCTCTCTCTCTCTCTCTCTCTCTCTCTCTCTTTCTCTCTCTCTCTCTCTCTCTCTCTCTCTCTCTCTCCTCTCTCTCTCTCTCTCTGGATGTAAAAAAAGCACATGGGCGCTTATTCATTATCCTCAAAATTTTAAAAAAAGAAAAGAACTTGACTCTCTCACGCACGCACTCACGCACGCAAAACATCTTGCGCACATGTTAAAACTCAGTTCCACTTTTCGGAAGAGTAGGTCATTGTGTGCCAGTGGGAACGGATGACAAAATTTATAAAACTACACACACACGGGGACTGGATGTAAAGAAGCACATCAGTGCTTATTCCATTATGCTCGAAAGAAAAGAAGAAAATGAAAATAATAGGCTGGTCTGTTTGGATGTACAGCTTTTCGCAGAAACATGTTCGTAACATTTATTTATTTATTTATGTCACTTTAAGTCACGGCAGATTTCTCTGCGTGAAATTCGGGCTGCTCTCCCCGGGGAGAGCGCGTCGCCACAAGAGCAGCACCACTTTTTTTTTTCAGTCTACAACTGCATTTGTTTCCCTATCAGAGTGGCTTTTTTCTACAGAGTTGTGCCAGGGACAACTCTCTTGTTGCCGTGGGTTCTTTTTCGTGCGCTAAATAATTTTTGTGTAACACACGGTACCTCGGTTTATCGTCTCATCCGAAAGACTAGCGCCCAGACCTCCACTCATGATCTAGTGGATGGGGAAAAAGTTTCGGGTCCAAACGGGATTCGAACCACCGCACACTTCCGACCTGGACTTTTCGCTTTCTAGACAGGCGCGTTACCTCTAGACCATCTATCCACCCAACAGTCTTTCCCATGAGACTATAAGCTGAGCAACCCCCCCCCCCCCCCCTTCCCCCATGTGTAAATGCACGCAGAACATCTTTCGCACATGGTAACAAAAAACCTGTTCCGCCTTTCGAAACAGTAGGCTATTGTGTGCTGGGCCGGGCTGACAACATTTCAAAAATGCATGTAGACAGGTGTCGTGTTTAGACATCATCCCCGAAGTCGGAATGCGGATACCTAAAAGTGTGTTTGTGTGTGTTGTTGTTGTTTTTTGTGTTTGTTTGTTTGTTTGTTTGTTGTTTTTTGGGTGGGAGTTCTTTACGCAAAAAATCTCCACCATTAGTGAGCCTCGGAATTCTAGCATAGGAAAGAAAGAAATATAGTTAATATAGTTAATACCAAAAATCTCATTATGTCAAGGATGTGTCTCCTGTATTTTGAAGAAGGCGTTTGTCAAAATATTAATGATAATAGGGGCTAGTGCAAATCTAGAGACAGGGCAAGGTCCAAAAGCGGAACAGGTTTTTTAACGTGTGCGCAAGATGTTCTGTGTGTGTTCGCACACGGGACCTCGGTTTATAGTCTCATCCCAAGGACTTTGACATTCAGTTCTTTTCCTTTTTTTTCTCGTCAAACTGGGAAGAAAGGGCGAAGCTGGGAATCAAACCTTAGAGCCTCACGATTTATTTGTTAGGCAGGCGAACGTCTTAACCGTCCTGCCACCTTCTTTCTTGTTTCTCTCTGTAATTTCAGTATTGGTGAATGGGTATACATTATGCGGGTGTGTTTTTTGTGGGTTTTTTTTTTAATCAGTCATAGTAGGTCCTCCACTCGCGCATCTTTTCACTGACACGAAGGGTGAGTGTGGTACTGGCAGGTCTGCATGTGTGTTGACCTTAGCTTTGGAACAAAGGCTCTTTAATGAGGCTTGAAGAACAACTAACCACTAGAATTCGATTCAGCTTGATCAGGCATCCAAGCAATCCAAAGTCATGGTCAGAATCTTCCTGAACAGACTAAAGCCTCAAGCTGAGGAGATCATCAAAGAAGAGCAGGCAGGTTTCAGAACAGGACGGAGCACAACCGAACAAATTTTCAACTTTAGAATACCCTGTGAGAAATACCTGCAACACCAACAAGAACTTTACCACGTCTTCGTAGACTTTAAGAAGGCGTTCGACAGTCTGGCATGTAGCTCTGTGGGCAACCATGAGGCTGTATAACATCAATGCCAACCTGATCAGAGCCATATAATACCTCTATAACAAGGCAACCAGCGCAGCCTACTACGACAGCAAGATAGTACATTGGTTCCGAACCACAATTGGAGTACGCCAAGGATCACTGCTCTCTCCCGGCCTCTCTTAATATCTTCTTAGAGAGAATAATGGCTGACGCACTTGAAAATCATGGAGGAACAGTTTAATTTATTCTTTTATATCGAAGATAATGGAATAAGCACTTATGTGCTTTTTTTACATCCAGTCCCCATTGGAGGCAGGACAAGTAATCACGTCCAGAATTCTTGCAAGACAATGTAAGCGACACACCCTGGATCATAGTGAGGATGAACAACAGTCTCACCTGTCTCACTTGTCGGCATCACCGAGTTAGGTGTTAATATAACCGCCGCACCCAATGACAACGACATGATCCTCCTCCTTCTCCATTTGCTGCGTGGTCCTTGCTGTACTGCCCTGCTGACTTCATGGATTCTCATGCCACAAGATTCGGTGATGTTGCGAATGAAATAAGCCGATGGTCTGCCTTTGTTGTTGTCGTTGTTGTTGCTGTTGCTGTTGTTGCTGCTTTGGTCTTACCTCGAAAGACAGTCTTTATCTTAGTTTCGTAAAGCATGGCCTACATAATTATCTTAGTTTCCAGAAGAACAACAGGTAACAATCCAAAACATGTCACCAATGGCGATACTCTTGAGTTCTCAAAGCGAAGTCAGAAAATCCTAGTTATGAGTAGACAGACAGACCTTGAAGATGGAAGAGTGTGCAGTGTGCATTGCACAACGTGGAAAGGTAAACTGCCTGAGAAAAGGGGCGGGGCTGACGGAAGGGGGGTAGAGGAGGCCGCGGGTTGTTGTTTGTTGGTGGTGTTGTGTTTGCCACGACAGAGAGATGGGGAACAAGTGCATGCGGTATGCAAACTTTCTCCTGCATCGCATCTTGTTCCCCTTTTCTCTGGTGCATTGCATCTTGTTCCTTCTGGGTTTTTCCTTCCTCCAGTGCATCGCGTCTTGTTTTCCCCTTTTCTATGGTGCATCGCGTCTTGTTTTCCCCTTTTCTATGGTGCATCGCGTCTTGGTTTTCCCCTTTTCTCTGGTGCATCGCGTCTTGTTTCCCCTTTTTTCTCCGGTGCATCGCGTCTTGTTTCCCCTTTTTCTCTGGTGTACTGCGTCTTGTTTCCCCTTTTTCTCTGGTGTACTGCGTCTTGTTTTCCCCTTTAACTCTCTGGTGCATCAGGTCTTTTTTCCCTTTTTTTCCTGGTGCATCGCGTCTTGTTTTTCCCCTCTTTGCTCTGGTGCATCGCGTCTTGTTCCCCTCTTTGTCTCTGGTGCATCGCGTCCTGTTTTCCCTTTTTCTCACTGGTGCATCGCGTCTTGATTTCCCCTTTTTTTTTTTCTCTGGTGCATCGCGTCTTGTTTTCCCTTTTTCTCTCTGGTGCATCGCGTCTTGTTTTCCCTTTTTCTCTCTGGTGCATCGCGTCTTGTTTTCCCCTCTCTCTTTTTTTTTCTCTCTCTCTCTGGTGCATCGCGTCTTGTTTTCCCCTTTTCTCTCTGGTGCATACGTCTTGTTTTCCCTTTCTCTCTGGTGCATCGCGCTTGTTTTCTCCTTTTTCTCTCTGGTGCATCGCGTCTTGTTTTCCCTTTTTTCTCTGGTGCATCGCGTCTTGTTCCTGCCTTTTCTCTGGTGCATCGCGTCTTTTTTCCCATTTTTCTCTCTGGTGCATCGCGTCTTGTTTTCCCTTTTTCTCTCTGGTGCATCGCGTCTTGTTTTCCCTTTTTTCTCTGGTGCATCGCGTCTTGTTCCATCTTCCTTTGGTGCATTGCGTATCACTCCTTTTTCTGACTGATGAATCACAGCTAGTTTTCCCTTTCTCACCGCTGCATTGAATCTTGTTTTCCCTTTCTCACCGCTGCATTGAATCTTGTTTCCCCTTTCTCACCGCTGCATTGAATCTTGTTTCCCCTTTCTCACTGATGCACTACATTTTATTCCCCTTTCTCACTAATGCTTTTAATATTGTTTCCTCTTTTCTCACTGTTGCATTGAATCTTGTTTTTTCCCTTTTTCATGAATGCATTGAATCTTGTTTTCCCCTTTCTCACTGATGCATTACATTTTGTTCCCTCTTTTCCCCTTGTTTCCCCTTTCTAATAGACGAATCACATCTTCTTTCCCCTTTCTAATAGATGAATCACATCTTTTCCCTTTCTAATAGATGAATCACATCTTCTTTCCCCTTTCTAATGGATGAATCACATCTTCTTTCCCCTTTCTAATGGAGAATCACATCTTCTTTCCCATTTCTAATGGATGAATCACATCTTCTTTCCCCTTTCTAATAGATGAATCACAACTTCTTTCCCCTTTCTAATAGATGAATCACATCTTCTTTCCCCTTTCTAATGGATGAATCACATCTTCTTTCCCCTTTCTAATGGATGAATCACATCTTCTTTCCCCTTTCTAATAGATGAATCACATCTTCTTTCCCCTTTCTAATAGATGAATTACATCTTCTTTCCCCTTTCTAATGGATGAATCACATCTTCTTTCCCCTTTCTAATGGATGCATTGAATCTTGTTTCGATCCTTATTCACTGATGTATTACATTTTGTTCCCCTTTTCTGACTAGTGCATTGCATCTTGTTGCTCTTTTTCTAACGTTGTGCATTATGTCTTTTCCCTTTCTGACTGATGCATTACGTCTGGTTTCCTTTTCTTACCAATGCATATGCACTTGTTTCATATTCATGCTGGTACAGGATATCTTTCCTGATTTCTCACTAATGCATCATACTGTTTCTTCCTCGCTGTTGCATCACTGTTGTTTCTCTCTCTCTCTCTCTCTCTCTCTACTCTCTCTCTCTCTCTCTCTTCTCTCTCTCTCTCTCTCTCTCTCTCGCTCTCTCTCTCTCTCTCTCTCTCTCTCTCTCTCCTCTCTCTCTCTCTCTTTCTCTTTCTCTCTCTCTCTCTCTCTCTCTCTCTCTCTCTCTCCATCTCTCTCTTCTGTCTGTTGCATTTTTTGTGTGTGTTTTATATCATCAAAGAGAATCTCTTCAGAATCGACATTTTGGGAACATTCATGCAGCAATCCAGTCCGTTTTGTGCTAGATTGTTATACTACATTTCTGTCTTTCTCTCTCTCTTCTCTCTCTCTCTCTCTCTCTCTCTCTCTCTCTCTCTTCTCTCTCTCTCTCTCTCTGTCTCTGACTCTGTTTGTTTGTCTGTCTGTCTATCTGTCTTTTTTCTCTCTGTCTGTCTTTCTCTTCTTTTCCTCTCTCTATCTGTCTATCTCTGTCTCTGTCTCTCCCTCTCTCTCTGTCTGTCTCTCTGTCTTAGTCTTTCTCTCCCTCTCTCTCTCTGTCTGTCTCTCTGTCTCTGTCTCTGTCTCTGTCTCTGTCTCTCTGTCTCTGTCTCTCTCTCTATCTCTCTCTCTCCCTCTCTCTCTCTCTCTCTATCGCTCTCTCGCTCTCTTGACGCAAACACACTTACTTTAATTACAGTCATATGTTGTGTGAGTGGGTGGGTATAGTGAGTCCTTTATTTTGTACATCATGCTTTGTAATACTTACCCCCTTTCAATAGGGCTAGGCTAGGCCTTATGGAAGGAGTTTGGGGGTAGTGGAGTTGGGTACTGATGTTATCTCCAGGGGCGAGGGGGTGGGAATCCCCTTAAATGGACCATCAGATTAAGAACTCAATGCTCGAACCACTAGGCTATCACACCAACTCCCGGGGACGGGATAGCCCGGTGGTTAGAGTGATGCGCATTGTGCTCGTGATCTGCTGACCCGGGTTCGAACCACGTTCAAGAGGATTTTTCCTCTGGGGTTAACATCAATGCCGTCTCCACTCTTCCCAAAAGGCCTTCGGATGAGACTATAAACCGAGGTCCCGTGTGCGAACGCACGCAGAACATCTTGCGAATACGTTAAAGCCCGTTCAGCCTTTCGGAAGAGTAGGCCATTGTGTGCCGGTGGGAACGGATGACGAAATTTACATAACTTAACTCACACGGGGACTGGAAGCAAAAAAAAGCACATGAGTGCTTATTCCAATGTCCTCGAAATTAAAGAATAAGATAATGAATAGATCAAAACTCTCCAAGAGAGATTGATTTGTGGTATAAAAAAAAACCACGTATAAACACCACAGCCACAACCAATTCATTGTATTCTAAATAGACATAAAAAGTATATAACAAACCAAATAACATTCACCATGTAAAAGTATCAGTCATACTAAATCTACACATTCAGAACAGAAAAGAAAACACATTTATAACTAGATTCATTACCATACAGAATATATAAAATGGCCAATGCCTCTCTCAAGTTTTTAATTGCAGTTTTGTGTGTGTGTGTGACTGTGTGTGTGTGAGTGTGTGTGTGTGTGTGTGTGTGTGTGTGTGTGTGTGTGTGTGTGTGTGTGTGTGTGTGTGTGTGTGTGTGTGTGTGTGTGTGTGTGTGTGTGTGTGTGTGTGTGTGTGTGTGTGGGGTGTGGCCAAGATGTCATCATTTGCACAGATATAATTATTATGTTCAGAGTCCTTGGGAAAATTTAGACACACACACACACACAAGCACACACACACACACATAAACACACACATACACACACACACTTACACACACACACACACACATACACACACTTACACACACACACACACACACACACACACACACACACACACACACACACACACACACACACACACACACACACACACATGGCTAACCAGGAGAATCTGTTGATGTTGAGATCTTACGTTCTGACAGGGTTTTTTGTGTGTGGGGTTTTGTGTGTGTGGGGGGGGGGAGGGGGGGGGAAGGGGGTTGTGTGTGGGTTTGTGTGTGTGTGGGTTTGTTTTGTGTTGTTTGTTTTTTTGGAGGGGGTTGTGTGTAGGGTTTTTTGTGTGTATATTTTTTTTGGGGGGGGGGATTTTTTAATTTTTTTTTTTTTGGGGGGGTGTGGTTTTTTCCTAGTCTAGAGCTCCAAGGTCCACCAATGGTGAAATTTTGTGTATGACATCTTTTTTTTTTGGTCCACCATTAAGGTTGCCACGTTCCAACTTCTGGCAGGTCTGGTTCTAATGGTCTTGCTGGTTCACACAGCTGGTTTTACTCTTACACTTATAATTATAGATACAGTCTACATCAACACCACTTTCGCCATCCACAGCTTGGTTGTTGTAGGTTGGGGGGTTTTTCCAGGCGAGTCAAAAACAGAGATTTTAGTGTTCTAAGTCCTAAACAGCAAAACTTGAGGGGGGGGGGGGGGGGGGGGGGGGATTGAAACCGCAGATCAGTAACGGCTGACACACGGGGACTGGATGTATAAATAAAAGCACATGAATGCTTATTCCATTATCCTTGAAATAAAAATAATAAAATAATAACTAAATAAATAAAAATTAAATCCATTTTAAAAATAATAAAGATCCTGTGTGGAAATCGTTGCACATATGGAACACAACACCTTCATCGAAAACACACAAATCTTCACCACCACAGCTTTTTTAAAAAAAATTTGGAAAAAAAATCCCCAAGAAGAGAAACAAAACTTGAACGAGAGAGTCAGTCATCTTTTTGAAATAAGACTCGAGCGTGAATTTTTCAAGCCTCTGTTGATGGTAGCCAAGCTTGTCGCGAAGGATGTCCACGAACGTCTTTTAAAAAAAAACAACCCAAACTGAAGCTACTGCTAGCGTATAATCACTCAAGACTCAACTTCACCTGAGTCAAAAAGTAAAACCACAGAGGATCTGAAATATCTTCTCTCTTTCGCTTTTCACACCGTCAGATGTGTGTTTTGGGGGGAAGAAGAAATAGTGGCTGTATTTCCTTTCCAGCTTCTCCTCTCGTGGGCCGTACAACTTAGTTTTTGCAGGGTTGATATCTCCGTCGTCGACCACACACTCTTCCTCAGGTCGTTGAATAGCTAGCGTGCACCTCTGAAGGATTTGAATAAAGAAGCTTCTGTGCGTGAGGTTGGTTTTTTTTTATCTTATAAAAGATCGTGTCCTGTCATCTCCATATATTTAATTTTTTGTGTGTGCAGTTTTTCACATTAAATTGTGAATGTGGTTATAAAGCACGCTTGTCCTTGAACATAAATCCATACCAGTGTCCCACTCATGCCCCTTTAATTATATTATGTGTGTGTGTGTGTGGGGGGGGGGGTGATGGTATTGCTACCTCGTTGTCTTTTCATTATTGTATCTTTGTCTTTTTACACACAAACAAAAAGTAGTTACGTTCATGTTGAATCCAACTGGAAGGGTATAGTAGACTTTTGTTTTGTTGTTGTTCTTGTTGCGGATGTTTTTGCTGTTGTTTTTGTTGTTGGGTTGTTTTTTTGTTGTTTCTGTCTATTTTTTGTGTTAGTTTATTTTGATCCTGTCATTTTTGCTTTTGTTGGTTGGTTGGTTGGTTGGTTGCTTGCTTGCTTGCTTGCTTGCTTGCTTGCTTGCTTGCTTGCTTGCTTGGTTGGTTGCTTGGTTGGTTGGTTGCTTGGTTGGTTGGTTGCTTGGTTCTAGATTGGTTGGTTGGCTGGTTGGTTGGTTGGTTGGTTGGTTGGTTGGTTGGTTGGTTGGTTGGTTGGTTGGTTGGTTGGTTCTAGATTAGTTGGTTGTTTGTCGGGTGGGTTTATTGGTTGGTTGGCTGGTTGGCTGGCTGGCTAGCTGGATGGCTGGTTTGTCTGTTAGTTGGTTAATTGGTTGGTTGGCTAGGTTGGTTTTTGTTTTACAACTTTCACTGTTGTTTCATCCTAATCTCGCCGTTTCACTCCGCTCACCCCACTGTCACCACACCACACCACACCACTACACCACACCACTACAACAAAACCCACACACACCTACAGCTTGGTTCTGCCGCCCCCCCCCCCCCCAAAAAAAAAACAAAAAAAAAAAAACCCTCAAACACCTAGCACAGCACAGCATTTTTTCCCACTCGGAAACCACCACCACCCACCACCCAAACAAAAAAAAAACAAAAAAAACCTTCACGCGATCCCGCTACTTTTCTTTCGCTTGGCTGGAAAACCTAGAACTGGACTGGGTGGCCGACACCTTGAACGGAGTCTGGTCCCAGCAGCAGATCCAAGTCAGGAACTCCTTTCGGAACCTGGTGCCGGTGAAACAGTAGAGGAGGAAATTGACGGCGCTGTTGGTGTACCACAGCAGCATGGTGACAGCGAAAGCCAGCCCTGGCCTGGTCCAGAGCCTGGGGGTCTCGGTGTCCTCAGCATCAGCGTAGAAGGCGTAGTAGTCCCACACGAGGTACACGCACACGGGTAAGGTCAACACCAGGAAGGTGAGAGACAGAGCCAGGATCATCACCGTCGTTCGGGAAGCTGTTTTCCGCCGCGTGGTGTTGACCCCGCTGGATATCGCGTTGTTGGCGGTGGAGGAGGTGGAGGAGGTGGAGGAGGAGGAGGACATGACGGAGGAGGATTTGAACAAGGTCCAGGAGAGGATGACGTCGCAGATGAGCAGGCAGAAGGAAGGGATGAGCGTGAAGATGGCCAGCTCCTCCCAGGCCCACACCCGCGTGATGAAGTCCTTGTACTGCTCGGAGCCGAAGGTGCACATGCCGCCCGCCGAGATCTTCATGCCGAACATGAAGTGCGAGTGCACCACGCAGGCCGAGCAGCTGATGGTGGCCACCACCGCCCACGTCCTCTGCGTGGTGCAGAACATCCTCATCTTGTGGGGCCAGGTCACCGCCATGGTTCGCTGCACCGTCAGACACGTCAGCAGCCAGGAGGACGTGTTGCTGACCACGTAGATCAGCCACCACGACACCTTGCAGATGACGTCGTGAACGTCGTACATGTCCACGCGGAAGAGGAAGTACAGCCACTGACGTAGCACGCTGACGTACAGCAAGGTGAAGTCCGACACGGCGAGGGCCATGAGGAAGATGTGCTGCGAGGAGTGGTTGTCCTTGATTCGGCGCATCACGCAGACGGTGGCGACGTTCCCGAACCCTCCCAGGACAAGAAGGCAGGGGGGCCAGATTTTCCACAGCAGGATGGCCACTTGAGTCTCCAGGGCTGGCGTGTGGTACGTCCAAGGTGTGAAGGCGGTGGTGTTGGACAGGTCAGCGTCCATGGTTGTGCTGGCGTTCATAGTTGAGCAAGGGGCTGGTTTTTTCCCTTTTCTGCTGGTCACTCCACCTGTTGTCAAATATTGAACAAATGTAATACATTCACAACCACACGTTCTATGTTATAAAGGTGGGGGGGTTTTCATAGCCAGTGTGGTCGTTGGAGAGCGTGATATCAGAGACCTCAGCTTCTTTAGGGGGCAGCATATTGAGGGTGGCGCCTATCTTTTCTCCCTGGCTGATTAACCTTCCCTGTCCCTAAAGAGGCAGGTACCCA
>CM054146.1:18931621-18944121 GCA_028751875.1 Rapana venosa | reverse complement strand
ATGTGAGCGGTACCTTCAACTCAAAACGACCTTTACCACTATTTATCGATTTAAGAAGGCATTTGACAGGGTGGGGATGCAGCTTTGTGGGAAACCCAGAATTTGTACGCATCAATGCAAACCTGATCAGAGTCAAAAAGCTTTACACGAGGCCCACCAGTGCAGTGTACTACAACAACATTGGAGAAGGTTTCGAACAACTTGGGTAAGGCAGGGTGTCTACTCTCACCCCCTCTTTTCAAATTTTCCCTTGAGAGTTTATGCTGATGCACTGGAACACTAAAAGGACATCAGCATTGGTGGCAAAAACGATCAAAAACCCTCCGCTTCGCGTAAAATTTGATGGATAGCAGGATCAAAAAAAGGGGCTGCTACCCTAACAAAACACTTAAATAAGGCCTCAAAACATACCCCAGGGAAAACCCAGGCAGAGAAGACCAAATGATGACTAATAACACCAAGGGCATTAGCACTGATATCAGGGTTTAATGACCAAAGCGGAAACAGTTCAAAGCTTAAGTACCGGGGAGCCTTTTATCAACCGGGATCCAAGCCAGAAGTGTATGCAGGACTGCACAACAAAAACACTTTGTCAAAACTAAACACCATCTGGGAGAAAAAAATATCTCATTATCTCCAAGATCAGACAAATGCGCTCCCTGTCATATAATTTTCTGTAGCCTGTGAATCATGGCCCCCTGACTGCGTTTGGGGGAAAAAAGGTACAGGCGGTGGAGATGGATTTTCGGAGACTCCTTGGCATCCCCCACAAAGACCACATAAGAAAAGAAAGGTGCAAAACAAAAACCAGCAAACCTGGACCCTAGGAACCTTCAACGAGTGAAAAAGCGTAAACTTAAATGGTAGGGGGCTGTCACAAGATAAAAAGGGACTTGCAAAGCAGTTTTACAAGGCAGCCCAGGGGGGAAAGAAGAAGGGGCAGACCAAGGAAGAGCGGGGGATAAAATCACAAAGGGCAGCCTAGAAATAACAAAACCCCCCAGAAAGTAGACGAGAGAGGAAAGGAGGGGAAATGGTTGTTGGTCTTTGAGGGGCCCCCCCGGTCGTCAGACACGGGGCGTAGGTAGATAGATGATATCATGGGGACGGGATAGCTCAGTGGTCAGAGCACTCGCTTTCCCCCCCAGCTAAGGTTAGCAGCACGAACGTGGTTACCCCTTGGTGAGTGACCGTTTGCGCGCCTGGGGTTCAGCAAGTCCCCAGTTCACCCCGCTGTAAAATTGGGACCTGCCTCTTTAGGGTCGGAATGTAAAACAGCGAGGGGAGGAGATGGTACCGCCCATTGCTGGCCCCTGGAGAATCTAGGTCTTTGTGCTCACTCCCCTACGCCTTATAGGTTAGGGACACCTTTACCTTTAACTTTATATATCCTGTTATAAGACAAAAAAAACTAGTATTTTTGGGGAAGTGGATAGCTTTTTATTTTTTGGAAAAAAAAAAATTTAAGGGCAAGAAATTAAAGCTACCGCAAGCACCAATTATTGCATGCAAAACCCACACACACACCAACACACCACCACACACACACACACACACACCCCAACACACACACACATTGCAGTCTCAAACACTCAACCAAGACTTCCTCCATCATTTTCAATAGTGTGCTTGCTGAACTTATGTCTACATCGCCTATTATGAGTATCATCCACGAAGTTCGAATGAAAAAAACAACAGGACACAACAAAGACACAACAGTTTTCTTCAATCCTTCCCTATTTCTTGAGAAACACACAGTTAATTATTTTCATCACCGTCGTTGTCGTCGTCGTCGTCATCATCATCGTCATCGTCGTCGTCATAGTTGGCATTATCATCATCAAGAGCAGCAACAGCAGTAACATCGTTATCATCGTTGTCGTCGTCGTCATCATCATCGTCGTCGTCATCATCGTTGTCATTATCATCATCAGGAGCAGCAACAGCATCGTCATCATCATCATCGTCGTCGTCGTTGTCATCATAGTTGTTATTATCATCATCAAGAGCAGCAACAGCAGCAGCAGCATCGTCATCATCATCATCATCGTCGTTATTATCAGCATCACCAGCAGCATCGTCATCATCGTCGTCGTCGTCGTCATCATAGTTGTCATTATCATCATCGAGAGCAGCAGCATCGTCATCATCATCGTCATCATAGTTGTCATTATCATCATCAAGAGCAGCAGCATCGTCATCATCATCATCAACATCGTCAACATAGTTGTCATTATCATCATCGAGAGCAGCAGCATCGTCATCATCATCGTCATCATAGTTGTCATTATCATCATCGAGAGCAGCAGCATCGTCATCATCATCATCATCGTCGTCGTTATTAGCAGCATCACCAGCAGCATCGTCATCATCATCATCATCGTCGTTATTATGATCATCAACAGCAGCAGCATCGTCATCATCGTCGTCGTCGTCGTCATCATAGTTGTCATTATCATCATCGAGAGCAGCAGCATCGTCATCATCATCGTCATTATAGTTGTCATTATCATCATCGAGAGCAGCAGCATCGTCATCATCATCGTCATTATAGTTGTCATTATCATCATCAACAGCAGCAGCATCGTCATCATCATCGTCATTATAGTTGTCATTATCATCATCAAGAGCAGCAGCATCGTCATCATCGTCATCATCTTCATCATTAGCAGCAGCAGCAGCAGCATCTTCATCATCGTCGTCGTCGTCGTCATCATAGTTGTCATTATCATCATCAAGAGCAGCAGCATCGTCATCATCATCGTCATTAGAGTTGTCATTATCATCATCAACAGCAGCAGCATCGTCATCATCATCGTCATCATAGCTGTCATCATCAGCAGCAGCAGCATCGTCATCATCATCGTCATCATAGTTGTCATCAGCAGCAGCAGCTTCAACGTCATCATAGTTGTCATTATCATCATCGAGAGCAGCAGCATCGTCATCATCATCATCGTCATCTCATCATCATCTTTGTCATTTTCAGCATCAGCAGCAGCAGCAGTCCGTTCACCAAGATGGTCGTCGGGGTCGGGGGGGATGGGGGGGGGGGGGGCGGAGGGGGCAGGCGGGGGGGGGGGGGGGGGAGGGGGCAGGGGGGGGGGGGGGGATGAGCGCGAGGGAGGCGTTGGATTGATTGATGCTTGATGTTCTCCAGGCTAGTCTGGCTTCAGCCTTTGGCAGCAGCGACACCGCCACGTCCAGGTCTGTCTGTCTAGTCTGTGAATGCTCTCTGCCCACCTCTTCTTCTTGTGATTTATATCGTCTCGTCCGAAAGACTTACACCCAGACTAGCTGGTCTAGCGAGGTGGGGACGGGATAGACTAGTGTTCAGAACATTGCGCTCGCAATCTGACGACCCGGGTTCGATTCCCGTTCAAGGGGAATTTTTTCCCCCTGGAGTTAACATCAGTGCAGACTCCACTCTCCCCCAAAACTCCTTCGGATGAGACTAGAAACCGAGGTCCCGTGTGTGCGAACGCACGCAGAACATCTTGCGCACACGTTAAATCCTGTTCCGCTTTTCGTAAGAGTAGGCCACTGTGTGCCGGTGGGAACAGATGACAGAATTTACAAAACCGCATACACACGGGGATTGGATGTAAAAAAAAAGAAAGCACATGAGTGCTTATTCCATCATCCTCGATATAAAAGAATAGATAAAATAAAATAAATAAATAATGGGGAGAAAGTTCTGATTCCATGCAATATGAAATAGTATCAACCCTCGGGGGTAAAAGATAGCCTAGTGGTTAGAGCGCTGCGCTGGTGATCTGAAGGTTCGGGATTGAGCCACGACAGAAGCACCTGTTGGTTAGGATGATTCCTCTGGAGTTAACATCAGTGCTGACACCACTGCTCCCGAAAGCTCTTCGCTTAAGACTATAAAACCCACTTGGCTGCCTGTGCCATAGAGTGTAAACTATAAGATCGGTACCCTCTGTTACAAATGTCTTAACAAAATAGCACCCTCCTACCTCTGTAAATGGCTTCACATGTACACTCCTTCTCGTTCCCTCCGCTCTGCTGCAGATACCCTGTGCTTACGAATACCTAGATTTAACCAATCCACCGTTGGCCGTCGCTTTTTCTCTAATTCAGATCCATCGATCAGGAATGACCTCCCTCCCTCCCTTCGCCAAAAGCCTTCTGATGACGCTTTTAAATCCAGCCTCAAGACATATTTATTTCAAACCTAACTTTTTTTCCTCCTCTTTCATCTCAAAACTGCCCCTGCCTTCAACAGCCAAAATCCCATTACCCTACCAAAGAGTAAAACCTGTGTGTGTGTGTGTGTGTGTGTGTGTGTGTGTGTGTGTGTGTGTGTGTGCGTGTGTATGTGTGTGTGTGTGTGTGTGTGCGTGGGTGTGTGTGTGTGTGTGTGTGTGTGTGTGTGTGTGTGTGTGTGTGTGGTGTGTGTGTGTGTGTGTGTGTTGTGTGTGTGTGTTTGTGTGTGTGTATGTGTGTGCGTGTGTGTGTGTGTGTGTGTGTGTGTGTGTGGTGTGTGTGTGTGTGTGTGTGTGTGTGTGTGTGTGTGTGTGTGTGTGTGTGTGTGTGTGTGTGCGTGCGTGTGTGTGAGTGTGAAGTTGCGTACATTTGAATTTGTTTAAGCTGTTAATAGTTATTGGCTGCATGACTCTGTAAGAATAAGTTGAATGCAAGGTTTGTCTTTGCAAGATATAGCGCTATACAAATTCCAGTTATTATTATTATTATTATCATCATTGTTATTATAATTATTATTATTATTATTATTATTATTATTATTATAACGAGTTCCTTTGTGTGAACCCACACAGAACATTTTGTGCACGCGTTAAAATCCGTTCTGTCTTTCTGAAGAAAACTAGGTCATTTCGTGCCAGTAGAAACAGATGACAACTTTTTTTTTTAAAACACACACACACATGCTCACAGATGTGATGTTTAGACACCATCCCCGAAGTCGGAATGCGGCTACCTTAGTAATATCTGGTAATTAATTTTAAAAAATTAAAACGGTCGAATTTACAATATCTCACCTTTGGTGAATGGGAAAGGAGGTGGAAAAAAACCTCAAAGAATGAAACGGCTTGTAGTTTCACCATAAAATTTGAAAATATCACCTTTTAAATATCATCGCCTCTGTCCGATCTTTTCATCCAGCCACTAGACTATATAGGGGTCTTTATCCACAACACACTCTCCATGCAAAAACTCATCACCCAGACCTGCCAGTCCTGCTACTATCAATTACGGCGGATTAGTGCAATTCGAAAGTACCTGTCCACTGATGCAACATCCAAACTCGTGTCGCATTTCTCATTCTTTCACGTCTGGACTATTGCAATTCTCTTCTGGCTGGTCTGCCAGCATCATCTATCCACCCTCTTGAACGTATACCAAACTCTGCAGGTCGACTAGTCCTCAGAAAGAAAAAAGTCTGAGCACATTAACCCTCTCTTGCGATCTCTCCACTGGCTGCCTTTGCCATAGAGTGTAAATTATAAGATCAGTACCCTCTGTTACAAATGTCTCAACAAAATAGCACCCTCCTACCTCTGTGAATGTCTTCACCTGTACACTCCTTCACGTTCCCTCTGCTCTGCTGCAGACACCTTGTGCTTACGAATTCCTAGATTTAACCAATCCACCGTTGGCCGTCACTTTTTCTCTAATTCTGATCCATCGATCTGGAATGACCTCCCTCCCTCCCTTCGCCAAAAGCCTTCTAATGACGCTTTTAAATCCAGCCTCAAGACATATTTATTTCAAGCCTAAGATGTTCCTCTCCTGTCTCATCTCATAACTGTCTCTGCCTTCAAGAACCGAAATCCCATCACCTTGCTGAAGTATAACCTGTGTGTGTGTGTGTGTGTGTGTGTGTGTGTGTGTGTGTGTGTGTGTGTGTGTGTGTGTGTGTGTGTGTGTGTGTGTGTGTGTGTGTGTGTGTGTGTGCGTCTGCGCGCGCGTGCACGTGCTTGCGCGCGCATTTGGATTGTATTATGTTATTGGTTGCATGACCGTGTAAGAATGGGTTGAGTGCAAGCGCTTGATTTGTCTTTGCAAGAAATAGCGCTATATAAATTCCAATTATTATCATTATCATTATCATCATCATCATCATCATCATCATCATCAGTAGTAGTAGTAGTAGTAGTAGTAGTAGTAGTAGTAGTAGTAGTAGTAGTAGTAGTAGTAGTAGTAGTACCACTCTGATAAAAAAACAAACACCAATTAATATACATGCAGACAAGAGGGGGGAAAAAAGAAAAACGCTCTGATTTTGGCGATGCCTTCTTCCCGTGATGTCTGTCTTGCAAAGAGATCTGAAAGTGAATGAATGTATGATTTATAGAACGCATGAAAATCTCCGCACCCGTATCTATGATCGCAGTGCTTGGGAAAACGAAACAAACATGATGCAATACAGTACACTACTGCTGCTGCTACTACTACTACTACTACTACTAGTACTACTACTACTACTACTACTACTGCTGCTGCTACTACTACTACTACTTCTACTACTACTGCTGCTACTACTACTACTACTACTACTACTACTATTGCTACTACTACTACTACTACTACTACTGCTGCTGCTGCTGCTGCTGCTGCTGCTGCTGCTGCTGCTGCTGCTGCTGCTGCTGCTGCTGCTATTATTACCTCTACTACTACTACTACTACTACTGCTGCTGCTGCTGCTGCTGCTGCTGCTGCTGCTGCTGCTGCTGCTACTACTACTACTTCTACTTCTACTACTACTTCTACTACTGCTGCTGCTGCTGCTGCTGCTGCTGCTGCTGCTGCTGCTGCTGCTGCTGCTGCTGCTGCTGCTACTACCACTACTGCTACTACTACTACTACTGCTACTGCTACTACTACTTCTACTGCTGCTGCTGCTGCTGCTGCTGCTGCTGCTGCTGCTGCTGCTGCTGCTGCTGCTGCTGCTGCTGCTACTACTACTACTACTATTTCTACTACTACTACAGCAACAACAACATAATAATAATAATAATCATAATCATAATAATAATAACAATAACGATGATGATGATGATGATGATGATGATGATGATGATGATGATGATGATGATGATGATGATGATGATATGGATTTTACATTACGATGAATCTTGTAAAGCAACAAATCAAAGCGCTTACATTTGAATCATTTACCTGCGGAGCTGTGGGTTTTTTTTAGTTGGTGGGGTCGTTTAGTTTTGTTTTGTTTTCACAGTTGGCCAACACAGCAACAAGCTTGCAGCGTTAGGTTAACACACTGGTGGCTTCGATATCGATAATGGGAAACGTGCCCTCTGCCTTTTCTATCACACTCTCTCTCTCTCTCTCTCTCTCTCTCTCTCTCTCTCTCTCTCTCTCTCTCTCTCTCTCATCCATCCACAGGTGGTTTGTCAAGAAGATACCCGTCAATGCCACCACCTCCATCAACGGGTGACCAGCTTGGCAACCACCCGCGACATACTTTACTGCAGCCTCCATGTCACGGTCACACGGGTGGTCAGCCTGACATGCTCTTTCTCTATTTCGGGTCCATCGACCTGGAATGAGCTCCTTCTCTCTCTCTCTCTCTCTCTCTCTCTCTCTCTCTCTCTCTCTCTCTCTCTCTCTCTCTCTCTCTCTCTCTCTCTCTCTCTCTCTCTCTCTCTCTCTCTCTCTCTCTTCGCCAGAAACCTAGTTATGACACTTTTAAATCCAGCCTCAAGACATAATTATTTATTTCAAACCTAAGATTCTCCCCCCTCCCTCCTGTTTCATATCAGAACTATCCCACCTTCACTAACCCATGTCCTATTACCCTGCTAAAGTATACGACCTGTGTGATGTGTGTGTGTGGTGTGTGTGTGTGTGTGTGTGTGTGTGTGTGTGTGTGTTGTGTGTGTGTGTGTGTGTGTGTGTGTGTGTGTGTGTGTGTGTGTGTGTGTGTGAGCTTTTGAAAAACATTTGACTATTGAAATTTTATTTCATAGATTTTGTCTGCAGCGCACCATGTTTGTAATATCTGTTTGTTTAAACTATTGATTATTTATTATTGATTGCATGACTGTGTGTGAGATAAGGTTGAATGCATGCGTTTTGATTTGTCTTTGCAAGATATAGCGCTGTATAAGTTCCATTTATTATTATTATTATTATTATTATTATGACAACCACCCGATAACACCCCCCTCTGTATCAACATGTAGTCACCTTGACAACAACCTATATCAATCTGACCATTGACGCTGAGGGCAACAGGAGAGTGAGAGGCTGTATGACCAGTGGCTTTCTTTCCCACTCATGGAATTCCACTTTACAGCTTAGTCTTTAGTGAATGACTATGACTCTCTGACTAGGAGGCTTGACTTGCACAGTCCTTAATATGTGCTGCAGCCCTGGGGGCTGGTTGGCCTTTGGAGAACATCTCCAACGCTGACTGTCCTTATGCCCCACTTGGCCGAGAGAGTGGGGGTGTACTGTGGGCGAGGCATCTCCACTATAATCAAATTTCTGCCCAATTTCCGAAACAGCAGCTGCCTCCTCTGCTGTTTTGGAGGTCATCGTGGAACACGACGGAAAAACCTATATGTCAGTCTGATCATGATCAGCAGGTGGTTCCCTTTAAAATATCTATCAAATATAGATAGATAGATAGATAGATAGATAGATAGATAGATAGATAGATAGATAGATAGATAGATAGATAGATAGATAGATAGACAGATAGATAGATAGATAGATAGATAGATAGATAGATAGATAGATAGATACATGTTAGTACTGTACAACATTTTGAGTCATAATTTTCTTTCTAGGATTATGATCATCGCTATCGTTCTATGGTACCTTTAACAAGAATATCGATTTTCTTATGACTACAGTTGATACTGCTACATTATGGAAAGTGTCTTGCTGTATGGATTCTTTTTCTCGTATGGTTTCTTTTTTTACATGGTTGTGTTGTAGGCGGTGAGGGAGAGAGAAGTAAGTTCAAACATTTGCTGAAATTCTTTTGTGTGATCCTTATCTCTCTCCTGTCTCCAAGAATTATTTATATTCCTCTGTGTATAAGATATGTACACTTCAGTGATACGATCTAGCATAATGATGGGATGAACCAATCTTATTTAGCGTATGGAACTAAGCACCCAAAAATATGACTTGCTGATAATATGTTATTCATTATATTTGAGGAAAGTTGATTGCATGTAAATGATTTGAGTGCAAGCGCTTCGATTTGTTGTTTTACAAGATTCAGCGCTATACAAATTCCATATATTATTATTATTATTATTATCATTATTTTTTTTATTATATCAAGTCGCACAGGGAGACAAACTTCAGCTGCTGTTTACTGAAAAATGTCTCAGACATCTATGTGTGGAAATCATGTTTCCTTTTTTTCAAAAGACATTTTGTTTAGTTTACTGACTTTTTATTTTATTTCACTGTGCAAAATTCAGGCTGCACTACCTGGGAAGAGAGTGTGTCGCCACAAGAGCAGCGCCAGCTATTTTTAATTAGTAATTCTCGTATCTGTATAATTATGGGTTTGGGATTTTTCTTTTTTGCCCCAGATTCAAGTGACATTTTTCTACAGAGTTTTGCCAGGGACAGGCAGCTCTCTTGTTGCCGTGGGTTCTTTCGCGAGCGCTAAAAATGTATACTGCACACGAAACCTCGGTATATCGTCTCACACGAAAGACAGTAACCCAGACTACCACTCAAGGCCTAGTGGATGGGAGGGAAAAGTTCGGGTTCCAGCGAGGATCGAACGTTCGATTCTCCCTTTCTCCATTAACGCGCGCTGCCTCTGGATCACCGCTCTGCCTCAGTTTGTTGTGATATTTATTTTCTGTTTCTTTCTTTGGAAGTTGTCTCAGGCACTGCTATTCTGTTGTGTCAAGGTTTGAAATTCAGTTTTGCCTTTTTACTGGAAAAAAAATGTGTAGGGTTCCTATCATTATTGTAGAGAGGTCTGACATGTTTCTTCGTTGTTGTTGGTTTGGTGGGGATTTTTGGTGGAAGATTTCTCAGATACCCATTACTGCTTTTTTTTTCTCAACGTTTTGAGAGTGGTACATGTTATGGAAGATGTTTGTCTCCTTTCATTTATCAATGTATTTTATTTATACCACTTTTAAGTCACGGCAGATTTCTCTGCGTGAAATTCGGGCTGCTCTCCCCATCCCGGGAAGAGCGCGTCGCCACAAGAGCAGCGCCACCCATTATTTTCTTTTTCTTTTTCCTGTCTGCTACTTTATTTGTTTCCCTATCAGGGTAGCTTTGTTTCTATAAAAAAAACAAAAATTGCCAGGGACAAATTGCCGTGGGTTCTTTTACATCCGCTAAATAATTATATGTAACACATGGGACCTCGGTTTATCGATTCATTCGAAAGACTAGCACCCACACCACCACTCATGGTCTAATGGATGGGGGGAAAAGTTTCGGGCCCAAACGAGGATTCGAACCACCGCTACACTTCCGACCCGGACTTGTCGCTTTCTAGGCAGGCGCTTACCACTAGACCACCGATCCACTGTGTTGCGTTGAACGATTTTACAAAGAAGCGTACAGCAAAACGAAACAGGAGTACCCGCCACTGATCACTGTCTGACATTCTGTTTTGCTGGACCATTTTATAATAATAATATTATTATTATTAAAATTAATAATAATAATAATAATAATAATAATAATAATAACAGCAACAATAATAATAATGTACGGAATTTATATAGCGCTGAATCTTGTAAAGCAACAAATCAAAGCGCTCAGATGACGGTTTTTTTCATCGAGGATAATGGAATAAGTAAGCACTCATGTGCTTTTTCTATTACATCCAGTCCCCGTGTGTATGCGGTTTTGTAAATTTTCTCATCTGTTCCCACCGGCACACAATGGCCTACTCTTTCGAAAAGCGGAACAGGATTTAACGTGTGCGCAAGATTTTCTGCATGCGTTCGCACACGGGGCCTCGGTTGATAGTCTCATCCGAAGGACTTTGACATTCAGTTCGATTTTGGGGGGGGGAAACTGGGAAGAAAGGGCGAGGCTGGGAATCGAACCCAGAACCTCACGGTTTACTTGTTGGCAGGCAAACGCCTTAACCATCCTGCCACCGTCCTTCCTTATGAAAGGTCTTCCCATAACGTATGCAGGGGAGCTAGCGAGGCGTCAGAGACCTCAGCTTCTCCAGGGGGCCAGCATATTGAGGGCAGCGGCACCCATCTCCTTCCTCTCCCTTGCTGCTTTACCTTCCCTGACCCTAAAGAGGGCAGGTACCCATTTACAGCTGGGTGAACTAGGTGAGACTGTACTGAAGCCAAGGTGTTCGAGCGGTTACCCATCCAAGAGGTAACTACGCTCACCACTGTTTAAAAAGTAACTCTAAGAGAGCTAGTGCTCTGAACACTGACCTCTATCCAGCTTCCTTCTCCCCCTGCCTTCCCCCTCGACCCTTCGGGAAGTCTTGTAATGAAGCATAAAGCAAAACAAAACAGCAACAACGACGAAAAAAACGAAGAAAAAACAAACCAATCAAGAGCCAGAGCGTAGTAAAGTAAGGAGTAAAGGTGTCCCATAACCTATAAGGTCGTAGGGAAGCGAGGCGTCAGAGACCTCACTTCTCTAGGGCCAGCATATTGAGGGCGGCGCCCATCTCCTCTCCCTCGCTGCTTTACCTTCCCTGACCCTAAAGAGGGCAGGTACCCATTTACAGCTGGGTGAACTGGGGTAACTGTACTGAAGCCAAGGCGCGCAAACGGTCACCCATCCAAGTAGTAACCACGCTCGACGCTGCTTAACTTGGCTGGGGGAAAACGAGTGCTCCGACCACTGAGCTATCCCGTCCCTAGAGCCAGAGAACCTACAATAATTCATCCATATCCGAAACTGTTTGTTAGAAAGTCTTACAAAGAAGCATAAAGCACCCAAAAAAACCCCAACCAAACAAACAAACAGATAAGCAAAAAGATCAAACACAAAAACAACAGAAAAGAAACCAACCCCGATACAAAAACAAACAAAAAAATACATCAACAAAAAACCCAGTAAACCACAGTACTAACAAAACTATCTCTGATAGGGAAATAAATACAGTTGCAAACAAAAAACAAAAACAAAAAAAAAGAAGAATGGGTGGCGCTGCTCTTGTGGCGTCGCGCTCTCCCCGGGGAAGAGAAGCCCGAATTTCACGCAGAGAAATCTGCAGTGACTTATAATAATAATAATAATAATAATAATAATAATAATAATAATAATAATAATAATAATAATAATAATAATAATAATAATAATAATAATAATAATACATGGAACTTATACAGCGCTATATCTTGCAAAAACAAATCAAAGCGCTTTCAGTCATCCTAGTCTTTCACATGCAGCCAGTTACAATTAATATATTTTTACAAATTCAAATGTAAACACACACGCGCTCACAATTGATAGTTTTTAAACATTCAAATGTAAACACACACATACGCCCGCACACACACACACACACACAC
>CM054146.1:18924121-18929121 GCA_028751875.1 Rapana venosa | reverse complement strand
TGTGCTTTTTTACAGCCAGTCCCCATGTGTATGCGGTTTTGTAAATTTTGTCATCTGTTCCCACCGGCACACAATGGCCTACTCTTTCGAAAAGCGGAACAGGATTTAACGTGTGCGCAAGATGTTCTGCATGCGTTCGCACACGGGGCCTCGGCTTATAGTCTCATCCGAAAGGCACGGGTGTGACAGTGTATCCTTTCTGTTCTATGTTCCTTCCTGGGCAACACTAGCTCCGAGGTTCACCAAGGGCGGAGACGTTCTGCATGCGACCATTAAGGCAGCCGCATTCCCTCTTCAGAGATCATGTCTCAGGCTACACACCGGTGTTAATTTTTTGGGGGGTCATGTAGTATCTTCTATAGAGTGCGAGTGGGGGGGGGGGGGGGATGTTGATGATTTTCATAGTGGGTTTTTTTTAGGCATGAAAAAAATTGGACTGTTGCACTTGTTTTGGGGGGAATTGAGGACATATAGAGCGAATACCAGGTAGTCACGAGAAAGTTAAAAATAATCATCGAAATGAGGATTGCCTGTATTCCTCCTACAGCGTTGACCCCGCGCATGCATATTGCGTTCGGTAAGGAAGCTAGCAGACGACAAAGGACTGAGGGGTAGAGAGTTTGCCGGAAAAAATTTAAAACTTTAAACCTACCAAATTTGTTCAAAATCACATGAGTTTTGAGTCAGAGGCTAGTCTTTCACAAAAAAGTGGATTTTATGTCTGTGGATGCCTTAGTCCGTGCTGCGGTATGAATATAAGAGTCACATAGAAAAACAGAAGGAAAAGAGTGATTTTTTTTTAATACCGGTGTGCAGCCTAAACACGACACCAGCACCAATGCAGGGGAGAGGGGAGGGGGGGGGTGTTCTTGTTTTCTTCTTCTCCTAAATTGTCGTCCGTTTCTATCGCCACGTCATCATTTTTACTCTTTCGAAAGATGGAACAGGTTTTTGACGTGTGCGCAAGATGTTCGAACTGCGAGCGTTCGTATACGGGGCCTCGGTTTATTGTCTCATTCGAAGGACTTTTGGGGGAGTGGAGTTGGTACTGGTGTTAGCTCCAGGTGAGGAAGGGGGTGGGGGGGTTGGAGGTGGTGGGGAGGGGGGGGGGGATCTCCTGGAACAGGTGCCTCGGAGGTAGTTCGAACCCGTGCTAAACAGATGACAAGCTTAAGACTCTTACCATTAAACTATTCCTCCCTCCACCCCCCCCCCCCCCACACACACACACACACATATCGTTGTGTGTGTTTTTTACCTTTGATTCTTCTTCTTTTTCTTCGAATTCTTTCTTCCTCTTCTTCTTCGTCTTCTTCTTCTTCGCAATTCTACTTCTTTGCATTCTTCTTCTTCTTCTTCGTCTTCTTCTTCTTCGCATTCTTCTTTTTCTTCTTCTTCTTCGCATTCTTATTCTTCGAAATTCTTCTTTGCATTCTTCTTTGCATTCTCCTTTTTCTTCTTCTTCTTCTTCTTCTTCTGAATTCTTCTTTGCAATTCTTCTTTGCAATTCTTCTTCTTCTTCTTTTTTTCCTTCTTGTTTTTCTTCTTCTTCGCATTCTTCTTCCTCTTTTTCCTCTTTTTCTTCTTCTTCGCATTCTTCTTCCTCTTTTTCCTCTTTTCTTCTTCTTCTTTCTCTCGCATTCTTCTTCTTCTTCGCATTCTTCTTCTTCTTCGCATTCTTCTTCTTCTTCGCATTCTTCTTCTTCATTCGCATTCTTTCTTCTTCATTTCGCATTCTTCTTCCTTCTTCTTCTTCATTCTTCTCTTCTTCTTCTTCTTCTTCTTCTTCTTCTTCTTTTCTTCTTCTTCTCTTCTCTCTTCTTCTTCTTCTCTTCTTCTTTCTTCTCTCTTCTTTGCTTCTTCTTCTCATTCTTCTTCTTCTTCTCCTTCTTTTCTTCTTCTTCTTCTTCTTCTTCTTCATTCTTCTTTGCATTCTTCTTCTTGCATTTTCTTCGCATCCTTCTTCTTCTTCGCATTCTTCTTCTTCTTCTTCTTCTTCTTTTTCTTCGCGTTCTTATTCTTTGCAATTCTTCTTTGCATTCTTCTTCTTCGCATTCTTAGGATTCTTCTTCTTCTTCTTCTTCGCATTCTTCTTCTTCTTCGCATTCTCTTCTTTTCTTCTTCGATTCTTATTCTTTGCAATTCTTCTTTGCATTCTTCTTCTTCGCATTCTTAGATTCTTCTTCTTCTTCTTCGCATTCTTCTTCTTCTTCGCTTCTTCTCTTCTTCTATTCTTCTTCTTCTTCGCATTCTTCTTCTTCGATTCTTCTCTTCGATTCTTTAATCTTTTCTTCTTCTTCCTTCTTCTCTTCTTCTTCTGTCTTCGTCATCTTTCTCTCTTCTGTCTTCTTGTTCGCAATCTTCGCATGTCTTCGCGTTCTTCTTCTTTTGTAGATTTGGTTTTTTGCGTATATCCATGTCTGCGACGGGTTCATGTAAAAGTCAGCAGGACAAAATTTACGTCCTGATGATGATGATGATGATGATGATTGGTGGTGGTGATTGTGATGATGATGATGAGATGATGGTGGTGGTGGTGGTGGTGGTGGTGGTGGTGATGATGATGATGATGATGATGATGATGATGATGATGATGATGATGATGATGATGATGATGGTGGAGGAGGATGGTGGTGGTGGTGGTGCTGGTGGTGGTGGTGGTGGTGGTGGTGGTGGTGGTGGTGGTGGTGGTGGTGGTGGTGATGATGATGAATGATGATGATGATTGATGATGATGATGATACGACGACGACGACGACGACGATGATTGCAGAATGCTCCATACCTGCTATACCACATTCATATTTTGCTAAACCAGAATGTCATTCACTTCCAGTAAAACCATGCCCGTATCCGCTAAAACCATACCCATTTGTGCGTTAAACCAGCCACAATCACAAAATTTTGCGAACTGTCCTCCATGATTATGTGCGAAAGCACGCCCGTATCCACTGAACCCCATCCAGAGTACCACGCCCGTAATGATGTGGTCAATTATATCCACAAACCCGCATCCATGCGTGCAAAATGGTATCCACTAAACCGTATCCATATGTGCCAAGCCACGTCCTTCTGCGCTAAAACCACATCCACTAAACTATGTCTATATCCACTGAACCACATCCTCTAAACTACGTCCGTATCCATTAAACCACATCCACTAAACTACGTCCATATCCACTAAATCCACACCCACTAAACTACGTCCATATCCACTGAATCCACATCCACTAAACTACGTCCATATCCACTAAATCCACATCCACTTAACTACGTCCATATCCACATCCACTAAACTACGTCCATATCCGCTAAACTACATCCACTAAACTACGTCCATATCCACTAAACCACATCCACTAAACTACGTCCATATCCACTAAACCACATCCACTAAACTACGTCCATATCCACTAAACCCCATCCACTAAACTACGTCCATATCCACATCCACTAAACTACGTCCATATCCGCTAATCCACATCCATTAAACTATGTCCATATCCGCTAATCCACATCCACTAAACTACGTCCATATCCGCTAATCCACATCCACTAAACTACGTCCATATCCGCTAATCCACATCCACTAAACTACGTCCATATCCGCTAATCCACATCCACTAAACTACGTCCATATCCGCTAATCCACATCCACTAAACTACGTCCATATCCACTAAATCCACATCCACTAAACTACGTCCATATCCACTAAATCCACATCCACTAAACTACGTCCATATCCGCTAAACCACATCCACTAAACTACGTCCAGATGCGCTAAACCACATCCACTAAACTACGTCCATAGCCACTAATCCTCATCCACTAAACTACGTCCATATCCGCTAAACCACATCCACTAAACTACGTCCATGTCCACTAATTCACATCCGCTAAACTACGTCCATATCCACTAGTTCACATCCGCTAAACTACGTCCATATCCGCTAAGCCACCTGCATCAGTAAACAGCCTTCAGACTCGGAAGACTATGGAGTTGCGCTCTAGGTGTTTTTTTCTGGTACAGTGTGGGTTGTGGCTGGTCAGTCCCACACGGGAATGACAGACAGTGCCTATGGCAGAGGAAGGCACAGATGAAGTCTGACAATGCTGGACTGTCTGTCTGCCTGGGCTGTATATAGCATCTCTTCTCGTTCTCTTTGCCTCGTGCTGCTGAGCAAGTGTCTCTTTGAACTTGGAGAGACCTTTCTGCACAGTCTGTCGCCAGGCTGACAGTTTGAGGGATGTTGCTTCCCAGTTGTTCTGGTCGATGTTCAGGGTTTTTTAAGTCCCTCTTGCTCAAGTCTTTGAATCACAGCCACCTGCTCTAAAGTATATCCATATCCACTAAACCACCTTCACTAAACCACGTCTACGAAACCATATCCATGTGTATTAAGCCGTACAGTCACACACGCTCAACCACATTCGACTGAACCTTATCCATTTGTGCAAAAATATACCCCATTATCATGTGCATAGCCACGACTGCCAAGAAATCGTCTTAGCGAACACATCACCGTGTATCAGTGACTGCTTTGCTGAAGCCTCATTCCTTTAGATGAAAGTTACATCCTACATCATGAACATTATATAACGTTACATCCTACATCATGAACATTATATAACGTTATATCCTACATCATGAACATTATATAACGTTACATCCTACATCATGAACATTATATAACGTTACATCCTACATCATGAACATTATATAACGTTATATCCTACATCTTGAACATTATATAACGTTATATCCTATATCATGAACATTATATAACGTCATATCCTACATCATGAACATTATATAACGTTATATCCTACAACATGAACGTAGAACATATTGAAGATGGTCTGCTGAAGCCTCATTCCTTTAGATGATGCTGAAGTTACATCTTACATCATGAACATTATATAACGTTACATCCTACAACATGAACGTAGAACATATTGAAGATGCTCTGCTGAAGTCTCATTTTTGTAGTCTCATTCC
>CM054146.1:18909121-18919121 GCA_028751875.1 Rapana venosa | reverse complement strand
ATACATGCACATACATGCGCGAGCACGTGCACACACAGGTGCACACACACGCTTACTAGCATGCGAACAATACTGACACCTATGCACAGATTCGCGGGCATGCGTGTACACACTATGCGTGCACACACACACAAACACACACATACACACACACACATACGCAGACGTACACGCATACCTGCACATACGCGCGCGTACACATGCACACACACAGATGCACACACGCACGCAAGCATGCACACACAGAGAGACACTGACACTCTCCTATGCACAGATTCGCGAGCATATGTGTACACACTATGCGTGCGCGCACACACACACACACACACACACACGCACGCACGCACGCATGCATACACACACACATTCACACATACACACACACACAATACAGAGGCATCCTTAAGTCTCGAAATACTATAGAATTGTGTGTGTCGGTGTGTGTGTGTGTGTGTGCGTTGTGTGTGTGTGTGTGTGTGTGTGTGTGTGCGTGCGTGCGTGCGTAAGTGTGTGCAACCGCGCCTTTGTATGCGCGCGCACAGTCAGACAGACAGACAGACAGACAGAGACAGACAGGGAGTACTAATCAAATCTTTGATTGATCATGGTAAAACATTTAATTTGAAATAATGAACCAACCTGTCACTCAAACCATTGATTGGCTGTTAACAAGGCTTGACAAGTGACAGTTACATTCGCAAACTGACGACAGATTCCTTCAGCTTCTTTGTCGAACGCGACGCTCAGACAGCCACTGCTGGTGTCTGTCATATGAGCGAAAATACGTCGCGCTGCCGTTAAGCGCCTGGCAAGTCAAGCCCAGCGCGTCCGACTCCGCCGTGGGAGAGAGAATTGTTATCTTTTCAATCTTTCTGTGGGGAAAACAAAAATTGGCAGGAGAATGGACCAAGAAGGCTGAAAATAAGACAAGAAAGAGGTGTGACAGAAAGAAAAAGAGTAAGGCAGAAAGGTAGAAAGAAAGAAAGAAAGAAAGAAGAAGAAAAGAAAGTAAGAAGAAAGAAAGAAAGAAAGAAAGAAAGAAAGAAAGAAAGAAAGAAAAAGAAAGAAAGAAAGAAAGAAGAAAAGAAAGAAAGAAACAGAAAGAAAGAAAAGAAAGAAAGAAAGAAAGAAGGAGAAAGAAGAAAGAAAAAAGAAATAAAGAAAGAAAGAGGCGACAGAAAGAAAGAGTAAGAAAGAAAGAAAAGAAAGAAGAAAAGAAAGAAGAAAGAAAGAAAGAAAGAGAGGGATAGAAAAGAGGGAATTCCTTTCCACGGAATTTCCAGAAGGTGGGAGGGGGGGATGTTATTGATACTGACAGGCTCCCCGGCTTACCCAGGGTAGAGCTGGAAGATTTCAAGGAATGTTGTAAGAATCTTGCCACTGTGTTTTATCGCAGTAGTGTATGAATACCAGTGAATTTGTGTACCTGGGCAGTAAGATCAGCCAGTCAGGAGGCTCAGACGAAGACATCAAGGCAAGAATAAAGAAAGCACGCCAAGCATTTGCCATCTTGAAACCCGAATGGAGAACAAATGCGATCTTCACAACCACCAAGCTCAGGATCTTCAACTCCAAAGTGAAGTCTGTGCTTCTCTACGGGTCAGAAACTTGGCGGGTCATCAACAGACCTTCATCAACGGATGTCTCCGGCAGATCCTTCATCTCAGATGGTTCGACAGAGTGCCAAGTACCGACCTGTGGATGAGGGCGAACCAACAGCCTATGGATGTCCAAGTAAGGCGGCGAAAGTGGCGTTGGGTCGGCCACACCCTACGGAAGGAGCCTTGCAACATCACCAGACAACCGCTCGAGTGGAACCCGCAGGGGGTAAAGGAAGAGAGGGCGCCCCAAACAGACCTGGAGGAGAAGCCTGCATAGTGAGCTGAGAGACTCCAGCCTGACATGGGAAGAGGCCAAGACCCTTGCCAGAGACAGGAGAAGGTGGAGGGACGCTGTTGAGGCCCTATGCTCCGCTAGGAGCTATAAGGACTAAGAAGAAGAAGAATGAATACCATGTTCATTTATATTTTTCCTTTGTGTATTTTTGCAATTTTGTTTGTATCACTACGGCTAGCTAGGCCCGTGGTAGTTTCTCACCAGAGCCCCGTTAGCCAGCATGACCTGTTTCCACCTCCTACGACGGGGGACGAGGGGTTGGGCTTTAAGAGGTAGCCAGAGGTGCTTGAGGTACTCTGGCACGAGGGCCAGAGGTAGACCCAGGCGACGCTGGGGTGATTTCGTGGCAGAAACACTGACTGAAAGTCCATGGATTGTCTGTCCCTCCTCCTCCAAGCTACCCGCCTTGCTGCAGACAGACAAGTTATATCTCCCCGCGACGCCACAGAGTACAAGCGGAAGGTAAAAGTTAAGTATGAATGAATACCATGTAACTAGCACGACAAGATTTCACTGCATAAAAATTCAGGTTGCTGTTTTCTATGGAAAGATTTTTCACTTTTCGTTTACCTGTATTGGCTTATATGATGTGGGGAATGGGGGGTTTGGTGTCTTTTTTTGTTGTTTGTTTGACTGGATAAGAGTGTGTGTGTGTGTGGGGGGGGGTGTTGTTGTTGTTGTTGACTTTAATTTTACGTTGTTCACTTCTAGTGATATTAGACACACAAAACAACAAACCTGGGGAGGTGGATATGTTGTTGTTGTTTTTTTTTAAATCCATGTGCTTCAATAAAACAAACAAAAACAACAAACTCGAAAAGAATTGGAATGCAATAGAAATTAAAAAAAACAAATAAAAAGAGTTGGATGTGTTGTTTAAAAAAAAAAACAAAAAAAACCATGTGTTTCAAAACAAAAACAAAAACTCGAAAAGAAACTTGACAATGCAACCAACCAAACAAACAAAAACAAGTCATTAACGTTAATGCAGCTATAACAAATGTCCTATGGGACTGTGACAAAGACCTTTCACAATTTTAAATGCCAGTTTTAGATTACTGAATAATTAATATGCTGGTCGGGGAGTGTTCAGAAAAAAATTGAGGCATGAAAGGTTTTTACACTCTGGCAGTCAAAAAAGTATATGAGTATTAGTGATATTCTCACCACACAGACATTAACCATTTTTGCTGAATTTGGTTATCAGTCCATTTAGGGGGAGGAGGGGTGGGTTTAGAGCTGTATTTATTAGTTGGGTTTTTGTTTTTTGTTTAGTTTTTGCTTGATTCTGCTGTTTTTACGTACATGTGTCTTCCCCTCATACCCCCCCCCCCCCCCCCCTCCTCCTTTTAAGAATGATTTCGCTTTTGTGCGAATTTTGTTTTTATTTTTTTGTTTCGGACCACTCTTTTTATTTCTTTTGTTGTTGTTGTTTCTGTGTTGGTGGTGGTGTGTGGTGTTGCTGCTGCTGTTGTTGTTGTTGTTGTTGCTGTTGTTGTTGTTGTTGTTGCTGCTTGTGCTGCTTGCTGCTGCTGCCTGTTGCTTGCTGTGCTGTTGTTGTTGTGTGCTGTTGTTGTTGTTTTGTTGTTGTTGTTGTTGTTGTTGCTGCTGGCTGCTGCTGTTTGTTGTTGTTCTGCTGCTGCTGCTGTGTTGTTGTTGTTGTTCTGTGTTGTTGCTGTGTTGTTGTTTGTTGTTTGTTGTTGTTGTTGTTGTTGTGTTGCTGTTGTTGTTGTGCTGCTGCTGCTGCTGCTGCTGCTGCTGCTGCTGCTGCTGCTGCTGCTGCTGCTGCTGCTGCTGCTGCTGCTGCTGCTGCTGCTGCTGCTGCTGTTCCTCCGCTAAAGCTACGATGTTCACCGATGGTGAAGTGTTTGCATATACGACCGTGTTGTTGTTGTTGGGGATTTTTTGCTCACTCTTAAGGTAGCCGCATTCTCTCTTCCTGCATGACGTCTACACACGACACCAGTGTGAATGCGGGGTTTGTGGGTTTTTTGTTAGTTTGGTTTTTTGTTTTGTTTACATTTGATCATCAGTTCCTACAGCGCACAAGATATGTTCTGCGAGCGTTTATTACACACGGGACCTCGGTTTAGACTCTCATCCGAAGGACTTTCGTGGGGCGGGGGGGGGGGGGGGGGGGGGAAGGGGTAGTGGAGTCAGCACTGATGTTAACTCCAGGGAGAAAAAAACAAACCCTTCAAACGGGTGCCTCGGGTGCTGGTTCGATCCTGGCCCGTCAGATCACGAGCGCGATGCTCTAACCACTAAGGCTATCTCATCCACCAGACCACGCTTCATAATCATAGGGTGTTTTTACGTGCACAAGCGTACGTACATTGTACACAGGGTGGAGTTCTGTTCGGTGTCTCGTTCGAAAGACTAACACCCAGGCCGCTACTCAAAGTCTAGCGAATCAAGGAAACAGTCCAGCTGATCTTCAGATGGGGATCAAACCCGCAAGCTCTGAATCTAAGGACAGACACGTATTCGTAAGCTTCGTCTTCTGTTCTCTTCTCCCTTAATTTTCCTGAGGAGTCGTGTTGGGGTACTGTACTAAACTTTTCAGGTAGTGTCTCTTAGGCAGGATGAACCTGGCGGAGCCCATCCCTCCTCCAAGTTCAGGGTGCATGCTGGGTATTTTTGTGTGTGTTTTTGTTTCTTCTGTAAAGCAAGCGATAAAAAAAAACTATCCTTGTTCAACCTCGCGATTCAGACGGACCGTTCCAACATGTTTGTTCCAACCTGTCCGTGTGGAAAGGACGAACTGCTATGTACACGAAACGTTTGGAAAGAAAAGGTAATCAAAGTACAATAAGTGTCTTGTGTCCCCCCCCTCCGAGGCTTCAATCGCATTCTCAAGGCGCGCGCGCGCGCGCGCACACATACACACACACACGCACGCGCGCGCGCACAACACACACACACATACACACACGCATACACGCACACACACACACACACACACACACACACACACACACACACACACACACACACACACACACACACACACACGCACGCACGCACGCACGCTCGCACGCACGCATAAAGTGACCCGTACCTCTAAAAACTCTGAGCGCTGATTGGCTGGAGGATGCGAGCTGGCCGTTTGTCCCCCCACCCCCCCACCCCCACCCCCCAGAACCAAACAGAACACGATCCATCTTAGACAGTGGGGTTGAACCTGATGCCCCAACTCGCTTGAGGTCATGTGTACATTTAAAGTAAAGACGATCCGTTTTGGGTTCTGTTTTGCCCTGACCGTCCCGACCGTACGGTTAAGGAGGCTAGTCTGTCACCCGCTTAACCCACTTAAGCGACGACATGAATTTTTGGAATCTTCTGACACCCATGTTTGATCATCTGCATGGGATATAATTATAAGCCTACGTCAAGGAATTTATCGAGGCGCTGATACGTATACAAGTAAAGCTGATTCTGAACATTGTTAAAGTCCCCTCTTCTTAAGTCACCTGAAAGTAGAGGGGGGGGGGGGGGATGTTGCAGGAGGATAGTTCGGTGGTTAGAACGTCACGCTCGCGATCTGACAGCCCAAGATCGAGCCTGGGTTCCAAGTCACCTCCCGAGACTCCTAATTCGAAGGGGGATTTTTTTTTAAATCCCACCTTGTGGAGTTCACTTGTGATGAAGCGCAGGTTTGCATTTTTGGACATTATTCGGCAGGCAAGTCGTGCAGACCTGTGATGCTTCATCCAGAGTTGAAGACACGTGGTTGTGTTGTTGTTGTTGTTTCTCCAAAATGCCACCAGATTTTGACAGCCCGGGGATCGAGCATAAGATCGAACCTCCATTAAGACACCCGGGGTTTTCTTTTTAAGGGGATTGTTTTTGCCCTGGGGCTAACATCAGTACTGACTGACTTTACTCTCTTAACATCAGTACTGAGGCCACTCTCTTAACATCACTACTGACTCCACTCTCTTAACATCAGTACTGACTGACTCCACTCTCTTAATATCAGTACTGACTCCACTCTCTAAACATCAGTACTGACTCCACTCTCTTAATATCAGTACTGACTCCACTCTCTAAACATCAGTACTGACTCCGCTCTCTTAACATCAGTACTGACAAACTCCACTCTCTTAACATCAGTACTGACTCCATTCTCTTAACATCAGTACTGACGCCACTCTCTTAACATCAGTACTGACTCCACTCTCTTAACATCAGTACTGACTCCACTCTCTTAACATCAGTACTGACTCCACTCTCTTAACATCAGTTCTGACTCCGCTCTCTTAACATCAGTACTGACTCCACTCTCTTAACATCAGTACTGACTCCGCTCTCTTAACATCAGCACTGACTCCACCCTCTTAACGTCAGTACTGTCTCCACTCTCTTAACATCAGCACTGACTGACTCCACTCTCTTAACATCAGTACTGACTCCGCTCTCTTAACATCAGTACTGACTGACTCCACTCTCTTAACATCAGTACTGACTCCGCTCTCTTAACATCAGTACTGACTCCACTCTCTTAAAATCAGTACTGACTCCACTCTCTTAACATCAGTACTGACTCCACTCTCTTAACATCAGTACTGACTCCGCTCTCTTAACATCAGTACTGACTGACTTCACTCTCTTAACATCAGTACTGACTCCACTCTCTTAACATCAGTACTGACTGACTCCACTCTCTAAACATCAGTACTGACTGACTTCACTCTCTTAACAACAGTACTGACTCCACTCTCTTAACGTCAGTACTGTCTCCACTCTCCTAACATCAGTACTGACTCCACTCTCTTAACATCAGTACTGACTCCACTCTCTTAACATCAGTTCTGACTAACTCCACTCTCTTAACATCATTACTGACTCCACTCTCTTAACATCAGTACTGACTCCACTCTTTTAACATCAGTACTGACTCCACTCTCTTAACATCAGTACTGACTGACTCCACACTCTTAACATCAGTATTAACTCCGCTCTCTTAACATCAGTACTGACTGACTCCACTCTCTTAACATCAGTACTGACTCAACTCTCTTAACATCAGTGCTGACTCCACTCTCTTAACATCAGTACTGACTCCACTCTCTTAACATCAGTACTGACTCCACCCTCTTAACGTCAGTACTGACTCCACTCTCTTAACATCAGTACTGACTCCACTCTCTTAACATCAGTACTGACTCCACTCTCTTAACATCAGTACTGACTGACTCCACTCTCTTAACATCAGTACTGACTGACTCCACTCTCTTAACATCAGTACTGACTCCACTCTTTTAACATCAGTACTGACTCCACTCTCTTAACATCAGTACTGACTCCACTCTCTTAACATCAGTACTGACTCCAGTCTCTTAACATCAGTACTGACTGACTCCACTCTCTTAACGTCAGTACTGACTCCACTCTCTTAACATCAGTACTGACTCCACTCTCTTAACATCAGTACTGACTGACTCCGCTCTCTTAACACCAGTACTGACTCCGCTCTCTTAACATCAGCACTGACTGACTCCACTCTCTTAACATAAGTACTGACTCCACTCTCTTAACATCAGTACTGACTCCACTCTCTTAACGTCAGTACTGACTCTACTCTCTTAACATAAGTACTGACTCCACTCTCTTAACATCAGTACTGACTGACTCCACTCTCTTAACGTCAGTACTGACTCCACTCTCTTAACATCAGTACTGACTCCACTCTCTTAACATCAGTACTGACTGACTCCGCTCTCTTAACACCAGTACTGACTCCGCTCTCTTAACATCAGTTCTGACTCCGCTCTCTTAACATCAGTACTGACTGACTCCGCTCTCTTAACATTAGTACTGACTCCACCCTCTTAACGTCAGTACTGACTCCACTCTCTTAACATTCAGTACTGACTCCACTCTCTTAACATCAGTACTGACTCCACTCTCTTAACATCAGTACTGACTGACGCCACTCTCTTAACATCAGTACTGACTGACTCCACTCTCTTAACATCAGTACTGACTCCACTCTTTTAACATCAGTACTGACTTCACTCTCTTAACATCAGTACTGACTCCACTCTCTTAACATCAGTACTGACTCCAGTCTCTTAACATCAGTACTGACTGACTCCACTCTCTTAACGTCAGTACTGACTCCACTCTCTTAACATCAGTACTGACTCCACTCTCTTAACATCAGTACTGACTGACTCCGCTCTCTTAACACCAGTACTGACTCCGCTCTCTTAACATCAGTTCTGACTCCGCTCTCTTAACATCAGTACTGACTGACTCCGCTCTCTTAACATTAGTACTGACTCCACTCTCTTAACATCAGCACTGACTGACTCCACTCTCTTAACATAAGTACTGACTCCACTCTCTTAACATCAGTACTGACTCCACTCTCTTAAAATAAGTACTGACTGACACCACTCTCTTAACATCAGTTCAGACTGACTCCACTCTCTTAACATCAGTACTGACTCCACTCTCTTAACATCAGTACTGACTCTAATAATATCAGTACTGGCTCCTCCCTCCTACCATCAGTACCGACTCAAATTTCTTAACATCAGTACTGACTCCATCCTCTTAACATGAGTACGAACTCTACTCTCTTAACATCAGTACTGACTCCACTCTCTTAACATCAGTACTGACTCCACTCTCTTAACATCAGTACTGACTGACTCCACTCTCTTAACATCAGTACTGACTCCGCTCTCTTAACATCAGTACTGACTGACTCCACTCTCTTAACATCAGTTCTGACTCCGCTCTCTTAACATCAGTACTGACTGACTCCACTCTCTTAACATCAGTACTGACTGACTCCACTCTCTAAACATCAGTACTGACTCCACTCTCTTAACATCAGTACTGACTCCACTCTCTTAACATCAGTACTGACTCCACTCTCTTAACATCAGTACTGACGCCACTCTTTTGAAAGTCCTTTGGCTGAGACTATAAATCCGAGGTCCCTTGTACGAACGCACGCACAACATCTTGCGCACAAGTGAAATCCTGTTCCTCTTTTCGTAAGAGTAAGCCATTGTGTGCCGGTGAAACTACATACACACGGGTACTGGATGTTAAAAAAAAAAGCACGTGAGTGCTTATTCCGTTATCCTCGATATATAAAATAAAATAAAATAAAATAAATTTTAAAAATCTCTCGGATGAGACTATAAACGGAGTCCTGTGTGCGAATGAACGCACGCAGAACATATTGCATACACGTTAAAACTCGTTCCACATTTCGGGAAGAGTAGACCATTTGTGCCGGTAAGAACAGATGACCCCAAAAAAATAAAACATCAAAGAAGAATCCATCACAGTATTGTAGTATTTAGACATTTATTTTTTTGTTTATTCTTTTATATCGAGGATAATGAAATAAGCACTCATGTGCTTATTTTACATCCAGTCCCCGTGTGTATGCGGTTTTGTCAATGTTGTCATCTGTTTCCACCGGCACACAATGGCCTACTCTTCCGAAAAGCGGAACAGGATTTAATGTGTGCGTAAGATGTTCTGCATGCGTTCGAACACGGGGCCTCGGTTTATAGTCTCTCATCCGACATCATCCCGTAAGTGGGAATCCCCGTCACCGTCACCGGTCCCCGATCCCTCAGATTCCGAATCCTTTGGATGCGCCTTCGAAGCTTTGTCAACCACCTTTCTCCAGTCCTCTGGTCTCTCAGCCGCCCTCAGGGTGTCTCTGAGTGAGAATGCGGCTACCTAACACTGTGGGCAAAAATGGTCACATACGCAAAACAAAAACAAAAACAAAAACACACATCATTAGTGATCCTCGGAGCTCTAGCCAAGGAAGCAAAAAAATAAAAACCGACAACAAAAAAGCAAAAAAAAAAAAAAAAACCACACACATCATTGGTGATCCTCGGAGCTCTAGCGAGGGGAGCAAAGAAATAAAAACCGACAATAAAAAAACAAAAAAACAAAAAACAAAACAAAAACCCCACACACATCATTGGTGATCCTCGGAGTTCTAGCCAGGGGAGCAAAGAAATAAAAACCCGACAATAAAAAAACAAAAAAAGCCAAAAAAAACCCACACACGTCATTGGTGATTCTCGGAGCTCTAGCCAGGGAAGCAAAATATAAA
>CM054146.1:18886621-18894121 GCA_028751875.1 Rapana venosa | reverse complement strand
GAAACTTATATAGCGCTATATCTTGCAAAGACAAATCAAAGCGCATGCATTCAACCCAACCTTACACAGTCATACAACCAATGACAAATAATCAATAGTTTAAACAGATATTACAAACATGGTACGCTGCAGACCAAATCTATGAAATAAATTTGCAATAGTCAAATGTTTTTCAAAAGCAAGCACAACACACACACACACACACACACACACACACACACACACACACACACACACACACACACACACACACACACTCACACACAGGTCATATACTTTAGCAGGATCATAGGACATGGGTTAGTGAAGGTGGGATAGTTCTGATGTGAAACAGGAGGGGGGAAATACAGCAGTTTCTACAGCACTGTGCCTGTTGTCAGACTTCCAGCAACGCCAGAAAAAGACCACGAGTGCCTTGCATGCTGCTGCAGGAGAATGACCTGAGCTGGAAAAGTACGGCAGAAGAAGACAACAGAACCAGCCTGAGTGAGTTGCCCGCCCGAGGTGGCAACCACCACAAAGTCCGTCCAACAACCGTCCCCCGCAAACCTCCAACCCCCAAAGGCCTTGACACAAACTCACCACACGCACAGAAGTGTATGGACAAACCGAATCTGAGGTCATCATGCCTGAGGATCGTCTCAAAGGTTGTCAACGTGGTTGGGCAACAATCACAAAAATCTGTTTCACAATTCTTTCGGTAAGAAGCCACACGATCAAATCAACAGGGATAGGAGGAGGGCTGAAAAGATTTTTTTAAAAACTAAGCAACAAGAAAAGAAGAGGATCCAAGTGAGTTTTCTATTTGTGAAGATTTCAATATTCATTTTTAACCTGCACCTTTGGTAATCCTCTCACCTCACCGTAGTCCTGTAGACCGTTAGGGGGCACCACTGAAGATTTTGCTACCAGCTTCCTCCACTCTCCTTTGGTAACCTACACTATCTCGGATATGGAATTACCCGTTCTCTAAGGAACACACCACTGTCTCTGCTGTGTTGTGTTGTGCCATGCACGTGAATTCCGCCTTGCGCCCAGTGATGTCTTTGTGCTGGAACCAGGCACAGTCGCTGAGCAGCAAAGCGGAATTGACCTGTTGACTTGTCTACAGCTGATGTCTACAGCTGATGTCTACAGCTGATGTCTACAGCTGATGTCTACAGCTGATGATGCTGCTGTCCTCAGCTAAACAGCCGCATAGGCCTACACGTCTGTGGAGACAGACTGTCAGCTTCGAGACTGAGATTCTATATCCATTGTTGTTGTTGTTGTTGCTATCATCACCATTATCATTATTATTATTATTATTATTATTATTATTATTATTATTATTATTATTATTGTTATTATTATTATTATTATTATTATTATTGTTGTTGTTAATGTTGTTGTTGTTGTTGTTGTTGTTGTCGTCGTCGTCAACAGTAGTAGCAGTAGTAGTAGTAGTAGTAGTAGTAGTAGTAGTAGTAGTAGTAGTAGTAGTAGTATCATTATTAGCATTCTTAGTTATTATTATTATATTATTATTATCGATATCATTATTATTATTGTTATCATAATTATCATTATTGTCTGGAAACTATCAGACAATGAAAGGAATCAATGTGCCAAATGAAACAAGGATTGTTGAATTGGGTTTTTTTTCCAGTTTGCAAATGACACATCAATCTTTTTTTTTTGATGGAAATTATACTTTCATGAACTATGTATAACCTTCCTACTTCATTTTCTTCTACTTCAAGCTTGGTTTTAAAAACAGTTTGTATTATTTTCTATGACTAGTTACAGAAACACAAGTCCATAATAGCACAGGGCGGAGGGGGGAGGGGGGAGAGCACCAAATCATGGATTAATATAGTCCCACCATTATCAGACTTCATGTGAAAATGGATGAATACTCGTAATTTTGGAGAGAGAAAAAATGTCTAGTAAAACATAAAAATACCTTTTTACACCAAAACTAAAACTTCTTCATAAATCAAGTCCCTTTTACAGTATCTGCGTCATGTTTGGGGTTGGGTTGGGGGGGGTTAAAGTACTGAATTCTGGTAATAAGACACGGCTGTAATTTTTCAAAATGGTGTCTGTAAGTTTGTGAAAATGTCTCATCTGAATTCTTTCGATTAACAGCTATAACTAAGCCATACAGCCCTACTGTTTACAGCATCAATTATTTCTCTCTCTTTTCGTGGACTGGGGCTTGAGTGGTCATAAACCTTTTTGAAAAGCAAATTCTGCATAGGTTCACACACAGGGCTTTGGGTTTTTTGTCTCACTTGAAGGACTTTCGGTGGAGATGAGTCAGCACTGATGTTAACTCCATGGAAAAATCTCTTTGTACAGGAGTCTAGATGATGGCTCGAACCCGGGCTAGATCCCAAATCGTCTCGCTCCTTGCACTCCTCCCTACAGGACATTCTTGGCCAGTTCAGATGTTCGTGTCACGTGCCCCTACCACTTCAGTTTGCATTTTTTTCACTGAAGTCAGGAGGTCTTCGTATGTCCCCATGACATTTTTAAATTCTGGTTTTCACTTCCAGTTTCTTGATTTCAGCACGGGATACCAAAGAAGTAAATACGAATGTTTCAAAACTGCTGTCTGGGGGAAAAAACAGCTCTCTGATAGAAACGTAGCAAGTGCAGTACCCTAGGCAAGGGTGGGCCGGATGCAGCTCAGTGGTCAGAACATCAAACTTGAGATCTGGCAATCTCTGGTTTCAGAACACGAGTTTGAGTCTCCACCAAGTTGTCTGTTCAAAGAGACTTGTTGTCCCAGAGTTAACGCATGTACCGGATGTACGCATGCAGAACATCTTGCACACACGTTAAATCCTGTTCCGCTTTTCGAAAGAGTAGGCCATTGTGTGCCGGTGGGAACAGATAACAAAATTTACAAAACCGCATACACACGGGGACTGGATGTTTAAAAAAAGTATTTAAAAAAGCACGTGAGTGCTTCTTCCATTATACTCGATATATATATATATATGTAAAAAAAAATTGTCATCTAAGCGCTTTGATTTGTTGCTTTACAAGATTCAGCCCTATATAAATTCCATACATTATTATCTAAGGCCTCCATTAAAACGGTTTCATACCTTGAAATGGTTTAGGTTCAGACCCAATCATCTATAACAAGAAGGAAGGTGTTAGGACTTCCAAGACGGTCACCCGCCTGACAAGTAAACCGTGAGGTTCTGGGTTCGATCCCCAGCCTGAAAATTTCAACCCAGTGTGACGAGAAATTTGAACTGAATGGATGAATGTCAAAGGCCACTGGATGAGACTAAAAAAACTAAGGCTCCATGTGCTAATGCACGCAGAACATATTGCACACACGTTCAAAAAATCATTCTACCTTTCGGAAAAGTAGACCATTTCGTTCCTGCAGGACAATTTTTTTAAAACACATGTGTTTAGACACCATCCCCAAAGTCAGAATGCGTATACCTAAATGGTTGGGGGTGGGGGTGGGCGAGGAAGGGGGGGGGGATGGGGGGGAGACGGCCGCAAACGCAAAAATCTCACCATTGGTGAACCTTGGAACTCTAGCCTAGGAACGAAAAAATAATGTAAACGATAGAAGGCCTGCTTTAAAACAGTGTCATGTCTTGAAATAATCTGTCCAAAGTTGATCATCATTGACAACAAGACCACAGCACGGCAATCTAATTTTTTTCCTGGAAGAAGAAGAAGAAGAAAATGTTCATCTGAAGTCAGAGTAGGGCTGCCTTGATGGTAATGTATTGAAAACAAAAGCCAGCCAAACACGCAAAACTTTTCATCCAACATGTTACTTGCTGAGTGACGCCCAGAAGGGGGATGGGTGAGGTAGAGTACATAGTGTGGGTAACCCTTCGAGTGTTGACCAATATTCTTAAGCTGCGGAATGTACTACTCTGCTAGGACCAGGAGGAAATAAAATGGTAGTTATGCTAAAAATAATATCAATATTTTTTCTTTGTTCTTCGGCTAGACTTTCAAGGTTTACCAATAGTGTGATTTTGCGAATGCGACCGGTTTTTTTCAGCCCACCACGAAGGTAGCGGCATTCCGACTTCGGGGATGGATGCTGGGTATGCTTGTGTTTCTGCAACCCATCCACCCTCTGATTTTAATCACGATATCTTTAATATGTATATTTGCATGTATATATGCACGAGATGAATTACGGTATTGGCAGGTCTGCACTTGATGTTGACCAAGGAGAATGTAAAAACTCCCACTCTTTATTCACCAGACGACGCCGAGATTCGAGCCTACGACTTCATGGACCCAGTAAGAACACTTAATGAAAATTTCACGTAGAATTTGATTGGGTTGGTGGAATGATTGTAGCATTCTAGAGTGTTCTCGTTGTTATTATCATTTAGTTTTGTTGGGGTTTTTTACTGCTGTTTATTTTCGACTTACCATTTTATGTTCAGTTTGTACCCAAACTGACCCCAGAACTTAAAGTCATTAAATAGATAGATAGATAGATAGATAGATAGATAGATAGATAGATAGATAGATAGATAGATAGATAGATCATCTCCCCTTTTCATTACGTTAAATTTATCAAATAATTTCTCTTGCATTTATTTGTATTCACAAAAGAGAGTCATGTGTAGCCCCCCAACTTGTCAATAAGCCACATTCTTCACTTCACTTCACCTTTATCTCCCATAGCATTGGGGCAACACTGAAGTAGCAATGACATTAAGCAATGACAACAAAAAATCTTCAACAAAGCGTGTTACTTCCCCCTCCTTTCGTAAGCAGAAAATTTCGCAGACGACTTGGCCGAATCCTCTCTGCCACAACGCAACCAACTCAAGAACTCCTTTTTGAATTTCGTTCCAGTGAAACAGTAGAGCAGAAAATTGATGGCGCTGTTGGTATTCCAAATCAGAATGGTCAAAGTGAACGCGAAGGAATCACTGATCCACAAATTGGGCTCTTCCGTGACGACATTCTCACTTGTGACGTCGTCGCTCGTGACGGGGTTTTCTGTGATGACGTTTTCGCTGGTGACCTCTGCTGCGGTAAGCGTGGTGAAAGTGTAGTACTCCCAGATCAGATAAATGCAGATGGGTAAAGTGAGAAGCAGGAAAGTGCAGGATAAGGCCAGAATCATCACCGTTGTTTTGGAAGCCACTTTCCTCCGAGTGTTGCTGATGTTTGAAGCGTTGGCGTTTGAACCAGACTGTACCCCCTCAGTAGCTGTAGAGGAAGAGGCCTTGAACAAGGTCAGGGATAATATAAAATCACACACTAAAAGACAGATGGAAGGGAACAGCGAAAACACGGCCAGATCCACCCAGGCCCAAACCCCAGCTCCGAAGTGTTCGTACTCCGCTGACGTGAACGTGCACTTCTTCCTAGGTATGCCCATGCCGATGAGGAAATGGAAATGGAGCAGGCAGGCGAACACGACGATGCAGATGACGACGACCCACGTTCTCTGCACGGTACAGAACATCCTCATTTTGTGCGGCCACGTCACGGCCATGGTCCGTTGCACCGTCACACACGTCAGCAACCACGAGGACGTCGTACTGGACGCGTAAATCAACCAGGTGCACACCTTACACAGAACCGTGTGCAAGTTGTACAGATCTATACCTAACGCGTGGAACATCCACTGGCGAAGGGGACTGACGTACAGCAAGCACAGATCGGACATGGCAAGGGCCATAAGTATGACGTGTTGCGAGGAGTGGTTGTCCTTGATGCGGTTCATCACAACGATGGTGGCGATGTTGCCGAAAGTTCCCAGGATCACGATACAAGGAGGCCACACTCTCCACAGGAAGACAGCGATTTCGGCTTCCAGGGATGGATTGTTGTCCTCTTCAGTCCCTGGTATGGTTGAAGTGGTAGTGGTAGTGATGGTGATGGTGGTGGCGGGTGGTAGTGGTGGTGGTTTGGCGTCGAAGATTGTTGATGTGTTCATGATGGCAGGGTGTTTTTTTATTGTTATTTTTTTATATTTTTTTGTTTGTCACTTCGATTTGAGGATGCTTATCCCTGTTGTCAGACAAGTGAAACTTTTATCTAATTATTTATTTATCTATGTGTCTGTTCATTTCTTCATTCAAGAAGGGAGGTGGCAGGGTGGTTAAGACGTTCACCTGCCTAACAAGTAAACCTTGAGGTTCTGGGTTCGATTCCCAGCCATGCTTTTTCTTCCCAGTTTGACGAGAAATTCGAACTGAATTCAAAGTTCTTCGGGTGAGACTATAAATCAAGGCTCTGTGTGCAAATGCACGTAGAACATCTTGCACACACATTAAAAACCTGTTCCGCCTTTTGGAAGAGTAAGCCATTTTGTGACAGAGACCTCAGCTTCTCTGGGGGCCAGCATATTGAGGGCGGTGCCTATCTCCTCTCCCTCGCTGCTTTCCCTTCCCTGTCCCAAAAGAGGGCAGGTATTCATTTACAGCTGGGTGAACTGGCGGGGACTGTACCGAAGCCAAGGCGCGCGAACGGTCATCCATCCACTTGTAACCACGCTCAACGCTGCTTTACCTTAGCTTGGTGGAGAGCGAGTGCTCGTGCCACTGTGCTATCCCATCCCAATACCATTAGCTTATCTGACCACTCTACTATCCCCAAAAAGTCCTTCGGAGGAAACTATTGGCCGAGGTCCCGTGTGTTGTACGCACGCAGAACATCTTGCGCACATGTGAAAACCTGTTACGCTTTTCCTAAGAGTAGGCCATAATGTGCCGGTGGGAACGGATGACAACATTTACAGAGCAGAACACACACGGAGACTAGATGTAAAAAAAAAAAGCACATGAGCGCTTATTCCATTATCCTCGAAGTAAAAGAATGAAATAATAAACAAACTCATAAGTTCTGGACTCTCGACGAGCCACTGTCAGAGGTCTTAGCAGTGTTATCATTTAACCCTCCCTGAAACACCCTTTACAGGCAAAAAATACAGCAACAACCGACGCTATAGCTGAGTGGTTAAGACCGTTCGACTTCAACCCCCATAGATCCATGAAGTCGTGGGTTCGAATCTCGGCGGTGTCAGGTGAATCAAGGGTAGGGACGGACTGTCACGATCACACAGGTCAACTTCAAGTGCAGACCTGCCAGTGCCTTCATTCCCTTGGTGTATATATACACACGTGCAGAAGATCAAATACGGCACATTAAAAATCCTTTTTAAACCGTGTCAGCGTTCGGTGGGGTTACAGAAACACGAACATACCAAACATTCATCCACGAAGTCGGAATGCGGCTACCTTCAGGGTGGACAGAAACGGTCGCATACGCAAAAATCTCACCATTTTGGTGAACCTCTGAGCTCTAGCCGAGGAACAAAACCCAAAAATAGCAAGAATGTGTATCAACATGAAAGTTTCCAAGATGCTCCTGATTTTAAAAAAAAAAAGTGGGATTACAAGTTTTTAAAATTATTATATAAATAGCATTCTTATGATAGTCTGCATACGAAGAGTTTGGTTTGGGTGGGTTTTTTTGCTGGCGGCACCTCTAGCTACT
>CM054146.1:18876621-18879121 GCA_028751875.1 Rapana venosa | reverse complement strand
AACAGTGCCCGTGTGTCTCTGTGTTATGTGCGTGTTGCCCCTTTTGTGTGGCGTGGTGTGTTTGTGTGGTCGTGTGTATGTGTTTTTTGTCTGTCTGGTCTGGGTTGTTAGGGACATGGTTTTTGTGTCTGTACGATGGGCGTACGCCCCTTTGCGTACTCATGGGGCAGGGATGTTTTGTGTGCATACTTAAATGCCCCGCGCGTGCAAAATGTTGTTTGTGATGTGTGTTTTTTTAAATGTTAGTTGTTACGGTGGTGCTCTATGTTTGATTATAGTAGTCAATTTTTTTTTTTCCCCCCCCCCCCCCCCCCCCTGTTTTTTGTGTCCTTGCATGAAGTCCGGGGTGTGTTTGTATGTTGTGTGTTGTGTTCGTGGTGTGTGTTGGGGCGTGCGGCGTGCGTGAGGTGTTGTTATTATTCTTTTTTTGTTCCTCTATTTTTTTTGTTATTCTTTTATTCAAGGTAAGGAATCGGCATTCGCGTGCTTTTTTAAAAACCTCAGGGTGGTGGTGTGTTGTGTGTGTGTGTGTGTTGTGTGTGTGTGTGTGGTTTTTGGGGTGTGGTGGGTGTGTGTTGGGGGTGTGTGGTGACGAGTGTGTGTGTGTGACGAGTGTGTGTGGTGCAGAGTGTGTGTGTGTGCAGAGTGTGTGTGTGTGTGTGTGCACGAGGTGTTGTGGGTGTGTGTTGTGTGTGTGTGTTGGTGTGTGGTGTGTGTTTTGTGTGTGTGTGGTTTGTGTGGGTGGTGTGTTGTGGTGTGTGTTGCTTTGTTAGAAATAATGCGTTCGTTTCCTCTCTTTAATGTCTTTCCTGGCAGTGTACCAGACAAAAATGTAATTAAGTGTTGGCGTCCCCCCGTGCCCCCACGGCAAATTTTGGGGCCCTGTGTGTGTGGGGTGTGTGTGTGTGTGTGTGTGTGTGTGTTGTTGTGTGTGTGTGGTGTGGGTTTTTTTTGTGTGTGTGGTGTGTATGTGGTGTTTGTGTGTGCCGAGTGGATAGGTATGTGTGTGTGTGTGTGTGTGGTGTGTGTGGTGTGTGTTTGTGTTGTGTGTGTGTGTGTGTGTGCGGTGTGTGTGTGTGCGCGTGGTGTGTGTTGTGTGTATGCACGTGTATGCGTGTGTGGTGCGTGCGTGTGTGCACGAGTGTGTGTGTGTGGCCGGTGTGTTTGTGTGTGTGTGTGTGTGTGGGGGTGTTGGGGTTTTGTGGTGTGTGGTGTGGGTTGTGTGTGTTCACGGTGTGAGTACTGGTGTGTGTGGTGTGTGTGTGTGTGTGTGTTTTGTTGTTGGTGTGTGGTTTTTTGTGGTGCCGTGTATGCTGTTGTGTGTGTGTGTGTTTGTGTGTGTGTGTGTACGAGTGTCAGTGTGTGTGTGTGTGTGGTGTGTGTGTGTGTGTGTGTGTGTGTGGTGTGGGCACGGTTTTGTGTGTGTTACGAGTGTGTGTATGTGCAGATGTTGGTTGTTTTTTGCCCGGTGTGTGTGTGTGTGTGTGTGTGTGTGTGTGTGTGTGTTGTGTGTTGGGGGTGTGGGGTTTTGGTGTGTGTTTTGTGTGGGGTGGTGTGTGGTGTGTGTGTGTGTGTGGTGTTCGGTGTAGTGGTGTGTGTGGTGTGTGTGTGCACGATTGGGGTGTGGGTGTTGTGCACGGTGTGTGTGTGTGTGGGTGTGTGGTGTGTGTGCGTGTGCCCAGCATAATTTTTTGTCGCGCATTTGCCCCGTGTTGTTTGTGGGGAGCCCGCGTGCGTGCATCCTTGAGGGGTATGTGTATATGTGTGAACATGGTGAGGGTGGGGGGGGGGGAAGAAAAGGGGTTGTGTTTGTGTGACGCCCGTGTGGTTGGTGTGTGTCGTGTTGTTTGTGCGTGGGTGGGCGTGGTGGTGTATGTGTTGTTTTTATCATTGAGTATGTGTGTGTGTGTGTGTGTGCCTGTGTTGGTGTGTTCGCGCCGGGCGCGTGCGGTGTGTTTGTGTGTGTGTGTGTCTGTCTATCTGTATGGTTGATGCATGCAGCATGTATGTTGTTTGTATGTATGTATGTAAGTTTGTGTGTGTGGTGGGGTTTCGCGCGGCGTGCTTTGTATCATGTATGTGTGTTATGTTTAAAGTAGTACGTACGTTGTATAGTTTCTATGTATGTTTATGTATGTATTTTCGTGCAGTTTAAATTCATACTTTCTACATCGATGTAGTAGGCATGTGTGTGCCGCGGGGGGTGTGTGCAAACTCTTCAAGTTGTGTGTATGCGACCTTTACGTTTGGGGAAAGCGTGAAATGCTAGAGCGTAATTCAGTGTATAAGGCTGTGCATATGAACCTGCGGGGCTTTTTTCTTCTGTCATGTAAAGGGCTATGCAGTTGAAGTTTTTCTTAAGTTCGTTGATTTTGTTTTTAAAAAACACACGTTTAGGGGTGATTATAGAGGTGACCAGGTGCGTACTGAATCACACGGAGTGTACGCATTCACCTGCATGTACTCACAAGACCTCTCTCTCTCTATCACACAAACGCAC
>CM054146.1:18869121-18874121 GCA_028751875.1 Rapana venosa | reverse complement strand
ATTCTTCTTCTTTACATTCTTCTTCTTCTTCTTCTTCGCATTCTTCTTCTTCTTCGCATTCGTCTTCTTCACATTCTTCTTCTTCTTTGCATTATTCGCACTTATTCTTCTTCGCAATTCTTTGCAATTCTTCTTCTTCTTCGCAATTCTTCTTCTTCGCAATTCTTCTTCTTCTTCTTCTTCTTCTTCTTCTTCTTCTTCTTCTTCTTCTTCTCTTCTTCTTCTTCTTTCTTCTTCGCAATTCTTCTTCTTCTTCTTCTTTTTCTTCTTCTTCGCAATTCTTCTTCTTCGCAATTCTTCTTCTTCGCAATTCTTCTTCTTCTTCTTCTTCTTTGCAGACATCTTCTTTGTCTTTTCTTTCTTCTTCTTCTTCTTCTTCTTTCTTTCTTCTTCTTCTTCTTCTCTTCTTCTTCTTTGCTCTTCGTTCTTCTTTCTTCTTCTTCTTCTCTTCTTCTTCTTCTTCTTCTTCTTCTTCTTCTTCTTCTTCTTCTTCTTCTTCTTCTTCTTCTTCTTCTTCTCAGCAGCCAAAACAGCGATAATGATAGGGATAACAATAACATGATCAATCTTGATGATCATCATTTTCTTCAACTAGTTTGCTTCTGCTTCTTCTTCTTCTTCTTCTTTGCAGACTTCTTCTTTTCTTTCTTTCTTTCTTTCTTTCTTTCTTCACAATTCTTCTTCTTCTTCTTCTTCTTCTTCTTCTTCTTTTTCTTCTTCTTCTTCTTCTTCTTCTTCTTCTTCTTCGTCTTCTTCTTCTTCTCCTCTTCCTTCATCATCTTCTTTGCAATTTTTCTTCTTCTTCTTCTCTTTGTTGTTGTTCTTGTTGTTGTGGTTGTTGTTCTTCTTTTTTTTCTTTCTTTCTTCGCATTCTTCTTCTTCTTCTTCTTCTTCTTCTTCTTTTCTTCGCAATTCTTCGCAATTCTTCTTCTTCGCAAGTCTTCTTCTTCGCAATTCTTCTTCTTCTTCGCAGTTCTTCTTCTTCTTCTTCTTCGCAATTCTTCTTCTTCTTCTTCTTTGCAATTCTTCTTCTTCTTCTTCCTCGCAATTCTTCTTCTTCGCAATTCTTCTTCTTCGCAATTCTTCTTTCCATTTTTCTTCTTCGCATTCTTCTTCTTCTTCTTCTTTGCAGTTCTTCTTCTTCTTCTTCCTCGCAATTCTTCTTCTTCGCAATTCTTCTTCTTCGCAATTCTTCTTTCCATTCTTCTTCTCTTTGTTGTTGTTGTTGGTATTGTTGTTGTTGTCATTGTTGTTCTTCTTCTTCTACTTCTTTTTTCTTCGCATTCTTCTTCTTTGCATTCTTCTCCTTCTTCTTCTTTTTCGCATTTTTCTTCTTCTTCTTCTTCTTCTTCTTCTTCTTCTTTTTCTTCTTCTTTTTCTTCTTTTTCTTCTTGTTCTTGTTCTTGTTCTTGTTCTTCTTCTTCTTCTTCTTCTTCTTCTTCTTCTTCTTCTTCTTCTTCTTCTTCGCAATTCTTCTTCTTCTCTTCTTCTTCTTCTTCTTCTTCTTCTTCTTCTTCTTTCTTCTTCTTCTTCTTCTTCTTCTCTTCGCATTCCTCTTCTTATTCTTCTTTGCATTCATCATCTTCTTCGCATTCTTCTTCTTTGCATTCTTTGTATTCTTTTTGTTTGCATTCTTCTTCTTTACATTCTTCTTCTTCTTCTTCTTCGCATTCTTCTTCTTCTTCGCATTCGTCTTCTTCACATTCTTCTTCTTCTTTGCATTATTCGCACTTATTCTTCTTCGCAATTCTTTGCAATTCTTCTTCTTGTTCGCAATTCTTCTTCTTCGCAATTCTTCTTCTTCTTCTTCTTCTTCTTCTTCGCAATTCTTCTTCTTCGCAATTCTTCTTCTTCGCAATTCTTCTTCTTCTACTTAATTTTTCCTCGCATTCTTATTCTTATTCTACTTAATTCTTCTTCGCATTCTTCTTCTTCTTCGCATTCTTTTTCTTCTTTGCATTCTTCTTCTTCTTCGCATTCTTCTTCTTCGCAAATCTTCTCCTCCTCCTCCTCCTCCTTCCTCCTCTCCTCCTCCTTCTTCTTCTTCGCATTCTTCTTCGCAATTCTTCTCCTCCTCCTCCTCCTCCGCCTCCTCCTCCTCTCCTCCTCCTCCTTCACTTTTTTCTTCGTATTCTTCTTCTTTTAGTCCCTTCCTTAATTCCGTAGGAAGTCATGGAGCGCCTCATAGAAGAGTTATTCACATGAAATGCCTCCATTCCCGTCAATTGTGTGTTTGATCCAGATAACCACAAATCTCAGAAGGCTAGATACATCAGGGAAGAAGGGGGGATGGGGGGGGGGGGGGGGGGGGGTGAACACTTTGTGATATAGTTTCAATTTTCCCTTTTCCTAATGAGAAATTGACCTAGAGAGGAGTAGGCTTCATCAGATCTTCGTTTTTGTTTGTTTTAGGGGTTTTTGCCCAAGAGACACTTTCTGGAGATTTATTTATTTATTTACTCATTCATTCTATTCTTTTATTTCGAGGATAATGGAATAAGCACTCGAGTGCTTTTTTTTATCCAGTCCCCGTGTGGTTGCAGTTTTGTCAATTTTGTCATCCGTTCCCACCGGCTTACAATGGCCTACTCCTCCGAAAAAGCGGAAAGGGGTTTCAACGTGTGCGCAAGATGTTCTGCGTGCGTTCGCACACGGGGTCTCGGTTTATAGTCTCATCTGAAGGACTTCTGGGGGAGAGTGGAGTCTGCACTGATGTTAACTCCATGGGAAAAAATCCTCTTGAACAGGAGGAATCGAACCCCGGGTCAGCAGATCACAGAGGGGGTGGGGGAGAGAGAGAGAGAGAGAAAGAGAGAGAAGAAGAGAGAGAGAGAGAGAGAGAGAGAGAGAGAGAGGAGAGAGAGAGAGAGAGGAGAGAGAGAGAGAGAGAGAGAGAGAACTCGGTACTGTGCCTCAACACTCCTCAAGGAGTTAAAGTAGAAGCACTAAATGCTAAACTACTCACATAAGCATTGCTTCTTGTACTCCTTTCATGGTCTGGTGGCTACGTTGTTGCTGCATGTTGTGCGTTCCCCAGCTTTACACCCTGGGGATCACCCAGAACATGCCACACTCTGACTCACTCATCCCACCCACTTGGGAATTACTGTGAGATAGGAAGAAGTACACCGGATGAGAAGTTTTGCGTGTTTGACTATTTTTTTCAAGTACCCCGCCATATAGGCAGCCATACTCCGACTTCAGAGGATTTTTTTCTTTTCTCCTTGAACAAAGGAGAGTGCAGGTTTGTTATGTTAAGGAGCTTTGTCATGGCTGAAGGCAATCTCAACACCACAACATTTTTACAACATAACAATATTTTAGTGTAGCAGTTAGCTGACATCAATAACTGACACAGCTTTTGGCTTAAAATTCAACGGAGGGAGAAGTTAGTTAGGAGGAAATGTTAGAGCGTGCGGAATGTGAGTATGGTGAATGTTCTCATCAGATGTGATGGCCCGGGTTCGAGCCACCATCGAATTCCTATTTTCAAGGGGATTTTTCCTCCCTGGAGTTAACATCAGTGCCGACTCCACCGACTCCCAAAAAGGTCCTTTGGAGGAGGCTGTAAACCGAGATCCTGTACGTAGAACCTATTTAAAGGTAAAAAGGTAAAGGTGTCCCATAACCTATACGGCCGTAGGGGAGCGAGGTGTCAGAGACCTCAACTTCTCTAGGGGCAAGCATGTTGAGGGCGGCGCCCATCTCCTCTCCCTCGCTGCTTTACCTCCTTCCCTGACCCTAAAGAGGGCAGGTACCCATTTACAGCTGGGTGAACTGGGGGGACTGTACTGAAGCCATGGCGCGCACACGTTCCCCCATCTAAGTGGTAACCACACTCGATGCTGCTTAACTTGGCTGGGAGAAAGCGAGTGCTCCGACCACTGAGCTATCCCGTCCCCATAGAACCTATTGTGCACACGTTAAAACTTGTTCCACTTTTTGGAAGAGATGGCCTTTGTGTACCAGTGGGAACGGATGACAAAATGTACATAAACTGCATGCACACAATGACTGGGTGTAATAGAAAATATGAAATTAAAAAAGCACTGGAGTGCTTATCCATTATCCGCGAAATAAACCAATTTAAATAAACTAAATGGCGCCTCTACCAAAACACACATCGGGTCGACACTTGATCAGCTGCTTAAGGTCTACCTCACCCACTGCATTTTCACTTTCCTTCTTCTTCTTCTTCTTCTTCTTCTTCTTCTTCTTCTTCTTCTTCTTCTTCTTCTTCTTCACAATTCTTCTTCTTCTTCTTCTTCTTCTTCACAATTCTTCTTCTTCTTCTTCTTCTTCTTCTTCTTCACAATTCTTCTTCTTCTTCTTCTTCTTCTTCTTCTTCTTCTTCTTCATCTTCTTCTTCTTCTTCTTCTTCTTCTTCTTCTTCTTTTTCTTCTTCTTCTTCTTCTTCTTCTTCTTCTTCTTTTCTTCTTCTTCTTCTTCTTCTTCTTCTTCTTCTTCTTCTTATCGTTATCAGTATTATCATCAGCAGCAGCAGCAGCAGCAGCAAAAGGAGGAGGAGTAGTAGTAGTAGTAGTAGTAGTAGTAGTAGTAGTAGTAGTAGTAGTAGTAGTAGTAGTAGTAGTAGTAGTAGTAGTAGTAGTAGAGGTAGTGGTAGTAGTGCTATTATTATCATCATATTGCTCTCACAGCTTTATTACTTTTCAAATTATTTTTGAAATCCGCTGTGTACATCTCTAGAGATGAGATGCCTCAGAAGACTTCTTGGCATTTCATACATGGACCACACTACTAACAACGAAGTCCTACAAACCATCACCCAACAAGTAAAGCACTACGAAAACCTCCTGACCACAGTCAAGAAAAGGAAGCTCAGATGGTACGGACATGTGACTAGATCAGATGGGCTGTCCAAAACCATACTGCAGGGAACAGTGCAGGGGAAGATAAGGCGAGGCAGAGGAAGAAATGGGCAGACAACATCACTGAATGGACAGGGAAGACCTTCTCCACAACCCAGGAACTTGCACACA
>CM054146.1:18859121-18864121 GCA_028751875.1 Rapana venosa | reverse complement strand
GCGTGCGTGTGTGCGTGCGTGTGTGTGTGTGTGGGGGGGGGGGGGGGGGGTGCAGGATGGCCTAGTGGTTAGGGAGTTGAGCTCGCGATCTAACATTAAGTGTTGTGTTTTGTTGTGGTTGGTTGGGTTGTGTTGCTTTGTATTGCAATGTATTGTGTTGTATTGCATTGTATTGATTTGTATTGGGTTGAGTTGGGTTGTATATTGTATTATTGTATTTTACTGTTGTTGTTTTTAAATTCATTTTTTTATTCCGAGGATAATGAAAAAATCACTCATGAAGATTTTTTTTTGTGGCTTTTTGGGGGTTGTTTTTTTTTTTTAATCTGTCTTGTATGCAGAGAGTGTACTGGCCTTGAGTGGAACGATTTGCTACGGAAAGCAGAGGATCGCGAGGAGTGGAGGAAGTTGGTTGCAAAATCTTCAGTATTACCCCCACAGTCTATAGGTCTACGGAATAGGTGAAAGTGAAGACTTGTGTGCAAGCTGTTTGGTGAATACTGTCATCCGTTCCCACCGGCACAAATAGCCTACTCTCCCAAACGGCGGTACAGGTTTTAACGTGTGCGCAAGAAGCCATTCTCACTACACCAGTCCAGCGTCTGATTTGTTTGGTATATCTATCTATCTATCTGTCCCGTAGTCTGACGACCGTGGGGGCACCCTCAAAGACTCAACAGCCAGTTCCCTCCATTCCTCTCTCTGTTCTGCCTTTCTCAGGGTTTTGTTGAGTTCTAGGCCTGTCCATTCGCTGATTATATCCTCCCAGCTCTTCCTTGGTCTGCCTCTTCTTCTTCCTCCTTGGACAGTGCCTTGTAAAACTGTCTTTGCAAGTCCTTTGGATCTTGTGTCATGCCCATACCATTTAAGTTTACGCTTTTTCACGATCGTTAGAAGGTTCTCATAGGGTCCAATGGTTTGCTGGATTCTGTTATGCACGCTTTCGTTGCTTATGTGGTCTTTGTAGGAGATGCCAAGGAGTCTCCGAAAGCATCTCATCTCCACCGCCTGTTTTCTTCTCTCCAAATCTGCAGTCAGGGTCCATGATTCACAGGCATACAGAAATATGGATATGACAAGGGAGCGCATTAGTCTGATCTTGGAGATAAGTGAGATATTTTTATCTCTCCAGATGGTGTTTAGTTTTGACAAAGCTGTTATTGTCTGTGCAGTCCTGCATACTACTTCTGGCTTGGATCCCTGGTCTGATACAATGGCTCCCAGGTACTTGAAGCTTTGAACTGTTTCCAGCTTCTGGTCATTAACCCTGATATCAGTGCTAATGCCGTTGGTGTTATTAGTCATCAGTTTGGTCTTCTCTGCACTGATTTCCATGCCGTATGTTTTGGAGGCCTTATTCAAGTGTTCTGTTAGGCTGGCAAGCTCTTTCTCTGATCCTGCTATTCCATCAATGTCATCTGCGAAGCGGAGGTTTGTGATCGTTCTGCCACCAATGCTGACTGATCCTTCATGATGTTCCAGTGCATCAGCCATGATTCTCTCAAGGAAGATGTTGAAAAGAGTGGGTGAGAGTAGACAGCCCTGCCTTACTCCAACTGTTGTTCGAAACCATTCTCCAATGTTGTTGTTGTAGTACACTGCACTGGTGGCCTCGCTGTACAGCTGTTTGATGACTCTGATCAGGTTTGCATTGATGCTGTACAAATTCATGGTTGCCCACAAAGCTGCATGCCACACCCTGTCAAATGCCTTCTTAAAATCGATAAATACGTGGTAAAGGTCTTGTTGATGTTGAAGGTACCGCTCACATAGTATTCTGAGGTTGAATATCTGTTCTGTTGTGCTGCGCCCTGCTCTGAAACCTGCTTGTTCCTCAGCAATGATGGTCTCTGCTTGTGGCTTCAGTCTATTCAATATTATCTGCAGCATGACCTTGCTTGGGTGGCATATGAGGCTGATTGTGCGATAATTATGGCATTGTTGTATATTTCCTTCTTCTGGGAGGGTGATGATGAGTGACTGTGTCCATGGTGTTGGCCATTTTCCTGTCTGCCAGATCTTGTTGCAGATTCTTAGTAGGGCGCTGATCATGGCTTCCCCTCCAGCTTGAACCAACTCAGCTGGAATGTTGTCAGCCCCTGCTGACTTCCCCTTTTTCAGCGATCTGACTGCTGTTTCCACTTCTTCTCGGAGGATAGGGTGACTGTCTGTGTCTTTGCTTGCGGGTACATTAAGGACTTCTGGATCTCCTGCGGTTCTATAGTTATACAGGTCGGAGCAGTATTCTGTCCATCTGTTCAGAATATCCTGGTCGTCAGTGAGACACTTCCCATTTTTGTCTTGGATTGTTAGACCTTTTCCCTGTTTTGTGCTAGTCAGGTCTTTCACCAGCTGATATGCTTTCTTGCTATTGTTTTTCTTGATGTTCTCTTCAATGTCTTGGCACTGTTTACCGATCCATTTCTCTTTTGCCTCCGTCATGGACTTCCTGATTCTTTTGTTGACTGCCTTATATTGTTCTGCTCTTTCTTTTGTTTCATTTTTCTTTTTCTTCAACTCTCTACGCTTGTCGAATAGTTGTAGGATGTTAGGTGTGACCCATGGTTTTTTGTTTGGAATAACGAACGTATAATCATTGTATGGACGAGATAGCCTAGCGGTTAGAACATTGCGCTCGCAATCTGACGACCCGGGTTCGATTCCCGTTCAAGGGGATATTTCCCCCCTGGAGTTAACATCAGTGCAGACTCCACTCTCCCCCAAAAGTCTTTCGGATGAGACTATAAACCGAGGCCCCGTGTGCGAACGCACGCAGAACATCTTGCGCACACGTTAAAATCCTGTTCCGCTTTTCGTAAGAGTAGGTCATTGTGTGCCGGTGGGAACTGATGACAGAATTGACAAAACCGCATACACACGGGGACTGGATGCAAAATAAAAAGCAAATGAGTGCTTGTTCCATTATCCTCGATATAAAAAATAAAATATAAAATAAAAATAAAAATATGGGGAAAGGACAGCTCAGTGGTCAGAGCAGTCAATCTCCGCGAGCTCAGGTTAAGCAGCATTGAGAGAGGCTACCTCTTGGATGGGTGACCTGTTCGTGCGTCTTCGCTTCAGTACAGTCCCCTAGTTCACCCAGCTATAAATGGGTTACCTGCCCTCTTTAGGGTCAGGGAAGGTAAAAGCAGCGAAGGAGAGGAGATGGGCGCCGCTGCCCTCAATAATTATGCTGGCCCCGGGAGAAGCTGAGGTCTCTGACACCTCGCTTCCCAACAACCGCATAGGTTATGAAAAACCCTTTACCCTTTATGTTGTATTTATATGTACTTTTCAATTTCATCAGCATGTTTTTATGCACTCCCGTGGGGATACCAGGGACTTGTCAGTATAAATATCATCTCCACTTTCTGGAAATTCTGTGCTACGAATTCCATCTTTTCTATCCCTCTCTTTTGTTTTTTTGCCTTGTTCTTTTTCCTTCCTGTCACCTCCTTCTTGTCTTATTTTCTGCTTTCTTGGTCCATTCTCCTGCCTTTTTTTCCCCCAGAAAGACATCAAATAACATTTCTCTCTCATACCAAAGTCGGATGCGCAGGGCCTGTTTTGTCAGGCGCTTAACGGCAGCGGAACACATTTTTTGCTCATGTGACAGACTTCGATGAAGAAGTTTCTTTCTGTGGGAAATTCAGGTTGCACTGCACGGGGAAAGCACGTCTCCACAAGTTCAGCCTTGCCCGTTTAGAATGAAAACAATTTTTTCACTCTGTGTGAAAGTGCATCTGTTTCCTTTTGAGAGTGGCTTTCTCAATAAAAAATAAAAAATTCTGTCACAGACAACTCTTGCTGCCGTGGGTTCTTTCACTGCGCTAAATGTATGTGGCACTCGGTTTCTCGTCTCGTTCGAAAGATTAGTATCCAGACCACTACTGTAATCACTTGTGTGTGTGTGTGTGTGTGTGTGTGTGTGTGTGTGTGTGTGTGTGTGTGTGTGTGTGTGTGTGTGTGTGTGTGTGAGAGAGAGAGTGAGTGCGTGCGTGCGTGCGTGCGTGCGCGTGCGTGCGTGCGTGCGTGCGTGCGTGCGTGCGTGCGTGCGTGCGTGCGTGCGTGCGTGCGTGCGTGCGTGCGTGCGTGCGTGCGTGCGTGCGTGTGTGTGTGTGTGTGTGTGTGTTCTCCAAATTTGCGTCTCTTCACAAAATAGTTCTATTAGAGACATACAGGCATGCGCACGCGCTTACACACACACACACACACACACACACACACACACACACACACACACACACACACACACACACACACACACAAGTGCTTATTCCATTATCCTCGATATAAAAGAATAAAATATATAAATAAAATAAAAACACACACACAGAAGGCTTGATGAAAAAAAGCAAACGGATTGCTTACTCAAAGTACTACCTTGAAATAAAAATTTGACTTTGACTTTCACACACACACACACACACACACACACACACACACACACACACACACACACACACACACACACACACACACACACACACACACACACACAGCAGCAGCAGCAGCAGCAGCAGCAGCAGCAGCAGCAGCAGCAGCATTACAAAATTCTGTATTCCCATCAGTCACAGTACTTCAGCCTCTGTCTCTGATGTTTGATCTCATCTCATCTGCTCCCGTAACCCCCTCCGGGATCGTAGGGGCACTGCAGTGACGAACGTTGCACCAGTTAAGCTCCATTTGCGGCGGTTGTGGGCAAGTGCCTGGGTTGTGGATAAGCTCTTCCCTGTCCATTCAGTGATGTTGTCTGCCCATTTCTTCTTCGGCCTGCCTCGCCTTCTCTTCCCCTGCACTGTTCCTCGCAGTATGGTCTTGGAGAGCCCATCTGACCATGTCACATGTCCATACCATCTGAGCTTCCTTTTCTTGACTGTGGTCAGCAGGTCTTCGTAGTGCTTTACGAGTTGGGTGATGGTTTGTCGGACTTCCTCGTTGGTGATATGGTCCGTGTATGAAATGCCAAGGAGCCTTCGAGGCATCTCATCTCCAAAGCC
>CM054146.1:18849121-18851621 GCA_028751875.1 Rapana venosa | reverse complement strand
TATCTAATGAAATGATTAGACATCTTCCAGATAACTTCTTAACTTTTTTACAACAATATTTTCAGAACTGTTGGTTAAGTGGGACTCTGCCATCTTTGTGGAAACAATCGATCATTGTGCCAATTATTAAACAGGGTAAACCAATTGCAGACAAAAACAGCTACAGGCCGATCGCCCTAACATCACACTTAGGGAAATTAATGGAACGTATCATCCTAAAAAGGCTCAATCATTACTGTGAAAAGCATAACATCATGCCTGTCTCTCAAGCAGGCTTCAGGAAAGGCAGGTCAACTGTCGATCATCAATTAAAATTACGACCCAAATTAAACATCAGTTTGCTAGAAGACAAAGTGTATGGCAACTTTCTTTGATGTAAAAAAAGCCTACGACCAAGTCTGGCATGAAAAGCTACTCTATAAACTGAGATTAATTGGGCTTTCAGGTTGCATATATAATTACTTTAAAAAGCATTTTTAAGTGAAAGGTCAATTCAAACTAAAGTAGGAAGCACCTATTCTCACTTAAGGTCTCTTCACATGGAATTCCTCAGGGATATGTTATAGCCCCAATACTGTTTAATATTTTGACTTATGATCTTTCTAAGCGGTTATCTAAAAATGTTGGAGTTGTGCAGTACGCAGATGATATCTGCATGTGGTTGAAAGTGAATCTTAAAAAACGCACTCCTCGTAGATCTATAAATAATATTAATAAGATGTATCAAACTGAGCTTGATAAAATTAATGTATACATGCTTGAAAATGGGTTATCCCTTTCTTCAGAAAAAACTCATATGATGCTTTTCAATTCAGGCATAATCCAGTTTTTTCTCCCAGTTTTTAAATTAAATGAATCTGTAATTGAATACACACAAATTGTAAAATTTTAGGAGTATATTCTTACATCTAAACTGACTTGGAATCATCATATAGAGTACATATTAACAAAGGCCAGAACAAGTTTAAACTTTTTGAAGATTGTGAGTAGGCAACCTTGGGTCAGGATACTCATACCCTTTTACACCTAGCAACATCTTTGGTTCGTTCAAAATTAACATATGCGCAAGAAATTTTCTTCTCGGCTCCAAAATATCTATTTAAAAAACTACAAAGCGTAGATAGCAAAGCCTACAAACTTGCACTCGGTGTGCCGGTTCATACTGCGACACTGGTGTATATGCGAAATTGGAGTGATGCCTTTTGAATCACAAATGAAGCTTGCTTCAGCTAAATACATCTTGAGAAGTCATACAAATCAAAACTCATGTATGCCAGAACTTGATTTAAAGGCTGAATCCCATTATCCCAAAAGAGCAAAAACAATAAGTTCTTTAACTCCGATAGGGAGCTTCACATCTGACCTGTTTGAAAAATCAGGTGTGAATCCCAAAAATGTTGCTCCTCGATTGCCCATTTAGTGTTATTCCTCCATGGGAGCTTAACATTGCCAAATTTGACATAGACTATGCTGACCTTAAAAAGGATGATGGGCCTGTTCTTTCGGCATTTGTTAGATCTCATCTATATGAAAATTATATAATCATTTGAAAATCTATACAGACGGCTCTGTACTTGATAGTAATGATGCGGTGCTGGATTTGTAATTCCAGCTCTGAAAATTGAAAGGTCTTACTACATTGGAAAAGACTTTTCTATTTTCTCAGCAGAGCTTGTTGCAATTGTGATGGCGTTAAACTTCCTGCTTAATTTTCCTTTCACCTGTGTACAAGTATTATTCTGTGTTGATTCGAAGTCTGTGCTACAGTCTTTACAATCCTTTAGTACTAATATAAGAGGTGAAATTGTGACTGAAATTGTTCATTTAATTCATTTTTTGTCCACACGTGGTACCTGTATACAATTTGTTGGATTCCATCCCATTGTGGTCTTTGGGGAAACGAATGGGCAGATTGCACAGCTAAAAGGGGTGCAATGAACAAGGAAAATACCATCAAAATGCAACTGCCGCTTGTCTTTACAAAGGGATGTTGCCTTCTAAAGAAGACTTGCTGGGATCAGTTTGGCGCTCTATATCATGAAACTTATCATTCAAAAGGATGTGCAAGACCTAAGTCGACAAAGTCTAAATACAACGATTTCTCTGATCGGAACAAATTGTGTCATAGACTGTTGACAAGTCTGATATACAGACTAAGGCTCGATGCTCTCAAAACGAAATTCAGTCGAAATGTGTCATGTATTTGTGGTGATCAGATTACGCCACAACATGTTATGTTTTATTGTGATCAGTTGAAGCCTTATTTGCCGGCTTGGTTGTCTAACAACAACTCTGCTAGTTTATCTCACACAGACATTTTGTTTGATAATCTTAAAATGCTAGAAAGAGTGAAAGGTTTGAGTAAGAGCCCAGTCGGTTTTTATAAAAGATATTTGTTGTTCCTGTTCAAGTTAAATTTTATTCTGTTTGATATCTTAACATAATATTATTCTTTTTTAAACATCACAACTATGTAAGCCTACAGATTCCTAGCTGATGT
>CM054146.1:18831621-18846621 GCA_028751875.1 Rapana venosa | reverse complement strand
ACACAACAACCCACCCTTCTCATGCTCTCCAAGTTGGCTGAGGGGCCTCTGTTTGATGTCTTCAGCTCACCAGACACCAAAGCAAAACTCCATGTAGTGAATAGACATTAAACAAAAAACACCAAAGCAAAACTCCATGGTCAGAGAGCAGTCTATCACATTTCCTCCACCATGTGAAATGCATCATCCAAAGATGAAGGTTATTTGGGATTTTTTTTAAAAGGTAAAGGTGTTCCCATAACCTATGTGGTCGTAGGGGAGCGAGGCGTCAGAGACCTCAGCTTCTCCAGGGCCCAGCATATTGAGGGTAGTGGCGCCCACCTCCTCTCCCTCGCTGCTTTACCTTCCCTGACCCTAAAGAGGCCAGGTACCCGTTTACAGCTGGGTGAACTGGGGGAGTGTACTGAAGCCAAGGCACGCAAACGGTCACCCATCCAAGTGGTAACCACGTTCGATGTTGCATACCATTGGCTTGGGGAAAGGGACTGCTCTGACCACTGAGCTATCCCGTCCCCCATTGCATCACCTAGGGATATCAAAGAAATTGATTCCACGCACACACACACACACACGCGCACACACACACACACACACACACACACACACACATATACACACACGCGCGCGCGCGCGCGCGCGCGCGCGCTTCGGAAATCACTGAAAACCTTTTGTCCTACCAATAGCTAGGACTCCTGGAATGTTCATCTTCTGGCATGTCTGGTTATATTGATGGCATGCGCGCGCGTGCGTGCGTGTGTATGTGTGTGTGTGTGTGTGCGCGCGCGCGCGCGAGTGGGTTGGCGACTGTGCTTGTTTCTTTGTGTGCTTTTGCACGTATCCTCAAATCTTTTTTTTTGCCTTCCCAGCAGGGATGCAGGGGCCTGTCAGTATAAATAGCATCCCCACCTCTGGAAATTCTGTGCTAGGAATTCCCTCTTTTCTATCACACTCTTTGTTTGTCCCTAGTTCCTTTTCTTGTTTTCATCTCTTTCTCGGTTTTTTTCTGCCTTCTTGGTCCATTCCCCTAGATCCTGCCTTTTTTCCCAGAAAGATTAAAAAGATTTTCTCTCCCATGCTGAAGTCGGATGTGCTGGGCCTGACTTGTCAGGCGCTTAAAGGCAGCAGAACGCGTTTTCGCTCATAGGACAGACAACAGGAGTTGCTGTCTGAGAGTTCGACACGGAAGAAGAAGAAGAAGAAGAAGAAGAAGAAGGAGAAGGAGAAGGAGGAGGAGAAGAAGAAGAAGAAGAAGAAGAAGAAGAAGAAGAAGAAGAAGACGTCTCTTTTTCTTGCTCCCATCCTATCTCTCCACCTTTCCACGCCGTTTTCTCCTCAAGAACGTGCAATCACGCCTTTATATGTGTGTGTGTGTGTTTTTATGCGCTTTATAAATTACAGATTTTATTCATTCCTCACAGATTCACAATTACTGTCATGATGATGATGACGATAATAATAATAATAATAATAATTATTATTATTATTATATAGAATTTATATAGCGCTGAATCTTGTAAAACAAACAAATCGAAGCGCTTGCACTCAAATCATTTACACGCATGCAACTTTCCTCAAATAACGTAAGATATTTCAAATTTATGCACACACACATACACACATACACACACACTCACTCACACACACTTAGGTGGTGATGAAGGAGATGAAAGATGCTGTTGAAAAGTAGGAACAGATATGAGGGGAATGTGTCAGGTAGGAAATAAGTGTGGTTTGAGGCTGGATTTGAAGGTATCTCGTGAAGGTTTTTGGCGAAGTGAAAAGGGGAGATCATTCCAGGTGGATGGATCAGAAACAGAGAAAGAGCGACGGCCAACAGTGGTATGTTTGAATCTGGGTGTTCGAAAGCGCAAAGTATCTCCAGCTGAGCGAAGGGAACGGGATGAAGTGTACAAGTGAAGACAGTTACAGAGATAAGAGGGTGCAGACTTGTGAAGACATTGCTTACAGCCATACTGACCACATATACCACTTTAGGACTGTCACCTCCTTAATTGTTATTGTTGATATTAGTATTGCTGGGTGGGTTTATATTGCCTGAATTTATTCTTTGATGGAAGGACTAACGTTGTTCTGCCTTAAATAAAAAAGCACATGTACATGCGTGTATATGACCAGGAGAGAGGGAGGGAATGGATGTCTTTGTAATACGTTTTTGTTCTGAATCCAATGTCTGCTTGGTTATTTCTTGTTTTCCTTATATACGAGTATATGTAGTGAAGGGGATATGGGTGAGGATGTGTACGTGTATGTAAGTGTTTAAATGATACATCAGTTTCCTCTGTTTATATCCATTTGGTTGTTATTATTATTGTTGGTGATAGTGGGGTGGAGTTCTGGTTTATTTTGCTTTTTGTTTGTTTGTTTGGGGTTTTAGGGTGGTTTTCTTGGGGAGGGGGAGGGGGTATTTTGAACTCTTTTTTTTCGTCTTTTGTTAGTTCTATATTGTTCTTCCTTTTTTGCTGTTATTCTTGTCTTATGTTAGTTATTGTCGCTGTTGTTGTTGTGTATGTATGTTTGTGTTTGTTTGTTTGCTTGTTGTGGTTGTTCTTGTTGGTTTATCTTTTTTTGTTTGTTTTATTCAGCTGTTTGTATGATTGAAGGTTTTTGTGTGTATGTGTGTGAGAGGGGGGGGGAGGGAAGCAGTTGGTGTCTTTTTTTAATTTTGTTTTGGTCTTCTTTGTTTTGGTTTGGTTTTTCTTTGTTGCTTGTTTGTTTGTATTATGATGGATATATTTTAAAGATTTTTTGAATTATTTGAATTGTATGGTTGAATATTGTTCAGGGTTTTTAGTTTTGTTTTTAATTTCATGTATGCATATGTTATTGTCTTTTCTTGTTTGATTTGTATGGTTTATCATTGATTAGGGTTGGGTTTTTTTATTCTATCTCTTTCTTTTCTTTAGATAGATGGCTTGATGAAAAAAAGCAAATGCACTGCTTATTCAATGTACCATCTGAAAATAAGAGTTTGACTTTGACTTTGAAAGGTTAAGACTCAGATTTTTTTATTCGTTCCTTGGCTTGAACCTAAAGGTTGACCACTGGTAAGATTTTTGTTGTTTATGCCACCGTTTTATTCCTAACCCTTTAGGTAGCCGCATTCTGACTTTGGGTATATGCTTACAATAAAACTGCGTGGCTGTATACAGATTGGGGACGGGATAGCCTGGTGGTTAGAATGATGCGCATTGCACTCGTGATTATGCTGACCCGCGTTCGAATCTCGTTCAAGAGGATTTATCCCCCTGGAGTTAACATCAGTGCAGACTCCACTCCCCCCCCCCAAAAAAGTCTTTCGGATGAGACTATAAACCGAGGCCCCGTGTGCGAGCGCACGCAGAACATCTTGCGCACACGTTAAAACACGTTCGACTTTTTGGAAGAGTAGGCCATTGTGTGCCGGTGAGAACGGATGACAAAATTTACAACACTGCATACACACGGGGACTGCAAATATTAATAAAGCATTCGAGTGCTTATTCCATTATCCTCGAAATATTAGTTGTTGTTTTTATACAGACTAAAAGCCAGCTAGTTTGTAGTTTCTCGCATCAACGGCCTGGCCAAATATTAGGCTCAAAACCAGGATGGTCAGTGCGTTGTGTGAGGAGAACAAACGTAAACGACACTTTAAACCGAGATAGAAGGGACTTGGGCACGGGATAGCTCAGTGGTCAGAGCACTCGCTTCCCCTAAGCCAACGTTAAGCGGCATCGAGCACGGCTACCAATTGGATAGGTGACCCTTTGCGCCGCCTTGGCTTCAGTACAGTTCCCCAGTTCGCCCAGCTGTACATGGGTAGGTACCTGCCCTCTTTAGGGTCAGGGAAGGTAAAGCAGCGAGGGAGAGGAGATGGGCGCCGCCCTCAATATGCTGGCCCTAGAGAAGTGAGGTCTCTGACGCCTCGCTCCCCTACGACCACAGGACACTACCTTTTTATTTCTTTTTCTTTTTTTTTACCTTTTTAGAAGAGATTTGAATATTGTGAGTAGAACGACAATCAATAATTACGTTGAATTGTAAAAGTGTAACAGTTGTTTCATTTTTTTTTTAAAACCTTTCGTTTCTTCGTTACGACTAGGCAGAGAAAGTGATTTATCATGAAATGGGCACTAGTCCGCGCGCGCGCCACACACACACACACACACACACACACACACACACACACACACACACACACACACACAATTCACACTTTTCTCATTAAGATTGGACAACGTGCCGGTGGGAACACATAACAAAATTTACAAAACCGCATACACACGGGGACTATATGTAAAAAAGCACACGTGCTTATTCCAATATCCTCGATATAAAAGAATAAAAAATATATATATATACATGCATATATGCATGCATACATGCATACATACATACATACATACATACATGCATACGTACATACATACAAACGTTAAAAAAAACTATACATACATACATACATACATACGAACGTAAAAAAAAATACATACATATACGCATGCATACATATATACATATATACATATACATACATACGTGCATACATACATACATACATACATATATACATACATACATACACGCGTACATACATATATATATACACGCATACACGTATACATGGATATATACGAACGTAAAAAAAAACCATACATACATACATACACATACACGCATACATACATACATACATACATACATACATACATACATACATACATACATACATACATACATACATACATACCTACGAACGAACGTTTAAAAAATACATACATACATACATACATACATACATACATGCACAGGCACCAAAAGAGGCACTAAAGCTTGCACACCACCGGACACTATCAATGAACTTGGTGTGGACATGCATTATCAATGAACTTGGTGTGGACATGCATTATCAATGAACTTGGTGTGGACATGCATTATCAATGAACTTGGTGTGGACATGCATTATCAATGAACTTGGTGTGGACAATCATTATCAATGAACTTGGTGTGGACATGCATTATCAATGAACTTGGTGTGGACAATCATTATCAATGAACTTGGTGTGGACAATCACTATCAATGAACTTGGTGTGGACATGCATTATCGATGAACTTGGTGTGAACATTCATTATCAATGAACTTGGTGTGGACAATCACTATCAATGAACTTGGTGTGGACAATCATTATCAATGAACTTGGTGTGGACAATCATTATCAATGAACTTAGTGTGGACAATCATTATCAATGAACTTGGTGTGGACATGCATTATCAATGAACTTGGTGTGGACATGCATTATCAATGAACTTGGTGTGGACAATCATTATCAATGAACTTGGTGTGGACAATCATTATCAATGAACTTGGTGTGGACAATCATTATCAATGAACTTGGTGTGGAAAATCATTACCAATGAACTTGGTGTGGACATGCATTATCAATGAACTTGGTGTGGACAATCATTATCAATGAACTTGGTGTGGACATGCATTATCAATGAACTTGGTGTGGACAATCAATATCAATGAACTTGGTGTGGACAATCATTATCAATGAACTTGGTGTGGACAATCATTATCAATGAACTTGGTGTGGACAATCATTATCAATGAACTTGGTGTGGACAATCATTATCAATGAACTTGGTGTGAACATTCATTATCAATGAACTTGGTGTGGACAATCATTATCAATGAACTTGGTGTGGACAATCATTACCAAGGTTCTGATACCGTCCTCTGGTTAACTGCCATAATGAGAGAGATAAGTTGGGTTGTTGTTTTTGTTGTTGTTTTAAAGTGTTTAAAAATTCATTTTATCGTGACAAATATTCATGTGCGTGACAAACTTGATCAATAACGAAAAAGAGAAAACGCTAATCGTGTGTGTTGGTTTTGTTCGTGGATGGATATTAAGATTGCATATAATTGTATATACGTCACGTGCATATACACGCATACATACATACATACATAATGTACATACATAGGCATTTTATACAGCTTACCGTTTACATACATACATACATATATACATACACATACATACATACATACATAATACATACATACATACATACATACATACACATACATGGCATTTTATACAGACTACTGTTACATACATACATACATACATACATACATACATACATACATTACATACATACATACATACATACATACATACATATATACATACATACATACATCATACATACATACATAATACATACATACATACATACTACATACATACATACATACATACATACATACATACATAGGCATTTATACAGCGTACTGTTATACATACCATAATATACACAGCGTACCATTATATATATATAATTATTTATTATATATTATATAAGGCATTTTATACAGCGTACCGTTTACATACATACATAATACATAATACATACATAGGCATTGTATACAGCGTACCGTTTGCATACCATGCCATATAATGGATACCACAAAAATGGACTGGCCACTGCTGTTATTCCTACACTTTTTTTTATATCACTTTAAATCACAGCAGATTTCTCTGCGTGAAATTCGGGCTGCTCTCCCAGGGGAGAGCGCGTCGCCACAAGAGCAGCGCACCCCCACCCCCCTCCCTCCTCTTTTTTTTTCTTTTTCCTGTCTGCAACTGTATTTGTTTCCCTATCAGAGTAGCTTTTTCTATAGAATTTTGCCAGGGACAACTCTCTTGCCGTGGGTTCTTTTACGTGCGCTAAAAAATTATGTGTAATACATGGGACCTCGATTTATCGTCTCATCCAAAAGACTAGCACCCAGACCACCACTCATGGTCTAATGGAAGGGGGAAAAGTTTCGGGTCCAAACGGAATTCGAACCACCGCTACACTTCCGACCCGGACTTTTCGCTTTCTAGACAGGCGCGTTACCCTAGACCATCGATCCACTAAAGCTTGTCTGTAAGCAGTTCTCAAGTATTGGGACTTTTTATTTTTATCGAAAGCTATATGTTTCCAAGTGGTTTCGCCATCCTTTATGTGTCTAGAAAACAATTGTTTGTAGTGACTCCATTCTATTTCAATCTTCAAACGCTTATTTGCATTTCTTGCACTTATTACTGCTCGATTTTCAATCCACTATGTAGCTGTTCCAGTCACCTTGCACAACGAGGATGTCTTTCTTGGGAGTTTGATTCAGAACCTCTTGTAGCTGGTCTTAAAATTCTTCTATGGCTTCATCTGCGCAGTCTGATGTAGGGGCGTATGCCTGTACTACAGTTATGTTAAAGGGGGTTGCTCTCAGGCGGATGGTAATAAGTCTGCTGGACACAGGCTGACAGCTCATGACGGTGTTCACGGTGTCTTTGTGAACGAGAAACCCCACGCCGTGTTCATGTTTATCCTGTTTTCCACTGTAGTATAATTTGTGGTCTTCCTGGGTCGTTGTTTCTCCCATGTTTTTCCACCTTACTTCGCAGAGCCCAAGGATGTGCCATTGATATCTGGACATCTCATGTGTCAGTTCTTCCACTTTGCCTGCAGCTCTTAGTGTCCGTACATTCCATGTGCCAATGATGCTGTTGTTTCTGGCACGGATTTTGTTGTGTTTTACATCAGTAGCATACTTTCGACCTCTGTCCTGATGAGCAACAGAAGGCGCGGTCCTTGGTAACCCGGGCGACGACCGATCCGGTATGGAAATTCTGGCTGTCTTTGTCATGGGTGTATCTTGGGCAAATCAAACCTGGCGGAGCCCATCCCTCTCCAGGTCGGATTTTTTGATTGGGTTTACTCCCCACATGTGGCAGGTGGTACTGGGTTACATGGTTACCAGTAGCAGAAGGAGGGCGTTTGTGGGCCACATTGTAATAACCAATCAAATGAAAGAGGCTTGAGACTCCTGGAGTTTGCTAGTAACAACCACCTCCAGCTAGTGAATACACTTGGCCCACACAAAAGAAATCCAGAAAATGGACATGGCATAGCCCAAATGGAGAACACCACAACCAAATAGATTACATCATGGTGAAAAGACGGTTTCAGTCTAGCGTTAACATCGCACAGACACGAACTTTTCCAGGAGCAGACATAGGGAGTGATCATGATCTTGTGATGATGACTTTCCGACTACGTCTAAAGAAAATCCATAAGCGGAACAACATCAGGATCAAATTTGACCTCGAGAAGCTGAAGGACCCAGAGGTAGTAGAAATTTTTCAAGCAAGGATAGGTGGACAGTTTGCAGCACTCACTGGGATAGACTCGGACATAGATACACTGACGAATAGTTTCAATACAGCAGTGACTGAAACAGCAAGCGAGCTTCTTGGCAAACACCGACCAGTCAAAAAACCATGGGTCACACCTAACATCCTACAACTATGCGACAAGCGTAGAGAGTTGAAGAAAAAGAAAAATGAAACACAAGAAAGAGCAGAACAATATAGGGCAGTAAACCAAAAGAATCAGGAAGTCCATGCGGAGGCAAAAGAGAATGGATCGGTGAACAGAGCCAAGACATTGAAGAAAACATCAAGAAAAACATAGCAAGAAAGCATATCAGCTGGTGAAAGACCTGACCAGCACAAAACAGGGAAAAGGTTTTAACAATCCAAGACAAAAATGGGAAGTGTCTCACTGACGACCAGGATATCTGAACAGATGGGCAGAGTACTGCTCCGACCTGTATAACATAGAACCCCCAAGAGATCCAGAAGTCCTTAATGTACCCGCAAAACAAAGACACAGACAGTCACCCTAACCCCGAGAAGAAGTGGAAACAGCAGTCAATCGCTGAAAAAGGGGAAAATCAGCAGGGGCTGACAACATCCCAGCTGAGTTGGTTCAAGCTGGAGGGGGAAACCATGATCAGCGCCCTACTAAGAATCTGCAATAAGATCTGGCAGACAGTAAAATGGCCAACACCATGGGGCACAGTCACTCATCATACCCTCCCAGAAAGGAAATCTACAACAATGCCATAATTACCGCACAATCAGCCTCATATGCCACCCCAAACAAGGTCTGCTGCAGATAATATTGAATAGACTGAAGCCACAAGCAGAGACCATCATTGCTGAGGAACAAGCAGGTTTTCAGAGCGGGCGCAGCACAACAGAACAATATTCAACCTCAGAATACTATGTGAGCGGTCCTTCAACATCAAAAAAGACCTTTACCACGTAATTTTTTCGATTTTAAGAGGCATTTGACAGGGTGTGGGATGCAGCTTTGTGGGCAACCGTGAATTTGTACAGCATCAATGCAAACCTGATCAGAGTCATCAAACAGCTGTACAGCGAGGCCACCAGTGCAGTGTACTACAACAACAACATTGGAGAATGGTTTCGAACAACAGTTGGAGTAAGGCAGTGCTGTCTACTCTCACCCACTCTTTTCAACATCTTCCTTGAGAGAATCATGGCTGATGCACTGGAACATCATGAAGGATCAGTCAGCATTGGTGGCAGAACGATCACAAACCTCCGCTTCGCAGATGACATTGATGGAATAGCAGGATCAGAAAAAGAGCTTGCCAGCCTAACAGAACACTTGAATAAGGCCTCCAAAACATACGGCATGGAAATCAGTGCAGAGAAGACCAAACTGATGACTAATAACACCAACGGCATTAGCACTGATATCAGGGTTAATGACCAGAAGCTGGAAACAGTTCAAAGCTTCAAGTACCTGGGAGCCATTGTATCAGACCAGGGATCCAAGCCAGAAGTAGTATGCAGGACTGCACAGACAATAACAGCTTTGTCAAAACTAAACACCATCTGGAGAGTTAAAGATATCTCACTTCTCTCCAAGATCAGACTAATGCGCTCCCTTATCATAATTATTCATATTTCTGTATGCCTGTGAATCATGGACCCTGACTGCAGATTTGGAGAGAAGAGTACAGGCGATGGAGATGAGATGCTTTCGGAGACTCCTTGGCATCTCCTACAAAGACCACATAAGCAACGAAAGCGTGCATAACAGAATCCAGCAAACCATTGGACCCTATGAGAACCTTCTAACGATCGTGAAAAAACGTAAACTTAAATGGTATGGGCATGTCACAAGATCCAAAGGACTTGCAAAGACAGTTTTACAAGGCACTGTCCAAGGAGGAAGAAGAAGAGGCAGACCAAGGAAGAGCTGGGAGGATAACATCAGCGAATGGACAGGCCTAGAACTCAACAAAACCCTGAGAAAGGCAGAACAGAGAGAGGAATGGAGGGAACTGATTGTTGAGTCTTTGAGGGTGCCACCCACGGTCGTCAGACTACGGGACAGATAGATAGATAGATAGATAGATAGATAGATAGATAGATAGATAGATAGATAGATAGATAGATAGATAGATAGATAGATAGATAGATAGATAGATGTAGCTGTGCTTGAAAAAAACACATATAGCTTCGGTACATGACTATCAATTTTGCATGCGAAGATGCGTAATTTTGCAAGCAGTGCTGTCATATCAAAGGTCTTATCCGTCTCTATGCGTTGATATAACCGCCAAAATGGCTATATTAATGGAACATTTTATAATACAGGCATTTGGGCATCGTTCTTTACATACATTTCTGAAACTTGTCCAAAAGGATCGAACATATTTACAGTCCCACAAAAAGGGTTTCTTTTTAAAAATACGACACCTCTTCAATAAAATGACCCAACTCAAAGGATGTGTTGGTGGTCATTTTTTTTTTAAAGTCCATCTTGAAGTTTTTTTCAAAGAGTTGTCATGGACTGAAGTTTCGGGCATATCAGTATTTTCCTTGGCGCGCGCTCGCGCGCGTAAGTCTTCAATTTTAACGTCTTTCCACTTTAAGTGATACCAGACGGCCCTAAAATAGGAGACTGAATGAAAGATAGATAGATAGATAGATAGATAGATAGATAGATAGATAGATAGATAGATAGATAGATAGATAGATAGATAGATAGATAGATAGATCTACTCTGTGTAGTGGTGCATGCGTGTGTATAAGTGTGTGTGTGTGTGTGTGTGTGTGTGTGTGTGTGTGTGTGTGTGTGTGTGTGTGTGTGTGTGTGTGTGTGTGTGTGTGTGTGTGTGTGTGGTGTGTGTGTGTGTGTGTGTGTGTGTGGTGTGTTATAAAGAGTAATAACAAGGGAAATACACAAATAGTATTCTTAACATAAACAGATCAAGAACATTTTTAAAAAATGAAATTCGAAGAGAACTACAACTACAATAAGCGCCCTATAGGACTTAACAATAAACCTTTAGCAATGTCAACGTTAGCTTTACATTGTTCAAAACTTCGTCAATGGTATTCTCAGAAAAGGCAGGGAAATAAGGTTTTAAATTCTCACATTCAAGTATGATATGGATATTTGAAATATATTCACCACATAAGCATTTAACATCCTTGCTGAATTTTGTTGTGAATGCATTTAATCTTATCCTGAAAAATAATGCCTTGAGTTGTCTTTCTTTGACAGCATTTGTATGAATCTGTAAGTGATCAATGTATTCAATTACGCTCTTCCCACTCTGAGTTGAATGTGAAAGCTGCTTGATTTGCCGATGCTTTTCTATGAATTTATTTAAGGAAGCTTCTTTTAACAACTGATAACCCTCTGCAATGGATAGAGGGACATGCAGTACTATAGACCCCCTTTATATTACGTGCACCTTTCTTCGCAGCCCGATCAGCCCACTCATTAGAAAATAATCCTATATGTGAAGGAATCCAGCAAAAGGAAACATGAATTCCTCTTAAACGCAGAAGATTTATTAAGTATTTGATATTTAGTACAAGTTTAGTAGATTGCTTATAAGTTATAGACTTTAAGGCATATAAAACTGATTTTGAATCCACACAAAACTCACGCGCGTGTATGTATGTTGTGTGTGTGTGTGTGTGTGTGTGTGTGTGTGTGTGTGTGTGTGTGTGTGTGTGTGTGTGTGTGTGTGTGTGTGTGTGTGTGTGTGTGTGTGTGTGTGTGTGTATGCGCGTGCGTGCATGTGTTTGTGTGTGCGTTCGTGTGCGCGAGAAAACACAGTATAGCTCATCCCACACCAGGTTAACATCTCATTAGGGAAAAAGAAAACTGAGATTTGATCAGGACTTGTTCCCCCCCCCCCCCCCTTCCACGATTGATCTGTCTAGCGATGCAAAGAGTTGTGGTTATTTGGATCAAGCACACAACTGGCAGGAATGGAAGTATTTGACTGTGGACAACTCTTCAATGAAGTGATCCGATGACTTCTTACAGACTTGAGGACGTAGAAGAAGAAGGAAAAAAACCCCAGAAGATGGATGAAGCGGAGGAAGAATTAAGGAGGAGGAGGGGGGAGGGAGGAGGATGTGAATGAGGATCGAGAAGAAGAAGAAGAAGAAGGAAGAAGAAGAAGAAGAACAACAACAACAACAACAACAACAACAACAACAAGAATGTAAAAAGAAAAAAGAAAGAAAGAAAGAAGAATGCAAAGAAGAAGAAGAAGAAGAAGAAGAAGAAGAAGAAGAAGAAGAAGAAGAAGAAGAAGAAGAAGAAGAAGAAGAAGAAGAAAACAACAACAACAACAACAACAACAACAACAACAACAACAACAACAAGAAATAAAATGAACGCAAAGAAGAAGATAGCAAAGAACAGGAAGGCGAAAAAGAATAATACACAGAAGAAGAAGAAGTAGTAGTAAAAGAAAAAAATAGAAATAAAAGTCATCATCAAAATCGTTATTGTTCTCCCTATTATTAGTATTGCCATATGTTGCTTCTGGGCTTTGCTTACAGTCTAATTCCGGATATAAGAAAAAGACAATAATGATAACTCACAACACAGAGATGCCTTTGTCAGTCGAAGGGATGTTACAGGGCTATTTTGCTGTGACACGAATCGATGATGAACCAGAGAATGACCATGCTAATTGCCGGTTTTACTATGAACAACAAACAAACAAAAAAAAGATCAGAAAAGAAATAAAAAACGAAACACTTTTTAAAATGTTGTTAAACATAATTCTTTCTTTTCTGTATATGTGTGGGTTTTTTTTCTTTTAATCTCTGACTCGCGGGCAACAGAATATTTGTGTGTGTACACGTGTTTGTGTGTGTGTGTGTGTGTGTGATGTTTGTTGTGTGTGTGTGTTTGTGTGTGTGTGTGTGTGTGTGTGTGTGTGTGTGTGTGTGTGTGTGTGTGTGTGGTGTGTGTGTGTGTGTGTGTGTGTGTGTGTGTGTGTGTGTGTGTGTGTGTGTGTGTGTGTGTGTGTGTGTGTGTGTGTGTGTGTGTGTGTGTGTGTGTGTGTGTGTGTGTTTCTGTGTGTGAGAGAGAGGTCTTGTGAGTACATGCAGGTGAATGCGTCCAATACGTGTGAGAGAGTGCACACCTGGTCACCTCTACAATCACCTGTAAACACATATTTTTAAAAAATCAACAAAAAATAACTTCCTTCACCTTCATCCCTCGCGTATTCTGGTCTACCGTTGGGGCACCAAAGATTTTGCGACCAGCTTCCTTCATATCAACTTCCCGTAGTATGTCATTCCACTGTATAGACCAGTCCACTCTCTTATGTCTTCCAATCGTTTTCTCTGTCTGCCTCTTCGGTCTCCGTGTATTGGTCCCTTTAGGAGAGTCTTGGCCAGTCTAGGTATTCGTATGACGTGCCCGTACCACTTCAGTTTGCGTTTTTCACGGAGTCAGGGGGAAAGGGGGGGGGGGTCTTCATACGACCCCATGATGTTTTTAATTCTGGTTTTCACTTTTTCGTTGGTTATCTGATCTCGGTATGAGATACAAAGAAGTTCGCGAAAGCATCTCTTCGCCATTGCCTGTGTCCTTTTTTCAGTGTCTGCTGTTATGGGTCCACGTTTTACGTGCATACAAAAAATAGACATGACAAGGGAATGCATCAGTTTGATCTGGGAGCTGATGGCGATGTTCTTTCGTTCTAGATGACTTTTAGTGTGGTCAGCATTTCAGTTGCGTCTGGGCTACCCTGCAGAGTACTTCAGGTTTTGATCCTTTATCTGATACGATAGCTCCCAGATTATTTAAAGCCATGGATGGTCTCAACTTTCTTGTTGTCTATGGTAATGTCAGTGCGTACGCCGCTATTTGTCATCAACTGGGCTTTCTCTGCACTGATCTGCATGCCAAATGCCAAAGAGACTTCATCAAAATGATTTGTCATGTTGATCAACTCTTGCCAAACGTTAGTTTGTATTTGTCCTGCCTCCTGTTCCTTCAAGGTGGTCAAGTGCGTCAACACCATTCTCTCTGAGAAGATGCTGAAGAGGGTTGGAGAGAGCAGGTACCCTTGGCGTATTCCAACTGTGGTTCAAAACCATTCTATATTGTTGTAGTAGACTGCGCTGGTTGCCTTGTCATAGAGGCATTCTACAGTTCTCATCATGTTGGCAGTGATGCCAATACTGTCTTATGGTGGCCCACAAAACTGTTTGCCAGACCCTGGCAAACGCGTTTTTAAGGTCCAAAAAGACATGGCAAAGATCGTGCAGGTGTTGCAGGTACTTCTCACAGAGTATTCTAACTTTGACAATGTGCCCGGTTGTGCTCCGTCCTGCTCGGAAACCTGCCTGCTTTTCTTTGATGGTCTCCTCAGCGTGTGGTTTCAGTATATTCAGGAGGATTCTTAGTACTACTCTTACTTGGATGACTGATCAGGCTGATGGTACAGTAGTTTGGACAAAGTTATTAATTGCCTTTCTTTGGGATAGGGATACACAGGGACTGTGTCTAGTGTGTTGACCACTCACCTGTCATCCAGATCTTGTTGCAGATGATGAGTAACACCTCTATCATGGCCTCTTCTCCTGCCTGGACCAACTCTGATGGAATGGAAGGTTGGCCACTCCTGCTGACTTTGCTTTCTTCAGTGATTTTACTGCACTTTCAACTTTTTCCAGCAGGATGGGGTATCTGTTTGTTGTTGGCTGGTAAAGGGACATCTAGCACTTTGGGGTCTCCTGTTGCTGTGTGAGTGTACAGTTCAGAGCAGTACTCTGTCCACCTCTAATAT
>CM054146.1:18781621-18824121 GCA_028751875.1 Rapana venosa | reverse complement strand
TTTGAGTCTATGTCCACTTACGGAGATGTTTGGTTCAACGTAGGGCTTCCCTGGGGCTGGTTGGTGCATGACCTCAGTCTTCTTGGTACTGATTGTCAACCCAACACTCACACACACACACACACACACACACACACACACACACACACACACACTCGTTTTTCCTCCTTTTCTTTCTCTGCAATCTTTTCATTTTTGTCCCTCTGTGTGTTGTTTTTTTTTCTTTCCCTCCCTTCTCTATGTCTGTCTTTGGTAGTAAACTCGCTACTTTGATGTCATTTTTTTCTTGTTTTCATACTATTTGCAAACAGGATTAGACTTGAAAGCTAATCAACAAGTAGTCAATGGCCTGGAAAAACTGCGTAAGTTGTGTCTAATCATGAGTTACGCCAGTTTTCTAAGCCGTCGATTACGTTTTGTTTGTCTGTCGATTGGATTGGAGGCTGAGTGCTTTTGTAATTCTGCGTGTACACTTGTCATTACAGTAAGTCCTTCGGATGAGACTATAAACCGAGGCCCCGTGTTCGAACGCATGCAGAACATCTTGCGCACACGTTAAATCCTGTTCCGCTTTTCGGAAGAGTAGGCCATTGTGTGCCGGTGGAAATAGATGACAAAATTTACAAAACCGCATACACACGGGGACTGGCTGTAAAAAAGCACATGAGTGCTTATTCCATTATCCTCGATATAAAAGAATAAATAAATAAATAATAAAATAAATAAGTAATGTGTTTGACTGGAAGGGCATGCACTTGTTGATCCTAGTGGTGTGTGTGTCTGTGTGTGTGTGTGTGTGTTTGCGCGCGCGCGCGTGTGTGTGTGTGTATGTGTGTTGTGAGGGGTTTCTTTTTTGTTTTAGTTTGTAGGTGTTGAATGAATAAATAAAATTGCTATGCGTTTATACATAGAAACTGAAAAAAAGAAGAACCCACAGCATCAGCGTGTTAATTACAAAATACACTAGTCCCTAGGGGAGTATACATACCTGCCGTAAGTACGTAGGTACCCCCTCTCTTCACACACACACACACACACACACAGTAACACAAAATTCAAGATTATCAATTTAATTGTCCTTTGACCCCTTTAGAGGCATGACGGATTTCAGTAAACAAAATCAACTGTAACATATATGATTTGCACTAACAAAATACGTTTACAACACTGAATTTAACAGAAATGGAAATGTAGTCAACATGTTCAGCAAATGTCATGCAACTTTACTCTTGACTATATATTTGCTAAGTTTTAACAAAGTCTTTTTGTCAGAGGAGAATAAATTTTTAAAATGTAAACATGTATCTTACACGTACACACACACGCACACACACACACACACACACACACACATACCACAACATAGCCACAGTAAGCAGCTACAAAAATGGAACCTTGTACACAGGCATGTTACTGTACAAAGAATGACCAAAACCCGACGCTCAGCCATAATAAGCATCCTGCTACTTCATGTCCATACATCAAAACAAAACTGCTGATCAAGAAATGAAAGAAGACGCTATGATTGAAACAACCAGCGTAAAATCGGAGGTTCTGCCACATAACTCTACCAACAGTATGCTTCCAACCATCCCCATCTCTTCTTACCTCGCAAGTCTATTATTATCACGGAACTCAAACCGACGATCTTATCTCTAAGTGAGAAGATCACTGTTCTGGAGAGGACCCTGGCTGACCAGGGAGCCTTCTGGTCACCAGCAGCACTGTCCACACTGACAGCTGGGCGACACCAACCTCCAGCATGGCGACCAGATGGACAACCAGACCCACTCTGCTTCAGTGCCACACTCCTCCCTGCCAGCCACCTCACGTTGGCAGAAGCAGTAAAACAACCCTTGTCTTCTCCAAGCACTGCCACACCACCGAAAAGGTCGGTCAGTGAAGCCAGATCAACTGAAGCAGAAAGCTATAAAAAAAAAATTTAAAAACCTGACACCCCACCTAGGCTTACGTCAAAAGAGGATGGTGATGAAAAAGAATTAATGACGTCAACTCAAGTTCTGCTTTGAAGGAAGAGAATTCTAGTCTTCCCACCGTAGTAGCTATGGTAGTTCATGATTCCATTCTACACAGAATAAACAGCAAGCTCCTAGATCGTATCTATCTTCTGATGCTGTAAAAGTCAACACACCTTAAAGGTGAAAATATTTCCCAGTCTGTTAGTGCAAAATATGTTGTAAAAAGAAATCCACAGTCTGTTATCATTCATTGTGGGATTAATGATATGAAAGACACAGATCCACGGGACGCCAGTAAAAACATGGTCCAGATTGTAAAGAAATGTTAGGGCCTCTTTCCCCGACACCAAAGTTGTCATCAGTAAAATTGCTCCTGTCCGGATTGCTGATCTCCAGATGGAAAGAGATGTTTTTAATGCTGTGACATGTTCTGCATTGTTTAACCATAAAAACATTTCTTTCCTCTATCATGAAAACCTGTACACCCGCTACAGTCATTTCAGAGATCAGCTGCACCCTAACACCCATGGATCATGTGTCCTCGCCAGAGATATAGGCCAACACATGCAGCGTTGTTCTGAGACAAGCCCAAGAGAAAACAGAGACTTTGGTTTTATGACAATGCACGCCAGGCACGCATCTACAGATCTACCTGTGAAGACTACCACCAGCAGCAGCCAGGTTAGAGATCTAGCCAGTGGCCGGTCACTTTTCAGGAGTTCCAGATCCCATGGTGGAGGCGGCAGAAGCAGCATAACTATTTCAATGTGTTGAGAAACACTGACTGTACTAGTAATTCACGAACAGTTAACTTGCAGTGCACTAGCTGTTCACTTTAGCTCACATCCAGTAGCAGTTGTTCTCCTTATGTCAGTGTGAACATTCTTGATTGAATAGGAATTTAAGTTGTTTTAAAATCGTTTTAAGTCAGTTAATTTTTCTTATTATTTCATTGCATAGAAATTGGGAGGGGGGTATGTTTTAGTTTATTTCTTTCAACATTGTATATTAGTATGCCTTCTGAACAACAAAGCGCGTTTACACTCATGTAGTGAAATGCTAGATCTATTTCCACTAATCTGTCCTATTTGATTCAGCATCTTGCTGAAAATCATTTTCAAGTTGTGATGTTACAATCACTCAAAGTAAACAGAAGTAAGCTGCCCAAACTGCCTGGCTATTATTATCAACTGTCCATCACAAGTTGATTCTATAACTAAAGTCAGTGCAGCCATATACATGAAGGGGTAGATTACTGCACATGGCCTTCACCAGTGCATGACCAGATCTCAGATAATATACATTCGTGGGCAGCATGAGTAAAATTTGGAAAAAATTTAATCATCAATACTTTGTCTGTGTATCTACCTAATGAAACTAATGATCTGAATACTAAGTGGATACACAACCTCAAGATAACGAGAAATGGTTCACAGCTGGAGACTTTAATGGGAATGCTCCTTTTTGGGATAAAGAATGCTTTGTAAAAAAAAATGTAGTTGATTCCTGCCCATGCTTACTAAATGATGGCAGTGTCGCCAGAATTCCAGTCATTGCAAGCCACAGAGCATCAGTTTTAGATCTGTTGTTTGTGTCTCCTGCACTAGCTCTAGAATGTGAGTGGTCAAGGTATAATGACACCCCTGGCAGTGATCACCTGCCTACCATCACAACGTTTTGTGGACGAACAATTTCCTCTGACAGTCAGGTAGATAAAATTCAAAAATTTAACTACAGAAAAGCTGGCTGGAGGAAGTTTTAAAGCATTCTTGAAACTGACAGGGCTAACAGCTTTGACACTTACAACATACACCACTTTTATTCGAGTTTTACTGTGACCATTCTTCATGCTGCCACTTTATTCATCCCCAAAATTAATACATTTCAACAAAATAAACATCAGGAAAACATCTGGTGGACACCAGCTTGTGAGGAAGCAGTCAAGGATAAACGTTTAATGTATAAAACTTATTTAAAGATAAAACATTACAAAATAATGAAAAACAGAAACATTTAAAAATCACTGTAACTTTGTTGTAGTTCAGGCTTAGAGACAATTGTGGACTTCTTTTTGTGGCGATGAAGCATCAAATCATGACGAACATTCAAAAGTTCTGGGAAAAATGTCACGAAATGAAAAAAGGTGTCAGTTTGCCAACTTGTCCAGTGAAAGAAAGCAATAAAGAATTCCATCGAACGTAGAAAAGGCAGAGGCGTTTGCAGACATGTTTTCAGAATCAATGCGTCTTGAATGGCTTGTCGCTTAAATGAAGGAACTATAGAACAGAAGAGGAAAGTAAAGTAGATTATACTGCTCCAGTCCATGACAACAGTTCGTGCATTAATGCTTCAATTTCTCTAGATGAACTATGAGATGCATTACTGTCTCTTCCTAATAAGAAAACATCTGTTGGATTAGATGCAGTTTCTAATGACATGCTGAATCATTTACCGACAAACTTCATTTTTCTACTACGTAAACTGTTCTATAAATATTGGATTGAGGGTGTTATGCTAGTTAAGTGGAAGCAGTCCATTGTTGTTCCAGTTCATAAACATGGAAAGCCAAAAACAGACAAAAATAGCTACAGAATAATTGCCTTGACTTCTCACACTGGCAAGCTGATGGAGAGAATTATTCTTAAAAGGATGATGTATTTCTGGCCATAAAAATAAAATAATCCCAGTCAACCAAGTCGGTTTTCAAAAGGATAGATCTGCCATAGATAATTTTGTTAAGTTATCAACACATATAAAAAGTCAGTTTGCAAGAAGAAAGAACGTCCTTGCAACACTTTTTATATAAAAAAAAAGGCATACGATATAGTTTGGAATGCTATGTTATTGTGTAAACTAAAAATTGTTAGCTTTTCTGGGGATTTATATCATTATATTAAAAATGTTTTGACTAACAGAAGTATACAGGTTCAAGTAGTTAAATCATATTCACGTGTTAGGTCTCTTCATATGGTACTAACCCAAAGTTCGGTACTAGCTCCTATCCTATTATTTTAATGTTTTGCTGCATGATCTCCCTATGAAAATGTCAAAAGATATCGTGTTAGTGCAGTATAATAATAATAATAATAATAACAATGATAATAATATTAATTATGTATGGAATTTATATAGGGCTGAACCTTGTAAAGCAACAAATCAAAGCGCAAATGATGTGTGTATGTGGCCGAATGTTACTATGACACTTTATACACCAAAAAGATAGTTAAAATATATCAAGAAGGTATCTCAGAACCAACTTAACAACATTCAGAAGTATATGCATGAAAATGGATTTACCTTATCCGCAGAAAAATTCACATTGTACTCTTTAACGATGGTAGTATTCCACAGGAGCTACCAAGGGAGCAAGGGAGATAGGTGAGTCGGGAGATTCAGTATCCTGGGAGTTGGAGGAAGAATAATTCAAAGTGGAATGTTCGTTATTTTGCGAGATGTATGTTTGTATGGATGCCAATATTTTCCATATTATTTTGACATGTAAAATGCTTTGGGCTACTGCTGCAATGAAAAAGAAAATTGCTCTACAAAAATTCTTAACCATTTCTTAATATCTATAATGATGACGACGACGACAACGACGATGACAATGATGATGATGATAACAACAACAATATCGCTATAATTACTGATACTGATGCCTAGGCAATGAGATGGTGTTAGCAAACGTTTTCTTCCGCGGCAAAAGCCTCGCTGGCTTGACAATGCGTGGCTTTGTCTGGGATGAAAGTTACCATTCTTGTTTATTGACCGAGAGCTTCTTTGTTTCTTTGTTTGTTCGTTCATAAGACGTTCAACAAAACATTGCATTCATTGAGAATTTACATCGATACTATGTGTGTTTACTTCACGCAAAACCAGAGGGGATCTTCAGCATGAAAATGTACAACTATAAGACACACAGCTTTATGACCCATCTGTTTGCGTGAGATACACAATTTAAATCGAAAACAGGGGGGGGGGGGGGGGAATTCATATAAAAGAAGAGGGTATATTTTATGTGTTGGTGGTATGATATCTAAATATTTCAATAGTTTTTGGTCATGAATTAGGTGACTACCAGTACTTCTACATTAAGTTTGAAATTTGACATTATGTTTGTTGGGTTATCCACAAAAATTACTTGTTAAATAATAAGATACGGTCCGCTTTAAAATCACATTGTCTCTTTCTCCAAATATTCACACTTAAGTATTCATCAGAAGTGTTAAACATGTTATACATGCAAAGTTAACAAGTTTGTTAGGAAATCAAATTCTTCAGAATCATCTGATTGAACTATAGAATTGCATACTCTTACATATTTTTCTCATTGACTTAGAAGCTAAAACTTTAATTCCACTATCTGTAAATGGTTTTCTTTTTAAAGTGTGCTAAGTTTCAGTGTTATCTTTAACAGTTATTGAGATGTTATTGGAAAGCCTACAAAAGAACTCCGAAATGCGGAATCTTATTTATGATTAGTTTATGTGGATATTCTAACAGATAGTTTGCAAAATTTCTAAATATAGAAGTATTTAAGTAGCATACACAACACATAACCTATACGCTTTGCTATTATTTATTAAAAATTATCTAGATATATAAGTGTTTAAGTACCATACCACAAAACGTAATATATACCCTCTGCTAGGTAGTACTGTCACCTTTAAAATTTAACATCTATTCCCATTAAGTGACATCAGACGCAAGGAGGCACAGAATCACAAAAAGTTAGTTAAGGAAATGTCTCATAAACGTGACCATAATAAAATAAAAGATCACTGTACATTGTGAATAACTATAGAACTAAGGTAACTACAACAAATGAAGAAATATCATCTTAAAATGAAAATTGCAAAACATTAAAACAAGACAAGTATTTTAAGAATTATATCAAGGTGGACAGAATGCCTCTGCCTAAAATCAATAATGACATATTCACTGGCACTATAGCAAATTACTAATACAACTTTCTTTCAACAGCTAAGCAGTTTCACAGACCAATGTACGGTTATTGAAAACCTTATGCAAAGATCTCTCGTGAATGGTAGGAAGATGCTTTTTTAACACTTGAGAGTCAAAAAGCAAATGAATTTTTTTAATTGTTCTGCTACTTACACATTGAACTTTTTTTAATTGTCTGGAATGCATTTAACTTCAGTCTTTTAATAAGACATACGACTGGCTTTTGGTTTGATTTATTAAACCCAAAACGAGAACAGATAATGTAATTAAGGTCAAAAACAAAAATGATACCATCAGAATACCCAGCAACCTCTTGTTTTTTCCTTGTATATTTCCAGCAAGCACTTTCCACCAAGTTACAAATCTCATGAACTGACATTGGTATATTCAAGATAGAAGCACTTTTTAAACGTGATGCCAAATTTGTCGCTGCTCTATCAGCCTTTTTATTATAAAACAAGAAATATTGTGATGAGATGGTACCCAGCAAAAGGTGACTCTAGTGCCTTTAGAATGAAAAAATGTATGATGATTTAGTTCAGCGATTCTTGACCCAGAGTTTTTAAGAGACTGTAACACAAATTTTGAATGTACAAAATATGCACATAGCAAAATCTGTATCATAATCATAGGAAAGTCAATTAAAATAATCGAAAGCCATCAGAATAAATAGAATGATTCTTTCTAATATGGTATAATTTTTCAACCTTTAAAGGAGGGAATGATGAAAGCTCCACTTCCATCAGTGCTATTGAGAAGAGATCCATCAGTACAGATTTTAAGATGTGAAGGGGAGTTATAATAATAATAATAATAATAATAATATATGGAGTTTATATAGCGCCAAATCTTGTAAAACAAACAAATCGAAGCGCTTGCACTCAAATCATTTACGTGCATGCAACTTTCCTCAAATATAATAAAGAACATATTTCAAATTTATGCACGTGTGTGTACACACACACACACACACACACACACACACACACACACACACACACACACACACACACCGCGAACACACTTAGGAGATGAAGAATGCTGTTGAAAAGTAGAGACGGATATGAGGGGGGAAGTGTCAGGTAGGAAATAAGTGTGTTTTGAGGCTGGATTTGAAGGTATCAAGTGAAGGTTTTTGGCGAAGTGAAAGAGGGAGGTCATTCCACGTGGACGGACCAGAAACAGAAAAAGATCGACAGCCAACAGTGGTTTGTTTGAATCTGGGTGTTCGAAAGCACAAAGTATCTGCGGCTGAACGAAGGGAACGGGATGGAGTGTACAGGTGAAGACAGTTACAAAGATAGGATGGTGCAGATTTGTGGAGACATTTGAAACAGAGTTATCTATTATGTGCTCTTTCAAGTGAATACGGAGAATGTGGTTCCATTTCTCTTTTCTACAGGTAGAATGATCAATATCAAAAGATGCTCTGAGGAGTTCCTATGAAGGACTAGGAGATGAATGAGGTGTGAACTGTTTTGTTTTTCTGGATTACTTTGACAATTGTGGTAAGAGAACACGTGGTTTTAGCTCTTTCAAAAACATCTCATCCAATGTAAGGTAGATTTTATTTTCAATATTGTTTTTGGAAGTTGAGCTTCATAGTATGAACTTTTCCAGAATCAGTTCCCAATATTTATCCAAATACAAAGCTCCAATTTCTCTGTAGGTTCCTTAAGAGGAAGTATGAGATGGCACGCCCAAAGGAAGGGAAAATGCCTTACAATCAAGGCTCTTTTTTCAGTAAATACTTTGGGGCATTAAAAAGATCTCTTTGCCATATGTCAGTTTGGATCAAACTAACACCAACATCAGTTTGGATCAAACTAACACTAACAACAGATGGTTAAGAACTGTGACATCTTGTCCTATAATCCTGTGGGTGCTTTTATTAGCCCTATTCAAAATACCGTGATTTTCTGGGGATTTATTTGTAAAGAGCTTTTTGAAGAAGCATTATTTAATGGGACTTCCGATGTCAACATGGTAGAATGCACATTCTACTAAGCTGTCTGGAGAAAACTGTGTGAAGAGAAACAGTCACTGTGACCAGGACCAGAAGTATGGGGTCAACCTTGCCACAGGTCCTCTCATGGCTACAAAAATTCACAGAAAAAGATCAACCAAAGCTTCAATAAGGCAAACAGCAACAATATCATGAATGATGCGAAAGCAACTTCTGCAGTGAAGCAAGCAGTTGAATGATGGGACAGCCAGCCATGAATGATGCGAAAGCAATTTCAGCAGTGAAACAAGCAGTTGAACGATGGGACAGCCAGTTCAGAAGTGAAGCAAGCAGTTGAATGATGGGACAGCCAGTTCAGCAGTGAAACAAGCAGTTGAACGATGGGACAGCCAGTTCAGAAGTGAAGCAAGCAGTTGAATGATGGAACAGCCAGTTCAGCAGTGAAACAAGCAGTTGAATGATGGAACAGCCAGTTCAGCAGTCAAGCAAGCAGTTGAATGATGGGACAGCCAGTTCAGCAGTCAAGCAAGCAGTTGAATAATGGGACAGCCAGTTCAGCAGTCAAGCAAGCAGTTGAATGATGGAACAGCCAGTTCAGCAGTCAAGCAAGCAGTTGAATGATGGGACAGCCAGTTCAGCAGTCAAGCAAGCAGTTGAATGATGGGACAGCCAGTTCAGCAGTCAAGCAAGCAGTTGAAGTGGAACCCTCTTGCAACTTACTCCACGCCTTATTTTATCCATTTGTTGCAGCCAGTTCTATATTACATCTTTAAAAATTGTGTTAATAAATTTATGCGAACAAATTGCTAATCTAGTGGGGAAATCTGTGTGCAAACAGAATGATAGGATTGAGAAATTAGTATGTTAACAGAAAAGTAATCAGACCCCAAAGCATGAAGATACAGAAAGCAGAAAGTCTCATGCTGTCTCTTATGCTGATGCCCTCAAAACACATCTAGGCATCCCTCAACCATCCCCAAAAGCCTTGGGCAGTGTAAGAGCAGGGTGGGACCACCATAAAGAAAAAGAAAAGGTAAAACAGACCAAAATCAAAAGTAGACTCAAGAAATGACCTCAAAGGTATAAAAACAGAACTTGAGCATCCTCATTTTGCAGGACTCCACAATGAATAAAACAAATTCCAACAATATTAGTCTGTCTTATGGCCTCGAAATTGCATCAAAAATCAAAAACAGTGTACAAAAAATCAAAAACAGTGCACACTATGGACAATGTCAAGAAAGTGACAGAAAAAGCTAACAAGGAGTTAGAACCTGCCCCAGATTGTGTCTGCTGTATACAGGCATCAATGACATCAAAGGGAAGGATCCTACAACATGTGACAAAGCTACAGCAGTGGCTGTAAGGGCCGTTCAGAAAAATCTTCTCCAAAACGCATGTCTATGCAGCAGGTCGACTCCAGTCAAGCAACAAATCTGGAAGCAAGATGGGCGGCATTCAACGCTCATGCATACTCAGAAATAGTAAATTAAAACATCAAGAACATTTCCCACCTGGCACATGAGAACATTCATCAAATCAAACATCTTCAGATGACATTCACTTAAATCATCATGGTGCTGGTAATGTTGGGAGAGCCTTGGGCTACCTCCTGAGTCAACTGTTCTGAAATGGCCACGAAGACGTCAGAGATACACAGGTCATTCTTTTAAAGACAATCTTTGGATAAACAGACCTGGCACTTGTTGCCACCTGAGCTGTGTTCACCACCTTCATGGGAGTTTTCCATTTAATTACCTTAATGCTTCATTATTGTGCACCCATGGTAGTCCATAATAGTTCAGAGGAGGGATGTTTTTCTTTTTTGTTCACCTCCTAGCCTCCACCATGTCATTCCATCCTGGGATTTTGGTCCTTTTTATTTGTGACACTGGACTACATCGTTGGTGGGGGTTTTTCAGCCCATGGATCCTTCCACTGATATTGTCATTAGCTCATTGTTGATTTTTGCTCTTAAGAGTGTGGTATTGTAAACTAAAATCAACTGACAGCAACATTGTATAACAAAACAAATTCTATACCATGAAGACAAACTTGGTTATGACATTACAAGGTTTTAGAGGAGTAAACATTTTGCAATAGAATGCTGCCAGCATAGTCACCAATCTGTTGGGTTTCACACAATTCTTAACCACTGATAATTACGCGATATTAGCACCACAGTCTTTGAATATGGACAAAGAGAAAATGCCTAAATTAACAAATTATTACAGCCCACCACAATGTAACCGCGATAAACTCTAAAGTAAAATCTGCTATACATGTCAGGCAGGTTTTAGAGTTTGAGAAGCCAGGGTTATCTCCTATTATGCAAAATACAGTAGATACGTATCATACAGGGGTGACATTCAAATTTAACAAAGATGTCATATTAAATAAGTTTCTGTATATTTACCTCAAGGTCCAAAAATTGGCAATACTGATTAGTTACCAAAAAAACCCACATACTTCACAAGCATAAATGGATCATACTGGGCAATTTCTATTCTCATGCTCCTTTGTGGCATTGTGGGTGCTCTATCATCACCAGCAATCATTTAGTAAAAAATATTGTAAGCATTGCTTATTGAATGATGGTAGAGTAACCAGAATCCCTGATGTTCCTAGTCATTAACCAAGTGCTATTTATTTAGGATTAATATCTCCAGGTTTAGTGATTAATTGCATTTGGAACAGTGAAGAAGATTGTTTAGGAAATGATCATTGTCCTATTACGTTGTCACTTGAGGACATTGCAACATCAGACCTAACACATATTGAGGATAAGATTCCTAAATTTCTATACAGATTGACTGACTGGAGTTCTTTCAATCGTTTCTTCGTGCTATTTATACTGAAACGATTGAAGAGGATGATATAAAAAAGTTTCATTCCAATTTTGTGGCAATGCCCATGCTTGTATCTGAGATTTCCATTCCTAAACACAAAAGAAGCAAGAATGGAAAGTACTCAGGCATCAGATGGTGGAATAAAGCATGTGTGGATGCAGTAAATCATAAAAAGAACTGTATAAAATATGGTTAAAAGATCCATCAGAATAAAACTTTATTTGTATGAAGTATTCTAAAACTCAGTGTAAAATAATAATTGCTCAGGCAAAAACAAAGTATTGGGCACAATTCTTAAAAAACAAAGTATCTCAATCTAAGGACTTGTATAAAGTTTGGAAGAAAGTTGCTGAAATAAAAATTGGATTTCAATTTCCAACATATCCAATCAAATTTGAAAATAATAAGAGTTCCAATCATAACTTTAAAAAAATTTAAATGCAGAAGCCTTTGTTACAATGACTTCAGAAAATAGTTCATCCTTAAAGTCATGATCAAATATGAAATACATGGTATTGTATGCAGAGGAATCAGCATAACTTTTTGCTGGATCTCTTCTCATTGTGGAATTTATTCGGATGAGCTGTGACAAAACAAGGTACTTCTAAATGCAGTCCTGAAGTTTTTGCTATTAATCTAGCATTGTCGTCATATGAAATTCATTCTTTCTAAGTTAATAAAATGTATGCATTCTAAGATTTTTTTTTTTAAATATCCACTGTTTTCTTGCCCACGGAAATTAGCAATTCTAATACATTTCTGAGATTAAATGTTTAGAATACTAAATATTCCAATAGTGCATCATGTTGTTGTTCTACTCCTCTTTCAATCCACCATTTATTGCTTGATTGCCCAATTCTTTTTTACCTGTATATAAGGTGAGGCTTAGATATTCATCAGAAATATACCTCTATACAAGAAGCTTTATATGACTCTCAGCAATTCATAATATCAGTTGCAGAAGTCATATATTCTTTTTCTGTAAGACCTTTACTGTAATAGGCTGTGGGACACACACACACACACACACACACACACACACACACACACACACACACACACACACACACACAAATATATATATATATATATATAAGAGAGAGAGAGAGAGAGATATATATATATATAAGAGAGAGAGAGAGAGAGAGAGAGAGATAGGGTATGTATAACATAGGTGTTTTGTATGACTGCAGGTGTATCTAAATCAACAAGTAGTGAATGGACATTACACAAAAAACAAAACAAACAATTATTTAATCCACAGCTTTCTGACAGGTTTTATACCACCATATGAAATTTATGTATTTAACCCATAAGATTTCATGGATGAAAACTTTGGAATAGAATTATCAACAGCTTTTAGAATACCTTGTGTTAACATAAGCTTTGCATACATTTTATTGATATAATCATGTTTTGAATGCTTGTGTAATCTCAAGACAGACTAAAACGTGTGCTGAACGACATTGCTAAAAGCTATAGTTTGGAACAATGTCCTTAACTTTGTCCCAGTGCATAGGGTTATGATTACTCTCGCAGAGTATTACAATTGGTGTGGTCACTTCCTAAAGTATCATTCTGTGTTTCCTTTGGTACAATAAGGAACCAGAATGGGTGAAACCAGGGATAGAACAATAGCACTAGCCCTTTGATTTGAAATATCAGAACCCTTGTGATGCTCTTGTCATTAAACAGAGAGATGAGTCCACACTGTTTTCTACAAACCACCTGCTGGTGATGGTTGTGCTGTTCTTTTCCCAAAATGGGAAGTGGGAATTAAAATCGCCAGCAACAAGTCACTTATCATTTAACAAGTGAGCCCATTCTATATTGTCCTCATTGCAACCTTTGAGCAAATATGCAGAAACAAAATTGATTATTTGATTGTTCGTAATCTTCACTTGTGCTACACAGGAACATAATGTTTGGTATATCAGCTGGCACAGATCAAACACACATGATTATGATCCAAACTTTTGTTTAGTACGTGGCTGCATTACTTTTTCGCTGTGATCTTTGTGTCCAATTACTGGTGGATCGAAATAATTTGACATTTTGGACAATTTGTTCTTGGTCACATTCAATGATTGAAGCATAAGCACATAATAGCTGTCAGAAACAAGATGGTATACTAGGTAAAGAATATTTGTATTGATGGATCTACAGCTCCATTGCATAATTTTAATTGAACGAGCCTTGCTTGTGACTGCTCTCTTAGTCAAGATGATATTGTAAAGACTATCAAAAATACACACAAGGAAGTAAACAAACAAAAACCAAGGCTATAGAAGAAATTTGCAAATAAAAAGGGTAACTGATATAAGAGAGAACTTTTTTATGATGAACCAAATTTTATGTATTCTTTAGAAGTCAATACTTTACCCATTAGTAGTGGACCAGTGACAGAAAAAAATTTCCATCAATTATCAGGCCAAGTTTTCGCAGGGCAAACAATAGGTTTACTTCAAGTAGTACCAGTTGTCCAGAAAGGAATACATGTTCTGCCAAGGCCTCATATGATTTCTAGCAAAGGGAAGGCATCCTGGACACATTGGGTGAGAGGTGGAGGGGGGGGGGGGGACTGGCAGGATCCTTCTTGCCGTTTTAGAATAGTGCCTTGGCATGTCTCCCAATATTGACTGCCAGAACGCTGGCCCATTTAAGTTGGGTGAAAATGAATGTCCTGAAGCCCGTATCTAAGTTATCTTGACTGATCAGGAAAAAAAACCCATTTTTGATACCAAACAGGTCTGAAGTCACCAGGGCATTGAAGACTTCCCTCTGGATGTTGAGTTGTGGCTCTTTCACAGGAGCAATCGTACTGATGATAAACTTCAGCCTGAGATGCTTCTTGGCTATGTCCTTGATGCATTCTTTAGGTTATTGACTACATGCTTTGGAGTCCATCTTCCTGGTGTTAACTCCACAGTAGAACACCACAGCCTTCAATGGTTTCTCAGCTGACAAGTGCACTGCTTCTAAAATTGGACAGATGTCTTTCACTGTGAAACACTTGTGAGATACTGCATTAAAGCCATAAGAAACACCCAAACCTGTAGAAGTGACTTTCTTAACAGAGTCATGCAGATCACAACTGGAGGAAGGTCTTGTTCTTTTGTTTCCAAGGGCAGGTTGCCCATCTTGTAGGATAATTACATCACTTGACTTTTTGACGTCATAGGCCTTGGAGTTGACTGTTCTGTTTTTATCCTTTTTGTTGTCTTCATCTTAGTTATGACTGAAAGTTTTGCAGCAGGCATATTATGTGATTGTTGCCAGTCTACATTAATGTTATTGCAAATCTTGTGACCTCTTCATAAGCAGAAGTAGTAGCTTTAACTGTGCATCATAGTGTTGGAATGACGGCTAACAGTATAGTCCCTACTGCTGGCCAGATCTAAATCCTTGTCAAAAGCTTGTTGTTTTTATGCTCTGCAAGCTCTTTTCAACGGTTCTTGCTCTTGCCGCTACAGACCAAGAAGGTCTGTATATTTCCTTTAGAAAACAAAGTTGTCACACAACTGCCAAGTCTCCTTGATCATGTGGATCTGGTCATACTTACATTCCAACTGCGGCAACTTAGCAGGATATCGGTTCAGATGCAGACAGTTTCCGCCATCTTGTCGGTTGTATCTGGCATCTGTTTTAACGTCTATCCACTAAAAAGTGATTTTATGCTGGACATGGGGAGGAGAAGGAGATAGAAGTGAATATAAAAGTGTTTGTTTGTAAAGTTGAATGAATGATACATGGGGAAAAAACATAACCACGAGAAACTCATTAAACTAGATATACTTCTTTTTTTTTAAAAGAAAAAGCATAAACTTTAATAAGCCTGTGCGCATATGCGTGTGTGTTATTACAGGCTATAATTATCATAGGCAAAAACAAAGTTACATTAGAACAAGAAAAATACTAATTTCGAACCTAAAGCAAATGAGCAAGGGAACTATGAAGTAAAACTTCACAAATTCTGAACATTAATTTAAAATATTTTTTAAAAAGTCGCTAAAAACATTTCTAAGGAACATTCAGGAATATGGGGCAAATGTGATATTTAAGTTTTGCTTTCAAAAATTAAATGAAGACTTGGTCACATTTTGGTCACAGTCCATATGTGCATGCACTCATCTTGGCAAGAGGGCAGGGTAGAAATGGCTTACTTTCCTGACACTGGAATATTTGTGGGATGGATGCTATATCCCAGTGGTTTAAGACTGTTTGCATTTGACTTTTACCCTGAAGGTACATGAGGTAGTGGTTTCCAATCTCTGCAGTGGCGTCTTGTGAGCTAAGCGCAGACCTGAACGGACTTCGGGTGGTGGCTCAAACCGGCTGGATTCCGGACTGTCAAATCTCAAGTGCAACACTCTAACCACTAGGTTTATCCCACCCCCATTGATTCCTTTTTAAATCAGCTATCAGTATAAATCTTCAAGGTACATTCAGGTGTATGGAATAAAGCAGTTGTGTTTTCTGGAGCGGAGATGTGATACAGGATTCAGTGACTGTTGCCGTCATCGTTGCTGCTCTTGAGAAGATTTCTGGAATCCAGGGTAAGTACAGCTGTTGAAAGCTCCTGGCTTCTGTCCGTGAACACTGGGATCAGTGGACGTTAGCAATGAAGTTGCTACTTACCTTCCACTTTATCTTCTGGAGACTGATTTCCATGATGTCTTGTTGATGCTTTATCTGGACTTTCAACCAATCTTGTAGGTTCTTGTTGTGTTTTTCAGACTTTAAACAAATCCGAAGAGTTCTTTTTCACTGCCTACCATCCGTCATGCAATGTCACATGCAAAGTAAACTTTTGTTGGTTTTTTCTTATTATTGATTTTTTTAATTGGCACACATTTCAACATTATGTACAAAGATTTGTGAATAACAGCAGTAACAGCATATCAAAGAACAGTCTTGAACTCCCAGCTAGAATTTCACATAATTATCCGACATCAAGCAATCAGTTCATTATCCATACTGTTCACAAAAAAAGAGACCACATATACTATTTCATCTGATTGATCTATATAAAAGATACCGTTTCCATTTTTTTATTCTCAGACGTACGCATCGGAGCCATCTTTTGTGGAATTCTGTGAGTTGCATTTCCAACTGATATGGGGTTTTTTCCCCATTTTGTATCTGTAGTTTATATATCTCTGTGAGAAAAAACATTGAGATTAGTAGGGTGTTCTTTGTTGATTCTACATTTATATACAAAGTATTTGACAAGTAATAAAATCAAGTAAAGCATTTCGTCAGTTTTTGTTATTCCATTATACCCAAAGAAAACAAGTTTAATATTAAAAGATAGGGTTTCGCACATTGTGGCTTTTGTCCCGAGAGTGCTTTGTAGATCTTTCCAAAATTAAGTCATAGTTCTTGCAGTCTGTTGTGCTAATTGTGCTACCGCAATCTTTAAGTGGGCAAGTGATAATGAATTCTAAAATTATTTGTAAGAAGTACTTGAAGCCCAGATGCGAAATATTCTGGGATAATGTTTTAAAGACATACAGCAGGCTGACAAGTCGTGTTGCTTTAGACGACCAGAAAGTGAGTGTAGCTGATACTACATTTTTTGCAATGACGAATTTTAAAAAAAATTCAAGATGCTTATTTTGGTGTTGGAATTTAGGTACAAAATAAAGTTCTGACTAAAGCAATGCCATGAAGAATAATGATGTTCTCGAAGTATGAACCTTTGCTAATAAAAATTTTACATGTTGCTGGCAGAGATTTGCTCGGGACATGGCATTGACACACACTGCTCCCCCACTTGAATCCTTCATCTTTTTCAGGACGTCGCTTCCCGCTAGTTAGTCTCCTGGCTGACTGGTGTGGAGATTAATCTGAAGACATCAACAACCTGCAGCCTGTGTTACAGTCTGCCCCATACATGGCCTTAATCACTGCCTCATTCTTACCCATTTTTCTTCTTCAGACTGTGACATACTGAAAATGATGTCAATTCTTCTACAATAAATGTATTTACGGAGCTTTATTGCAGAGCCGAGGACCGAGATGGATGGAGGAGGCTTACCACGGCATCGTCTTTCGTATCTCCCCCACGACCGCCAAGGTCACGGGACTGATGATGATGATGATAATGATTGCAGACGTGTTAATGTTTGATGGTTGTTGACAAGACAGAGTTGCACAAGCCCTTCTTAGGAGCAGCTCATTATTACTCATCTGATGGCCTCCACGACTGTTTCCAGTCACACTTTCATAGGCCGTTGAACCAAAACTCAGAATAAATTGAAGTTGCAGTGCATAACAATCCTTTAACCAAAAACAAAAACAAAACCAAAAAAAACAAAAAATAAATTCAGCAACAAGTCAAGCTAATCAATACATTTTTCTATTTGCATCTCTAGGTCCCTGCATTGATCAAAATGACTCACCTTCCTTTGTTTCCTGGCAGCTGGAGGCTTGTGAAATCATCGGTCATGCCTGTACAGAGACTACCAAGGCACTAAGCTTGTTAACACTAAAGCCCAGAGCAAATTCAAAGCGTTCTTCACAGCTGCAAGCTAACTTGAAGAATGTGCAGCTGACTTTCATGTGCAAGATTCCGCCGTGGGGATGCCACGGGCCTGTCAGTGTGAAAAGCATCCCCACCTTCTGGAAATTCTGTGTTAGGAATTCCCTCTTTTCTACCTCTGTCTTTGTCTTCTGCCTTGTTCCTTTTCTTCCTGTCACTTCTTTCTTGTCTTTTTCTGCCTTCTTTGTTTATTCTCCTGCTTTTTCCCCCCAGAAAGACTTAGAAGATGAAGAAGAATTTGCATGACATATTGAAAAAACCTGTGAAACATCAAATAGTATCTCCCAAACTCTTTCCCAGCCAAGATTGTTGCTTCCTATGACTGGTCTGCTTAGGGTTGTTTTAAGCATGTTTACAATCTATCTTCCCATGGAATGAGGTCTCGCCATTCATTTTCCCCATTGCTCTCGTGATCTGCTGACCCGGGTTCAAATCCCGTTCAAGGGAATTTTCGCCCCTGGAGTTAACATCAGTGCCGACTCCACTCTCCCCAACGTCCCCAACGTCCTTGGGATGCGACTATAAACCGAGGTCCCGTGTGCCAATGCACGCAGTACAACTTGCGCACAAGTTAAAATGTGATCAACTTTTCAGAAGAGTAGGCCAATTCCACCGGTGGGAACTGATGACAAAATTTAGAAAATCGCGTACAAGCAAAAACTGGATGTGAAAAAAGTACACGAGTGCTTATTCCAACATCCTCAAAAATAAAATAATAGAATACGAAATACGAATACGAAATATGTTATTCAGATTTATGCCATGGCCCGTTACTGAATGAATAAACAGTGAATAAATAAATAAGTAAATAAATAAACAGTGGGGCGGGGTGGTTTAGTGGTTAGAGTGTTGCAGTGGTAGCTCAGAAGCCCGAGATGGAGCTGGGGTTTGGGTTGCCACCCAGACGCTCGTTTAAGGGGATCCCTCCACCCCACACCCCACCCTCCTCCTCCCCTGGACTTCACATCAGTACTGACTCCACTCTCCCTTAAAGTACTTCCCATGACACACACACGCACGCACGCACACACACGCACGCTCGTACACACACACACACACACACACACACACACACACACACACACACACACAACACAACACACACAACACACACACGCACGCACGCACGCACGCACGCGTACTAAATATAAAGGCCTTGAACGAAGAAGCAAGGAACTGAACTAAAATGTAATTAGCGACACAAGTATAATATTGACACCATTATCATCATCGTCATGATGCTCATCATTACCATCATCATCACCGTCATCATCATCGTCAGGATGATCATCACCGTCATCATCATCATCACATCAATATCATCATCATCCCCATCATCGTCGTCATCACCATCATCGTCGTCATCATTATCATTATCAGTGTCATTATCATCGTCGTCGTCACCAACACCATTATTAAGAACAAGAACAAGTTCATTTGTCAGGTTCAAAGGTCCTTCATGCTGTGTTCTACCATATAGCTTTGCCACAGTGCTATATGGTGGTGCCTGTGTATGGGAATGTTCTCTTGAAGTGGGTAAATGTGTGTGTGTGTGTCTGTTGTGTGTGTGTATGTGTGTGTGTGTGTGTGTGTGTGTGTGTGTGTGTGTGTGTGTGTGTGTGTGTGTGTGTGTGTGTGTGTGTGTGTGAAATCCTCGGCTAGAGCTCTGAGGTTCACCGATTTGAACATTCGAAGCACTCAAAATAAACATACGTTGCACATAGGGCATGCCAAGACTGATTTGTAAAAGCGTCTTAGGACCATATAAAGTTTAAACAATCACCAATAGAACAACAACTTACCTACCTGACTAACTAACCAGCGAAATAACTTACAAACAAACAAGCAAACCAACTCACTCACTCACTAACTAAATCACTAACGAGTAAGGAAATTGATAAAGTTTGACTTGTTTGACAACAGGAGCAAGCAAGCATCCTCCACAAAAGGGAAAGAAAGATCATCACCCTGCCACCATGATCGCATCTACCATCACTGAGGCCAAGTCAACACTCCCTGCCACCAGTACTGCCGCCACACCACGAGCTGAAGCCACCACGCTAACCCTGGAGAGCCAAATCGCCTTGTTCCTCTGGAAATCGTGGCCTCCTTGCATCTTGGTTCTGGGCACTTTCGGCAACATCGCCACCATCTTCGTCATGCGTCGCATCAAGGACAGCCACTCCTCGCAACACCTCATTCTTATGGCCCTTGCCATGTCCGATCTGATCTTGCTATACGTCAATCTGTTTCGCCAGTGGATGTTCCACGCCTTTGGCATAGATGTGTATAACTTACACGCGGTGATATGCAAGTTTTGCACTTGGGGGATATACGCTTCCAGTACCTCGTCCTCGTGGTTGCTGACGTGTGTGACGGTGCAACGGACCATGGCTGTGACGTGGCCGCATAAAATGAGGATGTTCTGTACCGTGCGAAGAACGTGGACCGTTGTCATCGGTATCGCCATCTTTGCTTGCCTTCTTCATTTCCATTTCCTCATCGGCATGGGCATACCTCGGAAAAAGTGCACTTACACGTCAGAAGAATACGAACACTTCGGAGCAGGGGTTTGGGCCTGGGTGGATCTGGCCGTGTTTTCGCTGTTCCCTTCCATCTGTCTTTTAGTGTGTAACATCATTCTGTCCTTGACCTTGTTCAAGGCCACTTCCACTACAGCCACTGAGGGGGTGCAGTCTGGTTCAAACCCCTAACGCATCAAATCTCAGCAACACTCGGAGGAAAGTGGCTTCCAAAACAACAGTGATGATTATGGCCGTTGTCTTGCACCTTCCTTATTCTGACCTTGCCCATTTGCATTTATTTTATTTGGGAGTACTACATTGCCACCACAGTTAGTCTAGACGTCACCAGCGAAAACGTCACCAGCAAAAACGTCATAATCGATGACATTACAAGCAGCAACACGGTCACCCAAGAGCCCGAAGAGCCTGACTTGTGGCTCAATACTTCTTTTGCCTTTTCTTTGACCATACTGATTTGGAATACCAACTGCGCCATCAATTTTCTGCTCTACTGTTTCACCGGAACAAAATTCAGAAAGGAGTTCTTAAGCTGGCTGTGCTGTGGCAGACAGGATTCCGCCAAGTCGTCTGGAAGTCTTTCCAAAAAATGAGAGGAAAGTAACCGAGCATACAGAAATAGTAGACTGCTTCTCAGCTATAAGCCACTACCAAGGCTAGAATGGTTTGTGTTTGTGTTCGATTTAATTTTACGTCTCTTCACGAAATATGATATTAGACACAAAAAGGCCAGGGGTGAGGGGACCTGGAAGTGAGTAGGGTAAGTGAACAGTTAGGGAAATATAAAGTAGATCGTAAGTAGAGAATGGTAAAAATCCAAATTTCAAAAAGAATCTGACTTTTTTTTTTTTAACTATGTAATGAATAAGAGAAAATCTAGTTGCAGAAGGATAATGTCTATAAAGTCCATAACAATCATGATAATAAAGCATCTGAACTGGATAATAATGATTTGAAAAAATATATACCTCAGAAAAGGACCACTGAATATTGCCGATGGCGATGATGAACTAAGAACAGGTATGTTAACCTTTTATTATGCTGCACATTACTATATGATTAACAGTTATACTGTGGCCACATAGATCATAACAGGAGACATGTCCAACATATTTTGTGTTAAAGCAATTCCATTTCCATCTGCAAGACAGAGAAATAGTTTGCTTTATACGGGGGAAAAAATCAGTTTCATGCATTTTAACAAGAGACTCAAATTTTGCCATTTCTTCATACACATCTACACAACAAAGTCCGTTTTTCTCACACTGGATTAACGTTTTCTGGGCTTTGTGCAAGATCTGTTACATTCCTGTAGCAAAAACTGGAGTTTACAATTTGCCACATCTATTCATTTCTTTCCCTTTTTTTTATAAAAGATAAAATTCTTCATTGTAATATAATCCAGAATGAGATGGAATCAAACAAAAAGTTGTGCTGAGCCTTTTAAGGTGAGGAGATGAATCAAATAACAAGACTTCAGTGACTAGTTCAGATCTAACTTCTGTTTGCATAGAGCTGATGGCTTGATTTTGAATCAACAGAAAAAAGATATCGAAAGACAACTTTGGAAAATCAGTTAAGAAAGTAAGTGCCAGTAATGTTGCAACGAGATCTGCTGTACAAAAATGAAATATTCTCCCAAGATGAAATGATTTTTTTTCATGTTAAATCTGGTATAGTGTATGTAACACCGCTATTATTGTCAAAGACAGCTATCTTTTAAAAAAAAAACAATAACAAAAAACAGATGATTTAAATAATTTTCTTCCAAATTAATTTTTGCTTGAGAAGATACTAAAATTAATTTGTATTACAATTCTTTATTTAGTCAATATAATTGATGTCAAACTGTGCTCTTTTGAATACTCAAGTTGAAGTGGGTGGGATACTTCATCTCTTTTGGCAATATTTGTATGTGGATTCAACCCAGCATTTATAAACATTTGAAATGTGTATGTACCCATTGTGGTATTAGAGAATATTGATCTTGCTGTCCTTGGAAAATCTGTCAGACTTTAATTTTATTACCGATGGCAAGTCTTGCTGTCCTTGGAAAATCTGTCAGACTTTAATTTTATTACCGATGGCAAGTCATTTTGAACATTCATACTTCTTGGAACAAATTTACTATAAGCAATGCCGCTCTGATTTTCTAATGGTAAAACTCCAGACGCACTAAATGTTTTTATACTTGAGACATGGATCAGTAGACCTACAGCCAGTTTTTATGCTCTACAGTCTATACTTTGACGTTTTCTTGACACATATTTTGGTGCACTAAAAATACTTCTTGACCATACTTCAGTTTTGAACGAATTAAAGATGTTAAACGGTGCAATAAGGTCAGTATATCCTTACCATTTGAGTATTTGCTTAAAATCTTGACCAAGTTTTAAGTTTTCCTAGCTTTATTTAAGAGATATCTAAATTGATTGTTCCATGTTCATTTTGTTGAAAGAAAAGCTCTAAGTAATTTAAATGTTTGCTTGTATTCTAAAACTCCATTATCTATTCAGAGAGTAAGCATTAGTGTTTGAGTTGATGCAGTATTAAAAAGGATAGTGTGTGTTTTATCACTTGATAGCAGTAATCCATTTTTGACATTTAGTTAGCTACCATATTCAATTCGTTTTAATACAATTTTTATGCAATTCAAGGATCTCGTAGGAGTATTCTTTTCCATTGCTACATTTATCCACACACATAATATGATCAGCGTACTGAGCTAATTGTATTTGTTTAGACAACGTTTTAGGCAAGTCATGCCTTAAAGTGTTAAATGATATAGGAGCAATAACTGATTCCCGTGGAATGCTCATTCGAAGATATTTTGTAGATGAATATGTAGTCCCCATTCTCGTCCTAATTTGTCTGTTTATCAAAAAAAAACTTCTATAAACTTATACACATGCCCTGATAACCAAGTATTCGTCAGTCTAAAATAATCGTGAGTGCCATACTTGATTGTAGACTTTGGTAACGTCAAAAATGTTGCTAAGAGACATTTTTTGCCTGACAAATTGATACTTGATTTAAGTGGTCATTTTTCAAGATGATTGATGGATGATCGGCCTTTTCTGAAGCCAGCTTGATTAACAAAAATAGTGTTATTCTTTTTCCCATAGTAAACAAGTCTGTTCAAGACTTTTTTTCCAGCAGTGTGTGGTGTGTGTGTGTGTGTGTGTGTGTGTGTGTGTGTGTGTGTGTGTGTGTGTGTGTGGTGTGTGTGAGAGAGAGAGAGAGAGAGAGAGAGAGAGAGAGAGAGAGAGAGAGAGAGAGAGAGAGAGAGAGAGAGAGAGATGAATTCAGAATGAGTGGCGTGCCAGTGTTAGTGGGTCGCCACAAGAAGGAAAAACAAATACAGTGTTCTCTCTAAGAAGATGCTGAAGAGAGGGAGAGAGAGAGAGAGAGAGAGAGAGAGAGAGAGAGAGAGAGAGAGAGAGAGAGAGAGAGAGAGAGAGTTACATAAGGATAAATGCAGTTGTGCTTTCTTTTTGTTTTTGCTTTGTTTTGGGTTTTTTGTTTGTTTGTTTGTTTGTTTGTTTGGGGGGGGGGGGTTAGGGGGGAGCAGTCTTACTGTATTTTGTTTGACTATTTTGAAGTACTGGAGGCAAGACAATTATAAACTTACCTACTACCAGCAACATGGATGGCCTAGGTAGACAAGAGCAGGATGTTCTGCGTATGTTTGCTCACGGAAACTCGATTTATAGTTTCACCCGAAGGACTTTAGGGGGAGTGGAGTCAGTACTGATGCAACATTCAAGCTTGTCACTTTTCTCATTCTTTCTCGACTGGACTACTGCAATACCCTTTGGGCCGGTCTACCAGCATCATCTATCCACTCCCTTCAAAGCATACAAAACTCTGCATCTGACTTGTCCTAAGAAAGAAAAATCCGAACACATCATTTCTTTCTTGCGATCTCGTCCCTGGCTGACTGTGGCACAAAGAGTGAAGTACAACACCGGTACCCTATGTTACAAATGTCTACACAAGACTAGGCCTTCCTATCTCTGTGACTGTCTTCATCTATACACTCCTGTTCTTTCCCTCCGTTCTGCTGCAGATACCATGTGCTTACAAATACCCAGATTCGAACAATCCAGTGTGAGCCATCCTTCTGTCACTAATTTCTGGTCCGTCCATCTGGAATGACCTCCCTCTCTCCCTTTGCCCAAATCCTTTATTTGACACTTTCAAATCCAACCTAAAAGACACACTTATTTCCTACCTAGGATCTTCCTTCATCGTTACACCTCACAGCTGTCCATACTTTCAATCCTCCTAAATCTCTATCACCTTGCTTTATCATGTTAGTGTGTGTGTGTGTGTGTGTGTGTGTGTGTGTGTGTGTGTGTGTGCGCGCGCGCGCGCGCGTGCGTGCGTGCGTGCGTGCGTGTGTGTGTGTATGTCTGCGTGTGTATGTGTCTGTAAATGTATAATTTGTTAATCTTATTTGTAAACGTTTGCATGCGCGTGAATGATTTGAATGCAAGAGCTTTGATTTGTTTGCTTTACAAGATTCAGCGCTTTATAAATTCTACATATTGTCATTATTATTATTATTATTATTATTAACTCCGGAGGAAAACCCCCTTGAACAGGCGTCTCTGTGATGGCTCGAACCCAGGCTCGATCCCGGGCCGTCAATTCGCGAGTGCAACGCTCTAACCACTATGCAATACTGCCTCCCTCCCCATGTTTTAGAATGAAACTCATCACCTTGGGGAGAGCAAGCCAAGACTTTGTCTTTTTTCCTTTTTTTTTTTTTCTCTCTTTTTTTTTTGGTGGCCTCAGTTGCATGCAGGTCAGGAGCACCATCTTTTGGGGGGTCTCTTTTTTTCCCCTTCTTTTTTCTCTTTTATTTTTTTTTTAAAGTGAATGCTTCACACGCCTCTCTTCATTGGCCAAAAAAAACAACCAAAAATAAACAAACAATAAACAATAAACCCCTAGAACCGCAAATCCCCTTTTTTCTCCTTTGTGGAAATAATATTTATTTCCTGCTATACAGTGGCTTTTATATATACAGAAGTTGCCAGGGAAACTCTTTTGTTGCCTGCTGTGCTGTTATGGTCTTGTGGGGGTTTTTTTAAATAATCAGTTATGGAAATAAACGTTGTTTAAACCAAGCTTATCCCCGAAGTCGGAATGCAGCTACCTCAATGGTGGAAGAGAGGTATAAAACAACAACAAACGGTTGCATGTGCAAAAATCTCACCATTGTGAACATCGAAGCTTTAGCTGAGGAACAGGGGGAAAATAAACAAACACCCCGGGGGGGGCTGGGGGGGGGTTGGAACCCAAAACACCACCAAGCCTAAAACAAAGGAAAATAAAGTAAATACATTATATCTTGTTTGTTAGAGGATCGATGTGTCATCTGCAAATTGAAAGTTAAAAAAAAAAAAACCTGTCTGTTTCATTTGGCAAGTTGATTTCTTTCATAGTTTGATCGTTTCTAAATAATAATATAAATAATGATTATATAAGGGGGCGGTGGTAGCTTAGTGGTTGTAGCGTTGCGCGCGTGATCTGACGGCCCAGGCTAAGACTGGGGTAAGACTAAGGTTAAGACTGAGACTAAGGCTAAGACTGAGGTACCCTTTTTTTTCTAGCCCAGCCGCCAAGGATTACATTCTGACATGGAGAGTGACAGCAAGCCGGTTTGCATACATCATAATTATATACTTTCGATCATAGTGAACAATATTAGCGTAGGAGTTATGGTAATCAATAAAGTTAAATGCAAGAGACGCCTGGAAATGGGCAATTTTGACACTTTCGGTTTTCTGTAGATGAGTGGGATAAATACCTGGATACTGAGCAAAACCTGCAACTGGGTATGGCAGTATCATTTACAGAAGAAGGAGGAGAACCTATACTTCCCAATTCCTGTACCCCACTCCCCCACCCACTCCTAAACTACCCCCATGCCTCCTTACCCTCTCCTACCTGGGGGAAAGGTTAGCCAGGTGGTTAAAGTGTTGTGCGTTGCACTCTCCAATTGCCAGCCTTGGTTCCAATCCCCTTCAAAGAGATTTTTTCCCTTGGAGTTTCTGTGTGCATGCGGTTGTTTGACTGGGTTTTACTTTAACTTTGTTATCCATTCTGACTGGATAGCTCAGTAGTCGAAGCACTCGCTTTCCCCCAGCCAAGGTTAAGCAGCATCGAGCGTGATTACCACTTGGATGGGTGACCGTTTGCACGCCTTGGCTTCAGTACAGTTCCCCAGCTCACCCAGCTGTAAATGGGTACCTGCTTCTTTAGGGTCAGGGAAGGTAAAGCAGCAAGATGCTGACCCCAAGAGAAGTGAGGCCTCCGACGCCTTACTCCCCTACGACATTATAGGTTGTGGCACACCTTTACCTTTTATTTTTACCATCCATTCTTAAACTTATCCAATGGTATACTCTTCCAAAAGATGGACTGGGTTTCGACCTATGCACACGATGTGTTGCGTACGTTCACACATGGGACCCTGGTTTAGTACTGGTGTTATCTCGAGGGATTCATCCCCTTGAATGGCCCTCTGAATGGTGTCTCAGTTCTGGGCCATAAGATTATGAGTGGAATACTCTAATCACTAGACTATCCCCCCCACCCCATAAACTGATATAATTCGATATTTCATTACTATTACTTTTTTTACTGCTATGCCTATCAGCTGATACCAGGTTTTTTCCCTTGATTATGATAAAGAGAATTTTCATTGATACTTGTCTCCTTTCCAGCCATCTTTCTTAGGGTTATGTTCTTTTTGTTTCTCATTATCTTAAACTATCCTTCTTTCAAATCCGATTCTAAACCTTGTTTGTTTCCTTCAGAAAAACAAAGTTTCAAGATTTTTTTCTGTAAGGTTTTCGTGGCTGTTCATTGTGGGCACAACATGTGTGTGTGTGTATGTGTGTGCGTGCGTGCGTGCGTGCGTGTGTGTGTGTGTGTGGAGATGCACCTATATGTGTGTCTGCACACAAATATGCTTGGCATGCATATATTCATTTCCTTCTTGAGAATTTATGCACAGTTGGTTCTGTTTTCTATTTAAATTTTCTTTTTAAAAAATCAGAGAGCTTTTTTGCTCATGGGATGATGTGTTCCAGTGTTTTCCCCTCTTGATTCCACTATTCCGTGTGCAGTTGATACTTGAAAAAAATACTTTATTTTGGGGGGGTTCTTGTTTCTTCTCCTCTTAGTCTTTTTTTTAAATGAGTTCAAATCAGACTTAGAAGATACTTTAACTGTTATTGAGTGCGTACTTTATTTTTCACTTATTTTTGCTGTGTTTTTTTCTGCATGAATTCCAGTTACTTACCAGTGTAAAACTTCCAATCCAGTCATCCCCATGACACCACACACTGCCACATCTACCTAAGCCTGTTAAATTGCATCAGGAAAGAAATAAACTGTCTACATGCAGCCATATCACTTATGTTTCCAGCTGCTTCCCTCTGTTTCCATGAAAGAATCTAGAATGCTTTTTTTTTTTACTTTCTGATCAGCCAGAAGAGGTCTGAACACCACGGCAGCAGATCCAGTTCAAGAATTCATTTCTGAACCTCGTCCCTGTGAAACAATACAGCAGAAAATTGATGGAGCTGTTTGTATATGCTAGTAGCATTGCCAGTGCGAAAAATAAAGCTGTTCTGGTCCATAATCCCGTGCTTTGGTTACTGTTGGCAAAAAAGTAATAATCCCAGATCTGATAGACACACACGGCATTGTCAGAACCAGAAAGGCAAGAGACAAAGCCAGAATCATCAGTGTTGTCCGGGAAGCCGTTTTTCGCCGAGAGGTGTTGATGTGTTCTGCCTTAGCGCTGGCACCAGTCTTAAGCGTGGCAGAGATAGCGGAAGTTGCCTTGAACAAGGTCAAGGACAAAATGGCGTCACAGACCAGAAGGCATAGGGAGGGAAGGAGGGAAAAGACCGACAAATCTACCTTGGACCAAATCCCTGTCACGAAATCTTCGTACTCTTCTGACCCGAAAGTGCATTTGTCACCAGAAAACTCCATGCCAAACAGAAAGTGGCAGTGAAAAACGCAGGCAAAGCATAAGACAGCTGTGACCACAAGCCACGTCCTCTGTGTGGAGCAGACCATCCTCATCTTGTGGGGCCACGTCACCGCCATGGTTCGCTGCACCGTCACACACGTCAGCAACCAGGATGACGACATACTGGAGACGTAAATCAACCACCAGGACAGCTTGCAAACCACAACGTGTAAATCGTAAAAATCTACGTCAAAGAGGTAGTACAGCCACTGACGTAACAGACTGCTGTATAACAAACAACAATCTGATGCTGCAAGGGCCATAAGAATGATGTGTTGTGAAGAGTGCTTGTCCTTGATGCGACGCATCACAGAGATGGTGGCGATGTTCCCGAAACTGCCCAGCACCAGAAGACAGGGGGGCCAGACTTTCCACAGGTACAGGGCTACCTGGCTCTCCAAGGTGGAGGAGGTGTCATTGGTCCAGAAAGCACCGGTAGTGATGATGAATGCTTCAGCATCCCTGCTTGTACTTGAATTCATGATTTTAACAGAGATGTGTTTCCCTCCACAGGACGTTCGTTGAATCTGTATAGAAAAAAATAGAAATGATTCATGTACGGCAGCAAACTTTGTATTGTGTGATGTGTTGTGATAGAAGCAAAGAACTGAGCTATAGATCCAAGGTCCACTAACGGTGGTATCTTGCGTATACAACTGATAAAGTAGGTAGCTGCATTCTGACTTCGGGGATGATGTCTAAACACGACACCTGTGTGTGTGTGCCGTTTTCTTTTTAAACTTTGTTATCCATTCCTAGACGCATGCTATTGCCACCTCTTCCAAAAGATGGAATGTGTTTTAACCTGTGCACACGTGTGTTTACAAATGGGACATTGGGTGATATTCTCATCCGAAAACTTTTCAGGGAGTGGAGTTGGAATCGATGAATCAGAATTTGAATCAAAAACTTTATTGCCATCAACTCCAGGGAAAAACTCCCCGTGAACAATCACCTCAGTGGTGGCTCCATTCTGAGCCATAAGATCATGAGTGGAATATTCTAACCACTAGGCTATCCCCCACCCCTCATCCCAATACACTGATAAAATCAGATGACATAAGTAAGTTAAAGTTACCCAAATGGAAAGGAAACAAAACCCATGGAATAGGATCACTTTTAGAAAAACAGAGACATCGTTTCCTTCTCCCTCACTTAAATGCATCTTCATGTGCTAAAGGGTAATGCAGTATACAATCATAAAGTTCAATACAAGGACTAGTATTGCAAAATAGTATCATGAAGTGAATCATAAATAAGTGCAGTGTATCGCAGTGCCGTGTAGTATAGTATAGTATAGTATAGTATAGTATAGTATAGTATAGAATATTGGAATGCAGCATACTAAACTGTAGTACCACATGCTAAGGTTGCTGTACAGTAGGGTATCTACGACACCATGCCAAGGATTGCGACTATTTCTAGCACAGCAAAGCTTTGTACGGCAGAATTTGGTCGAAAACGTTCAGGATATTTTGTGTGTGTGTGTGTTATGTTGTCGTTTTTGTGGGGGTTTTTCGGGAAGGGAGGGGGTCATTTCTTGGCTACAGCTCCAAGGTGTACCTTAGATGAAATTTTGCATATGCGTCCGTTTTTACCCACCCTTAAGGTAGCCACACTCTGACTTTGGTGGTATTCAGGAAATAATAACAAAATGTGGAGTGATAGAGTATGATAAAATGTCGTTCAAGTTGCTGAAAAGCAGTACAGTGAAGTCTCTAGCAAAGTAATATGGAACAGGGGTGTAAAATGATAAGAAGCCTATGGAAACTACCTGGACACTGAGAGCTGGGTCCCTGAAGATAGAACGTCGGTCTAGAAGCATGGTAAAGTTCTGTTAGTCCGCCAGGCCCCTAACCATGACTGTCTAGTCAAGTCAGAGTGATCCTGGCCTGTTTGTTATTTATTCTTTTCTTTTCTTTTTTTATTCTTTTATATCGAAGATAATGGAATAAGCAGTCATGTGTTCTTTTACATCCAGTCCCCGTGTGTATGCGGTTTTGTAAATTTTGTCATGTTTCCACTGGCCCACAATGGCCTACTCTTCCGAAAAGCGGAACAGGATTTAACGTGTGCGCAAGATGTTCTGCATGCGTTCGAACACGGAGCCTCGGTTTATAGTCTCATCCGAAGGACTTTGACATTCAGTTCGATTTTTGGGGGGGTCAAACTGGGAAGAAAGGGCGAGGCTGAGAATCGAACCCACAACTTCACGGTTTACTTGTTGGCAGGCGAAGATCTTAACCATCCTGCCACCTTCCTTCGTGGGATTTTTAAGATCCCTCGTCAGTGTAATGTCATACAGTATAAAGCAGTACAATACTCTACATCAAGCCACACTAGAACGCTGACCAAGAACGGCCACGTAGGTATTGCACTGACAAAAAAAAAAACCTATCAGTTCTCTCCATCCTTTAGCTATTGCTTGCCAGGGCGTGAGTTACTGCAAAGCTGAGAATGGTGTTCGATAATTGAAGGTATCAGGTGGTGTTGGTTTTGAACTTGAAGCGAAAGTTACTGGAGCCATTGAAACTGAATGAGGTGACATCCCTGAAATAGCTTTCGTGGTCGGTAGGACTAAAAATGATATGGAATGGAATGGAATTGCAAAGTTGTTTTAGGGTCCATTCAGTCATATCTACCCGTCTATTCTCCCTGACTCCTCCTCCTTTACTGCTGCCTTGAAAAGTGCCTTGTCAAATTGTTTAGGAAAGACAGTCTGACCTCATGACATGACCACACTTCTTTGGTTTTTCCCTTTTTTAACAACAGTGTAGTGCAGAATAGTTAACATATGATACATTCTAACGTTGTTATTTTTTCAATCCAGTACAAAAGAAATCTCCCAAATTGAGTCTCGTAGGTGAAGGTCAAGCAAGCACTTGGCTCCCACAGAGCTGGATAAGAAGAAACCCTTTCCTTGTCTAGCTCTGTGGTGTGCCAAATGTTTACTCTAATGTCTAGATTTTCATCAAAACAGAAAGAAAAGAATCATTCCTCCTCTTCTCTAACTACGTACTGTTTATTTAAGAAGAGACACAGGGTAGGAGAGTGGAGTTAATTAAAACTGAAGGAGGGTAGGAATTTCTCTGCATTTCATTGTTTGTTGGCTTTGTGTTGCTCAGCTGTTGTCAGTGTTACTGTATGAAAATATCTCTGCACCACGTATTCAAACTGAAAATGTTAACTCTTGTTATGACAGCATGCATTAAAAAAAACCAACAACTGATGTATAACATTTTCTATCAATACCAAACAGCAAACAAAAAATGATCAATGTACGAAGACCCGTGTTGACACGCTGGGTGGGGGGTGGGGGGTGGCTGTCAGCATAAATAGCATCCCCACCTTCTCAGGGGGGTGATGCCAAGGAAAACAGAAGTACCGGTCAATGCCGTCATTGCATGTGTCCAGCACTGGCCAGCACTGCCGGTTTTCTTGTTGTTCTTTTTAATTCTTTTTCCCCATTAGTATCAGGTTTGAATAGTCTGCATGTACAGCGTCATGTAGTCAAGGCTGTATGGTAGAACTCTTTCAATCTATTTCATCATGATAGGGTACAGGTTTTATTTTAAATTTCACTGCACTGCTTTCTGACTTGTACTCTCTCTCTCTCTCTCTCTCTCTCTCTCTCTCTCTCTCTCTCTCTCTCTCTCTCTCTCTCTCTCTCTCTCTCTCTCTCTCTCTCTCTTTCTCTCTCTCTCTCTCTGTCTCTCTCTCTTTCTGTCCTCTCCTCTCTCTCTCTCTCTCTCTCTCCTCTCTCTCTCTCCTCTCTCAATCATCTCACTCTACATCTCACTCTCTCACACTCATCTCTCCCATCCACACCTGCTATAACTCTCTTCTACTCTCTCTGCTACTACTTTTATCTCCTCGTCTTTCTGTGCAATTATTTCTGTGACCTCATCTTCTCTAATCCAGACTCATTCTCTTCTATCCAAACAATCTACCACAACACACACACACACACAAAACATACACGATCCATTACTCTCTATGCATGACCTACTACTTAGGTTATGTCACTTATTGTAACTTGTATGAATAAATCTTAAATACCGAAGAAAATGTTATGAGGTCAACAGATTACCTATTAAATGAATTTCCACGATTGGCAACGATATGATCCCTTCTCTCTAGTGTATGGAACACAATGAAGATGTTTGCACTATTGTATGCAAAAGTATTGCGAAAAGTATTCTCATTATACAGATTTCACGAATCTGAAAGTAGTACCTGTATGCACTACATTGATGTAAGTGAATTATTCATATGTTAACGATGTTTCCCTACATGAAAGTATATGATTAACTGTTGTTCCTATGGGCCATATGGCCTGCAAAAACTGAATTAAAATTATTGTTATTGTTATTGTTATTCTTACACACACACACATTTTATTTTGATGAGACTATAAACTGAGGCCCCGTGTGCGAACGAACACAGAACATCTTGCGCACACGTTAAATCCTGTTCCGCTTTTCGTAAGAGTAGGCCATTGTGTGCCGGTGGGAACAGATGACAGAATTTACAAAACCGCAAACACACTGGGGCTGGATGTAAAAAAGCACATAAGTGTTTATTCCATTACCCTCGATATAAAAGAATAAATAAAAAATAAAATATTTTGAAATTTATAGCTGATATTGGTGACGTATTCCACACCAAAACAAGCTGATTTATTTATATAATCTCGTTGTTGGTCAGCCACTGTACCTGTGTGTGACATGAAAAACATAGGGGATTTCCACACACACACAAAACATGACTCTGGAAACAAGTACAATCAGGGATACAGAAGAGAGCCAAGCAAACGAAACAGGAATTTTCTTTCCCAAGAATAATTATGCTCAACAAGCAGAGACAAGTGCGTGGAATACTTTCAGTACACCACGACACCCTTACCATAAAAACAGCACAAGATTCTGAAGAGCAAAGAAAGAACTCTCTGGCAACTACTCTGATGCCAGCCAATTATGGGGCAGAGAGAAGAGAAGACAGAGAAAAATACGCCACAAAGAATAAGACAGACACCAGAGAAAGTCATTTATTCCTCTGTACCAATAGTGCCAGGCACTCGCTCTTATAATGAGGTGAGGAAGCAGCTCCAGCAACTGGAGGAGGTAGACGCTTTTAAATACCTTGGCGCTACACTCACAAAGGACGGGCGATCGACGTCAGAAATCAAAGTCAGAATAGCCATGGCAACATCTTCCATGACAAAACTCACCACCATATGGAAAAGTAAAGAGATCAGTTTCCCAATCAAACTAAAGCTCTACAAAGCCCTAATTCAGACTATCCTGCTGTACGGAAGTGAAACCTGGACATTGACTGCTGAAACAGCAAAGCCAATCCAGTCATTTGAAACAAAATGCCATAGAAAACTGCTGGGCATATCCTGGAGAGAACGAAAGACCAATGAATTTGTCAAGAGCCAAATAACACGGCTGGCAGGTCCACAGGAACCCCTTCTCAAAATCGTCAAGAAGGAAAAGCTGACATGGTTCGGCCACGTCACCCGCCACAACACTCTGCCAAAAACAGTACTGCAGGGAACACTCGAAGGTGGCAGAAAGAGGGGAAGACAGAACAAGTCATGGATGGACAACATCAGAGAATGGACCAGGGTGAATGACTCGGTACTACTGCGCAGAGCCGAGGACCGAGATGGATGGAGGAAGCTTACCACGGCATCGTCTCTCGTGTCTCCTCCACGACCGCCAAGGTCACGGGACTGATGAGGAGGAGGAGGAGGAGGAAGCAGCCAGCACCACCAACACACAGAGCATCTGCAGACAAGAGCATTGTCTAGGTGAAGGAAAGTTCCAGGAACTCAAACACTTCGAAGCATGCCGTCCCAGAAGTAACAATGGAGACCCACAAGCTTGCCAGTTATGAACAGATCCCTGAGTGACAGCATGTGTCATCTTGTTGGGGGGGGGGGGGGGGAGATCTTGATGATATAGATGTAAGTGATCAAGATCTGAATCCCACTCAGATGAGGGAAACTGATCTCCAATCGGACACTCTGTAGAGCAGGCTGAAGATGATGAAAATGGAGTGTACCAATGTGTGACGACAGACAGAACTGACAGTATCACCAGATTTATTCACAGGAAAGCGACATGATAGATGACAACAGGATGGCTGTTTCAGGTGATACAAAGTAAACAGGATGGGAAAACAAAGACGTTTACGATGAAAATCCAAAGGCTGGGGAGGAGACACGTGAAACAAACAAATCTGTTCAGATACATCAACATACAGAACAATACAAAACAATCACGTGTGATGCAAAACAGAAGACTCAGTTACAGAGGACATGGCTGGACAGAATGGGACATGTGAAAGACAATCAGACAAACAGAACATCAGAAAGACCTGTGACATGTCAGGACATGCTGTGACTGGACAAAAACGGAGCAGGTGACCAACAAGAGACTTGCGTCCAAGACGTACTGCCCCCAGTACAGGACAGGGTAGCCTGACCAGTGCTAGAAATCCTAAAGATCCCACAGTCAGAGCAGCATCGTTGATTCTTTCAGCAAAGCCACGTCAGGGGACCGAACAAATGTCACTGACAGACTTATGTGTCCTAAACCTGATACTACTGAGCAGACACACACACACACAAATAGGGATTCGGCCAGGCCACAGCACCAAAGCAAACAGGTGTAATTTCTTTGAGCAATAATGTCACATGCACCAATGGTCATTCATTGACAGCCTTGTCAGTAAACAAAGCAAAGCCTTCTACACAAAAGTGTAAATAAGCTACAAATACAATTTGTTAATTGTAACGTTAATGGACTTTCACTGAAATTGGAAAATGCCCATTTTGTTGAATATCTACTTTCTCGTGATTTTTCTTTGACAAAAACTTTCAACAAAATTGACTTTGATTCACCTTTGTTTACAGACTACATTACATTCACATCAAAAGCAAAACAGTGCCCAACAGGGTTGTGTTTTAAGCCCAACTTTATTTTCAATATTTATTATTCAGTTAGCTGATGTTGAGGAAAGAGGAAAACATGGCGTCCTAATGCTGCCTGGTATTGTGGAATTACTTATTACGCTGTTCGCAGATGATGTAGCTCTGCTGTCAACCACTCCCAGAGGTCTTCAAAACCAACTAGATATCTTACACATGTGCTGTAAAAAATGTTTAAAAAGCCACCATACATAAACAATGATAAAACAAAAATGACGACATTCAGAAACTTTAAGTGTTTCTGGGAGGACATGAAAAATGGTTTTATGATGGCTAAGTAGTGAACAATTCTTGTTATCTAGAATTTAATTTTTCCGCTAAGTTTAGTGTTAAAAGTGGTAATGATCATTTAGCAATTAGGGGAAAGAAAGCTGTTATACAAGTAAATAAAGAGTTTAACAAATACAAGGAAATGATCTCGAGTGCATTCTTCAAAATTCTGTACATAAAAATGCAGCCAGTTCTGTTACATGCATCTGATGTATAGAGCAGAAATAGACTACAGCATATTGAACAAGCGCACCTAGTAGCCTGCAAAAGATTCTTAGGTGTTCCAACGAGGCCACTAAACAAGATGGTTCATGGAGAACAAGGGAGGTTCCCGTTGTACATCAATTCGTATATTGCTTGTATAAGATGCTAGCTGAAATGAGTACACATGGATAATGAACGATTACCCTGCACAGCCTACATCATGCTATTTAAACTGGACAGGTTTGGCAACAGTTGTTGGGTGAGAAAGACTGTGCAAGACTGGTTATGGTATTGTTTGTTGCAAGCAAGGGGTGGGAAATGCTACATTGTTTTGGGAGCTTTTAAACAAAGACGTGTTGACTGGTTTATTCAGGAATGAAATGGGACCAGAACGAGAAAGGAATAAATCATTTAAAACAGGTTTTGAAAGACAAACATCGGACAAGTTACATCGATGCAAATCTAAGATGTAGATTGTTTGCAGCCTTGAAGTTTGCAATGAACAGTGTAGCACAGGTTTAGACAGGCAGACGAGAAGCAAGAAGAAAGAGTAGCAGAAAGAAGGAAGCACAGCAAACTCCCTGCAGCTTTATCTTCCCTGCATTCTTCAATCTTCATCGAGCACACGTTCCCTCTTTTGTTTGTGTTGCTCATTTGTTGGGGGAGGGGGGGAGCTAGGGGATGTTTTTCTTTGTCGTTGGTTATTTTTTGTTGCTGTTGGGTTGTTTTTTTCATTCTCGTTTTGGAGGGATTGTGGCTTTGTTGGGTTTTGTTTTATTCACTTACATTATGATAGCTTTTTCTTATGTGAAATTAAGTAATTGAAATGTATCTATATTTTTATTAGAAAATTAAACTAGACTTACCCAAGGAGGTTGCAGCTTAATTGAAACGTTTACGAGCCTATTGAGAAAAGGAGGAAGTGACATTGAATATTAGCGCGGGCAGTATAGCAATCTTGGGAGTTATGTGATCACTAGACTTACGACTTACAGGAAGGGTCAGCTCAATTGACTATTACTACGAGCACCATGAGGGAAGGAATGTGTCTTCCTCCTCTTCTCAATAGGCTCGCGATAATTAAAATTAAACTGCAACTTCTTTGCGTAAGTCTAGTTTAATTTTCTAATGATCACTTTGCCTATTGCTCCAGCACAGCAAGTGACATTAAGTTTTCAAAGCAGAGTAAGGACAGTGGCGCATCATTGTAACAATATATATATATATATATATATATATATATATATATACCGCTTCATTTACAATATGCATATAAGGTTTATTCAATTTTTGCAATGCATGCATAGTTCACCTTCCCCCCCATGCTTTCAAATTCCTTTCATTATGCTGATCATTTCTTTATAAAACCATCTAACACTTTCTGATGAAACCTTGGGTTATTTTCTCTTTTATAGAATTTGTGAGTGTTTGTTCATTTCTCCAACCAGCAGCCTTCAAAATTGTCTTCAGGAAAGCCCTGGCTTTTTCTGCAGCTTGCAGCTCTAGTGAAGTGCGGGGTATATTTCACAGTGTCAATACTGGACAGTTTAAGCCCTTTTTTTATCCAGCTTGCCAAAGTCTGCCTACCAATGGGGCCATGCGGGTTTTGTGTCACTTCTGAACAACTGCTGCTGATCACCACCTCTGAGATGTTTTGTTACCGGCATGTACTGATGCAGGTGGTTGACTGGGCACAGGTGTTCATTCTCTGTGAAATGTCTAATTTTCACTGGTTCTGTGTAAACACCTGTCCTTGTTGCTATCAGTTTAATAGAAAAAGTTCAACACACAATTACTGTCATACAATTTCACATCACTTATTTTCAAAGAGTACAATGCATGCCCTCTCGTCCCAGCCACTAACATGAGCAGCATGCATGCAAGTGTTTAATGTCAGTCCTTACAGAGCCAGCTGAGCTCATGGGGTGAAACAATTCAGATATTTGAATACAAGGTCCGCACTACAAGTGATACAACAAAGAGGGTCTGCTTTCAAACACTTCTTTCACTAGTTTACAGACAACAGAGTGGCTACCTACTGAATATCCATTTTGCAAGGGTAATTATGCACACAGAGAGCACTGCATGCAGAGTTAATAACACTCTAGCTGGCACTGTTCCATATTGTTTGTTCCATCAAATTACACGAGTCAAAATGGCTTGTTCCCATATGGTTAATAATGCTATGTATTATCAATCATAATGCAAACATGATTCCCCTAAAGCTGGGTACAAAATAACTTCAGTGAAAACAATGCAACTTTCAGTTCAAGATAATTTATATGAAACTCTTTCTACAGGAAGCCATTATCCACCAGACCTGGTCTGTTTGCTTGCACAACCCTACACAAAATGTGACGCGTCAGAGGTTAGGGCGATATCTGGTCATGTTTGGCAGATAACATTGATTCCTTCGAATGAGACTATAAACCGAGGCCCCCTGTGCGAATGCATGCAGAACATCTCGTGCACACATTAAATAATGTTCCGCTGTTCGAAAGAGTAGGCCACTGTGTGCCAGTGGGAACAGATGACAAAATTTTAAAAACCGCATACACATGCCCAAAAAAAACAACCCCAAATCAACTGAGCGCTTTGATTTGTTACTTTACAAGATTCAGCGCTATATAAATTCCATACATTATTATTATTATTATTATTCAGAATTACTGGTCCACCAATACAATTCTGCTTAGGCTTGATAGGAAGTCATGTTGGCCTATTGGGCCTATATTAGTTTCCGGTTTCATTTTGACCATCTTAATCCAGTTAGCAACCTTAAAATCACCTAACGACACCGCAAATGCGCGCCATTTTATTGTCTGCTACCATTGGGGAAAATTGGCTTATTTGAATCATTTTGCATCAACACGCAATCAAACAATGCGTCCAAGGTGGTTGTAATAGGCCTAATAAATAAAGAAATGAATGAACAAATATCTAATGAAACTATTTATCATGGTTGACATTCAGAAGTCATGAAGCTTTGGCTTGAGCCAGTTACATTAGGCCTACTACTAGGATACTACTACTACTCCTACTACTATTACTCCTGCTGCTGCTGCTGCTACTACTACTACTACTACTACTACTACTACTCCTGCTGCTGCTGCTGATACTGCTGCTGCTGCTGCTGCTACTACTACTACTACTACTACTACTACCACTACCACTACTACTACTACTACTACAACAACTACTACTACCACTACTACAAAATACCCCCTACTACTTTGTACCACTACTACTACACTACTACCACTACTTCTACTACTACTACTACTACTATCACTACTACTACTACTACTACTACCACCACCACCACACCACCACTACTACTACCACTACTACTACTACTACTACTACTACTACTACTACTACCACTACTTCTACTACTACTTCTACTACCACTACTAGGCCTTTTTCTACTGTACTACTAGACCTACAAGACAGCTGTTGAAAACACCACGTCAGCAAAGCTCCAGACCTGTGCTGCTGCACCTCAGAACAGAGAAGGACTGCCCCTGATCTACACAGGGAAAAGATGTAACGTCGGCCTGTTGTAAATAAATCATCCTCCACAATCAATGGAAAGGGCATCATCGTTTATTTCACCATCAGCTGGTGTATCAGACAGCACATTGCTCTGCCGGGCAAGGTTTGTGTTTTCATCTTCTTGACCGTCTGTTCGCCTTAAGTACACATGTACTCTTCCTCTGACGCTGACCCTGACCAAGATTATATCAGCAGAATGGAATTCCCCTCTTCGTTAGAAAGCAAACTGCACCTCCTCCCCCCCCCCCCCTCCTCCTTCCCACGCAATAGTCTTGGGCCTAAGCCTAGCAAAGGCATAGCCAGTCTTGGTTTCAGGCGGCCAGCAGGCTATGCAGATGTTCTTTCAAGTTTTTTAAACTTTTCATCCAAATGACTCAATTGTGCATCGATTTTTTTGAATTTGCCCCAACAATGTATCAGTGATTCCCTCTTCATAAGGTCGTCCTTTGTCATTAATGACCATAAGTAGCTTTAAGAAAATAATATTATTGTCAAGAGAATTGTTAGATGGTCACTGCTACACCGCAGGATGTGTTACAAAAACGGATATTTTTCTGGCACACGTGGAAAGGCTACAATCGCTCTCGTAACAGGCGAAATATTTCTATTGCACACAGGTAGACAAACGCAGGTGAAATATTACTGCTGCACACAGGCAGACAGTCAATCACAGGCCAAATATTACTGCTGCACACAGGCAGACGAAATATAATAAGACCTTTCAATGATAAACATGCAACACACTCAGTTCCAGTTCATCACAAAAACAAAGGCCAAATATTGCTGCTGCACACAGGCATATGAAATATGATAAGACGACCATTCTATAATAAACATGCTGAAACTTCGCAAAGTACAATGAGTCTTCCTGGCACCAGCCAACTCTGGAGCAATCATCATCATATAATTCAATTCCCTCGCCCGACAGGCAGCCATGGTCCGACTTCAGAGGATTTTTTTTTTCCTCTCCTTTCATGGAAAGTATAGGTTGTTATTGTAGGGGGGGGGAAACTGGTGATGGATGAAGACAATCTCGACACATTATTTCAAGTCATAACATTCTAATGTTAGCTTTGGATTTTTGTTTATCAGTAACTGACAAAGCTTTTGGCCTGGAAAAAATAATTTTAAATTTTAAGTCTTCTTCTTCTTCTTCTTCTTCTTCGAACCGCTCATACAGCAACTACCAATGTCTGTCATATGAGCGAAAATGCATTGTGCTGCCGTTAAGCGCCTGACAAGTCAGGCCCAGCGCATTCGACTACCGCTCATACAGCAACTACCAATGTCTGTCATATGAGCGAAAATGCATTGTGCTGCCGTTAAGCGCCTGACAAGTCAGGCCCAGCGCATTCGACTAGGGCACAGGAGAGAATCATTATTTTTCCAATCTTTCTGGATTAAAAAAAATAATAAAAGGCAGGAGAATGGACCGAGAAGGCAGAGAAAAGAGATTTTTTTTTAATAGAGCCAACAAAAAGAAAAAGAACAATGGAAAAACAAAGAGATGGATATTTTTTAAAAGGGGGTGGGGTGTGGGGAATTCCTAGCACAGAATTTCCAGAAGGAAATCATTATAGTATGCTATTTATAACTGACAGCGCACCACCATCCCTGAGGGGAGGTTTTAATATTCGATCCCATAGATTATGGACGTCAGAACATATCTACAATAATTTTCATCAGAAAGCTAAGCATATCTGCTGCTTACTGAAGATGGCACTAACAACTTGGCTGACCAAAATCCACGTATAACAAGGGGGGGGAAAGTTACTGGAGATTTCTGTTGTATTGTACCTTACTTTCAGTCACAGCACATTTTCCTGCTTTTCTTTCTTTTTTTAAAAAACTTTTTGCGTTTTTCGACTACAGCTTTAAAGTTCACCGATGGGGAGATTTTGCGTATGCGACCGTTTTTATCCCACCATGAAGGTAGCCACATTCCGCCTTTGGGGATGTATGCTGGGTACGTTCGTGTTTCCGTAACTCACCGAAAGCTTATATGAATTACAGGATCTTTTACGTGTATATTAGATCTTCGGCGTGTGTATACACGAGTGCAGTTAAGGCACTTGCAAGTCTGCACTTGAGGTTGATCTGGGAGATCGTATAAAAATTCCCACCCTTAATTCGCCAAACGCCGCCGAGATTCGAACCCACGACTTCCTGGACCCATGGGATTGAAGTCGGACGGTTTTAACCACTCGGCTATAGCGTCCGTCATTTTTCTGTTTGTAATTTGGACTGCTTTCCTGGGGTGAGAGTGTGTCGCCACATGACAGCGCCGCTCTATTTCTTACTTGTCTGTATGTGTACGTGTTTCCCAATGAGCTCGGCTATTAGTTTTTTTGCCAAAAGAATTTTGCCTGGGACAACTCTCTCTTGTTGCAGTGGGTTTTGTTTTGTTTTTGTTTTGTTTTTTCAACGTCCACGTAGTTTTTATGGTTATATCATTTGTCTTGTTCTATATTTTTATTTCATGTTGACTTTCAAAATACTCTGCACATCAGCGAATAGAAGCAAACACTTGCACATGCCTACACATAATCATGCTCGTGCCTTTGTACAA
>CM054146.1:18706621-18776621 GCA_028751875.1 Rapana venosa | reverse complement strand
GTTCTAACCACTAGGCTATCCCGTCCCCCGTGAATGTGTGTGTGTGTGTGTGTGTGTGTGTGTGTGTGTGTGTGTGAGTGTGTGTGTGTGTGTGTTGTGTGTGTGTGTGTGCTCCCTTACCAGGAGGTCTTCTGGGCTTGTCATTTTTGCTGGAGATCTGCTCGCTGGCCTCAGCCAACACATTCCGACTTCAGAGCAGCTCATTTCGTTGTACAGGTACTAGGTTGCATGCTGGGCATGTTGGTGTTTCCCTAACCCACCAAACGCTGACAAGAATTACGGGATCTTTAACTAACATGCACATTTGATCTCCTGCATGTTTATTTATATATACAAGAAGGGAATTAAATTAAGGCAGGACTGCACTTGAAATTGACCTGGGAGATTGTATAAACACACACACAGACACACACACACACACCATACACACACCACATACACACACACACACACACACACACACACACACACACAACACACACACACACACACACACCAGCAACACAACAACAACAACAACAACAAACCAAAAGAAAACACCCTTAATACACCAGACGCCGCCGAGATTCGAACCCACGACTTCATGGATCCAAAGGATGGAAGTGAATATAGGCCTTGGCACTTCACTTTCACAGTATTTTAGTAGACCGTTGAAGGCTCCACTGAAGATTTTGCAACCAGCTTCTTCCACTCGTGGCAGTTTCAGCTTTCCGTAGCAAGTCGTTCTTACTCAAGGTAAGTCTTTTGGCACTTAGTGGACACTAACAACTGACGAAATGTTAATAATTTTTGTTTTTAAGTGACAAACTGTTTTTCCTGGACCAAGGTCCCTAGGGGTATTTATATATATATTTTTTTTTTATGTATTCTTTTATATCGAGGATATCGAGTCCGGATGAGACTATAAATCGAGGCCCCGTGTGCGAACGCATGCAGAACATCTTGCGCACTCGTTAAATCCTGTTCCGCTTTTCGAAAGAGTGGGCCATTGTGTGCCGGTGGGAACAGATGACAAAATTTACAAAACCGCATACACACGGGGACTGGATGTAAAAAAAAAGCACATGAGTGCTTATTCCATTATCCTCGAAAAAAATATATCATCTGAGCACTTTGATTTGTTGCTTTACAAGATTCAGCGCTATATAAATTCCATACATTATATTATTATTATTATGGAATAAGCACTTATGCGCTTTTTTTACATCCAGTCCCCGTGTATTTGCGGTTTTGTCAATTCTGTCATCTGCTCCCACCGGCACACGATGGTCGGTAGAGGAAAAGTACATGTCAAAAACATGACAGTACAGCTACTCTGGTCTGTAGGCTTCGTCATGTATAGAAGGTACTTTTTTTTCTTTCTTTTTCTGTTTTTAAAATTTTTTTATATCGAGGATAATGGAATAAGCACTTGTGTGCTTTTTTTCACATCCAGTCCCCGTGTATATGCGGTTTTGTCAATTCTGTCATCTGTTCCCTCCGACACACAATGGCCTACTCTTCCCGAAAAGCGGAACAGGATTTAACGTGTGCGCAAGATGTTTTGCGTGCGTTCGCACAAGGTACCTCGGTTTATATAGTCTCATCCGAAAGGACTTTTGCGGGAGAGTGGGAGTCTGCACTGATGTTAAGTAACTCCAGAGGAAAATATCCCCCTTGAAAGGGAATCGAACCCGGGTCGTCAGATTGCGGGCGCAATGTTGTAACCACTAGGCTATCCCGTCCCCCCCCCCCCCCCCCCCCCCACTCAGTAGTATATTCATATGATAATGAATACCAGGCTGAGTTTTCTTCTTTTTTTTTTTTTTCTTTTTTTTTTTTTCTTTTTTTTTTTTTTTTGCTCCTGGTTACAGCTCGGAAGTTTAACCAATGGAGATTTTTTCCGTATCCATCGTTCTCCCCCCGACCTCTCCTCCCCCTACCCCCCCCCCCCCCCCTCCCCCCCTTACTCACCACTACCATTTAGGTATCCGCATTCCGACCTCGGGGATAGTGTCTAAACACAACAGGTGTGCATGCGTTTTCTTTTCTTTTCTTTTTTCTTTCTTTTTTTCTAAAATTTTGTCATCCATTGCTACCGGCACGAAATGACCTATTCTTTCAAAAGATGGAACTGGTTTTTAACATGTGCGCAAGATACAAGATTTTGTGTGTGTGTGTGTGTTGGGACACGGGGGCCTCGGTTTATAGCCTCATCCGAACGACTTTTTGACATTCATATTCATTTTCTATTCAAACTGGGGAAAACAAGGGCAAGGCTGGTTATCGAACCCAGAACCTCGCGATTTACTTTGTTAGGCAGGTGAACGTGTTAACTATTCTGTCACCTTCCTTCCAAGTTCCAACGGGGGACGGGATAGCCTAGTGGTTACAACATTGCGCTCGCAATCTGACGACCCGGGTTCGATTCCCGTTCAAGGGGGATATTTTCCCCTGGAGTTAACATCAGTGCAGACTCCACTCTCCCCCAAAAGTCCCTCGGATGAGACTATAAACCGAGGTCCCGTGTGCGAACGCAGGCAGAACATCTTGCGCACACGTTAAATCCTGTTCCGCTTTTCGTAAGAGTAGGCCATTGTGTGCCGGTGGGAACAGATGACACAAATTTACAAATCCACATACACACGAGGACTGGATGTAAAGGAAAAGCACATAAGTGATTATTCCATTATCCTCGATATAAAAGAATAAAATCTAAATTAAATTTTTTTAAAACAAATGCAGGTTCTACATCCACAACCGCTCTGCAAAGATCTCCACATCAGTATGGTTGATGGCTATTTCTGCTAACAAAAACACACCTGAAACACACAGCATAAAACTCTTTGAGTACCTATACTATCCATATTCAGCTTAGTAAGTGAAAGGCACATACTCTGTAAATAACACTGCAGTGTCTTTTGACTGAACTCAAAAGTGAACAATACCCAGCCTTTTAAGCCCTATACCCCGTCAATCATGGGGGAACCAACAGAGAGTCATCATCACCATCACCAGACCCGTGACCTTGGCGGTCGTGGGGGAGACACGAAAGACGATGCCGTGGTAAGCCTCCTCCATCCATCTCGGTCCTCGGCTCTGCGCAGTAGTGCCGAGTCATTCATCCTGGTCCATTCTCTGATGTTGTCCATCCATGACTTGTTCTGTCTTCCCCTCTTTCTGCCACCTTCGAGTGTTCCCTGCAGTACTGTTTTTGGCAGAGTGTTGTGGCGGGTGACGTGGCTGAACCATGTCAGCTTTTTCTTCTTGACGATGGTGAGAAGGGGTTCCTGTGGACCTGCCAGCCGTGTTATTGACTCTTGACAAATTCATTGGTCTTTCGTTCTCTCCAGGATATGCCCAGTAGTTTTCTATGGCATTTTGTTTCAAATGACTGGATTGGCTTTGCTGTTTCAGCAGTCAATGTCCAGGTTTCACTTCCGTACAGCAGGATAGTCTGAATTAGGGCTTTGTAGAGCTTTAGTTTGATTGGGAAACTGATCTCTTTACTTTTCCATATGGTGGTGAGTTTTGGTCATGGAAGATGTTGCCATGGCTATTCTGACTTTGATTTCTGTTGTCGATCGCCCGTCCTTTGTGAGTGTAGCGCCAAGGTATTAAAAGCGTCTACCTCCTCCAGTTGTTGGCCGTTCATGTAAATTTTAGCAGTGGCGTTGCTCGTGCTGTTCACAAGTACTTTACTTTTCTCCGAGCTCACCTCCATCCCATATGCTCCAGCTCTGTTCTCAAGTCTGGTCGTAAGATCTTGCAGCTCTGTGTTACTTCCGCCCATGAGGTCAATGTCATCGGCAAACCGCAAGTTGTTGAGGCGTCTGCCGCCAATGGAGATGGAAGAGTGGAAGTCGTGGAGGGTCTCTCTCATAATGTTTTCCAAGAACAGATTAAACAGGACTGGAGATAACAGGCATCCTTGTCGGACCCCAACTGTGGTTTTTAAATAGTCTCCGACCTGATTGTTCAAAAGGACTGCACTGCTTGCGGTGTTGTATAGTGCTTGAATGGTTTGCACTAGTCCTTCTTCAATGCCAAACATTCTGAGGACCTGCCACAGGCCTTCGTGCCATAATCTGTCGAAAGCCTTCTTGAAGTCGATGAAGTTGTGAACAGGTCTCTCTGATGTTGAAGATGTTTTCATCCATCGGATGTGGCAGTTAAAAAATCTGTTCGATTGTGCTCCTGCCTGCCATGAAACCCAGCTTGTTCCTCTGCAAGGTGTTCTTCTGCTCCTCCTTGAGTCGATTCAAAATAACTTTGAGCATGATCTTGCTGGCGTGGCTGATGAAGCTGATTGTTCTATAGTTTTGCATTGGCGTAAATTTCCCTTCTTGGGCAGGGTATGATGAGTGATTGTGTACCATTCTGTTGGCCACTGTTTTTGTCTCCCAAATCTTCTGACAGATAGCTGTAACATGTGTGGTGACTGTTTCGCCACCATGCTTGAGCAGCTCTGCTGGTATATTGTCTGCTCCTGGGGACTTTGCTACTGGTAAGCTGCGGATGGCTTCTTCCACTTCTTCCCTCAGTATAGGTAATGGCGAGGGTACTCTTGATGTTGCTGCTTTCTCTTCAATTATGCTCTTGTCAGGTTGTATTGGGTAGTTGTACAGTTCTTGACAATACTCAGACCACCTGTTTAATACAGCTGAGCTTTCTGTGAGGAGGTTTCCGGAGCTGTCTTCAATGACTGATGATTTGGTTTGAAGTGGTTTTGTGAGTTTCTTCAGGGTGTCGTATGCCTTTTTACTGTTGCCCACCTTCATGCTTTTTTCGATCTCATCACATTGATCACATTAGAGGGTATGCAGTTATAAACCAAACGTATCAATGACTACAGTTAAACATCAGATACCTACTCTCCATACCCTCAGCTGACATCACCCTTTGTCCAACAAAATTCAGCAACGCCCACATTGAAGTCTCTTTCACAACAGAGGCCCCTATCATGATATCATATCCCTGAATTCAGAATGCAGCTACCTTAATGGTGGGCAAAAACAGTCGTATACGCACAAATGTAACCGTTGGTAAACTTTGGAGCTCTAACCTGGGAACAAACAAAAATGACAGTAATGCAGATAATGGATCTTGTGGCACAAGTTACAGAGAGACAATGGATCTTGTGGCGCAAGTTACAGAGAGACAAAGACAGACTGAGAAAGAGAGGAGGCACAGCTTTGTGTGTCTTCTTCTTCGTCGTGGAATGCTCATGCAGCAACTACTGTGCCTAGTCTGTCACAGTAATCAAATAAATAAGTCCACAACAGCAACATTTGACAAAAATGAATAACCATACACAGAACTGGACATTAACTTAAAATCCCTGGTCCAGGCCAAAAGTTATTGATATAAACTACTGCCAAGGTCTACATTGAAATATTTTATGCCTTAAAATGTTACAGTGATATATTATCTTCTGTCATAATAAACTCTCTGCTCTCAGTAAAAAAAAAAATTATAACCACCAAAATGGGAGAGCATGGCTGCCTGTATGGTAAAGGACTTAAAATTTGTTGTTTAGTCATACACACCAACTTCTCATCCAAAGCATACTTGCATTCTCACAGTGATTCCCAGGTGGGGTGAGTGAGTGAGAGTGCATATTCTGGGTGACCCCAAGGGTGTTAAGCTGGGGAACAAGCAACAACAACGACAACAAACACAACAGCAATAACACCTTATATCCTAAGTACAAGCATATGCCATCATGCCCCTACTAGGCCAATTATCTCCCAGACTAAGCCTGTAATTTAATTAAAAACTAACCATCTGAAATGCAGGGCACCAACTCTACCTCCAATGACACCAATGAACTGACACAGAAGTTGGTGCATCTCAGCCTTCTTGCCACACTACTTTATTCTCAGGATGACCAATGCTATCAATAAGATTTACCTCAAAATACATCTCATGCATCAGCGGTTGATCACTTTTTCCTTAAGTTCCATCCTCTTAAGCATGAATGCACAACCCTAGGATAAACCAAGACCACACTGTTACTCACTAAAAGTGAAGCCATTTCTTACCTAAAGGCAACAACACATAGTTCTACACGAACTTGTGAACATGTTCTGATAAATGTCTATCTTAAATTCACTTAGCATGCCACAATTTAAGAATCAGCTCAGTCAAAGATACTAAAAATTATTTTTTTTAAACAGCCTTTACCATAGAGAAGATCTCCAATGAAGACTTACTACGGAGATGCAGGCAGGAAGACATGGGAACCATCATCACCAGACGACGGTGAAAGTGGATTGGGCACATCCTCCGAAGAGACCCACAGTCAATCACAAGAACAGCATTGCACTGGACCCCAGAAGGAAGGAGAACAAAAGGAAGACCAAAAGCAACGTGGAGGAGAACTGTAGAAAGTGAGATGAAGGCCATGCAGCACTCTTGGGGATCAGTGACTAGGTTGGCCCAGGATAGGCAGGAGTGGAAGCGCTTTGTTGCTGCCCTACATACTACTGGGTGTAATGGTTGATGATGAACAACTGCTATTAATAACTGAAGAGAAATTCATACTCACAACCTAGGTATACAGAAACTGCAGTCTTTCAGTGCTAAGTCATTTTATATCAGCATGTGAGTACATCTGCAACTTGTTCCTCAAATTAAGCAAGAGAACCAAAAGCTACACACCCATCCACCCTTGAAAGCATCTCAATTTTGAGTTGTTTGATTGGTTCAGCACAAGTGTTGATTCCGACTGACCAATTGAAAAACTTGAAAGCTGGATTTAGCCAATCATCTGACTACACACATGTAACACACACACACACACATACACACACCTGAGTTATTGGGAGAGGGGGACGAGGAGACAAGGGGGAAAGAAGGTTGCAGTAACAACTGTGATGCCATCATAGTTCGCATAAGACAAGCTGTGGCAGTACAGGTTTCACAATCCACTATTCAACAGTGCCTCATCTCCTTAACTCCAGGTTGTAGCTTCAGCACTCCTCTCCTTCACTGTGACATAAGCTTCGGCACAATTACGAATTTTTTAACTACACTAACCGGGACGGGATAGCTCAGTGGTCGGAGCACTCGCTTTCCCCCAGCCAAGTTAAGCAGCGTCGAGCATGGTTACCACTTGGATGGGTGACCGTTTGGGCGCCTTGGCTTCAGTACAGTTCCCCCAGTTCACCCAGCTGTAAATGGGTACCTGCCCTCTTTAGGGTCAGGGAAGGTAAAGCAGCGAGGGAGAGGAGATGGGCGCCGCCCTCAATATGCTGGCCCTAGAGAAGTGACTCCTCGCTCCCCTATGACCTTATAGGTTATGGGACTCCTTTACCTTTACCTTTTTTTAAAGTGATGTTCAACTCATGGGAAAGTACTCTGGCCTGTAGAGCAATCATTTTTCTAAACACAGTTGCTTTCCTTGACCATAAGCTTGCCTAGTTTGTGTCTGTTGGCTAATTTTGTTTGATATGTCAACAAGTGATATCTTTGGGACTTCAGGCTCTCCAGTGTTATGCTTCTTTAAAAAAAAAATTTGTTGTACAAAAATTGATATCAGATGGATTCAGCCAGCTTCAGGGAACGTAAATTACTTTGGTGAAAAATCATCACATTGCTTGAAGGGGGACTAGGTGATGAACAGTTCAAGGCATGTAAGATACCCATCCCTAATTTTCAAAACTTTTTATTTTTCAGCATTCAGTGACATATTTTGAAAATTTGTACAAAATAAATACAGTCATCTATTGAAAAACTGTGAAACAATCTCAAAAGTACACATTATAAACATTTCAATGATGTATAATGTGTATGTCATTATTATGTTGGGTAGGTCTGCTGAATTTTTCAAATACAGCCAAAATCACGCCTCACCACAAAATGGCGAGATCCATTTCACTGGGACTCCATTGAGTTAAGCAGACTGGACCTTGCTGCAAGAAACAACAGAAACAAACCATATGATGTGTATACAAACAGCAATTTTCCACATTATAAAACTGTGAAGTATATTCAAGACTATCAAATTTTAAAAACACTGAAATAAACAGTGACACCAGCCGCCATGGCACAGTGGTTAGCGCCTTGGGTTACGGACTGAAAGGTCGCGGGTTCGATTCCCATAAGAGTCATAGGGATTTTTTTACTCTGGCCGGCTCCTACCCAGAGTGAGTGTGCTGTGGGCTCAGTGGGAAGACTGGGACCACTCAGCCGAGCTTCATCCACTTAATGGATGCGAGTTTGAGAGTGTTGCTCAAATTACCCTACCAACACTGCAGGTGTCTGTATCTCTCGGGCCGTTGACGCCGGGATATATTATGATAGTAAGCGTAGAGTACAACCCTGTCAAGTAGTCTCAAAACATATGCACTTCCACAGCAACATCATCACGTCATCCTCATTGTCATTAATCATCATGCAATAAAAAAGAAATTGCCTCTGATTCGGTGGTCCCAGTTGCTCTGGTCTCATGGTGACCACAGATTCGGTTTGCCCATACACTTCAGTGCCTGTGGTGAGTTTGTGTCAAGCCTTTGGGGTTGGAGGTTCGCAGGGGACGGTCGTTGGAGGGACGTTGTGGTGGTTGCCACCTCGGGTGGGCAACTCATTCAGTCTGGCTCCGTGACTGAGCTAATACTGTCTTTAGTAGGGGGCTTAGTAGGTGGTGTCCTGCGTATGTTAGCTCAAAACAGGCACCACTGAACACCACAAAAGTGACCCAGCAGCAGTGCAGGGCCCCTCTGGCTGGTGGCCCCGCGGCGGCCTGATAGCGATGGGCTCCCTGTGGACTTCCGACCCTGAGGATGAGACATAAAAAAATCTGGGTATGTATGGTTGTGGCGGGAAGATTGGAATAAGCGCGTGGGAACAGCAGGACGGGGACGTCACAGAAGATGAGGCAGCAAAAACGACAGATAACAGGAAGATTTCTAGTACAGTAAGAGTGAAAAATACTTTTTATTATTATTATTATTGAAAGAGCCCCCTGCATACCCACAAGGAACAAAGCAGGAGACTAGAACTCAAACGCAAGGAAACGTTCTCTCTCACTCAACACAGTAAAAAGTAAAGATGTCCCATAACCTATGTGGTCGTAGGGAAGGAAGCATTAGAGACCTCAACTTCTCTAGGGGCCAGCATATTTAGGGCGGCGCCCATCTCCTCTCCCTCGCTGCTTTACCTTCCCTGACCCTAAAGAGGGCAGGTACCCATTTACAGCTGGGTGAACTGGGAGAACTGTACTGAAGACAAAGCGCGCGAACGGTCACCCATCCAAGTGGAAACCACACTCAATTCTGCTTAACCTTAGCTGGGGAAAGCGAGTGCTCTGACCACTGAGCTATCCCGTCCCCACTCAACACAGTACATTGTGACTTTTTACTGGGTCCAATAGATAGTTCTCTCCCCTAGCATTGTCCCAAGTAAACAGAGACGCCTGGAGTAAAAACAATCACAGCATGGTTACCCTCCCGTGGAGGATGATACTCTTCTACAAACAGGAATGACTCCACTCTCCCCAAAAGTCCTTCGGATGAGACTATAAACCAGGTCCAGTGTGTGTGCGAACGCACGCAGAACATCTTACTCCCACGTTAAAACCCGTTCCGCTTTTTGGAAGAGTAGGTCATTGTGTGCCGATGGGAACGGATGACAAAATTTACAAAACTGCGTACACGCGGGGACTGCCTGTAAAAAAAAAAGCACACGAGTGCTTATTCCATCATCCTCAAAATAAAAATAAAAAATATGAAGAAGAGTACAAAAACTCAGTTTGGGAAACTACAACTTGAATCCACAGACAACAGAGGCTGGCCCTGACAGCAAATGGAAAAGGGGGGGTGGGGGGGGGGGGGGGGGGGGTCAGTAATACTCCTCATATCACAGGCAGAGCTCAAAGCCCTTACCCTCCCCAGCAGTGTGCCTGCAGCTTTAGTAATGTCTTGGTCAAAAGGTCAAAATACAACCAGAAAAATCCAAACTTCTGGGTAGGTAATTACTACAAGGAGCAGCAAAACAAATATAGGCTCTGATATAAGGGAAAAATAAACCAGAATGAATAACCAAATCAACATTTTGATTTTTTTTTAAATAGCAATACAACTTTGTGTTGAAGATTGGCGTCTTCATAATCAATCAATCAATCAATCAATCAATCAGTCAGTCAGTCAGTCAGTCAATTAGTCCATTGACCAAAATGGTCCTCAGGGGGATGTGTCTGTCATCAGTTGTGGTTTTTTTCCAGGCCAGTCCGTCTGTTTTCAGCCTTTCACAGCAAACCATCGTTACACCATAATACCAAACTGCGGTTGCTAAAAAACCTCAACTTTGCTTGTGAGACTTGGGAATGAATCGGCCAGATCTACAAGGCTATGAGTACACAGCAGTATTAATTTGTGGGTGATGTAGTATCTTGTATAGTGTGCCAGTGGGGGAAAATGTTGGTGATTTTTCACAGATTTTTTTAAAGCATGAAAAAATGGACTGTGCACTTGTTTTTGGGATTGAGGACATAGAGCAATACCAGGTAGTCACCAGAAAGTTGGAAATAAACATCAAATGAGGATTGCCTGTATTCCTACAGCGTTGGCCCCTGCATATGCATATTGCGCTAAGGAAGCCAGCAGACAACAAAGGACTGAGGGGGTACAGTGTTTGCTGAAAAATTAAAAAATGTCAAACCTACCAAATTTGTTCAAAATCACATGAGTTTTGAGTCAGAGACTAGTCTTTCATAAAAAGTGGTTTTTATTTATGTAGATGCCTTAGTACATGCGGTATGAATATAAGAGTCACATAGAAAAACAGAAGGAAAAGAGTGATTTTTTAATACTGGTGTGCAGCCGTTGTGCCTTTTCATTCCCAAATAATTATACGTTTTCCTCTTTTCATGGTGGCAGTGGTAGGATAGTTCAACACTTCTGGATGCAAGTAAGAAAATGACAAGGAGTCCACACTGTGTGGCTTTCATCAGGTCTCTGAGACCGTGGATAGCCTGGTGGTTACAGTGATGTATTCGTGATCTGCTGACCCCTGTTCGATTCTGTTCAAGATGATTTTTCCTCTGCAGTTAACATCAGTGCAGACTCCACTCTCCCCAAAAGTTTTTCGGATGAGACTATAAACCAGGCCCCGTGTGCCATCGCACGCAGAACAGCTTGCACATACGTTACAACCCATTCCGCTTTTCAGAAGAGTAGGCCATTGTGTGCCGGTGGGAACGGATGGCAAAATTGAAAAAACTGCATACACACGGGGACTGGAAGAAAAAGCACATGAGTGCTTATTCCATTATCCTCGAAATAAAAGAATAAAATAACTAAAATAAAATAAATAAATGGTGGTCCTGCACATCCTTCTCTCTCTCTCTCTCTCTCTCTCTCTCTCTCTCTCTCTCTCTCTCTCCTCTCTCTCTCTCTCTCTCTCTCTCTCCTCTCTCTCTCTCTCTCTCTCTCCTCTCTCTCTCTCTCTCTCTCTCTCTCACACACACACACACACACACATATTCACACATACACGCACATACATATACACACACTCACACATGTACACACAATACTCACACATACACACACATACACACATGTACTCACATACACACATATACTCACACATACACACACACATACACACACATACAAACACACACACACACACACACACACACACACACTCATTTGTCTAATATCACGTAATGTGAAAAGACGTTAAATTAAAGAAGAAGAACACACACTCACACACACTCACTCACACACACACACACACACACACACACACACATACACACACACACACACACACACACACACACACACACACACCATCTGTCAGCAGCTGGCTGGGTTCATCAAGGTGGACTGACCAATATCCTGCTTTGGCATCCAGCTTGCTGATAACGGACGAGCCAGTGAATGTCTACTTCAATCTTTGATACTCTGCATCCAGTTTTTCATCTGTCTGCTCCTGCATCTTCCTCCCTCAAGTGTCCCATGTAGGAAAGCCTTGGTGAGAGATCTGTGACAGGCGACGTGACCAAAATTTCCTCTTCTGTACAACAGCAAGGAGTTTCTGTGGCTCTGCTCTCATAATCATCTCTTGCCATATTGACTTGCTAGCTCTGTGGTCCTGCCAGGATATAATGTGGAAATTTCATTTCGAAGGCTTGAATTTTCTTCTCCAGTTCTGCAGTCAAGCTCCAGCTGCAATCCAATCCGAGTGTTCTAAACAACTTCAATTTTGGTGAGAGGCTGATCTCTTTGCTGTTCTAAATCTTGCTCAACCTTGCCATGGCCGAGGTTGCAAGGGTTAGTTTAATCTTCACTTCAACTAAAGAGCAGTCATCTTTGTTCAATGTGGAACCAAGATATTTGGAGGGGTCTTCTTCAAGTTGTTAACCATTCATGATGATATGAACTGCAGTGTCGATGGTGCCGTTTGCCATGACCTTGATCTTCTCTGCACTGATCTCCATTCCGTAAACGCTTTACTCGCTTTTCTAGCTTGCTTGTAAGATCTTGAAGTTCTTTGTCACTGCCTTCAAGGAGACCAGTGTCATCAGCAAACCGCAGATTGGACATGGATCTGTCACAATGACTCACAGTGGTGTGGCTCAGCAGTGGTTTAAAAAAAAGTGGAGAGTCATGGATGAATCCATGGCCATGATGTAAATGGTCAGGCATGCATGATGTGGTGGGGCTCTAGGCATGCACATTGCAAACTCAATCAAAGCCGAAGGTCATTTATTCCGGGATTTGATTTCAATTAGCTAGAACACTTCCTCAAGATCTGTCCAACACACCAAAACCTGAGGGCTGATATCTGGCTTACTGACCTGCCGATGAGGGACAAACTCTTCGGACCCCTGGAGGGCCTTCAGGGCACGGCAACATTAATTTGTCAGGGCCTCGGGAGTTGCTGTCTGAGCATTCGACGAAGAAGAATTTAGCTGGTAGAGCAATTTATTGGGCCCTGATTATATTAACATATGGTAAAGTAAAGGTGTTCCTATAACCTATGGGGTCATTGGGGAGCGAGGCATCAGAGGCCTTGGGTTCTCCATGGGCCACCATATTGAGGGCGGCGCCCATCTCCTCTCCCTCACTGCTTTACCATTCCTGTCCCTAAAAAGGGCAGGTACCTATTTAAAGCTAGGTGAAATGGTGGACAATACTTAGAGGACGTAAAGCCCAACCGACATGGACAGTAGTGAAGCCAAGGCGCACAAATGGTCACCCATCCCAGAGGTAACCACGCTCAACACTGCTTAATTAACCTTAGCTTGGGGAGAGTGAGTGTTCTGACCACTGACCACTGTGTTGGTTTTGTTTGTTTGTTTGTTTCCTCCACTAGAGCTCCGAGGTTCACCAACGGTGAGATTTTGTTGCGATCGTTTTACCAATCATTTAGGTAGCCGCATTCTGACTTCAGGGATGGACTCTAAACACGACACTTGTGTGCATTTAAAAACAAAAATGTCACATTTTATCATCAATCCGTACCTGCACGAAATGGCCTATTCTTCTGGAAGGCAGAACAGGTTTTAAAACGTGTGCGCAAGATGTTATGCGTGCGTCCACACACAGGGCCTTGGTTTACAGTCTCATCGGAATGACTTTGGGGGAAGTGGAGGCAGTAGGCCCTACTAGGACTAATGTTATCTCCAGGGTAAACTTCCCTAAAACGGTACCTCCGTGGTGGTTCGATCCAGGCCCTCAAATCATGAGTCCAGTGTTCTAACCACTGGGCTGCTCCCCTCCCCTCCCCCCCCCCCCCCCCCCCCCCCCCCCCCCCCCCCCCCCCCCCCCCCCCCCCCCCCATCGTCACTGCCACTTATCCCTCAGATTCCCAATCCTTTGGGGCGGCTTTGTCAACCACCTTTCTCCAGTCCTCTCGTCTCTCAGCCGCCCTCAGGATGTCTCTCAGCTCCATGTCTGTCCACTCTCGAATGTCTGCCTCTTCTTCTTCCTCCCCTCACTGTGCCTTGTAGGATCGTTTTAGCAAGACCAGAGGAGCATGTGACATGACCAAACCACTTCAGTTTTGTTGTCTGACAAGTGTTTGAAGGTCAGTATAGGGCCCGATTTCATTGTGGATGCATCTCTTGACTTCTTCATTCGTGATGTAAAGTATTACATCACTTCTTCATTCGTGATATAAAGTATCCCTAAAGTATTTAACACATAAAAACATTGAGAAAATCCAAAATTGACACTTTTCCTTTATAAAAACTAGTGGGTATTATTACCACAATATATATGACATATATATAGAACAGCCAATAGAAGCACTCTGTGTTTTGTTTGGGATGTTTCTTTCTATCGTAGGTTACAAGAAAAAGAAAACGCAACAGAAGTAGGGGGGGGGGGGGGGGGGGGGGGGGGGGGGGGGGGGGGGGGGGGGGGGGGGGGGGGGGGGGGGGGGGGGGTGGGGGTGGGGGTGGAGGGTTAGCGCCATTGAGAGTTCCGGGTTTCCCCATAGTAAATTTAGAATGAATTCCCCTTTTGTTGACAGAGGGCGCTGTTAACTTCAATGTTTACGTCATGGTCTTGGACGCCATATCGAGAGAACATTGAACTGACGTCTACAATACTTCAGTGTTTCCCTTTCCTCTTCAAATGAATTTTGTCTTGTGGCCTTTATATTCACGTGTATTTTTTACCCAAGGAAGTGATTGAGACGTCCCGCTATTCGCCATGACTATCCTTCCTAAGAAGAAAGCGACTAAAGACAAGAACGATCCAGAGAATCAGGAACGTACACATTCGGGCGTAGGACATCCACATCCTCACCAACACAATCACGCTCACGCGCACAGTCACGCACATGGACATGCTTTGAGCCACCCTCACGCGCATGGACACTACCACCATGCGACACCTTCAGACTCTCGTCTGGACAAAGCTAGTCGGGGCAGAACGTCCCCTACAAGTGCTAGGTGGGGCCCCTCAACCTCCAGAGATCTGAGGGAAGAAAAATTACTTCCGAGCTCACCATCATTTGACTTGGAATTCGAGAATCATGACTCTTCCAGCAACCATAAACGGCGACATAGATCACCACCCCATAGGAGTGTTAGGAAACACAGGGGTGCCCATTCAGGATCCCACTCCAGCAGCAGCCAGGCCTCGCCTGGGCCCAGTGCTGCTTATGAGTTGGAGGATGGCTACAACAGTGAGGATGAGCATACTGCACCAGCATGCCCAGTTCCAGAAAATAGCTATGAAGAGGTAGGTATGAGACAGAGTGTGTGTGTGCACACATGTGTACATGCATTCATGTGGATAGTGTATTAAAACCATTATACTGGTGTTATGATGTGTGTTTACTTTTTGCACACCTACACCTTTCAAAGAATGCCTGGAATGTGTTATGAACTTATGTACTAGTATGTAACTAGTGCAAGTTTCATTATGAATAAGCAGTGGTTGAAAGTAAACAAAGCCGTCTAGCATTGGTCAGACTTCAGCTTGAATGATCTGGAGCTAACATTAATTCTGATTCCACTCCTATGGGAAGTCCTTTGGTGAGATTATTATAAACTAAGGCCCTGTTTACAAAGACACATAGAGCATCTTGCTCACATGCTAAAAACCTGTACACCTTTCAGAAGAGTAGGCCATGTCATGTAAGTGTGTTTACTGTTTAGGCCATTCCTGAACAGGCTGAAGCGGGAATGTGACTACCTTAATGATAGGTGAAAACAGTCGCATATAATGTTACATGTAGGGGCCTACAATGTACACAAAACTTCTTTTCATCTGTGGTGAACCTCCGAAATCTAGCCAAGAAAGGAAGGGGGGGAAAATGAATGGTCCATGCCAGGAAAATCAGCTAGGTGCTCTCCTGTCCTTTGTGATCACTCATGTATTGATCACTAGTATCAGTTAAGTATAAAATCATTAAAATGCTATTGTTCAGTTTTTAGTATGTTGATTGTTTTAATATACTGTATACAGCTTCGTCTTTTGGACTTCTTTCTTGCTGAACAGATTTTAAAATTAATGACACAGGCCTATTCAAGCTACTACTAGTTTTACAAACTAGGTCATCTACCTCTCTCCAGCAGCCATTTTTGTTTTACCCTATCCATTTCAAAGTGAAATGTGCTAAGCTGATGAAGTGGTTCCTGTGCTACTACTGTATTAGTTTACGTCTACTAGTTAAAATAAAATGTTCTAGATACACTTGTGTGCATGTGTTGTAGAACTTGTACATTGTGTTTTAAATTTCATTACTTGTTTGTTTTGTTTTTGTTGTTTCTTTGTTTAATAATGTTTTGATGGTCATATGAGGCTATGTTATAGTATTAAACTAAAGTTATACTTATGTTGCTTCATTGATGGCATTGTCAGAATAGGTAATAATTTTAAGGCATTTTTGTTAATGTTCCCAAGTTTTCAAAATCTGTACAAAAAAAACAGCTGTCCATGCACACTGAGTCGGTGTTTTGAAATTACATATATTATAATTATGTCACTGGTTCATAAACTGACAATGGGATTTCACTGTCCATGTACTGTTAGATATCATGTGCTTTCTATAGACTACTCTAGAGCATTTGTAATCAAGTAAATTGTATCTTCAGCAGGTGACATTTTTTAAAACAGAATATTGAAGTTGGTGTGAATTTCTCTCTCTCTCTCTCTCGCTCACACACACGCACACACACACAAAACTGAACCATGAATGAGCACAACATGTCAACATACAAGTTTAGTCTTTAGAAAACAATATTTTAACAGCATTGCAACTTAATTATTTATAGTGTACACATTTTGTACAGACTCATACACATACAGTGATACATGCATATACATGTACGTACATGTATACACACACAACACACACACACATTTACCTGGTGGTTAGAGTGATGTATTCCTGATCTGCTGACCTGGGTTTGATTCTCGTTCAAGAGGATCTTTCCTCTTGAATTGACATCATTGCCAACTCCACTCTCCCCAAAAGTCCTTTGGATGAGACGATAAACCGAGGTCCTTTGTGCAAAGGCACACAGAACATCTTGTGCACAAGTTAAAATCCACTCCGCTTTTCAGAAGAGTAGGCCATTGTGTGCCGGTGGGAACAGATGACAAACTTCTTGAAAATTGACAAAACTGCATACACACGGGGACAGGATAAAAAAAGCACATGAGTGATTCCTTTATCCTCGAAATAAAAGAATATTTTTGAAATAATAACTAACACACATGCACACACTGACACAGTGACACGCACACAAACACACACACATACACATACACACACACACACACACACACACACACGAAAAAAACTTTTACAAAGCGAATGACCCTGAGTTACGTAGTGCATAAAGTGATTGAGCAGTATTCAAGTATTGTTCAATTATAATGTCATTTCAGCTGGAACTCTGGTTTGAGCAAGCACTGAAAGAGAAGAAAGGATTTACCATCAAAAGAATGGGAGAAGATGGAGCCTGCCTCTTCAGAGCAGTTGGTAAGCTTGTTTTGTGCGTGTGTGTACGTGCAGGCATGTGTCTTTGGGGCGTATTCTTTGGTGTGTGTGTGCGTGTGTGTGTCTGTCACTGTGTGTATACTGTGTTTTTGTGCTTGTGCGTGCGCATGTGTTTGGGGTGTATGCTTTGTTTTGTTGCTGTTTTTATGAGAATGTCTTTAGCTTAAGTGCTCTTTGCGTGTATATTTTGCCCTAGCACTACCCATTTTTATTAAAGAAAACAGAAAAACTAAACGTTTTGTTTTACCTCGGTGTTGCAACGATGCATGGTGGTGAAGCTGTGTTTTTCTTCTCCCGTCCAACAAAAAAAAAAGTTTCTTGAAAAACTCCTTGAATTTCAGATTGAGAAGTCAGTATATGTGTGTGTCAACCCTGTTTTTGGAAAGAATGATACTTAAGATTTAAGTAGAGCATCCTCCTTATTTTAATTTTCCTGTAACATGTTTCTTTGCAGCTGACCAGATTTATGGAGACCAGGAGATGCATACTGTGGTACGCAACATGTGCCTCGACTACATGGTATGGCTCATTTTCTTTTGTCTGTCTGTACTGTACATCACTGCATACATATATCATTATATGTGTTCACAATTGTCCTGTGATAGTATTTTTAGAAGCAAAAATAAGTGGTGCTGTTTCATTTCTTCCTGATCAGAGCTGTTGTTCACAATGGGATATCATGGAAGTATTGTTGGTTTTGCATCTTTGCACTTCCTTGTTGAGGCCAAAAAATGGATTGTTCATGAATACAGAATAGTTAGTTTATTCTTCTCATAACCAGAAATTACTACATCCATTAGGAAATATGACTATACCAGATAGTTTCCTTCAACTAGCTTTCCAAACATTTTGTGTTTCAGTTTTATGACACTTCCACACTTTACACTCAAATTTCTTGGTATAGATAGAAATGTGAAGGTGAGGATCTTGATAAGAAAACATTTGCAGAACGCACTAATAGAACCTCTTGTCTTCTCAAATCACTAGATAGAGCTATACATACTCTGTGTGTGTGTGTGTGTGTGTGTGTGTGGTGTGTGTGTGTGTGTGTGTGTGTGTGTGTGTGTGCAATGTACAAAATTACAAAACTGCATACACAAGCGTCTGGATGTGAAAAATCACATGAGTGCTATTTCCATTAACCTCGAACTAAAAGAAAAAAAACGCCCGCCCGCATGTGCACACATACACACGACACACTCACACACACACACACACATACACACACACACACACACACGCATGCACACACACACGCACACACACACTTGCACACACGTGGGCAAAACTTTACTTTCTCCTATGCTTCAGATGCCACCCAGCCAGCCACCTGCCCATGTTTTTCTTTTAAAAGGAATGTGAAAGGGGAAGGAGACAAAAGCTTAGAACTGGGATTTTTTTCTTCTTCTTCATTGGGTTCTATATAAAATTTGAAAACCTTGAAGCAACATGGGGTGGAGGAAGCCAGTTAACCAGACATTCAAATAGGTGAAGGGAAGCAACTTGGAAATGTAATGATGATGTCTCTGGGGTTAAACTGGGCTGCCTATGAAGTGATGGGCACTGCGCAAAATTATGCCTGAAGTAAACTGTTAAAGGAAACCGTAATTAGAAGGAAGAAAAAGAGTCTTTGTGATAAAGAATTGCCTTTCAAAATTGCAGGCAAAGAATGCTGAATTTTTCTCTCAGTACGTGACTGAAGACTTCCAGACGTATTTGAATCGCAAGCGTATGGATGACTGCCATGGCAACCATTTGGAAATCCAGGCTATTGCAGAGCTGTTTAACCGTCCTGTATTTGTCTATCAGTACAGTCTTGGTGAGTTGCCACTATATAATGTGTGTGTGTGTGCGTGCGCGCATGTGTACATGCATTTTGCACTTGTGTCTTTCTGTGATGTATTTATGTGTGTTTGTGTTTGAAGTGTGTGTGCGCGCATGTGCTTCTGTCTGTGCAGATTTTGACTTAGGCTTACAGCTTGATTTATTGATTGTTGGCTTGTATAGCTAGGAAGGTTATAAACTTAAATATGCATGATTTTGTTCCAATAGTAGGTTAGACAGCAGAGAAGGTTGTGACTTTGTGTCGAAGACTGTTGGTTGCAAAGCTAGGAAGGTTCTAAGCATGCTGTTATTGTGTTCAGGATGCTTGGTTGTACAGCTAGGAATGTTATAAAGTGGACTTGGCTCTACTGCGTTCCAAGATTGTTATTTGCACAGTTACAGAGGTCATGAAGTGTATGTGGTGGTGATGATGATATTGTTTTCCAGAGCCAATCAACACGTTTCAAAGTACCTACAAAACGGACAACGAGCCCATCAGGATCAGTTATCACCAGGGGGTCCATTACAATTCCATCGTTGATCCCTACAAGGCCACCATAGGGGTTGGACTGGGTCTGCCTGGATATCAGCCAGGGGTAAGATTTTGTTGTTGTTTTTTCTGTTCTATCTCTCTGCCCCTTTAAGTGTGATAGTCGCGCCCTATTGTGAAGCAGCATTGAATCTGTGATGGGCTTCATAATTTAGTAGTCTGAAGACATGGTGGATTTGGGTTGTAGGTTAGTTTGAAAGATGAGTATGTTTTGTAAGTCTCTGGTCTGAAGTAACAAGGTTCTGACAAAATGTTCATCAGTTGTGTGGATTCACAACACATTTTCAGCATGGTAGCTGACTTTAGTACAGTCATATTAGTTTTCAAACTTAGATGGTTTCGTAGCTTTGTTCAGTTCATAAACATAAACATTTTTAAACAGTTATATATTTGAAAAACTATTAAACGTGGAGTGGCAATTTTAAGGGTTGTTTTTTATTATTATTGAAAAATGATAGGGGTTTAAAATATGAAAAATAATATTTAAAAATTAAGCAAATGTATTTGTATGCAATAAGAAAGAGTGAAGTTTGTTGTGAGGCTGTATGTGTCTGAGTATACAATGTGCATTTATTCTGAATGTAATGACCATTGCTGAAATGTGTTTTGTGTTGATTTGCAGGCTGCTGACAGAAATCTGATGGATACTGCCCTGAAACACTCTGAGAACTATCATTTGGAAAAGGTAAAAGTATATTCAGTACATTCTCTCTTAAAGAAAATCACCATTTCCGCTCCTGTCATCATAAAATAAACAGAAACTATTATATTTTATAGGGTTATAAGTCTCTTTAAAAGTCATCGGAAAATATGCAAAAAATAGTAGTATCATTTACTGGTTTTTGGGCTGCTCAGATTATGTATGTCTGTCCGTCGTGTCCGACGATGACCTCCAAAACAGAGTGTAGATGCCTTGCCCACAGTACATCCCCACTCTCTCGGCCAAGTGGGCATAAGGACAGTCGGCGATGGAGATGCTCTCCAAAGGCCAACCAGCCCCCAGGGCTGCAGCACATAAGGACTGTGCGAGTCAAGCCTCCTAGTCAGAGAGTCATAGTCGATCACTAAAGACTAAACTGTAAAGTGGAATTCCATGAGTGGGAAAGCCACTGGTCATACAGCCTCTCACTTTGCTGTTGCCCCCAGCGTCAATGGTTTAATCAAAAACTGATAAAGCCCAGGTGCTGACGGCTAATTGAATTCTGTGATAGGTAAACTTGAATTGTTAATAAAGCAGGAATCTGTCATGGGCATACTTGCATTGGCAGTAAAGCAGTAGTGGATCTAGGGCTGGTTTGATAAAAACTTTTACTTTGACAAAGATGCCTGAAAGCAGAACGAGTATCCAAATTTGTACTTTGTTAATTCCAAAGCTTTAGTGATTTGACTATGATCACAATACTGCAAAAGGAAACGGTAAAGATAAAAAGTAATTGAACTAATACGGTATTTGTTCATATGCAAAGTTTAAATCATCAGTTACATATGAAAAGCAACTTGCTTCGTGAAAAAGAGATTTTATGTTGGATAAAGTTAGACATGAAAGTGCCAGAAATGTAAAAACCCCAAAATCAAGATTTTGCCTATAGTGTTTAGCCAAGCGTATCCAAATTCAAATAAATAACTATAGTGGGTGAAAACGATTGCATGTTCAAAGTCTCACAGTTGGTAAACCCACAAAAAAAAAAACTGTTGGCAATGATTGAAAAAAGTAGATAGATAATTATTTAACCTAAAATGAGTGTGTGCGCAGGCATTGTTAGAGGACAAGGGGGACAAAACTTTTAACTGAAAACGTGTGTGTGTTTTACCAGACAATGTTAGAGGACAAGATGCGAGAAACGGACTGGGAGCTGACCCAGGAGAGTATTGAGGAGCAAGTGGCCCGCGAGTCCTACCTGCAGTGGCTGACAGAACAGGAGGCGGCCAGCAAACACCGTACCCCGGTCAGTCACAGGCGGGGGGGGGGGGGGGTTTGGTAGTGGAGGGTGGTTTGGTAGGGGGGGGGAGGGCGGTTTGGTAGGAGAGGGGGAGGCGGTTTGGTAGGGGAGGGGAGGGCGGTTTGGTAGGGGAGGGTGGTTTGGTTGGAGAGGGGAGGGCGGTTTGGTAGGGAGGGGAGGGCGGTTTGGTGGTTTGGTAGGGGACAGCGGTTTGGCAGGGGAGGGGGGGCGGTTTGGTGGTTTGGTAGGGGACGGCGGTTTGGTAGGGGAGGGGGGTGGCTCAGGGTGTTTGGTAGGGGAGGGCGGTTTGGTAGGGGAGGGTGGCTCAGGGGTTTGGTAGGGGAGGGTGGTTTGGTAGGGGAGGGTGGGTTTGGTAGGGGAGGGCGGTTTGGTAGGGAGGGCGGTTTGGTAGGGGAGGGTGGTGTTTGGTAGGGTGAGGGGGCGGTTTGGGTGGTTTGGTAGGGGAGGGTGGTTTGGTAAGGGAGGGTGGCTCAGGGGTTTGGTAGGGGAGAGTGGTTTGGTAAGGGAGGGTGGCTCAGGGGTTTGGTAGGGGAGGGTGGCTTAGGGGTTTGGTAGCAATCAGAACCATTTCCTTTGTGGTTTGGGTCAGTATTGCTTCGCCAACTGCTTATCCATGTGGTTTTTTTCCTCCCTTGTAAAATGCCTCTCCTTTTTGTTATATGGATAATTAATAAACGCTAGAGAGATGGAGAAGGCTCATCAATGTCAAACCTCCCCTGGGAGAAACATGACAAAAAAGGACGAAGACAATTAACGCTATCCCTTTGTAAAGGAGTGAATCCCTCTTTCCCAGTTCACATGCTCTGTGCACATTTGTACGCTACCGTAACTCATTTGTGTGTGGTATGGAGGGAAGGGTTAGTGTATGGTTGGTTACTCTCTAGCAGGTTATCTGTAGGGAAAAGGTTAAATTGTGCTCCTGAAATAACCATCATTGAAAAATACAACTTGTATTTAAAGTTTTGTATATCAGAATGTTGAAATTGTAATCATCATTTTAAAGCCTCTAGAAAATCTCGTGACTTAAAGTAGTATACATAAATAAAATAAATAATAAATAAATAGGTTAATTGTTGTAAGTTGTAAACCATTTGCCATCAAGCCCGTATCATGTTCTTCAGGTTTTTTTTTAACTGTTTGGTTTTCATGCTTTGAAACTGTGCTGTTTTACTTCAAGTACAGTGTTGCAAATCGTCACACACTGACTTTATCACATCGATTTCCTCTTCGATCTTTCTCTTTTTGTGATAGAAGCTTTTTTTTTTTAGAAGCTTTTTTTTTTCCCTAAACATTTGAGAGAAAGCGTTCAGCTGAACAACAGGTCTTCATTAAAAAAAAAAAAGCCCCTCTTTATGTTTGTGTTCTCAACTTCTACTCTTAAGAGTAACTGGGCTGCATCCATGCTTACATGACTTCTGCATGGCATTATGCTACTATGTGATGATGATGTCGTTTGTCATACATAGTGCTTCTTCCCTTTGTGTAGAAAACGGATTAGTTTCTGGTATAAGACATGGGGCTGGGGGGGGGGGGGGGGGGGGGGGGGGGGGGTGTTGGTTAGTTGGGCTGTTTTTGGTTGGGGTATATTGCAAGTCTTGAGATTTCTTTTGTAAGGGTTGTTTTGGGAATGGGTTGGGTTTTTTTGTTTTGGGGGGGGGGTTTTAGTGGGGTTTTTTTTCCATGATTGACTGATCCCTGAATGACCATCGTGCGTGTTGTCTGCAGAACCCGGCAGCCAGCGCCACCTGCAGCTCGGCCAGCGAGTACTCGCGTCACCTGGAGGGAGGCAGCGGGTCACCTGAAGCCCGCCCCAGCCGATCTCCCCGCACCCGCAGTGGGCAGAGCTCCCCGCAGCACCCCACCACCGCTGCTGTGGATATAGCCGTGCCAGGTGAGGGGGGTTAGGGAGGGAGGGAGGGAGTGGGCAGAACTCCCCGCAGCACCCCACCACCGCCACTGTGGATATAGCCGTGCCAGGTGAGGGGGGGGAGGGGCAGGCTGTGAAGGATCATGTCAAACTCCTGTGGAAGTAAACCCTAGTAGCGCTGAATAGACAGCAACAAGCCTCACTCTCTATGGGCTGAATTAACATTGACTAGCATTGTTTTGGAGCAGGGTGGGCTCAAACAACCCTTGATATTGATATATAAAACTGAATTAAATGTGTAAAGCTATAAATCACTGGAAAGAACAGATAATATGCTTTTAAATGAGTGTAATTTTATAATAGTGTGTAGTGTTTATGATTATGTAGAAAAAATCCAACAACAAAAAATCGTGTGCGCACTACCGATCACTGTTCCACCTTCAGGGCCCTGGATCGATTTTAACACGATAAGCAAAGTTCTTGTGGTGCATAAATGTCATGATTAGGTAAACACTATTTCTTGACATTAGTTTTGAAAAAATAAGGAGTTTGTATCGCTTTATCGGTCACCAAATACTCGGAAAAGTTCAGCAAAAGGATCGACGCCATCGCTACCGTCATGGCGGAATGTGCGAAGTGGTGGCTTTCTATGACGAAAATACAAAGATCGCTTGATTTCATGTGATGCAAAGTACTCACTCAGCAGCATAGCGATTTGACTCAACAACAGTTATTTCGAAACCTCGTTGCGTCAAAATAAAGTAAAACAATCTGATGTCGAAATTGCCGAGTAGTGAAGAAGTCCATCCAGCAAAACTAGCACCGCTCGATTCAGTCCGGTCGCGATCGATTTTTACCAAGTTTTTCAAAAATATTCCACAATACTTACCTCATCGTCTCTCTCATTGTTTATTTCAACCAAATCCAGCCTCTAAAACTCCTCCTCGCTGTCAGTATTGTTAAAAAGCTTGAAAAACGCTTGAAGAAATTCTGGTGCAAACTCTGGCCGCCATTTTTGTTGAAGACGATCTCGGCTGGTCCGAAAAAAACAAAAAAAACCACTCTTAACCAATCAGATTCTTCGTTGCTTGTGTGTGTCAAACAACCTTCACCCCTTTCTGCGGGCCTACAACGGCCTTAACATTCATTGGCTGACCTTTAAAAGCGAAAGTAAGCTTTCAATTATGATCACCTATGTCATCCCGGACTATTCCGGGATCCGCCACACAGCTTTGACCCACCTTTGCCGGAATATTCCAGGAACCGCGCCACTAGGGTTAATATACAGTCAGTTGTCTTCTGACTTGGGCTGCAATGAAATTGACGAGTCTTTTTTTTTTTCTCTGTGAAGTAGCTGTGAAAGGAGAGATTGGGCGGTGAGGTTAAAGATTCCATCATTTTCTCTTTAGAGTTGAGGAGAAGCTGTTTTGGGGTTGGGGTTCGCTGCAAGACCTGGGTTTCTTTTGTAGGGGTTGGGTGTTTTGTTGTCTTATGTAGGAGTTGGGAGGGAGGGGGAAGGCGTCTCATTTCTCGGCTAGAGCTCCTAGGCTCACCAATGGTGAGATTTTTGCGTATGTGACTGTTTTTACCCCTGCCGTTATAAGGTAGCAGCATCCCCACTTTTGTGAATGATGTTGAAACACACCACCAGTGTGCATATGTTATTTTGTTTTGTTTTTTTGAGGTGGGGCTGGGGTGTTGTCATTTGTCCTTACCAGCGCGAATGGTCTTCTCTTCCAAAAGGCTGATGGGTTTTAACATGTATTCAAGATGTTCTGTGTGCATTCACTCATTGGAGCCATTGTTTATGGTCTCATCTGAAGGACTTCCAGGGAAGTGGAGTCTCTATTCCAGGGTAAAAAAACCCCTATCTAATGGGTGGCTCACATCCAGGCTGTCAGTTCACAAGTGCAACGCTCTAACAACCAGGTTATCCATCCCCCCCCCTCCCCCCCCCCACCAGGGGATTAAAAGAAGTTGTGGTTTTAAGTGTTTCCTTTGTTGTTTTTTCATTCATATACTCATAACATTTATTATAGAAAGCTTTGGGGGGGGGGGGGGGGTAGGTAGATGGGGTTTCTTTTGTTTTAAATGATCCACCATGAGTTAAAAGTTCGCCTGAGACTTCAACAAAAAGTTTCCTAGATAAGGTAAAGGAGCAACTGTGAAAAAACTGGAGCAAGCAGACACTACAATTGCTGCTGCTTCTCCTCCTCCTCCTCCTCTGCCTCCTCCTCCTCTTTTACTACATTCTGGGTTGATGTGTCTTGGGAGGGAGAGCAGTGCTCCTGTCTTATGCTGGCATCAGAGACTTTTTTTTTTTTTAAAAAGAAAGAAAAGAAAAAGATGACGGTAGTATGAGAAACGCACTCTGAAACTTGAGGCCCCCAACTCCGTCTTGTGCTCAGGGTCCTCCAAGTCTCCCCGCTGCAGCCCCAAGCAGGCCGTGACCAGCGACAGCGCTGCAACCTCCCAGGCTGCCGGCAGCTCTGACATGGGGGGGGGAGCTGTTGGCGGGGGGGGGCAGCAGCTTCTGTGAAACCAGCTCCATGATGGACCACATACCTCCTGCCATGTTTGGTGAGTGTATGCTGTGGTCTTACCGTTATATACTTGTCCACTTACCGTTGTGTGTGTGTGTGTATTTATGCAGAATTGTCAATGTTTTGTGTTTGTCAATAATTGTCAATGTGTGTGTGTGTGTTTATGCAGAATTGTCAATGTTTTGTGTTTGTCCATAATTGTCAATGTATGTTTGTGTGTGTTTATGCAGAATTGTCAGTGTTTTGTATTTGTCAATAATTGTCAATGTATGTTTGTGTGTGTGTGTTTATGCAGAATTTTGTCAATGTTTTGTGTTTGTCAATAATTGTCAATGTATGTTTGTGTGTGTGTGTGTTTATGCAGAATTGTCAATGTTTTGTGTTTGTCAATAATTGTCAATGTATGTTTGTGTGTGTGTGTGTTTATGCAGAATTGTCAATGTTTTGTGTTTGTCATTAATTATCAATGTATGTTTGTGTGTGTGTGTTTATGCAGAATTGTCAATGTTTTGTGTTTGTCAATAATTGTCAATGTATGGTGTGCGTGTTTATGCAGATTTGTCAGTGTTTTGTATTTGTCAATAATTGTCAATGTATGTGTGTGTGTTTATGCAGAATTGTCAATGTTTTGTGTTTGTCAATAATTGTCAATGTATGTTTGTGTGTGTGTGTGTTTATGCAGAATTGTCAATGTTTTGTGTTTGTCAGTTATTGTCAATGTATGTTTGTGTGTGTTTATGCAGAATTGTCAATGTTTTGTGTTTGTCAGTAATTGTCAATGTATGTTTGTGTGTGTTTATGCAGAATTGTCAATGTTTTGTGTTTGTCAATTATTGTCAATGTATGTTTGTGTGTGTTTATGCAGAATTGTCAATGTTTTGTGTTTGTCAATAATTGTCAATGTATGTTTGTGTGTGTTTATGCAGAATTGTCAATGTTTTGTGTTTGTCAATTATTGTCAATGTATGTTTGTGTGTGTTTATGCAGAATTGTCAGTGTTTTGTGTTTGTCAATTATTGTCAATGTATGTTTGTGTGTGTTTATGCAGAATTGTCAATGTTTTGTGTTTGTCAATAATTGTCAATGTATGTTTGTGTGTGTGTTTGTCATATATTTCAATGTATGTGTGTGTGTGTGTTTATGCAGAATTGTCAATGTTTTGTGTTTGTCAATAATTGTCACTGTATGTGTGTGTGTGTATTTATGCAGAATTGTCAATGTTTTGTGTTTGTCAGTAATTGTCAGTGTATGTTTGTGTGTGTGTGTGTGTTTATGTAGAATTGTCAATGTTTTGTGTTTGTCAATAATTGTCAATGCATGTGTGTGTGTTTATGCAGAATTGTCAATGTTTTGTGTTTGTCAATAATTGTCAATGTATGTGTGTGTGTTTATGCAGAATTGTCAATGTTTTGTGTTTGTCAATAATTGTCAATGTGTGTGTGTGTTTATGCAGAATTTTGTCAATGTTTTGTGTTTGTCAATTATTGTCAATGTATGTTTGTGTGTGTGTTTATGCAGAATTGTCAATGTTTTGTGTTTGTCAATAATTGTCAATGTATGTTTGTGTGTGTTTATGCAGAATTGTCAATGTTTTGTGGTTGTCAATAATTGTCAGTGTATGTTTGTGTGTGTGTGTGTGTGTTTATGCAGAATTGTCAATGTTTTGTGTTTTGTCAATAATTGTCAATGTATGTTTGTGTGTGTGTGTGTTTATGCAGAATTGTCAATGTTTTGTGTTTGTCAATAATTGTCAATGTATGTTTGTGTGTGTGTGTGTGTTTATGCAGAATTGTCAATGTTTTGTGTTTGTCAATAATTGTCAATGTATGTGTGTGTGTGTGTTTATGCAGAATTGTCAATGTTTTGTGTTTGTCAATAATTGTCAATGTATGTGTGTGTTTATGCAGAATTGTCAATGTACATCTTTGTGTGTGTGTTTTCTGCAGAATTGTCAATATATATCTTTGTGTGTGTGTTTTCTCTGCAGAGTGGGACGAAGACATCATGGCGCAGGTGATTCGCGCTGTCTCACCAAGAGTACCTGGACAGTTTGAAACACCAAGCCTCCTCCTCCTCCTCCTCCACCCCCTCCTCCTCCTCCTCCTCCTCCTCTTCCTCGGCCACGGCCACGGCCACCACCAGCGACGCAGGCATGGAGGAAGCGGGCTGCAGCACCAGCACAGACCCGGGCTTTCAATACTGTGACAGCTAGTTCCCGGCGCCTCCCACTGACTGACTGACTGGCTGGCTAGCGCTCTTTTAGGTTGTTTGGGGGGCTTAGATAGGTGTATACTATACATGTTTGTGTGTTGGTTGGTTTCGGAAACAGATCTTTTTTCTTTCTTTTTTTTGTGGGAGGGGGGGAGGTTGAGCACAATCTGTGACTTGTGCTTCAGGGGGTGGGTGGGGGGTTGTATGTTGTTGGTTTTTTTTTGTTTTTTAATCCGTTGAACTCTTCTGAAAGCCGTCTGTGTAGCTGTTCAGTGTGTTTGAGTGGGTCATTCTCGTTCTCCACATTGACAAAGTTTTGAACGTGGTCAAGTTATGGGGGGGTTTGGGGGGTTTTCAGGTAAGGGACGTAATGTTGTAGTGCGGTGTTTCTGGTCTGGGCAGAGTGGTGGCTGTACTGTCCTAACGTGAATCCAGTGGTATGTTGCACTGTGACGTTGACTTCTGTGCACACTAAAAAAGGACTCGGCTGTTGGTGACTGCACAGTGATGGTTATTACGCACAAATGTGTGTCGCCGATGCTTTGGAGTATCCCATCTTGACCAAGCGTTGCTGCAAGTTTAGGGTAGTGTGTCTCTGAAACCTACCAGATGTTTTACTGTGATTCGCCTTTTTATGTTGTTTTTTTTTATACTTTAGCTGTGTGTTTGAGCATGCAGAAGTAGATTCATGCGCTCCACAGCATGCAAATCCAGCATAACTCGGTCAAGGGCCCAGAGTTAAATTTAGCACCCCTTCCTTTTACCAAGTCCAAATGGGGTCAGTTCCTGCTCTAATCAGCTGGGCTGGGATAGGATGGAGTGGATAGCGGCTGGGAGTGGGGGAAACTGACAGCTGTAACTTTCCATCATGATCTCAAGTCTATAAAAATAAAGCTAGCTTTTTCCTCACGATTTTGCGAGTTCCTGAAGCAATTAGCTTGAGAAATCCTGTCTTCTGAATACCAGGCATTTAGTCCTCAGAACAAAGTGTCTAGTAAAATAAAAATCATGTGAAACAAAATCATGTTGTTTTGTCAATGTAGCCCCAATACAACAAGCATGGCAGGCAGTCCCCGCTGGCTTTTCATCAGCAGCCTCCTGCTGTTCGCAGCAAGTGACGAGTCAGGGATTGCGGCAGAGATCTAACAACAAACAATCCTTCCAACCTGATTGAGTCAAGACTATTCATAATGCTGTGCCATGTCTAATGATGCATTGATATTTTTACCCGTTGTGCGGTCTTAGTCAAAGGTTTTGAGAATGTTCATGTTCGCTGTTCGGCTCCAGTCGGTCAGGCGGTGTTCTGCTGGTTGTCACTTTGACACTGAAATGTCGTTAAACGTTTTCCCTCCGCCCCCTGTGTCTTTAGCACACTCTCCCTACTCCACGACCCTTTATCTCTCTGATAAAACGGTATGCTTCGATATATATGTTTGTGTGTGTTTGTTTTTCAATACAGTTTCTAGCAGTTATAATGTGACTCCGTGTGAAATATGATGACCCCCCCTCCTGCAAATTTGGGAGTGAATTTTGTGTGCTGAGTTTGACCCCTGGTCTCCAGAAGATAATTTTCACTATGTATGGGGGGGTAGGTGAGCACAGAAAAGGCACAGACTTCAAGTCTAATGTGGGCTTATTCAAACACATGGAACGGTCGTACCAGGGACTGTAATTCGTTTGTTCATTTGTTTGTAATGTGTCTCAGATAGTTGCACCCTTACCATGTCGTCATTGTTTGCTCTGGGAATCATCAGGTTTGGGTGAGTCAGTGATGGCTGCTATCTGCTAGATTGGCGGCATCGACAACAAAAACTGCTTATCGTGGAATGAAAAACAGGTTTCCAAACCTTCACGCAAAAAAACTTGTTGACACTTTTGTTGTAAGCCGTTGATTTAGGTTTGGGATGTGCTTTTTTTTCTCTTTTTTTCTTAATTTCTGTCCTCATTGTAATCTGAGTGAAAAGAATTTCTTAGGGTGGATGGTTATGGTTTTGGTTGAATAGCGCGTGTGTGTGTGTGTGTGCTGTTTAGTATCTTGGTATAATTTATGTGTGTGTGCTCTTTAATAGATATATTGATATATGTGTGTGTGCGTGCACGCGTGGGCATATTCTCTTACAGAAAAACAAACTTATGTCATGGTTCTTTAGCTATGGATCTTTATGACCCTACAATGTATGCCTGAAAAAAGTGATAGAAATACTCAACAGTAGTCGCTGATGTACTGAGAAGATCCTTTCAGAGACTCTAAAACACCCTGGTCAGAAATCATGTGTAAAAGTTGTGGTTGGACATTTTGGAAGAGCATCCATTTTGGGGCTTTCATTTCTTGAATACTGTGCCAGTGCGTGTATTTCCTTTGCTGTCTTCAAGGGGGTGTACACTTTTGTGCTACTGTTCATATCTCAGATGGTAGAGAGAAAAAAATGACAACATACACAGCCAGGCAAAACAATCTTAATTGTAAAAAAAAAAAAATCCCAACCAAAAATCTTTCCAACTGTTTTGAACACTTTTCTTATCAGTTATTAATATCATTACGGTCTTTTAAACTGGCTCGAATCGATAAAGGATTTTTCTGATATTTGCATTGGCAGTCAGCTGGCCCTTCACTGGAGGAAATGAAGATTTTAGAAACTCATTTTAACCTTTTCCCTACAGGTAACCCGCTACAGGGTAACCAGCCATCTACTTGCCCTTCCCTCCGTATCACCCACCACTGACTAGGTTACTGTAGCATACAAGTGTGCACGTGTACTGGGAAAGAGGGCTTCTTTCCCTTAAAGTAGGGCTAGTGTGAAAAAAGCATCGTGTCACCTCTTAGCAAAAAGCCAGGTGGGAAATGCCCCTTCCCCTTCCAGAATACAAAGATGTTTGCTTTCCTTTCATCCCTGAGGGTTGGGGCATTGGAGTGCTTGTGAGTGTCGAAGTTTGAAATCTTTTCAGTTTGGGGTGAACATTTGTTTGCGTGTGAGTGTTTCGAATGCAAGCGCTCTTTTTTGTTTGCATTACAAAATTCAGTGCTATAAAAATTCCATAATATTATTATTTGTTGAAGGGAGTTTTGGGGAGTGTTGGGGGGGGGGATTGTGTGTGTTTTTGTTCAGTGGGGAAATCTGACGCTTCACACCTATCTTGCGTGGCCATTTTTCCGACTGTCCGATTATGCCATGCTTGTATTTTTGATCAGCAAGTGACCAAAAGCTATATAAAAAAAACACACCGATGTTGTCCTGTTAAAACATAAGGAAAAAGCACATCATGTTGTTAAATTAAACAAGGGCTTGACACTACATTATAACAAGCTCTGCTGATTACATCAACTTCTTTTCTTCCTCGTAATGCCATCCAGAAGTGTGTTTAAATACAGCATTGTCCTGATCACACTTTAAAAAAAAGGTAACGGTAAAGGAGTCCCATAACCTATAAGGTCGTAGGGGAGCGAGGCGTCAGAGACCTCACTTCTCTAGGGCCAGCATATTGAGGGCGGCACCCATCTCCTCTCCCTCGCTGCTTTACCTTCCCTGACCCTAAAGAGGGCAGGTACCCATTTACAGCTGGGGGAACTGTACTGAAGCCAAGGCGCGCGCACTTAGATAATAATAAACAGTAGTGCTTCTTGAAGATTGACTGTGCACACTCAAATGCAGCGTTTTCAACCCAAAACATGTTTTCATGTTCCCTGTAAGCTTGAAACTCCATATATACAAATCTGTTTCTTTAGAACGGGGCCTCATTGTTTGTCTGGATAGAACATTTGACGGTTGAACAGCGGTCGCAGGTTCGAATCTCTTTGAAAACAGCCCGGAGTGAAGAAACCTTTCTCCTCACGGACATTTTGTGAGAACTGTTATTTCTTTCCAGTTCTTTGGACGAGACTTTGAACCAAAATCCTGCAACATGATTATAATCCTGCTTCTGTGTAAACTCCATTTCGTCTTTCAACGAAAAATGTGTCGTTCATAGATAATCTACCGTATATGTACATCCCAGTCCATCTTCTGAGAAGAGTAAGGCGTCGTGTTCTGGTCAGGATGGATGACACACTGAAAACAGTTGCACACTGGTGGTACGTTTAGACATCATCCCCGGAGGTGAAATGTGGCAGCCTTAATGGTGGAAGAAAGCGGTCATAGACACAGAAATCTGACCTATGACCTTACCTCGGAGTCCTAACTGACGAATGGAAAAGAAAGAAAAAAAAGGGAGGGAGGGGGTCTAAGACAATTTTTTTTATTGTTCTTTTTTTATGAAACCATCATCAGTGAAACCGAAGTTGAAGATGATAAATGTTAGAACTAAGTATAATCAGTGAATCAATTTTGAGACATAAATATGTCCTTAATAATTATATACTTCATATAACAGTCATAACAGAAATAACCCTCCCTACCCCCACCCCCCCAAGTATGTTTATTGGTTACAAGGGCTACCCCTATTTTATCAACAAGCAAAGTTACATACACGGTATTCTATCTTTAAAAAAAACGGTCAGAGAGTTTGTTGCTTTGTTTTTGTTTTATTTTGCATTTCCAGTATACTGTGGATTAAATGTTTTTATATACTCAAAGAAGCTTGCATAACTTTTTCAAACATTTTTTTTTTCATACAAATATTTTTCATTTGGTATGCAATGTGGGAATTTATGAATAGTAGCTTGTGTGCAGAACTGCCGAATCCATGTCATTGAAGTGAACAAAAAGGTTTCCAAAATGAACTGAAACAGTTCTTTTGGATTGTTTTTGGTTGGGTTTTTTTTTATCAAGGCGCTGTGTGTGATCGTGTGTGGCTTATTTCAGTTTGATATTTGAAGAAATTATGTAAGAGAAGCATGCTTCAGCTTGACGGTATTCCGTGTGAACTTTGTGTGAAAGTTGAGATGCTTCTAAAACTATACAAGCCTTTTGTTTTCCTATTATGTTTTTTTGAATTTTTAAGTACCAGCATTGTGATTTAAGTTCTGCAGAATAAATCTTTTTTTCCCTGATTTCTATGTGTCCTGTGTGTATGGTTGGACCGATTTCTGCTTGTCACGTTCTCTACCTCTCAGAAACATACACTCAAGCATGTGCTCGCACACACACACACACACATACTGGCATATCGTGCTTGTGTGCACATGCGCGTGCATGCACACACACACGCAGAGAGTAAGCACGTTCTTTTTGTGTGCATACCTCTTGGGGCATATTTGCTATCTTTGTCAGCCATGTCTTTTGTTGATGATTTTACCGATTCTGATTGTGATTTTTCTGTTGCCGCCTCATATAGTCCAATAGAAAATTTGCATTGAATATTATAATGTCAAATGTATAACACAGATATAAACATGTGTAAATCTTACCCACATGCATGCATGTGAGCACACGCTCTCTGTCTCTCTCTCTTCTCTCTCTCTCTCTCTCTCTGTGTCTGTGTCTCTCTCTCTCATCATCCGCATCATCATCCTCAATATCACAAATGTGAGAAGACATGAATTAAAAAGCACTGCTTCTACATGCATACATGTGAACTAGACAGACATCCATGAATCAGATTTCCTTAACAGGCATGGAAATGTTGTTTTTCAGTCACATTTGTAGTGAGTGTTGGAAGTCTCTCTCTCTCTCTCTCTCTCTCTCTCTCTCTCTCTCTCTCTCTCTCTCTCTCTCTCTCTCTCTCTCTCTCTCTCTCTCTCTCTCTCTCTTTCTTTCTCTCTGTGATATCCAATTCTTATAGTCCCATGCTGTTAACTGTGTTCAAAGGTGAAGAAATGGAAGGGGAAAATAAAACAAAGAAGAGACAATAGTTCACTTTTCAGTGCATTGCTTCAGCAATTTGCTTGCTTATACTAAATTTAGATACAAACCAAGCCTTTTTGGAGGTTTGTAGGTTGGGGGGGGGGGGGTTCATGTGGTTTTTTTGTTTTTAACATTTTTGTTTTGATGTTTGCCAGGCAAATACCAGAAAAGCCAAATCTCTGGTCTATCCCATAATCCCTTGGACTGTGGGGGCTCTAATGAAGATTTTGCAACCAGCTTCCTCCACTCCACTCAATACTGAGTTTAAAATAAAAAAGAACAAACAAAAAAATTATCTTGCTGTACAAGAAAAGCAAAAGATGTGAAAACAACATAATTAAAATGCTAGCAAACACACAAACCAACCAACCAACCAACTAATAATTATGAAACGAGCAACAATTTCTGCCAAAACAATGCTTATAACATCTTGATCTTCTTTCGGCCAACAATGCATCAGGCATAGAACATCTTGAAAAATCAGAAAGAAAAGTCAAGGCAAAACAAGGGGGAAAAAAACAAATCAAGGTTTGCAACATTTCAGTATTATGGGGGGTGGGGGGGGTTGTTTTGTTTTGGTATAATTGTAACATTTTGATAGTTTAAGTCACAGCAAATTTTACATCAAGAAAATTTGTTTTAAATATTTTTTTAATTCCTTTTGTTGTTACAAATACATATATGCATGACAAGCATTATCAATATCAAAAAACGTTAACTAGCAATAGTCGCATGTTCATGAATGCACTTCAATATTGTACATAACAAAGAAATAGCGTGTATACAGCATTCCTGCATACGTATTCATATACAAACATACATACATACACAACAGCATTTTATACAGTACACAATTTACATGCCATGCCATCTGAAGAATATTACACAGTTTGTCAGTTGCCATTCCTCCCTTCCCCATTACAGGAGGGCTTTACATCAAGAAATTTGCTGTGACTTAAAAATTATCAAAATGTTATATTTCTCAATGTGAAATTTAGGGCTGCTCTCCACAGAGGGGCAAAGGGGGCTTATTTCTACAGTGCTGTGCTACCCCCCACCCCCCAACCCCACCCCACCCACCTCAGCCCTTTGCCTCCCACCCCCACACCTTGCACTTTCACTACCAGTCCCACTTTTTTTTATATTAAAGAATAACTTTTTTCATACTCCACTCTTCTGTGTACCCCCTTTGTTTGTTCTTTTTGTTGTTGGTTGTTGGTTTTTTTTGGGGGGACACTTTCTCATTGGACCTCAAGGTCAGTATTTTAGCAGTAGCCACACCTTACTTCCTATACAAATATCAGACTTGCTTACTGTGATCCTGTATTGCATAAGTCCAGTATGGCAAGTATGTTGGGGCTTTAAGGGAGATACTGTTTGGAATGGAGGTTAGGCTAGTTAACTTTGGAGTTTGGTCAGTCTGTCTTTACTGGCTTTGCTGATTTTTTTTTTTTTTTAACTTTGTGCTTTCTGTCTCTGCTGGCATATGCAGTGGATAGGTTGTTATTTAATAATAATAGTATATGGAATATATATAGCGCTGAATCTTTTCAAACAAACAAACCAAAGCACTTACTCTGTTGTTCCTTCAAGTCTGGGTGATTGGTTGTGATCTGTACTTGCCCAATGTGCTTAAAATTAATGGAAAAAGAATGAGTTAGGCCTATATGGGCATCTTTTGTCAAAGTAGTTAAGTTTGGAGGGGTGGGGGGAAGGATGAAGAAAGAAAGTTTTAAAGTTAGAAAGGTTTTTTTTCAAAGGTTTTGATTTTTTTGGATGTGATTATTTAATGTTGCTCAAGAAAGTGTGTTTCATTGTTAATAGTGTTGTTGCTTTGTACAGAACAATATTAAAGTTGAAACTATCAGAAAATAAGTTGTTTTGTTTAAATGATACATGTTCATGGGAATTTAATACTAATAATATGATAATATTATATGGAATTGTTACAGTGTTGAATCTTCTAAAGCAAACAAATCAATTGGTGCATGTGCAACAGCAAGAAAAATGGACAGACTTGTTTATTTTAGTGTCTACAAAAGGTATGTCCTGTTGGCAATTTTATTTGTTTAATAAGTAAATGCTATGTTTATGGACGACCAAACAGTAAAGGTATACAGAAGTTTTATACTGTCTTATTTTGGTGGTCATGTACTTCTAACTTTCTCATTAATAATTGAGGATTGTGGTGTATGTCTTACTTATTTTTTCCTTTTTTTTAAAATAAAAAATAAATTTTGTCGGTAGGGCTTTACAATTACTTTGTATTTTTTTCAACTTCGGATATCTAGAACTTTGAATAAATCCCATAGGTATCTTCATGCTTTGCGACTAAAGAGATCATTTTTGAGTGATTATTCACTAACTTTTTTTTTTTTATTTGGAAGTCCAGTTTCGGTTGAATTTTTGGACAAAAAGTATGTGTTTTTCAGTTCCTGATTATCCACCCCCAAAAAAAAAATCGCCAAGAAAGGTGATCATCAATGGTTTCTCTTTTCCCACTCTTTCTTGCCAAGATGCATTGCAAAAGATAGCTTTTTTTTTTGTTGTTGTCCTTTTCAAAAAATAATCTGTTCAGTTTTTTCCCCCAGTTTTCAAGCAGTTTATAACAAAAGATGTAAAGTTTATTCTCTCCAAAGGATTCGGGGCCTTCTTTAAGCATCTATTGAATGGTCTCAATGCAGGACCTGTGTGAGTTGGGTTTTTTTTTAGTGGGGTGGGATGGGGTAGGTGGCCTTCCTTTTATACCCAGAACAATATTTTGAGCTGAGAAGTTCTTCAACTGCTTCAAAGGATTTTTTTTTTTAGCTCACCAAGCGCTTGTGAAGAAATTATGAATGACCTGACCCACCCAGTTCTGCTCAAAAGTCTTTTTTGATAATTCAGTTGCACTCTTTTTGTCCCTTACAAATGAACTTTTAATGAAGGATGTTGAACAACAAGGCTCGGGTTTTCTTTGTTGTTGGTTTTTTTTGTTTTTTCATGGCAAAATTGGCTGACTGGGGTAATAATCAGCTTTGAAAACTTTCCTCCATTAAACTGAAGTGAATTTTAATTTTTAAGCATATGTTGACTCACTGCTGTCACAGATGAGTGGTGAAAACCTGAGGAGCAAGCAAACTCGCCGTATCCAATGAGTTAAAGGAAAAATTCAAAATGTCCCTCATGTATGGTGTTTGGGTTTTTTAGTGTTTTGGTTTGTATCCTTCCCCTCTTGTACACCTAGTTTTTATATATATATATATATATATATAGAGAGAGAGAGAGAGAGAGAGAGAGAGAGAGAGAGATTATATATAGATAGATATATATATATCTGTGTGTGTGTGTGTTTAAAGGGGTAATATTGATCTGAATCGCTTTAGTATGGTAGCCTTTGGTGTAAATTACAGTTTGGTTTTTGTTTTGTTTTTAGTGTTGGTGGTGGGTTGTTGTTGTTTTGGGTTTTTTTTGGGGGGGGGGTAGAAAAGGGGTTTTTTTTGTGTTTTTTGTTTGGTCTGGTTGTTGTTGATTTGTTTGTTTGGGTGGTGGTTTTTTGTTTTGCTGTTGTTTGTTTTTGGGTTGTTGTTGGTTTTGTTGTTGTTGGTTTGTTGTTGTTTTTTTGGGGGGCTAGGATGCCATGTTATTGGGGGGGGGGGGGGGGGGGGGGGGGGATTTGTAAGTTGAGGGGAAGGAGGCGAAGCTGCCTGAGAGGGGGGGAGGGGAGGTTGGATGATGCTTTTAGTTTGGATTTTCTATGCATCATGCTCTGACACTGTTGAGTGAATGAGTGTTTGTGTGTGTGTGTGTGTGTGCACATTCCAGTTTATCTGTTTTTCTTTCTTCACCACCTTCTTCACTGCTTATTTGGTGGTCTTGCTTCATAGCACCTTTACCTTGGTACAAACGAATTGAATCCTATGAGAACCAGATGTTCCTCTTTTCTTTTTCTTTATTGTTTATTTGATGCGTATATTTATCAGGGTTGTTACCAAGTTGCAGACAGACATTTCATCCAAATTGAAATGAACTCGAGTTTCTTTGTCAGTGTGTCTGAATTGTAGTCATTGCTAACAAATATTGTTTGAAGACAAAAAAAGGAATGAAGGGAAATGATGATCAGTGGAATTAGTTTCAGTTGATAGCTGTTAGATTTCATTGAAAATTTCTACCATGTTTCTGTGGAGTATTTTTGTCATAGGGGAGGGTAAGACTGTCAACTGCCTTTAGTGATGCGCACACATGCTGCCTTGTTGTTGTGTGCTGATGTGTTTGTGCTGACTATCATGTTTCACATTTGTCATAGGTTTGATTTTGTTATCATTAGTATCATACTTTTCAAAAAAGTTGGGAAATATGGTGTGTATTAATGGGCCCAACAATTCAAACAAAACATATGGAGATATATATGCTGAAATTTTTATGCTGGAAATTTTCTATTTGTATTCTTTCTTTTTTTCTTCTTCTACACTTGACACTGTACCATACATTAGTGCATCACATAGGTCCAAAAATTTCTATATGAAAGAATATAACTAATTTTTGTACACCGCCAGTTCAGTTACATAAAGATATAATCTGACAGTCTTTACGGTGACATTCACCAATGGTTAACTCACCTTGAGTCTATTTTTTTTTCGTTCTCATTCAAACTGGCTAAATAAAAGTGAGGTCAGAGCTAGATGGATTTCAACTGCAAGTGAAAAACATTTTGTAAAAACTCTGTTAGGCATTGTCCCATTTCTAAATTTCGATTATTTAAAGTTATGTCTTCCATCATGGCATGCTAAGTTTTTGGTCCAGTCTGTATGGCAGTCTGCAGTCTGTTGCAGTGACCCCTTGCTCCAGTCTGTATGGCAGTCTGTTGCAGTGACCCTTTGGTCCAGTCTGTATGGCAGTGTGTTACAGTAACCCTTTGGTCCAGTCTGTATGGCAGTCTGTTGCAGTGACCCTTTGGTCCAGTCTGTATGGCAGTCTGCAGTCTGTTGCAGTGACCCTTTGGTCCAGTCTGTACGGCAGTTTGCAGTCTGTTGCAGTGACCCTTTGGTCCAGTCTGTATGGCAGTCTGCAGTCTGTTGCAGTGACCCTTTGGTCCAGTCTGTATGGCAGTTTGCAGTCTGTTGCAGTGACCCTTTGGTCCAGTCTGTATGGCAGTCTGTTGCAGTGACCCTTTGGTCCAGTCTGTATGGCAGTCTGTTGCAGTGACCCTTTGGTCCAGTCTGTATGGCAGTCTGTTGCAGTGACCCTTTGGTCCAGTCTGTATGGCAGTCTGTTGCAGTGACCCTTTGGTCCAGTCTGTATGGCAGTCTGTTGCAGTGACCCTTTGGTCCTCACAGATCTTCATGGAGCTCTACTGGGCTGGGCCACGTCTGCTGTCTCAGTGTTGGTGATTTAAATGATAATGTTTTCGTCAGGTTGATTAGATACTTTACGGGCAAATAGAAGATGGAGCAAAGATTATTTTTTAAAATCAAACAATAGTATTAGTAAATTTCATGTTGAACGAAAACCATGGCTATAACCATTGATGCATATATCGACTGTCAATTTCTAGTAGCTACATGTTTTAATGTAGGACAAGCTTAGAGTGATAATTTATATATTTTACTGTGCGTCGTTCTTTACCAGTTTACGAGAATGACTGTGGCAATATGGCAACCAGATTCTATCAGATGAGAGAATATCATGTAAAACACTGCTGTTTATGTAACAAGACTGTCTCTAGAATCTGCCAATGAAAGAGGGAAAATTTCAGGCTGCTAGTATTCATTTTGTCAGCATGCCACACATCTGGTGTGTGCAAGATGGATGCCAGGTTGTTGATGTGAGAGTATTATCTCATGATGGAAGTTCAGAATGCAAACATAACCAAACAAATGTTATCGAAATATTATTTTGAGTACAACTAAAAAGTCGCACAAAGGTCTGAAATATACACTCGTTACAGATGCTAAGGTTTAAGCCTGAATCTATCTAGTTTTGTGTGTGGTGTGTGTGTGTGTGTGTGTGTGAGAGAGAGAGAGAGAGAGAGAGAGAGAGAATAACAAGGGAGGCAAAAAGAGAAAAGGGAGTATATCTCTGCTGTGTTTTTTTTAACTGGTATTTTTAAACTTATCAGTGGTACAGATGAAATGTGCATTTTGATGCTGCTAGTGTTATGCATGACCGCAGGCCGAGCATTAACGTATGCATTTTAAATCCAAAAAGATCCACTTCATTTGTATTGGTGTGCTTGGTTTGGGTGGTTTTTTTTATGTTAAAGATTGCCAATGCAAAATGTGCCACCTGCAATTAGGTGTGGCACTTCCATTATCCGATTACTTCATCATAGGATCTTATCAAGAGGGTTTTTGTTGTTGTTGTTGTTGTTGTTGTTGCTGTTGTTTCTTGGCAAGAGCCCCAAGATTCAGCAATGGTGAGATTTTGTGTATGCGACAGTGTTTACCCACCATTAAGGTAGCTGCATTCGACTGTGGGGATAAAGTCATGAGTCTGAATCAGAGTGTGAAATAGCTACTGAAGGGAAGACATGGTAGTCAAAAAATAATTTTTCATAAAGCAGATACCTTGGGCAAGACGTGGCTTTTGACAGACTGATAAAACGTGAAGTCAAGTCATGTAAGCTGCTAATTTTTTTGTCCATGAACATAAAGGGGCAGTTTTTGAGAGTGAAATCTCTCTTTAAAAATTGGCATTAATAATAATAATAATAATAATAAATGGAATTTGTATAGCGTTATATCTTGCAAAAACAAATCAAAGCGCTTGCATTCATCCTGCTCTCACACATGCAACAAGTTACAATTAATAGTTTTTACAAATTGAAATGTAAACACACACACGCGCACACACACACACACACACACACACGCACGCACGCACACAGACACAGACACACACACACACACACACAGTAGTTGTGTACTTTGGCAGGGTGGTGGGGCATTAGTACCAAATAACTTTAATCCTTATCTTTTTGAAATACTGTACCTATGAACAATTTGTATCAAAACTATACTGTCATCAAATTGTGCATTGAATAGATTTTTGTACCTCTCTCTCTGTCTGTCTCTGTTCCCAGTTTCTATGCCTGAGAATTTGTGATCAAATTGCAGTGTATTAAGTCCCACTCCTATATGAAACTTTGTTAAAGAAAAAAAAATAATATATATATATATATATATATATTTCCTCCTTTAATTCTCTCGTTCTTTCTCCATCTTCTCTTTAATTTATTGATAGAGCATCCTTGAACTATATATAGTTTGAGATCTGAATTTCTTGTGGGTTACACTGATTAGTAATCTGAACTGCTTTAAACATCGGTATATTGCTGCATATTCATTATTGTAGGCGGATGATGGCAGAATTTTTCATTTTATTTGTCCCCCTCTCTCCCTCCCTCCCCCAGTCTAATGGAATGAGATTATTCTAATCTTTTTTCAGGACAGCACATTTGAAGGAGTGAGGAATTTAAAGTAGGTAAATTTTGACTACATGTCAGTTTTGAGTCTTTTGGGTGTTTTTTTAATTGAATTTTTATTGTAAAATCATTTTTGATGAAATGAACATGGCCCACAGATATACTAAGCAAATATAGCATGATACTTCTCCATGGGTGGAGCAGTCCAATTTTGTGGTGTGTTCAGGTTTCAGTATGTCTAATCGAAATGTGAATTTTCCCTTTAGTGTTTAGACTATTTGCAACTACCTTTTTAATTTTTAAAATATTTTTTAATAACTAAAAATGAGATGAACAGTTATTTGACTGCTTATTTTTCTGTCACCATTTGTCCAATTTTCAAAGACTGAACACATTTTTGGGGTCACAATCTGTTCGGAGAAAGTCATGAGAGAAAATGATTCATTCCCTTACATTTCTGTGCTTTTTGTCCGAGTGTTGGTGAAGATAAATTGAAAAATGAATGTTCACAAATTTTTTAAGTGTCTGTGATTGTTTGATTTATTCTAGAGTAAACGTTCAAAACATTTTGGTCATGGAAATGTTTGGAAGTAATTGTCTTGTTGTCTTTACTTCAGGTAGATGTGATCTGTTTGCATGTTAAAAATATTTTATGGTAGTCGATATACCGCCTTTTCTCATTTTTAAAATGATTTGGTTGTTACTTAGAAATCGTTATCATCATTATCCTCCCTAATAGCGATCTTGTAAAATATTTTTTAAAGTATGTTTAATTAAGAGTTAAGAATATATTGAAGAATACTGATTGCGTTATAAATGGTATGTATAAAAGTGCAGCTGCAAGCCTATTACATCAGTTTTAAAAGATGTTTTAGGTTGTGATGGCTTTTTTTCAGCTTCATCAACTTGTATCTTCTAATCTCTTTGTTTCTGGGTATAGCATGTTTGGTGAATGTCATATATATATATATATATATATATATATAATTTGATTTTTGGGGACTGATAAGAGCATCACTGTTTACAGAATTGGTCTGATCTGAGCCAAAATGCTTTCTTTATTACACTCTGTTATAGTTTTTCTTGTTAATAACACTGCAAAACATGTTTGGGGGGGAAAAATGAAAACAGATGAAATAGGCACACAAAGCCTACAATCTTCTCATTTTCTTTGACCGAGTTTGTTTATGTGACACGGATTTGCTCCGATTGTTTAGAAATTAATGCGTTCATATCTTGCACTGATATTCCTGACATTTCCATGATAGAAATGTTCAGTTGCCATCATGTTCATACATCATACTGATGATATGGCTAGAAAATCTCTTCTGCTATCGTGATTAAGTTAAAAACTGAACTGCTATCATGTGCGTCTCACTGACATGGTTATAAATTGTCAGCTATCATTTGGGTCACCCTGATGTTACAGTTAACCGTCATGTGTGTCAGGGAGATAAAGGCGGACATTTTTCTTTGGTTTCTTTTCATGTTGGATCATAAATGTTTTCTACTATATACAAAGATTAATTTACCTGAGATGTCTGTGTAAAATCTGGAATTATTTCGTTATGGGAAGCAGCAGTTCAATTGTTGGAGGTTTCGGTTCATTTTATGGTTAAAAAAAGAGAAAAGGATGGTTTTTGATATACATTTTTGAAATCTTATGTTCATGCAAACTTGAATGGAACTTTGGAGCTAAAAATAGTCTTGAAATTATACACTGTAAATGCAAGATTGTGTAATTTTGTAAGGCATTGACCTATAATAAGCATGTCAAGTCGATTACATTGGCTGGGGTTTTATGTTTTTTTCTGTGCAAGGGGTGGGATGGGGATGCTACTTTATTGGGTGGGGAGAGGGCGATGGTGTGAGAATTTTTTGGCTTTTTAATAAACTCCACACAGTGACCATGTATTACAGGCTGTATATAAACGAGACTAGTGTTGCAAATCATTTACCTTGCATTTATATGCTGCATAATGTATAAACGCCAGCATAACAATGTTTAACACTTCACTTTTTAAAAAGATTGCTTATTTGATGCAAGTTTTCTTACCATACATTACAAAATGCAACGGTGAAATGGGCTGACATAATACAATGGACACTTATCATGAGTGGTTTGATCAGTGCAAGACAGCCATCTTTGGCCCAAAGTTCAACACCAATCACCCATCAGTCAGGGCACTCAGTTAATAAAAAAAGTTAATGTCAAGAGCACTTTGATTTATTGCTTTACAAGATTCAGCGCTATATAAATTCCATACATTATTAGTATTATCAATTTATGAGACCATCATCGTCAAAGTACTACTACTCCCTCACCTTTCCTACCCTTGTCTCCCTTTTTGGTGCAAGTTTTTTTTGTTTTTTGTTACAGTTCTGAATATGTTTTGAAATGTGGAGATGATGGGGCAGAGTCCTCTGCATCGTCTTGTTTGCGGAAAAAATATTCAGTACTTAAGACAATGTCATGAAGTGTGTTCTTTTCCACTTCCGATTACTATGGTTTGACACCTAGTTAAATGTGTTTTAAGTTGTTGGTTTTAAGTAACAATTTAGCTGTGGTAGTCAACTGGGCTATAAACAATAAAATCTCCCCACTCCCCAAATAAGTACTTGCGTGATCTGTCTTTCCCTGTCCCTAAGTCTCAGAACCCTAAATCTCAGAATAGCTGTGTAGCAGATGGAAAAATCATGGAACTGGGTGGATGGGATCCCGTCTTGTTTTATCATTTTTGATACATGTACCCAGCAATTTTACCTAATATTGAAATTTATTTATTTATTGATTTTTACCACTTTAAGTCACGGCAGATTTCTCTGCATGAAATTTGGGCTGCTCTCCCCGGGGAGAGCACGTTGCCACAAGAGCAGCGCCATCCTTTTTTTTTCTTCTTTTTCCTGTTTGCAACTGTATTTGTTTCCCTATCAGAGTGGCTTTTTTTCTACAGAATTTTGCCAGGGACAACTCTCTTGTTGCCGTGGGTTTTTACATGCGTTAAATAATTATGTGTAACACACGGGACGTAAGTTTATCGTCTCATCCGAAAGATCAATCATTTACCCAATATTGAAAGATGTACAATCTTTCTCCCTGCTGGCATCCTCTTGAGTGAAACTTTCCAAGATTACAAGCTTGAAAAATTGAAGTTTCTGACACCACTAGTTGTTGTTGTTGTGCGTTCCCCAGCTTTACACCCTGGGGGTCACCCAGAACATGCACTCTGCCTCACTCATCCCACCTGGGAATCTCTGTGAGATAAGACACCACTAGTGACCAGAGCTCTGAGAAGTCAAACATGGCCTTATTCATTCTTTTTTTTTTTAAATTTGTTTTTGTTTCATTTTTCTCCCTCCCTTCCTTGGCTAGAGCTCCTGTGTGCACCAATACGGCGATTTTTGCATATTACACGGGACTCGTCTTTAACCCACCATTAAGGTAACCGCATTCTGCCTTCCAGAATGTTTAAAAGGTATGAATGAAATGTTCTACACAATGAGGAATACATGGGATGATGTTTCTGCTTTTATTGTCATGAAAATGTGTTGAAATATCATATATTTCTTATGTGGCAGATTCTGAAAACATATTTTTAAGAGTTTTCTTTTTGAGTAGGCAGATGTATGTGCATTATACAGCCTTACCTTTTGCTTTTGCAAAGACTGGGTAAGATGGGATGTTAAAAACTTTTTTTTTTTCAAACTTGCGAAACAGAAATGAGAAAAGAATTATTTGCAAAGACTGAGAAAGAAGGGATGTTAAAAACAATTTTTTCAAACTTGAGAATTGCAAAAATTGAGAAAGAAGGGATGTTAAAAACAATGTTTTCAAACTTGAGAAACAGAAATGAGAAAAGATTTGTAAAAATTGAGACAGAAGGGATGTTAAAAACAATTTTTTTCAAACTTGAGAAACAGAAATGAGAAAAGAATTATTTGCTTTCGCTGCTCTTTCTTCTTTTCCGGTCTTGGTTTTGTGTGCACGTGTGTGGATTATGTATAGATTTTGCCCCTTTTGTCTTTTGATTAATTAAGTGATGCAGTTTGGTGGTTTTTTTAAACTTGAATTTTGTTTTTTATGGTGCAAGAGTATTTTTTCTTTCAGTTTGGCAAGGAAATCATTATGCTTCATTATCCTTGTGTGTAACATGCTTCAATGAAGTGATGATAATAATAAAGATAATCTGTAACACTGTTTAGATACACTGGTTTTCTTTCACGTGTTGCACATATTGAAGAATGATCACATGGGTTAAAAGTGGTAGTGGTGTGTATTATTTTTCTAAGAAAATGCTGATGATGCGCTGGTAATTCTTACAAAATGACAGCTTCATCATTCTGTTTTGATGATCCAGAGGCCATGCAAGCGAATGGTCCCCGATTCAACTCTTCCAATGCTTGGATTTTTTTCCAAAAGAATAAGTGGTGGTCTTGGTGCTAGTCTTTCGGGTAAAATATCTCGTGTCGAACATGCATTTAGCACATATAAAATACCCCCCCCTGCATTGAGAAAATTGCCCCATCAAGAAAGCAGCTATTGCAGAGGGGAAAAAAAGATATAAAAAATAATAAAAAGCTAACACAACAAATCACCACCAACAAACAAGAACTTGTACATAAAATGATTTTTATTCTATTCAATGGCTTGTACATGACACAAAGATATATGAGCATCAATATGAAACAAAGAGCATAGCACACCATTCAGGGCAGAAGGAAGGGAGAGAGAGAGAGAGAAAGAAAGAAAGAAAAAGAAGCTTAGCGAGCTTCCATGCAATCAATAAACGGCAAATTTACAAGCGACACTTGCAAAGTATGAAAGTGCATTGGTATCAAGCTGCTTGGACTGAGCAAAAGTCAAGTTCTGCCTCTTTCTGCATTTATTTTTTAATTTTTTGTTTCCTGCTAGGTATCAACTGAAATTGGAAACACGTACAGGAAAGCTGCTCCCCCCACCCCACCCCCAAGCCTAAAAGAACCAATCAAAGTCCCGGCCATAAACAAAAAAACAAAAAAACAAAAACAAAAAAATTCATACCGAAAGTGCTACAGCTCGAAAGCTCAACAAATATCCCCAAGCAAGCCAGAAGCTGGAAGAAGTCTCGGGTTTGCAAAACCAGCGGGGCACGAAACCAACGCTCTCTGAACCTCTCGAGAGGCCCACAGCGGGAAAAACACGTTTCAGGGGAAGCTACCAACAGCCAGGAGCGCATCTTCACAGTGAACGGCGCTTGTTGAGGCGTGCCAGGTGCTAGGATGTGCAAGTTTCTGAGCATCCCAGACATTTTTTTCTTTTTTTAACACTGAACAAGACACGGAAAAGGACAATGCTTTCCATATAAAGTGGGAGAGAGAGAGAGATCGTTCAGTATCCCACCACAGGAGAGACAGTACACGAGTATCCAACACTGACACAAGCGGGGACGATGGAAGTGAGCAACGGACAGAACACAATCCAGTATTTAGGAGAAAGAGCCATTCATCACAGACATGCGCGGCCAGTAAAAATCCATGATTCCACCACGTACACCTCCGCAACACCTGTATGTCGTGTCGCCCCCATTCACTCCTCTCATGACAACGATGAAGACAGCGAATCATTAAATATACAACAATTTTTCTCCAGTATGCTGGCCGTAATTTCACACATCTGCGCTGTTAAGGATAAAGTGATTCAGAGTCTCACACATTCAAAAAAACAAAAACGACAGACAGACATCCCTCCCTCAGCTTATTGTTTACTCTTACTTGATTTTCTGATGCATGTGACAACATTCCCAAAAAAAACTTATCACAACTGATTTCATGAAAACATGTAACACCAGTCCAGCAGGAACCATGTACAGAACAAAAGCATCTTTCTGTCTGAGTGATAATGTTCGAACCATCAGACTCCCCTTTTCACTGGGGGGTACATGTCTTGAAAATACTACATCCACTGTCCCCATGTAATGAAAAGAGAAAAAAATACTACATCCACTGTCCCCCATGTAATCAAAAGAGAAAAAAAGAGGTTTGGATACCAGCACACTCTTTACTCACCCTGTACTAAGAAACAGCGAACCAGTACAGTCAATAAGTCGCTCTACCAGGTCCACTTTAAATCTTTACAAAATGAAGTTACCCCGAGTAAGTAGAGGTGGCTCCCACATATCAACACAAAAAGAAAGAGGAGAGAGAGAGAGAGAAAAAAAAACCAACACCCATCCTCCCACCCCACAAAAACTTTTTTTTTTAAACAAAAAAAACCCACGTTCTTTCCCAAGCAACCTTCCATTTGGCCAGCTAGCAAGTAGCTAAACACACCAGCAGCGTTTCTGAGCATCAAAAAACAAACAACAAACAATCAGGGGAAAGAAAGAGGGGATCCAGTAACACTTGCTACACTCTGTGGACACTGATAAGACTGATCTCCAACATCCACTCCATGAAGACACAACACTACAGCCGTGAATTCATTTGTGACTGGACCTGATGCAGGCTTCCCGCAAAACACACACACACAAAACACCAACCAAGAAACCAACCACCACCACCCTTGCAAACCACGTATACCACACCACCACACACACATTTCAGCACACACCAGACAGGATCTAAATTATATATAAACCAACAAAAAAAAACCCCAAAACAGGTTTTTCCACTTTTATCACACCAAAATTCTTATAACCATATACAGCTAATGATGCTTGATGCAGAATACGTATTCAGCCAAAAACCCTTCCGACAAAGTCAAACCCACAATCGTGTTCCCCAACTACACACACGCACACACACACCAATCAATCCACATCTACGGGCTCAAGTCCTTCCTGCATCTCACATTTAGCTTGACCATCACACATTTTTACATATATATAAAAAAAATTATCCAAAAAAAAAAAAAAGTCAATTATAATAATAAATACAGAGAAAAAAACGCCAAAAAAAAAAAGAAAAGAAAGGAAAAAAAAGAAAAGGTCTGTGTCCCTAACTAGCACCCACATCCTTCCTTGGGTTTGTTCTGGTCGTTGGAGAGCTTGATCTGATCTGGAAAGTCATTGTAGAGCTCCACCTCGCTCTCCTGGGCCAGGGCGTTCTTGGCCACGGTCTGGAAGGCCTGCTCCACGTTGATGGCCTCTTTGGCGCTGGTCTCGAAGTAGGGGATCTCCCCTTTGCTGCTGCACCAGCCCTGGGCACGCTTGGCCGTCACCTGCATCACACCACCACCACCACAGTCACCACCAGGCTGCACGTCATTTATTCTGTTGATTTATAGCTACACTATGGCTTGTGAGGAAGTGAGGTCTCTGACGCCCCGCTCCCCTACGACCTTACAGGTTATGGGACTCTTTTACCTTTTATGGCTTTTGAGGATGTAAAACTCATCCAGCATGGCCGACAGTCCTATCAGGGCTGAAAGCAGTCCCTTAGAAAGAGTGTTGTCTTAAATTAAAGGCACAACGTGTGTAAGTCTTCGATTTAACGTCTTTCCACTTTAAGTGACCCCGCTCGGCTCGGTGTTGTGTCCTTGGGAAAGACACTTTACTCCTATTTTCCTCACTCCACCCAGGTGTACAAGTGGGTACCAGCTCTGCTGGGGAAGTATCTGGCGACAGACTAGCGTCCTGTCACAGGGGTGGTGAAAAACCATCAGTTCGCTTAACGCTACAGAAACCGGGATAAGCTCCGGCTCTATGGGCCTTCTGGCTCAAAAGAACATACTACCACTTTAAGTGATACCAGACGGCCTTAAAATAGAAGACTGAATGAAAGAGATGGATAGATAGATAGATCTACTCTGTGTGGTGCGTGAGGGAGTGTGTGTGTGTGTGTGTGTGTGTGTGTGTGTGTGTGTGTGTGTGTAATAAAGAGTAAAAACAAGGGAAATACACAAATAGTATTCTTAACATAAACAGATCAAGAGCAACATTTTAAAAAAAAATTTTTTTTAATTCAAACAGAACTACTACAATAAGTGCCCTACAGGACTTAACAATAAACCTTTAGCAATGTCAAACGTTAGCTTTACATTGTTCAAAACTTCATCAATGGTATTCTCAGAAAAGGCAGGGAGATAAGTTTTTAAATTCTCACATTCAAGTATGAATGATATGGGTATTTGAAATATATTCACCACATAAGCATTTAACATCCTTGTTGAATTTTGTTGTGACATAACGTGTCATCACAACCAAATGAGGGGTTTTACTTTGTTAACTTGAACCAAGTCAAGCATGTCCATCCTCTTTAATTTAAAAAAAAAAAAATCACTAATATCTTTGAACTCCGATACTCGATTTTGTCAACCGGCAAAAAGACCAGAAAATTTGTGAATTACATCAAATCTCTGGTGTACAAATTTCTTTATAAAACAAGTAACAAAATCCCCCGAGGGGATGCCAAGGGGCCTGTCAGTATACATACCATCCCCACTCGCTAGGAGGAACTCCCTCTTTTCTACTCCTCTCATTTTTCTACCTTGTTCCTTTTCTTCCTGTCGTCTCCTTCTCGTCTATTTTCTGCCTTCTTGGTCCATTCTCCAGCCCCTTTTTCCCAGAAAGATGGAGAAGATAACAGTTCTCTCCCATCCTGATGTCAGATTCGCCGAGCTCCGACTTGTCAGATGCTAAACAGCAGCGCAACGCATTTATGCTCATATGACAGAAAACAGTAGTTGCTTTCTTAGCCTTCGAAGAAAAAGAAGAAAAAACCCCACAAACGCTCAGAAAAGAATTTGATACCGATAGAAGGAAAAAAACAAAACAAGAAAAGAAATACAACGCTCACCGCTCTGTTTTCCAAATCAATCTTGTTGCCAATGACGACGAAGGGGAAGTTCTCCGGGTCGCGGGGACTGGCCTGGATGAGGAACTCGTCCCGCCAGCTGTCCAGGGACCGGAATGTGTTGGGCATGGTGACGTCAAACACCAGCACGCAGCAGTCGGCCCCACGGTAAAACGCAACGCCCAGACTCTGAAACCTCTCCTGCCCCGCTGTGTCCCAAATCTGAAATTGCCACACACAAAAAGTAATGAATTGACACAAATGCGCAGTAACTTTTTTCCCTTTCGGGTAACCCCGCTATTGGGTGATCAACCATCTACTAACCCTTCCCTCTGTATCCCCTACTATTCGGTTACGGTAGTGTACAAATGCGCACAGTGCACTTGTACTGGGAAAGAGGGGTTCTTTCCCCTTAATATAGGGATCGTGTTAAAACCATCACACAATTTAAAAGTTTTAATCTATTAAAAAAAACACACACACACAAACGTCCATGGTGTAGATGTTAGGGTTGGAAGACAATAAGTTATGCAAAAATGTAAAAGGCACATTTTGTTTTTCCCAAACACACAAGGGCACTTTTTTTATTTTATTATCAGTTTAAGCCACGGTTTATATATTACCTATCAGTTAGTAAGCACATAAATGGTACAGGCACAGGTAAGCAAATGCAAACTCTTCTTCAGACTATAGGACTTTTTTTTCTTTAAAAATACATTGCCTAGTGATGATGCTTAATTATCTAAAACCAGAGAAACTGTTTCAATAATTCTAAAACAAACACACTGGTAATGTTGTAATTCATCATAAGACAGATAACATAGATAAATAATAAACTGTTTTAGGATGTTAAGAACAATCTCCAAACTTACCTCCCCCTCCCTCCACAAAAAAATCAACCCCAAAACTTCCAAACACCGTAAAATCAGATGTGAAGGAGCCAAATCCTATTCCACGATTGCATAAACAAATTTTGTAACCACAAACAATTACACACAAAAACCAACAAAAAACCAAACAGAACAAAAACGCACATAAGAACTTAAGGACAATTGCCGTCAGTTACAGTCCCCTTTACCTGCATTGTGACTAATCTGTCGTCCACCATGACTTCTTTTGTGAGGAAGTCGGCGCCAATGGTGGCTTTGTACTGGTTGCTGAACTTCTTGTTCACATACTGGTTCATCAGCGATGTCTTCCCAACACTGAAAACACATTTTATAATCATGCATGACGACAGGTTTCTTCTCAGGGACCAAAGGGAAGAAGCTGGACAGGGCTAGAAATACAAAATGCTCACTGAACATAGAACTACACAAGTGACAGCTGCCTTCAGCTCATTTTGTGCATTTGTAGTTTGTACAGTTACGCTTACCAACAGATGTTCATTATGTAGATATTAGTTATTAATATGTAGATATTAGTTATTACATGACGAGTGTTTGCAAATATATATCCACAGCTGCTTTAGTTTTCTGATGCATATGTTACATGTAACAGAGTGGACATAATTATTTGATGTCCTGTCTCTGCACAATCTCCGGATACAAGGTACACCGTGCAGTCTCACAGTTAGGATGTGACCTCTATAAAGAGGCCGCAGCATAAATACTACATTTCACCATGTAGGCGAAGTGCATGCAACGGACGGCTTTCAACTACCACCCAAGGAAACAGAGCGCTGCACAATTTGCATGTCTCCCAATATAGTAACACGTCGCTCTGATCCCATGGGAGGTATTCTAGTTATTGCACCATCACACACATTTTTTGTAAAAATTGTACACCATGCTTTACACATAAACGTACACAGAAATTACAGATCTATGAATGACTGAGTGTTTGCAGTATACACACAAAGTAATTTTCAGCACATTTTGTGTGAACTAATTATTTTTGTTCATACTACTAGTACAGTAGTAGAATCTTTCCAACTGAAGTTCACATTAGAATCAGATATTAAAAATTACACACAAATAACTGAATGTCCGCAGTACATGGTCAGCTTTCTGCATATTTCGTATGAACTATATTTGTAGTACACATTATACAGCTCTGTTTTACAATAGATTTTCATAATTTATCCATTTAGAAATTATAGATTCAGAATGAATGTTCACAGCAATATACTACACACATTATTATTTTTCTTGCACGTTTTGTTTAAATCTGTGACATTAAGAAATTAAACTTAGTACTCAAATAGATAATAATTATTTTAAGTAGTTAATTCATGAACTTTACATTACATATAGCTAAAAGACTGGAGGGGGGTGGTTTTGGTTTGGTTTTTTATGGTGGTTGCTGCTGCATGTTTTGAGGGAATTATGCAGATCCTGCTTTTCAACAGACAAACTTCAAAATGAATGAGCAGTGGCACTAGGCATAGGGAGTGGGGAGGTAGTGACCACCACTCCTAACTTTATGTTCTCTGATGTTTTGACAAAGTAAAAAAAACAACCAAACTGCCAGCTGATATGATTGAAATTTACACATGTAATACATCATCCACATCACAATCTCCCCTTGCACCTAATATCACTTGAGAAAATTTGGTAATAAAAGAAACGACACTGTAACACGCACGCGCACACACACTGGAAAAATGCCAAGAAGCAGTACAAGAGTAGGCAGATGTTTTTATAAATGAAAAAAGCGTAAACAAAACACTGTGCAGGGTAATCCAAATGTCAGCCTAAAGAGATATCAGTTTCATTTACAAATAAAACTGACAGCTGTTCTCCATAAACTGAAACTTACACCGGATACCAAGCTTGTCAAATAAAAAATGCTGGGAATGCACAACAAGAAAAAGAAAACTTTTTAAATGAAAAAAATGAAATCGTTCAAATATTATTTGGATGAGACTATAAACCGAGGCCCCGTGTGCAAACGCACACAGAACATCTTGCACACATGTTAAATCCTGTTCCGCTTTTCCTAAGAGTAGGCCATTGTGTGCCGGTGGGAACAGATGACAATTTACAAAACCACATACACACGGGGACTGGATGTAAAAAAGCACATAAGTGCTTATTCCATTATCCTCGATATAAAACAATAAAAAAATAAATAAAATAAAAATAAATAAATGAATAAAGAATACAAAATTAACTAACACATGGAGGGGAAATACCACATACAAAGATCATCTACATGCTGTTGTCATCAGTTTCATACCGCTTACAACATAGTGGTGACCTACAAAGTTACAGTAAAGTTACACAGAACATGCTGCTCCTGTTAAAATGACTGCCACAATATAATATATATTAGCGATACAACTGCTTGTAGAATTTTCTACTACTGGAAACAAAATTCATCATTATTTATTGAGCAGCGTATGTTCACAATTCTATTTACTTAAGTTATATCAACACTACTACCAATATGAATAATCACCATTAACTGGGAGAAAAATCACATTCCGAAGCTAGTCTCCTCCACATACAAAGAAAGTATCCAATTCTAGAATCAGACTGTTCTTTCTCACCATTTTGTCTGATCCAGAATATCTCAGCGGGTACTTTACACAATTAAGCAGTCTTTGGTTCCAGCCATGGCAATAGAGATACTTCTTTCTCGTTTAAAAAAACAACAAAAAATAACGCTCGCATATGCAAAAATCTCACTATCAGTGAACCTCAGAGCTTTAGCCGAGAATGAAAGAAAAAACAACAACAATACCCCTCCACTTACTGTCAGATTACGAGTTTGACATTCTTACCATTTGGCTATTTCAGTACTTGACCTCTAAGGCAAAAGGAAAATATATTATATAATCTATCAAAAAAGATACATGTATAAGCTCAACTCACCCACTGTCCCCAAGTATAATGACTTTGAGTAGAACCTTCTTTCTCGAAGCCATGTGTGGTGGTCTGATAGGCGCTTTACCTGTAAAATAAATGAAAAATCCACTATGTACTTAATTGTTCTATTATGCTTAAACTACACTGTTACACAAAACAACACTGACATCCCTTTTTTTTTTCTTTTCCCTTTGAAGTATTGTATCAGCAGAGAAAAAGTTTGATTAGTTCATTAATTTATTATGGGGAACATTTTTTTTATAACAAATTTTCTTGGTGTTTGTTCAGAAGTATCACTGTCAGACTGCAACTGAGTGAGTTATACGGTATGGCAAATAATAATGATTTATAATGTATCAACAAGCCCACAACGAACACAGCAATATCGTCACATTATCATTACCACTGTCATCACAAAGAAAATGCTTCCTCACTTTGTGATGTTTGTCCTGGGAGAGTATATATAGCACAAATTAACTTTTAAGAATTCAAAGAAAACAAACTAAATATATATTTTTTAAAAATTCTGATTAAAATCACACAAAGTGACATCAAGGAAACAATTCATGTGAGCATACAGAATCCAATGATCAAAGAGAAAAAAAATCACCATTTACTTACACAAACCACACCCTCCTCCTACTTCCCCCTTTCCACACTATGACAGTATGAGTGTGTACACACCTAAGTTTACACACACATTTTTTGTATTCATATGACTGTCTTCTGTCTATCTAAGCTCGAATCTAAGCCAACACAATCTTTCCAACTAAAATGTGTTTCTACTGACAGCATAAACAAACAAAATGAACAAATGTTTCCCTTGCTTGTTTCAAATTTCCTCTTCCTTAATCTTACACAAGTTACAGTGAGGATCAATTCTCTCAACAAATAAAATTCTATGCTGTCTCCAGGCTGTCCATGTTTACTGTCAATGTTATGGCAAACATCAGAGAGAGATGTGGGAAATTATTTTTGCTTCGAATTCAAATGTTGACAGTACTTGGTTAGCCTGTCAGGAAGGAGAGGGTGGAGCATACATGTTATATGTGTACAGTGTGTGTGTGTGTCACTGTGTGTGTATACATGTGTGTGTGTCTATGTGTGTGCGTATACATACATGTATGCAAGCACACTAAATCAAATGTTAAAGGGTGTGGAGGGGTCTTATCATATGAAATTCATATTGTAGTATCATATTTCCCCGACATTTTTTCTTCCTCTACTTACCAGCAACACAATGACAGTATCAAACTGACTGACTCAGTGTGAGTGTGTGGGTGTGTGACCTGTTCGCAGAGAGCGTTATCACTTCACCGATTGTACGGTATCACTTGTCGTTATCGCAATGTTACAATGACAAAGCGAGACAGACAGACACTCAGTCAGATAATAGGAAAAAGGCTGAAGAAACAGAAGACTGAGAGCAAGAACTGAGTAGATTACATAGTTCTATTCTTTTTGTAACTTAAAATAAAAAGAGAAAAAAACAACAGCATTTAACAATATTCATATCATTATAAAAATCAGTTTTAAGACTAACACAACGCGGGCACACGCACACCAGCCCAAAACATTACAACCAAATAATAATTTTTAAAAATCAGCACACTACATACTTTCAAGTTTCATTCATTTTGACTATCAGAGAAAACAAACTTAACATTTGAAAGCAGATTCAAGAATATGACATGAATACTGACATAGCAGTGTTGCTGGTTGTTTTTTTAACATGAAAATTTTTTGGGAACTCTAGGAAAAAAAAATTAATATATATCTGCATTACATTATCAACCCATGAGAAACATCAATCTTAACCCCGAATTTGGGAAACATGGTTTTCTGTTTGTTTAGTGATTTTTTTATGGAATGTGTTTGAACTCCCTTTTACAACCAGCTATTCTGTTTTGCGGAAATCACCACCTACAACCATTTTTCTATAATCCTCAAAAGATTGGTTACCGTTATGGCATAACTGTTGTTGGAAAAAAAATTTTAAAATATAAATTATAATATACATATAACTGAAGTGCTCATGTACATGGCAAAGAGTTAAAAATATATAAATGAAAGGACCTCTTGCCGTGTCTGGACATTGACATCAGCTGTCATCTTTTATCTCATCAAACACAGAAGTAGGAGTAGCATATCACATTTTTGTTACGTCAGTGGTTGGTTATTCATGCTCCAGAAATGCGACATTGGTGATGTATGAATTGAAAACTTTTATCCAGAGCTTTGCTTCTTTTTTTCTACAGCTGTAAGATCAAGACACTGAATTTACAGTTAAACAAACACAGCTGCAATGACCAAACTGGAAGTCCTCTTGAATGACAAGAGCATCACCATCAGCTCCAAGATCAGACTGATGCATTCCCTGATCATGCCCACATTTTGTACACACGGGAAACATAGACCTTAACAGCAGACACTGAAAAAAAGATACAGGCAATGGAGATGAGGTGCTTTCGCAAACTCCTTGGTATCTCATACAGAGATCACATCACTAATGAGGAAGTGAACGCCAGAATTAAAAACGCCATCGGACATATCAAGAGCTCCTGACTTCAGTGAAAAGACACAAGCTAAAGCAGTCTGGGCACATTACACAAACATGTGGACTGGCCAAGACCGTCCTACAGGGACCAGTACAAGGAGGGAGACAAAGAGCAGGCAGAGAACACACTAGGAACAGAACATCAGAGTGTGAACCGGCCTTGAGTGGAACGAACTGTCCAAAGAAAGTTTAGGTGACTGTCAAACTAAGTTTTTAACTTGGGATATTCTTTTCTGATTGGAACAACATCTAAAAAACTGGGGGCTTTTTTAATGACGAGATTCAATCTGACTTTCATATATGTTTTGGGTAGGTTATTTACATTACAATAAATACTTGTAGTCGTTCCACTCTCAACACATGAGACAAACTAAAGCTGTAAAGGGTGATACCACTAGTAGCACTAGCAGTCTAGAGGCCATTAATATATTTTTCACCTGTCTCAGTGTCTGTAGACTTAACAACACTGCTTCAAAATCAGTGACATCAGCTGTTGGACACAGTGTTAACACTGTTATATAATAGTGACTGGTGATATCCACAAGGAAAAAAAACACACTGCCAAATAACCTACTCTGAACAGAGCTATACAATCACAAGATGAAGATCTGCTGTACACTGTCCCAAACAAAATTCTGAACCATGAACAATTCTTCCCATAGTATGATAGTATACTATCCCTGCATCGAACAGTCCAGCCCAGAAGTCATGGACTCCAGAGGACCCCTCCTATCATTTTAGTCACCGATGCTTTACAAAAGTTTACACTAGCCAATGGATCACCACCATGGTACCCCTTCTCTGCTTTCCCCCTACCTTTTTCTACCTCTCCAATGCAACGTTCTCCTAATCCTCTTTCTCTAGCTTCAACCCTTGGGGTTTTTTTCCCCTGAATGTTTCACAAAAAACAGTTTATTATCAGAATTACCAGCAAACTGATAGTGGATTATCAATAAATATTATCCTCCTTTAGACTTTATCATGGAAGACAATCACTGAATCAGGTATCCCTATGATGTCCAGGTAAACAGACTTTTCTATAAATAGAACACATCCTGGAGGTTGCTGAATCCCACTGTAGCCAGTGTAGGCTAGATGATACACACATCTTTAATTTTCTTTGCCAAAATCAGAATGGACACTGCTAGTGCTACAAGTACTAGAGCTACATAATATGGTTACATATCTGCAATGTGCAGATCTACTTTTCTCTGAAGAGTTCAATCTGGAGATCATAAACTTCGTTCTATCCTGCAATGCCAGAACAGCTTTAAGCTCCAAACTCGAGTAGTATCATTACTATCACAGTACAAACCATGGTTGGCAAGAATAGGCTACCACATGAGCATCCTTGCATTCTATCCAAAGTCAATGAATTCAATAACTAAATCTTACGCGAAACTGCAGCCTCTGTCAATATGTTAGTGGTGGACTTGGTAATAAACCACTGCTTGGAATCTTCCCTTTTTTTTCTGATCTTTCTCTCCCTTGAAGAAAATATTTCCAGTAAAATTATTTCCTGACAAATCATGTGTTACTTTCCTTTGATTAGAAACGTTACTCACAAACAATCTCTGCGTATTTGTCATTCCAAACCATCTTCTACGACTTACACTGTACGATTTTTACTGAACATCTGATACAGCAGTCACCTGTGACAAGGCTGTGTCTGCAATTTACGTCGTCTGCTCCGACAATGAACTAGGCACTTTATTTGTTATCTCAGTCTGAGTCACTTCATTTGATGTTCCACTTACGTCAAGAATACACGGAGAAAAAAATGCAACAGGAAAACCTAAACACAATCTAGCATGAAATATGACTCGCTGGTTTAAAAAGAATATCCAGAAAGTCACACTCACCGTTCTTTTCTTCTGTATCCGAGTTATGCTATTGTTTCCCCAAGCTCTCTCAATATGGCGCTAAATCCCGTGATCAGTGACGTCATATTCCCGTCATGCTGAACAGGTAGGCCTAGTAAACTTCCGGAAAGTCAGCAATGGAAAAAGCAGACGAAACATGTGACTTTGAGTCTTCTGAACTTGGAACAAAGAAGTAGTAAGCCATCTTTATAATCAATAACCCGAAGCATCGGCCACGATTTTGTACATATGGGTTTTAATCATTGCAGCTGTTCAAACTTGAAGAAACTTCACAATTGAAATATCCAGTCTCATTGGAGAACACACAATCTATAGTCTAATACATAGACGACAGAGTGAAAACACCCCCTAACTACCAGCACCCTGCTCTCACACACTAGAGATCTATGCATGATTGGTTATTCTATACCTGTCCCTTTACTTCTTTTTGTTGTGACCACGCCTTATTTGGCAATAATTATGCTGTCTAGAGTAAACAAAAGCAGTTGATTTGTTTTTGTTTGGTAGGTTTGGGTTTGTTGTTGGGTTGGGTTTTTTGGTTTTGTTTTGTTGGTTTGTTTGGGGGGTTGTTGTTGGTTGGTTTTTTGTTGTTGTTTTTTTTTTTTGGGGGGGGGGGGGGGTAGGGTGGAGAGTAAATGAGGGAATTTTTTTTTTTTTTGGGGGGGGGAGGAGGGGGGAGTTATATAGCTTGCAGCATTTATGCTTAAAATCTTTAATTTTCAAGACTGAAGACACTTTTAGGGGGTTACCTCTTAGGAGAGAATTTCCTTGCATTGTTGGTGTAATGCTTGGCAAATCATGTGTTCCTCATTGTCCCAGTAACTTACTGTGATAGGGGGCCACTGAGTCATAAGTGGAGAGTGTGTCAGAACCAGGAACCCACCTGTTGGTGTGCTGATTGAAATCACACTTACATAGCTGTCCACTTGAGGGCCCAGGATATAATTTACTTCATGTTGACATTAGTTTTGACTGCATTTCCCTGTAACTAGTAGTGTAAGTTTTGGAGATGAGGTTATAAATAGAGCATGATTCAGTGTGCTGACATGCTCAGTATAATAACATATAAACATTCTGTACACAAGTGAGCAAGTTTGCCCAGTAGGCTAGTGTGGGTGAAATATCAAGTCAAGCCAAGTCAAATTTTTTTATTTCCTGATGGCACATTGAGTAAGCAATGCGTTTGCTTTTTTTCATCACGCCATCTATCTAAGAACAAAAATTTCTTAATGAACATCACAAGCATGCTATACACTTTGCACGTATGCACATCATCACATGTCTATGAAGACTGTAAATGTTGGGGCAGTATCAAAAAGGGTGACTGATACAGTGATAGTGATACTCAGTAAACTTGTGTGTTTTAGTCGCTTTAGAGTCGGTCTGTTTGAGAATGTGTGAGAGACATTCTTTATTTTCAAAATGTCATGTACGTTTTATAATTACAACCATACTCCTTATATTATGTTTATAGTACATTGCTTGTGGTGCAAATGCATACTATATGGCATATTCAAGTTATTCACTAATTCAGCATGTCACAGTCTAGTCTGATGAACTTTATGATTTTATATCAATTTTCCAATATGTCGTGTTAAGTATGATTGGTAATTATTAAAAGAGCGCTAGTGAGCATTCTAACCAAAGTATTACTATGAGATATAAAGTGAACACAACAGTCTACCCCCTCCCCCTTCATCTTAGTTGCCCTCCGAGTCTGAAAAAAGCCTTGTAAAATTGTATTGATATCAAATCGTCCATGTAGAGTACTCAGAAGTAGCTGTGTTCAGCACCAATCAAGTCAAGTCAAAAACACTTAAATCATCCCATGAAGGGCAATTATATCAGTGTAGAAATCTGGGGACATAGAATCTGGAGCAGTGGGGTCACTGGAAGTCTTGTTGTGACCACTGTTAAAAACTACTGTAAAAACCATATTGATTTTAACTGGCTGCATGTGAAAGACTAGGATGAATGAAAGCGCTTTGATTTGTTTTTTGCAAGATATAGCGCTGTATAAATTCCATGTATCATCATTATTATTATTATTATTGTGACCACTGTTAGAGACGAAGTGGAAACCTGATAACATCCTTATTAATACAGTCTTGCATTATTTATGAGTGAGCCCTGAAAATAACACACATGTATGCTGTGAGTGTGACATTGTCTGCTAGGGAAGCAATCACTGAGTCAGAGTATCCTGCCAGACTTCCCACTGCTGTTAATTAGCTAGTCCAGAGGTTCAACTATATTTAAGCCAAGAAGGCTGCGCTTCGGCCGGCAAATTGATTGTCCTGTCAATAGCCACCAAGCTTCAATTGCATGCTGAAATAAGAGTTTGTATCGTATGTGTATCCCTCGTTAATACTTCCAATATTGTAGTGGGTAAATTATTCTGTCGACAGTGCTGTTTGTAGCTGTGTGGAGTATCTAGATCAGTAGATGGCCGCATCAGCTCTCAAACTTTTATTAAGAAAAGTACTAAGCATATGAAGCAGAACATCTTGCGCACGCGTTCAATCCTTTTCTGCTTTTCGTAAGAGTAGGTCATCCTGTGCCGGTGGGAACAGATGACAGAATTTACAAAACCGCATACACACAGTACCTGGATGTAAAAAAGCACATAAGTGCTTATTCCATTATCCTCGACATAAAAGAATATGATTTTTAAAATACAAGCAGATGAGTGGTCTAGTGGTAACACACCTATGTACTAGTGTAGAAAGAGAGAGAAGTTCCAGGTTCATTCCACTGTCAAGATGTTTAACCGTTTACTTCACTATGATGAGTGGTGGTGGTGGTAAGGGTGCATACTTTTATTCATTTTTTAAAAAAAAGAAAAAGTGTTGATATTTAAACTGAGTTCCCATGTCAAACATACCACATGCCACATCATAACACAACACAACACAATGCAGTCATATTATACAAAACAGTACTGCAAGGAATAAAGCATGATCAAAACACTGAAGTTTCTGAAAAGGCTGAAGATCTCCCATTTTTGACATCAAAAGCATAATCCAAGAACAAACTAAGGGCAAACCAAAATCTGCCCAAGCAAGATACGCTGTTCACCATTTACAGGTGTGTCCTTGCAAAACTATCATTTTAGGAGTCGTATCAAGGGTTACCTTATCATACTTGTTTTGTTTTTATTTTTGAATGTTGGTTTGAGTGATTGGTGTAATACTGCGATTCATTGAAGAACTGATTCCATTTGTCTGGTGGTTGTTGTTTTTTTCCAGTTGGGAAGATGCTTACAAAAGAGAATTGAACAGTTTCAGAGACATTGGAGATGTGGGTGAGATATGGTAAGTACTAATTTTGTTTGGACGCTTTATTTTTCAGAGGGGGGGGGGGGGGGGGGGGGGGGGGGGGGGGGTGTGGTTTGGTTTGGTTTTCTTTTTTTATATAATTTACTTGTTTGTCTCTTTTTGTTTTAAGCCTTTTATTGACAGTGTACCTGTAGATACTCATGCACATGCATGCACACACACACACGCGCGCACACATACACACACCACACAAAGGACACATACACACACACTCTCTCATAAAATACTGCACGGAAATGCTCCATTTGTTCTTAAGAACATGTTTACCATTAATGCATATCGACATTCACATAATCTGAACCTTCCTTTTACGACCATTACTCTATGCAAATCTAGTCTAAAATATTCTGGAGGATGGTTGTGGAATAATTTACCAGAATTCATAAGATCTGAATTAAACTTTAAAAAATTCATAAACAGGTTGTACAATTACCTTATGGATCTCTCTGACTTGAGCTGTCTATGTCCAAAGATGTATTGAGAACAATATTATATGCATATATATATATTTTTTTCCACTGATATTATAATCAGAGTATATTTCATTTTGGTATACATAGCTTTGATGATCTCTCTCTCTCTCCCCTCTCTCCCCCCCCCCCCCCCCCCCCCCCCCCCCCCCCCCCCCCCCCCCCCCCCCCCCACCCCTCTCTCTCTCTCGCTTTCTCTTGATTTAGATTGAAATTGCACTCTGAATGAGAAGTTTGCGTGTATGACTGTGTTTAGTGTAGGCCTTGGCAGTTAGCTGACATCAATAACTGACACAGCTTTTGGCCTGGGCGAAATGCTGAATAAGCTTAGCTGGTTTGTTACATAATCTATACTTTTCCTATTTATCATACCCTGTGAGGTTTCAAATTGCCTTTAAAAGTGAGCATGTGGAGGGGTAGGACTTCATGCGTTGCGCGTCAGGAAAGAGGTAATGGCTATCTTTATCATCTCTGACTTCATCATGGAAAATAAGTCAATGCGCCCGCACACGCACACACACACACATGCACACACACACCATGCACACTCACACACACAACACACACACACATCACACACACATGCACACACATACACACACACACATGCACACTCACCACACCGCGTGCAACTCACACACACACACAAACACACTCTCACACTCACACACACACACACACTCACTCACACACACACATGCACACTCACACCACACACACACAACTCACACACACACACACACACACACACACACACCCCACACACCACAACACCTACAACACATGCATGAATTGAATAACATTGTGAGCTGAACTGGGTAAGATCAACTGGTACATTAAATGATTTTGTTGTTGTTTTTGTTGTTATTGTTGTTTTCTTCTTTAGCCAGAGCGCCATATTTGTGTACATATTATTATGTGACCCATTTTGCCCACCGTTAAAGTCATCCCAACTACAGGGAGAATGATTCAGGCTTTAGCTCTTAACCAAACTTGATCAGGTTTGATTGCCTTAAAATAACTAAAACTGCGTTGAACCATAGGTGAGCCATAGCCACGCATCATGCTTTATTAAGTAGGGAATTATTACCATTGTTATTATAAATAATATATTTCTACATGATAGTAAACTGCACATACGTGCACACACACAGACACATGCACGCACATATGCATGCACGTACGCACACATGTATGCATGCATGCACACACATATGCACACATGCATGCGCACACACACACCCGCACGTGCGCACTCACACACGCACGCACACAAAAACTTACCTACAGGTACAAATGAGCTAGAATGTGCCACTCTGGAAATAAACTGGTGGACTACAGACTATTTAATGATTATTTTCCTATTGATCAAAGTTAGTAATGATAGTTGCCTTTGGAAACAGTCGTGCACGTAACCATATGTGGCATATATTCATGAGTCATCGATGCATTATTATGAAACAGGGCATGATTATCATTGTCTTTGTTATCCACATGAAAGCTTACATAATGAAAACCTGCAGGTCATCTCAGACACATGCATGCGCAAACACGTGCACACATGCATGCACATGCATATACACATGCACGCACGCAGGAGCATACATATGCACATGCATGTACACAAGCACATGCTTGCACACACACATGCATGTACACACGCAAGCATGCACACACACAAACATGCACACAGAGGCTTACACACACACACACACACACACACACACACACACACACACACACTACATACACACACACCAAGGCTTACATACACACACACTCATGTCACACACACATGCATGTGCACACACACATCATCACACACACACACACACACACACACACACACACACAGAGAAACAGCATGTATGTATACTCATAAACTACTGTCAGTGAAGTAAACACTTTTCACGCCGGTATATTGAATGATACATATGTATGAATTTGCTTTTGCTCTTGATTGGACTTTATAAGGTCAGTTACCTTTGTAGAACTTTAATCACCTGTGCGTTGTGGTTATGATTCATCCATTATAAAAGATAGGAATGGTTATCTTCATATCGTCTCTTCATCACAGAGAAGTGCTAATGAACGTGCACACACACATACACACATGCACACAAACACACACATACACACACACACAAACACACACACACATACATACATACATCATACACACACACATACACACACACATACATACACACACACATACACACACACACACACATACACAACACACACACACACACATGCACACACACACACACAAACACACATACACACACATACACACACATGTGCACACATACACACACACACATACACACACACATACATACACACACACACACACACATACATACACAAACACATGCACACAGACAGGCGGGCAGGAACACGCACACACGCATGCATGCACGCGCGCACACATTTGCAAGGAACAGTGCAGGGGAAGAGCAGGCGAGGCAGGCGGAAGAAGAAATGGGCAGACAACTTCACTGATTTGACCGGGAAGAGCTTCTCCACAACCCAGGTTCTTGCCCACAACTGCTCCAAATGGAGCTAACAGGTGCAACATTCGTCATTGCAGTGCTCCTGTGACCCTGGAGGGGGTTACTGGAGCAGATGAGATGAGATGATTGTCATCCCCTTTTTCCGTTTCTTCTTCCCATCCCAACCTTCATCCCCCTCATCATCATTAACCATCCTCAAGACTGCTCGGAAATCAGAAAATCCCACTGGAGAGACGCTGTCTGATATATAAGGCCTGCATCAGACCTGTTCTCCTGTATGGTTCGGAGACGTGGATTTTCACAAAAACCGTTGAATGTTTGTTGAAGAGCTGTGAAAACCGAATGCTACGCTACATGACAAAGATCAAATGGGAAGACAGGATCACGAATGAAGAACTATGGAGAATGTGCAAAGTTGATGATCTCAAGTCTGTAGCTAGTACCAATAGACTGCGCTGGTTTGGGCACGTTCAACGGAAAGCAGACCACCACATCATAAAAAGAGCAATGAACTTCGTAGTGGATGGAAAGAGACCAAAGGGAAGACCTAGCAAAACCTGGGCTGCCTGTATTGCAGATGATCTTAGAGAAAGGGGCAGCATAAATAAGGAGGAAGCTCAAAACAGAGAGAGATGGAGAAGGCTCATCAATGTCAAACCTCCCCTGGGAGAAACATGACAAAAAAGGAAGAAGAAGAAGAAGGCTGCCTATATACATATAAATCCTGTACATTAGAGTCATTACATTGGAGAGAATAGTACAGGCGGTGGAGATGAGATGCTTTCAGAGACTCCTTGGCATCTCCTACAAAGACCACATAAGCAACGAAAGCGTGCATAACAGAATCCAGCAAACCATTGGACCCTATGAGAACCTTCTAACGATCGTGAAAAAGCATAAACTTAAATGGTATGGGCATGTCACAAGATCCAAAGGACTTGCAAAGACAGTTTTACAAGGCACTGTCCAAGGAGGAAGAAGAAGAGGCAGACCAAGGAAGAGCTGGGAGGATAACATCAGCGAATGGACAGGCCTAGAACTCAACAAAACCCTGAGAAAGGCAGAACAGAGAGAGGAATGGAGGGAACTGGTTGTTGAGTCTTTGAGGGTGCCCCCACGGTCGTCAGACTACGGGACAGATAGATAGATAGATAGATAGACATTAGAGTCGGTGATCTCCTTGATGTTTGTAATGAAGTCTGCAGAAGGGGAAGATGTGTGTGTGTACAGGTTTGGGGAGGACAGTCAGGAACGCATGGTGGACTGGCTGGATGACAATGACGACGACGCCGTGAAGAAAGACGACGCCATTCTGGACCTGGGCTGTGGTAATGGGGCTTTGCTGCTGGAACTGGTCAGTGCGTGCATGTTACATGTATGTGTGTGTGTGTGTGTGTGTGTGTGTGCTCTGTGTGTGTGTGTGTGTGTGTGTGTGTGTGTGTGCTGTGTGTGCTGTGTGTGTGTGTGTGTGTGTGTGTGTGTGCTGCTGTGTGTTCAGTTGTGTGCTGCTGTGTGTTCAGTTGTGTGCTGCTGTGTGTTCAGTTGTGTGCTGCTGTGTGTTCAGTTGTGTGCTGCTGTGTGTTCAGTTGTGTGCTGCTGTGTGTTCAGTTGTGTGCTGCTGTGTGTTCAGTTGTGTGCTGCTGTGTGTTCAGTTGCCTTTGGATGAGACTATAAACCGAAGCCCCGTGCGCGAACGCGCGCAGAACATCTTGCGGCGCACGTTAAACCCTGTTCCGCTTTTCGTAAGAGTAGGCCATTGTGTGCCGGTGGGAGCGGATGACAAAAATGTACAAAACCGCGTACACACGGAGACTGGGATGTAAAAAAAAAAAAAAGCACATAAGTGCTTATTCTGTTATCCTCGATATAAAAAAAGAATAAAGTAAAAATAAATAAAATAAAAAATCCAACATCACTTAGTCAACACTGCTACAATCTTCCTTTTACCAAGTCCAAGTGTGGTCAGTTCCTGCTATAATGAGCACCAGCTGGGCTGGACTGGGATGGGGTGGATAGCAGCTGAGAGTAGCTGAAAGTGGGGAAAACTGACGACTGTGGGCAGGTGTATTTGTTCTTTTTCGGGGGAAGGGGGTGGTGGTGGTGGGGGGGGGGGAGGGGGGGGGTAGACAGGGGGGAGAAGGGTTCTGTGTTTTGGAGTTGTGGTTTTGGTTTTTTGTTTTTTTGGTTCTTTTTTTTAACGCTCCGTGTGTGTGTGTATGAGTGTGTGTGTGTTTTCATGCTTTCATATTCATCGTTAGCATGTGTGTACCGGTCACACATAGGTGTATGTGTGTGTGGGGTTTTTTTTCTATTCTATTCTTTTATTTCGAGGATAATAGAATAAGCACTCATGCACTGTTTTTGTTTTTTTGACATCCAATCCCCTTGTGCATGCGGTTTTGTCAGTTTTGTCATCCGTTCTCGCCGGCACACAGTGGCCTACTCTTTCGAAAAAGGTGGAACAGGTCTTAACATGTGCACAAGATGTTCTGTGTGCATTCGCACATGGAACCTCAGTTTGTAGTCTCATCTGAAGGATGTTGGGGGGGGGGGGGGGGGGGGGGGGGGGGGGGGGAACGGAGTGGGCTCTGATGTTAACTCCAGGAAGAAAGATCCTCTTGAATGGGATTTGAACCTGGGTCAGCAGATTGCGAGCGCTAATGCACAATGCTCTAACCACCAGGCTATCCTGTTTGCTACTGCTGTGTGTTGGTTGCCTCTGAGGGTTTTCAGTATGTTTTCTTTGTGTTGTTGTTGGTTTTTTCTCTAATTTGTTTTCTCTCTTTTTTCTGTTTTTTCTTTTTTGTTGTTTTGGTTTTTTAGGGGGGGGGAGGGGGGGAATGTTGTGAATTTTGTGTAGTTGGGAGGGGAGAGGGTTGGACAGGGGGGGGGGGGGTTATGATTGTTTTATTGTTGGGGATGGTTTTTATGTTTGTTTTATTGTACTGTTTGTGTGTGGTGTGGTGTGTGTGTGCGTTAAATCTTTTTTATGTGCCAGGCCATGGACATGAACACACATACACACAACACACACACGCACATACACATACATACACACACACGCACATACACATACACACACACACACACACATACGCACACACACAACACATTCTTAACCAACACACACACACATGCACAAACACACACATGCACGCACCACCACACAACCACACACACACACAACACAACACACACACACACCACACACAACACACACACAACAAACACACACACACACACACAACACACACAGAACTGAACACATCACTCCTCTTTTGCAATCTGTTCACTGGCTGCCTGTCTCACAAAGAATAAAGTATAAGATTAATACCCTTCATTTCAAATGTCTCCACAAATCCGCACCCTCATCTCTAACTGTCTTCACCTGTACACTCCATCCCGTTCCCTTCATTCAGCTGCAGATAGGTTGTGCTTTCGAACACCCAGATTTAAACAAACCACTGTTGGCCGTCACTCTTTCTCTGTTTCTGGTCCGTCCACATAGAACGACTTCCCTCTTCAACTTTGCCAAAAGCCTTCATTTGATTCTTTCAAATCTAGCATCAAAACGCACTTAGTTTCTACTTAAGATCTTTCCCTTTTATCTGTTCCTACTTTTCAATAGCTACCTTCACCTCCACCACCCCCACCTAAGTGTGTTGTGCGTATAAATTTGATATTTGTTTATCTTGATATTTGTGGACGGTCGCATGCATGTGAATGATTTGAATGCAAGCGCTTTGATTTGTTTACTTTACAAGATTCAGCGCTATATAAATCCCAAACATTATTATTATTATTATTATTTTAACACACTCACACACGTCCACATGGAACAACCTCCCTCTTCCACTTCGCCAAAAGCCTTCATTTGATTCTTTCAAATCTAGTATCAAAGAGGCACTCTTATCAGCAAAGAAGTTAGAGTAATCTATGCAAGCTTGTATATAATCTACAAATTTTAAAACAACATGGAAAGGAGAAAAAAAATTTTTTTAATGGTAGACCTGATAGCTAGATATTGTGACCTCTCTCTCTCTCTCTCTCTCTCTCTCTCTCTCTCTCTCTCTCTCTCTCTCTCTCTCTCTCTCTCTCTCTCTCTCTCTCTCTTCTTCTTATCTTTTCCTCTCTCTCTCATTGCCTTTCTTCTCGTCCAATTTCAATGAGTTTATCGTGAGTTTGTTCTCTTTGCAGTTAGCATAGATCCCTTTCGTACTATTTACGATATTGTTTTAATTTGATTATCCATGATTAGTGCTTTCTTTTTTGCATTGTTAGGGGTTTGTATCTTGTTTGTATTTTGTTCTTTCTTAATATTAGTTTTTCTATTTTGAATTGAATGTGTTTTTTCCTTCCCTATGGACACTTAAATCCACCCCCATCCCCCACCCCCCATCCTTTCCAATGCTTTTCTGTTATTATCGTTATATTGTTGTCTCATGGTGATGGGGATTATTTGTTATATTGTTGTCTCGTGGTGATGGATGATTGTTGTTATTATTGTATCTCTATTATAATAACCATTATCATTGTCTTATTTGACTTATCTTGCTTGTTTGATAGTTATTGTGTGAATATATTATTTTTAAAAAGCGCTATTTGAAGAGTATGAGCGCATATAAGCACACATTTGCTGGGTGGAGCAGGGAGGTCATTGAAGGCAATATTGTCAGTAATGACGCAACGAATGTCTAGTATTTTCTAACGTTCTGTTCATGTACCTTTTTACTATCTAAAGTATGAACGTGAAAGAATGGATGATATAGTAGGTGAAGTAACTTGTTTGTCCTGACGTTTTATGATTTTATTTTTTTAATTCTTTAAAACATTCTTTATTTAAGTGTGTGTGTGTACGTGAGCGCGCACGCGCGCAGGTGTGTATGAGTATGTGTGTGCATGTGTATGTATATGTGTGTAATTTGTATTTTCCAATGTATTATCTATCATTTTCCTCTTTTGACTGGTTTAATTTAATGGTAAAAGTTGCAATAATGTAGTATTTCAGTATAATCATTAAGAAATTTGTTCTTAGATAGATGGCTTGATGAAAAAAA
>CM054146.1:18636621-18701621 GCA_028751875.1 Rapana venosa | reverse complement strand
CAGGTATCAGACTTGAACAAGGTGATAGATAAACTGGGTTCAGTACTGGTTCAGGATGTGTCATAACTAAAACAGAAGAAAAAAAAAACAGAAAAAAGATTTCAGTGCATCATAGCTGCTACACCTAGTCTCTTTCACTCGTTCTCGCTGTGAATAAATATGATTATCGCGATGATTTGAGCGCTTGTGATATTCTCACTGATAACATTTTTATGGTATTACGAGGACTACTACCTGATTGTGTGTGTTGTGTGTAGTGTGCGTGTGTATTGTGTGTGTGTTGTGGTGTGTGTGAGAGAGAAGAGAGAGAGTGTGTGTCAAGTCAAGTCAAATTTTTATTTCCAGATGGTTCATTCAATAAGCAATGCATTTGCTTTTTTTCATCAAGCCATCTATCTAGTGTGTGTGTGTGTGTTGTGTGGTGTGTGTGTGTGTGTGTGTGTGTGTGTGTGTGTGTTGTGTGTGTGTGTGTGTGTGTGTGTGTGTACCCATAGGCATGCACTCATTGGGTATAATGCTGTTTTACTATCTGCTGGTGGATTTCTTTGAGAATGCCAAGTGCGAGTAGTTTATTCAGATTGTAGACTATAGCCCTTGGATTTCTTGGAGAGAGAGGGGGAGAGAGAGAGGAGGGGGCGGGAGGAGAGAGGAGGAGGGGGCGGGAGGGAGAGAGAGAGAGACAGAGAGAATGACAATGACAAATTCTTTTATTTCAAGGATAATGAATAAGCACCCATGTACTTTTTTACATCCAGTCCCCGCCCTTAAGGATATATATGATAATAAAATAAAATAAGCCTATAGCAATACACTTACACAGTGTACGGGGGAAAATCTACACAAAAATCCCCACAAAAATCACTGAAGAGAAAAAAAAAAAGTAACTAACAAGTAAGGAAGAAAGCAAAACGAAAACACAGAAAAAAACCGAAAAAATAGCAAGAACCAAGAGCAAAACAAAAGCGGCAACAACAACAAGGGGAGAGGTGACACCCAGTAGTTCCCCCTCCACAACAACAACAACAAACAACAACAACCCCAAACCAAAACAGAACCAAACAAAGCAGAACCTCCATAAAATTAAAGGAGAACAAACCACCTAAAAGTCATTTTTCAATAACACAATAGCATATACAAGTAAAACATTCACAATTACACAGAGAGAGAGAGACAATGACAAATTCTTTCATTTCGAGGATAATGAATAAGCACCCATGTGCTTTTTTACATTCAGTCCCCGCCCTTAAGGATATATATGATAATAAAATAAAATAAAGCCCATAGCAATACACTTACACAGCTTACGGGAAAAATATCTACACAAAAATCCCCACAAAAATCACCAAAGAGAGAGAGAAAGAAAAAAAAAAAGTAGCAACAAGTAAGAAAGAAAGCAGAGCAGAAAACACAGAAACAACCGAAAAAATAGCAAGAACCAAGAGCAAAACAAAAACGGCAACAACAAGGGGAGAGGGAACAACCAAATAGTCCCCCCTCAAAATAGCAACAACAACCCCAAACCCAAACCAAAACAGAACCAAACAAAGCAAAACCACTATAAAACAAAGGAGAACAAACCACGTAAATAGTTTCATTTTGACTACCAGAAAGAAACGGCAAAAGTTCTTTGTGCTTTTATGGAGAGAGAAGGGGAGAGAGAGGGAGAGAGAGAGAGAAGGAGAGAGAGAGAAAGAAGGGGAGAGAGAGAGAGAGATGTGTGTGTGTGTGTTTGTGTGGTTCTCTTTCTTTTTCATCAAATGCTCAGACAGTGACTACTGTTGTTGTTTATCACATGAGCGAAAATGCGTTACGCTGCCGTTAAGCGCCTGGCAAATCAGGCCCACCCTGCGCATCCAACGTTAGTGTGGGAGAGAATTGTTGTTGTTTTTTACCGTCTTCCTGGAAAATAGGCAGGAAGAGGGACCAAGAAGGCAGAAAATAGACAAGAAAGAAAGAGGTGACAGGAAGGCAAGGAACAAGGCTGAAACAAAGAGAGGGATAGAAAAGAGGAAATTCGTAGTAAATAATTTTTTAGAAGGTGGAGATGCTAGTTATAGTGACAGGCCCCCAGCATCCCCACAGAGGTGTTTGTGCGTTTTATTCTATTCTTTTATTGTATTTTTTGGGTAATGGAATCTGTGTGTGTGTGTGTGTGTGTCTATGTGTGTGTATGTCTGTATGTGTGTGTGTGCATGCTTGCACATATATGTGTGAGTGAGTGTACATGTGTGCTTTAAATGCATGCACATGCCTCTGTGTATGTGTGTGTGTGGGGGGTGTACATATGTGCACATATATGTGTGAGGAGTGGTGTGATGTGTGCTTTAAATGCATGCACATTGCCTCTGTGTGTGCATGGTGTGTGCGTGTGTCATAGGGGGGGGGGGGGGGGGAAGAGGGGGGTGTGTGTGTGTTTGTGTGTGTGTGTGTAAAAATTTCCTACTCACAGTGAGTGATATGAAGGTGATAAATCTAAATAACGGCCTCTCAATGAATAAACAAAGAGAAGATCTTGATTTTTGTATTCAGTCACTACCTTTGTCTGCCCCTAGAACAAACGCTTGCACATTCAACCCCTTTTACCTTAAATTAATGGTGGATACAACAACAAAACAAAAATTGGTCGGGGTAAGCTCGGCGTTTTAGTCAAGGAACAGGACAAAAGAATGAAATCCTTTTTTAAAGAAAGTAATCTACCCGAGTCACGGGGCCTTACCAATGTGGAAGAGGAAAAAGGAACTGAAATTATCGTCAAGGAAAAGGATGTTTGAAGAATGACGTTTCGCTATCATTTTAATGTTATCTCCAGATAAGCTTCTGTCTAGGACATTATTCCGGAATGTATCTCAGAGCGTGCCAGTCTGTTCTTTTCCTCTAAGGAAAATGTTTTTGGAGTATGTGTATCTCTTTTTTTTTTGCGGTGATGAGTTGGTACAGATCGTTATGGTTGGTTATCTGTGTGTTGTCGTGTTTTGCTAGGATGTGTGCGTGTTTGTGTGTGTGTTTGTGCAGAATTTTTCCTATTTAGGGTATTGTGGTCGCAAGTCATCCCACTCGAGTTCCTGGGGCCAGCCACCCTTAAAACAGGGCAATTCTGAAGCAACAGTGCCAGACCTCCACTAGCAAGCATGAGAGTGCTGCATGAGCCTGAGCTGTGTGTTAGAATTTCCAGAAGGTAGGGGGATGCTATTTGTACTTTTCGCGGGGGAGGGGGGGGGGGGGGGGTTGGTTTCAGGGCTAGGTTCACCAATCGTGAGATTTTGTTGTGTTGTGTCTGTGTGTTGTGTGTGTTGTGTCTGTGTGTGTTGTGTCTGTGTGTGTTGTGTGTGTGCGCGTGGTGTGTGTGTGTGTTGTCTGTGTGTGTGTTGTGTGCGTGTTTATGTGTGTGTGAGTCTGTGTGTGTGTGGTGTCTGTGTGTGTTTTGTGTGTCTGTGTGTGTGTTGTGTCTGTGTCTTGTATGTGTGTCTGTGTGTGTGTGTGTGCGTACGTGCCTCTGTGTGTGTGTGTGCATACGTGTGTCTGTGTGTGTGTGTGCGTACGTGCCTCTATGTGTGTGTGTGTGTGTGTGTGTGTGTGTCCTCTTTGTGTCTGTGTGTGTGTGTTGTCTGTGCATGCATGCATGTGCATGTGCGTGCGTGCGTGTGTGTGTTTTGCCCACCATGAAGGTAGCTGCATTCTGACTTTGGGGATAACTCTACTGAAAGAGCCATGCCCCCCCCCTCCCCCCCCCCACCCCCCCCCCCCCCCCCCCCCCCCCCCCCCCCCAACATTCCCACAGGGGAAGCTCTACTTAGCTCACGTTGAGCAATAACTGACACAGCTTTTGGCCCGGGCCAGAAGACGGTTCTTTCTCTTCTTTTCTCTCTTTTTTTCTTCTTTTTTTCTTTATTAGTTGTTTTTTTTTTTCTCCAGAAGACAGTACTTTCCTCCAAGGATAAACTCCTTCAGGTGTGCATAGTTGTTTTTTTTGGGGGGGAAGGCTGAGCGGCTGGCTGGTTGTCATGGGCTGTTTAACTTGTGCTAATGCTTAGTCAGTATTGTTTGTGATGTGGGTGTGCATGTGTGTGTTGTGTATATGTGTTGCATGTGTCTCTCTCTCTCTCTCTCTCTCTCTCTCTCTCTCTCTCTCTCTTCTTCTCTCCTCTCTCTCTCTCTCTTTCTCTCTCTCTCTCACTCTCTCTCTCTCTCTCTCTCTCTCTCTCTCTCTCTCTCTTCTCTCTCTCTCTCTCTCTCTCTCACTCTCTATCTCTATCTGAAAATAAAGTCAAAGCCCTCACATACGTGATTATAATCAGAGAAATGGGGTGACTGAATAACTGGGTCCCTTTTGTAAACACTCCCTAGTCGACAATTTTATGGAAAGCGTTATGGTGGTATTGTATTCACTCGTAATAACAATTCTCTTTCCACCCCCTGCTGTTGTTCTTTGCCTCTCTGCACTCTCTCCCTCTTCTCCCCCCCCCCCCCCCCCCCCCCCCCCCTGCTTCCCTTTCCACCACCCCCCCCCCCCCCCCCCCCCCCCCCTCCTGTTGTTGTTGATGATGTTGTTTTCTTCCTATGCTGGAGCTCCCAAGGTTCACCGATGGTGAGATTCTGCATATGTTATCCAAAGTCCTTCGGATGAGACTATAAACCGAGGCCCCCGTGTGCGAACGCATGCAGAACATCTTGTGCGCGCGTTAAATCCTGTTCCGCTTTTCGAAAGAGTAGGCCATTGTGTGCCGGTGGGGAACAGATGACAGAATTTACAAAACCGCATACACACGGGGGACTGGATGTAAAAAAAAAGCACATGAGTGCTTATTCCATTATCCTCGATATAAAAGAATAAATAAATAAATTAGTGTGGAACAGGTGTTAACATCCCGGCAAGATGTTTTGCTGTGTGTGTTTTGTATGTGTACACGACCTCTGTGTATAGCCCCCCCTCATCCAGAAGAACTTACTTGCAGAGTGGAGGAGTAGAGTGATGTCCATAATATATTCACTCTTTGGGGAAGAACCCCCTCACATGGCTGTCTTCATGGTGGTTTGATCCTCCCACACCGTCAAATCGCGTGTTCAGTGTTCTAACCACTAGGCTATCCCTCCACCAGCACCCTCCTTATAACCGTTGTTGTTGTTGTCGTGTTATCATCGGTATCGCGTAATGATGTGTCAGTTGCAAAGTCGGTGACTCCGAAGATGATTGCAGCTTTAATCTGTGAAAAACCTATAGTCAGGGTCAAAGTGGAAGCAGAAATAGAGATGAGTGGAAAGACTGGAGTGGGGACAGAAAGTGTTGCTGATTGAAGAATAACTAGTTTGGGGAAACCAGTGATTGAATAATATAGTCGTGGGTCGGTGGTCTAAAGGTAACGCACCTGTCTAGAAAGAAAGTGTTGATGATTGAAGAATAACTAGTTTTGGGGAAACCAGTGATTGAATAATATATTGGTGGGTCGTGGGTCGGTGGTCTAAAGGTAACGCACCTGTCTAGAAAGTGAAAAGTCCGGGTCAGAAGTGTGCGGTGGTTCAAACCCCGCTTGGGCCTCAATTTTCCCTCATCCATTAGACCATGAGTGGTGGTCTGGGTGCTAGTCTTTTGGATGAGACGATAAACCAAAGTCGTGTGTGTTACACAAAATTATTTAGTGCACGTAAAAGAACCCCGCAGCAACAAGAGAATTGTCCCTGGTAAAATTCTGCAGAAAAAAATCCACCCTGATAGGGAAACAAATACAGTTGCAGACAGGAAAAATTTTTAAAAAAATAATGGGTGGCGCTGCTCTTGTGGCGACGCGCTCTCCCCGGGGAGAGCAGCCTGAATTTCACACCGAGAAATCTGCCGTGACTTAAAGTGGTATAAGATAAGGTAACGGTAAAGGAGTCCCATAACCTATAAGGTCGTAGGGGAGCGAGGCGTCAGAGACCTCACTTCTCTAGGACCAGCATATTGAGGGCGGCGTCCATCTCCTCTCCCTCGCTGCTTTACCTTCCCTGACCCTAAAGAGGGCAGGTACCCATTTACAGCTGGGTGAACTGGGGGAACTGTACTGAAACCAAGGTGCGCAAACGGTCACCCATCCAACTGGTAACCACGCTCGACGCTGCTTAACTTGGCTTGGGGAAAGCGAGTGCTCCGACCACTGAGCTATCCCGTCCCTGGTGTAAGATAAGACAAAATAAAAAATAAAATATGATGTGAAATAACCCTGATGTCAGAATGTGGCTATCTTTGCGGTAAGCAAAAATGGTCACATGCAAAATTGCACCGTTGGTGAACCTTAGGATAGCCTTGTGGTTAGAGTGACGTGCATTGCGCTCGTGATATGCTGACCTAGGTTCGAATCTCGTTCAAGAGGACTTTTCCTCTGGAGTTAACATCAGTGCCAACTCCACTGCCCCCCAAAAGTCCTTCGGATGCGACAATAAACCGAGATCTCGTGTCCGAACACACGCAGAACATCTTGCGCACATGTTAAAACCTGTTCAGCTTTTTTTTGAAGAGTAGGCCATAGTGTGCCTGTGGGAACGGATGACAAAATTTACAAAACTGCATACACACGGGGACTAGATGTACAAAAGCACATGTGCTTATTCCATTATCCTCAAAATAAAAGAATAACAAAACAAAACAAAAACTCATAGCTCTATCTAAGGAACAACAACAACAACAACAAAAACAAAAGTGAAATGATGAAATGAACAAAAAGTTGGTAGCTTATCTTTTTTATTAGAAGGAGAAAAAAGGAACTCGAAACTCGGAACATTTAATGTACCAAGCCATATGCCCATGACATGAGTTCAGAACATCTTGAAGCAAAACAAACCAAAAGCAAAACACTTCACATTAATTTGTCAACAATTTCAAGGTTGCACGTAAAGATCAGTCTAATATGCACTCTCTCTTTCTCTCTCTCCCTCTCTTTCTCCCTCTCTCTCTCCCTCACGCGCACACATACACACACACGCACGCACACACACACACACACACACACACCACGTGCGCAACACACACACACTCACACACCTATAATTACACACAATGAGAAAAAGGGAAGTCTGGTCAAGAGCTGGACAACAGAAGGAAGGCCTTCAGAGAAGAAGGTTCATTCCACCAAGTGTTTTGGCCCTTTACTGGTTGAGAAATAAAAATTCTGCTTATTTCTTGATTTAAAAAAAAAACAACAACGAAAAAACTTTGCATCAGAAAAGCTGTAATGATTTTTGTTTCATAATTATGTTGGGGAACTAATGAGTAGGCCCATGATGTTGAGAGAGAAATAGAAAGAGAGAGAGAGAGAGAGAGAGAGAGAGAGAGAGAGAGAGGAGAGAGAGAGAGAGAGAAGAGAGAGAGAGAGAATGTGTGTGTGTGGTGCATGTGTGTGTGATAGTGTGTGTGAGTGTGTGTGTGAGAGTGGGGGGTGAGTGTGTGTGTATGTGTGTGAGTGTTTGTGTGTGCGTACACGTGTATATGTGTGTGACCCCTAGAGAGATGGATTTTGTTTTTCATCCCTCAGCTAAAGCTCTGAGGTTTACCAATGGTGACTTTTTTGCGTATGCGGATTTTTTGGCCCATCATTAATTAAGGTAGCCACATTCCATCTTCAGAGAAGATGAATATGATTGATTCCAGTTACGTGCTGATATGTCTGAAAACACACAGCGAATGTGCATGAACAGTGTGTGTGTGGTTGTGTGTGTGTGTGGTTTTTTTTCATGCACACCAGAGAAACACACCTATATGTATGTGTGTGTGTGTGAGTGTGTGCATACGCAGTGCATGTGTGTGTGCATGCGCATGCATGCATGCGTGTGTTTGTGTGTGTGAATTCTTTTTTGGGGGGAAGCTATCTTGGAATGTTCATGCCAATTTGAAATGTATTTTTCTTGGTGTCTTTCGGGATAGTTATACGCATCAATGTACCTGTCAGTATTGTAATTGCCATTCATGGGATAATTACAAGTGTTTTTGACTTGACTTGACTTGACTATGTTCTTACCACAAGAAGGACATGTTGTTAAGCTACCCAGATACAAGTCTTTCTCTATTTGAGGGGGGGGAGGGTGAGGGGGCATGGGCTAAATTACTTATGCCAGTTAGTTGTGCTTCTAAGAAAGATTTATCAGAAAAGCCGTGGGTTATGTTGAAATCTCTCTCACTATCTTTGTAGATCTGTGTCTACAGACAAGATCTCTGTAGTCAGTGAGAGAAGAAGAAAAATGTACCGGATTTAGCTTAGCCAAGCTGTGGGTTGCTGAATAACTGAATGATAATACATCATGTGCTTCACACACTGCCGCTTATCTCCCCGTAGATTATCGAAGGCTGTGTGAGTGAGTAAAGGCAGAGTTGTTCATTCTGCCCCCAGAGCATGGGACTTGTGGGATACATTAATCTGTCACCTGACACTTGCCTAAATAAAACAGACACTCACACTCACATGCAACATGCTATACACGTACATGCACTCACACATACCAGCATGTACACACACACACACACACACACACACACACACACACACACACATACAGGCATGTATACATAGACAGTATATGCATTCTGTCTCTGTTTCTCTCCCTCTTCCTGCCTCTCTCTCTCCCCCTCCCCTCTCTCCGCTTTCTTTCTTCCCCTCCTCCCTCTCCCTCTCTCTCCCTCTCTTTTTCTCTCTCTTGATAATGAGGTACATTTCCTATTTCAGTGTCAAGCATGTGTAATGTTTCAGTACATGAAAACTGTAGTTGTTCTTTTTTTTCAACTGAGAAGCTTTCCAGAGGCAAAATATCTGTTCTGTCCTATCCTGTAGTGAAGATGATATTGTGATCAAATCTGTTGCCGAGTTTATTGCTGTAGCACAGAAGCCACAACAGTCACAGCTGAACACCAATCAGTTCAATATTTTGTTATTATTATTATTCTTTTATATCGAGGATAATGGAATAAGCTCTTATGTGCTTTTTTACATCCAGTCCCCGAGTGTATGCGGTTTTGTGACAACTAAAGACATATGTATATTGCTGTAATCTCCAGCAAGAATGTTTCATGAAAATTTCACATAGAATTGAATCAGATAGTCAAGAGAGAGCATTCTGGTTGGGGTTTTTTTTTTGGTCATTATTTTTTTATTTATTGTTGGTTATTGTTTCGTGTTGTTTCGTATTGACCTATTATTTTGTGTTTAGTTTTCAGCTTGTCAAGTTGACGCCATTACTTACGGTCTTTTTCTATTTTTATATAAGTAGTAAGTATGTTCTTTCGAGCCAGAAGGCCCATAGAGCCGGAGCTTATCCCGGTTTCTGTAGCGTTAAGCGAACTGATGGTTTTTTACCACCCCTGTGACAGGACGCTAGTCTGTCGCCAGATACTTCCCCAGCAGAGCTGGTACCCACTTGTACACCTGGGTGGAGTGAGGAAAATAGGAGTAAAGTGTCTTTCCCAAGGACACAACACCGAGCCGAGCGGGGATCGAACCCGCGACCTCTGGATCACGAGTTGATTGCCTAAACCACTCGACCACGGTGCCTCCTATTTTTATATAAAGAGCTCTTTTCTTTTCGTTACATGAAATGCATCAAGCGGTTTCACTTATATGTATGTGTATTCACAAAAGGAAGTTGTGTAACCCCCCCCCCCCCCTTGTCAGTAGGCCACACGTTGGGCAAGAACAATGAATTGTTCAAAGAATCAAAGCATCCCCCTCTCTCTCTCTCTCTCTCTCTCTCTCTCTTTTGTGAGACACTTGAGAGAGTAGTGTGTATGTTTATGTCCTTTCCCTTTATACACACACACACGCACACACTCACTCACATACACAGTAACACTCACACACACTTTTCACTTTCTGTTTCTATATACTACACACACACACGCGCGCGCGCGCATGCATGCACACGTGCACATGCATGCACACACACACACGCACGCCACACACACACACACACACACACACACACAACAGATTAGCTACACAGCTTTAGTGTCCACAACACACACACACACATACACACACACACACAACACACACACACACACACACACACACACACACACACACACACACACACACTTCACTTTCTCTTTCTGTAAACTAAATCAGAAACTGAAAACCAACACACACACAAAAAGCCGGGGCATATTAGTTAGATTAGCTACACAGCTTCAGTATCACACACACACTCACACACACACACACGCAACACACACACACACACACACACACACTTCACTTTCTCTTTCTGTAAACTAAATCAGAAACTGAAAACCAACACACACAAAAAGCTGGGGCATATTAGTTAGATTAGCTACACAGCTTCAGTATCCACACACACACACACACACACACACACACACACACACACACACACACACACACACACTTCACTTTCTCTTTCTGTAAACTAAATCAGAAACTGAAAACCAACACACACAAAAAGCCGGGGCATATTAGTTAGATTAGCTACACAGCTCAGGTGTTCATGAAGTAATTCAACATAATATTGACATGGCAAAATTGGTAGGGGTGGGGAGTGATTCTTCAGAAATGCTTTTTCTTCTTCTTTTTTTAAATTTTCTATATCAGCTGACAAATCATCCATTGACAGCAAGTGATATTCTTCCCTCTCGTGTAGAGCAGAATGGGTAACAGTTAAAAGTGTACATGTACACACGCACGTATGCACATATGTACGCATGCACGTACACACACGCATACACACTTCACTTTCCATATACTATAGTCTACACACACACACAACACACACACGCACATATGCACGCACGCACTCATTCTCTCACACACACACACACACACTCGCTCTCTCTCACCCCCCCCCCCCCCCCCTCACACACACACACACCATACACACACAAATACACACACACATACACACATGCATACACACACACACACACTACTCACACACACACACACACATACACACAATCTCTCTCTCACACACACACACTCGCTCTCTCTCTCAACACCCCTCCCCCCTCCCATCACTACACCATAGCGGAAACTCAAACACCCCCCCCCCCCCCCCCCCCCCCCCACTACACACACCACACACACACCCACACCCACCACAACACACCACACACACACACCTACACACACAACACATACACACACACACACACACACTCGCTCGCTCTCTCACACACCCCCACCCCCCCCCCCCTTCCCCAACACTACACCATAGTGGAAACTCAACCCCCCCCACCAAAACACACACACACACACACACACACACACACACACACACTACACTACACTACACTACACTACACTACACCCTCAAGTTTTATCACCAGGCTACGAATCTGATACTGAAACAAACCACCAGGCTATACTTGAGATCCCATCCCTGTGTCAGGATCATGGATGGATGGAGGGAGGAAGGGAGGGATGGTCAGAGTACAGCCAGTTTCATGTGGCGCGTAATAATAATGATAATAATAAATGGAACTTTTATAGCGCTATATCTTGCAAAGACAAATCAAAGCGCAATGCATTCAACCTAATCTTACACAGTCATACAACCAATGATAAACAATCAATAGTTTAATTAAACAAACAGATATTTACAAACATGGTACGCTGCAGACCAAAATCTATGAAATAAAATTGCAATAGTCGAAATGTTTTTCAAAAGCAGAGTAGCTGGGCTGGCTGAAGACTCGGCCAGGTCACACAGTGTGTGGGGTCAGATGACATTGTGAGATGTCTGGGGGAGGGGGGGTATTGATCCGCACAGAGAGAGAGAGAGGGTGTGGAGAAGTTAGGCTAGCTTCGTCCTCTTCGTTCCCCTTGTGACATGGTTTTTGGGGGTTTTTTAAAATAATTTTTAGCCTTTTGGTGGTGTGTCTGTAATTTGTTTTTTGTTGTTGTTTTGTTGTGGGGGTTCAGGAGGAGGGGGGGGGGGTAGGCTTCTTGTTTTGTTGTTGTTTGGGGGGGGGGGGGGGTGTTGTTGTTGGTTGGGTTGGGCTTGTTTGGGTTGTTTTGTTTGGGAGGTGGTCTTTTTGTGTGTGTTGTGTTGGTGGGTTTGTTTTTGTGTTGTTGTTGTGTTGTTTTTTATGGGGGGGGTTTTTTGGGGGGGCGAAGGGGGGTTGTCTGTAATTTGTCTTTGTTTTGTTGTTGTTTCAGTTGGGGGGGGTTGATAGGTTTCTTGTTTTGTTGTTGTTTGGGGGGGGGGGGGGGGGGTCTTTTTGTGTGTGTGTGTTGGTTTTTTGGTGTGGGTTTTTTTTTTTTTTTGGGTGGGTGGGGGGGGGGGGGGGGGGGGTGGCGAAAGGGGGTTACAGTTGTGTTCTAGTTTCATATACATGAAAACTTAATTGAAGATGATATTTTTGTGTGTGTGTTTGTAGGACATTGTGTGTGTGTGTTTGCGTGCATGCATGTATGTGTTCGTGCGCGCGTGTGTGTGTATGTGTTCGTGCATGAGTGTTTGTTGTTATTATTATCGTTGTTATTGTTGCTATTATTTACCTATTAATTTTTTATACGTCTTGTGTGTTTCCAGAGACAGCGAGGCTTCACCCAGCTGACAGGAGTGGACTATGTGCAGGAAGCCCTGGACCTTGCCCAGGCCGTCTTCAGCCGAGAAGGCATCACAGACATCCACCTGCAGGTCAGCAGCAGCCGTTACAATCATGGCCCAGGCCAACGGCTTATTTGTCCAGTTCTCAATGCAGGCAGACCGCCAAAGCCTATGTATGTATGTTTGTCCGTCGTGTCCGAATGATGACCTCCAAAACAGCAGAGGAGGCAGCTGCTGTTTTGGAAACTGGGCAGAAATTTGATTATAGTGGAGATGCCTTGCCCACAGTACATCCCCACTCTCTCGGCCAAGAGGGCATAAGGACAGTCAGTGTTGGAGATGTTCTCCAAAGGCCAACCAGCCCCCAGGGCTGCAGCGGATAAGGACTGTAAAGCCTACTTTTGCTTTTGAGATGGGTGGGATAGCACAGTGGTCAGAGCACTCGCTCTCCCTAAGTTAATTAAGTGTTGAGCGTGGTTACCATTTTGGATGGGTGGATGGTTCATGCACCTTGGCTTTAGTAGGCCTACAGTCCTCCCAGCTGTCCATGGGTACCTGCCCTCTTTAGGGTCAGGGAAGGTAAAGCAGCAAGGGAGAGGAGATGAGCGCCACCCTCAATATGCTGGCCTCAAAAGAAACTGAGGTCTCTGACATCTCGCATCCAAACAAATGCTTTCTTGATATGGTCTTCCTCCTTGACAAGATTTTAGCGTAACTACTTGTTCTCTCCATCAAAGGTGAAGAAAAAAAATCTGAAGTTGGAGTATGGCTGCCTATATAGAGAGGTACTTGAAAACAGCCATACAAGCAGACTTCTCATCCAATGTGCACTGAAGGTCTAACAAAGATTCCCAGGTGTGATAAGTAAAAGAGGTTGTGTGTATTTTGGATGACCCCAAGGTGTTAAGCTGAAGAACGTCCAATAACAGTAACCATTATATACCCAGCTTTTCTCTACAGTCATCGTTTTAAGTACAACAGGGTGAGGTGCAGAAAGGGTGTAAGTGTCTGAGTCCTTTGTAGTTTTTCTTCAACTCCTTGAAGAATCGTTGGGGCTCTTCACTGAAGTCTTCAGGCTGTCTCTCTTGGGCAAGTTAAACCTGATAGAGCCCATCCCTCTACAGGTGTAGGTTGCATGCTGGGTATGTTTGTGTGACCATACCCCTCTGAACACTGAACATGAATGATTGTACATAGTGATATTCTGCGTGCAGATAAACATGCAGGCACTGGCAGCTCTGCACTTCAACTTGACCTGGTAGATTGTAACAGTCTTATAATTCACTAGGCCTACATACCGCTGTGGAGGTATGATCGCACAACCTCAGTGACCCATGGGATGAAACTCAAAATGTTCTATTCACACAGATAATATAGTATCCATCCTTTACATTCACCTTCACCTATCCCGTAGTCCCTTGGACCGTGAGGTCACCAATGAAGATTTTGTCACCGTTGAATCCATCCACATAATATAGTCAAAGATTGTTTTTATACAAGTTTTGTTGGGGAAAGGGGGTGGGGGAGTTAAGAAAAAATATAGTTTCCTGCTAGCTTAGGCTTATAGTCATTGCCATTTATGATTTTTTTGTTTGTTTTAAAATCATGCATTCCATTCTTGTGTTGATAGATAATGCGGAGAAAGTAAATGAGGTTTTTTCCCCAAAGTTGGAATGCAGCTACCTTAATTGTGGGTAAAAACAGTTGCATATGTAAAATCTCACCATTGATGGATGAACCTTGGAGCTGTAGCTGAGAAGACAGAAGATAAAACGAATGTTTTGACTATGCTGGTGCAGTTAAGTAACAACGATATTTGCCAGCAGAATCTAAAACCCTGCTTCATTTTATCTCAAATCAAGCACTACCCTAGCTTGACTCGTTTGGTAAATAAAACATCAAAGCACCATACATATAACAGAATTTAGAGAAAACATCAAATCGTGGAACAAACATTGTTTATGAAATTTACAAAGTGATTATGAAATTTACGTTTTCATCCTTTCTTATAACTTTACTTCAAATGGGACATTAAGTCCAGCAGGTGGACAAAAAACACAAACAGTCTTAGGTTCAATTCTACCCCAACACACACACTCTCTCTCTCTCTCTTATATATCCCTAAGGGCAGGGACTGGATGTAAAAAAGCACATGGGTGCTTATTCATTATCCTTGAATAAAAGAATTTGTCATTATCATTTGTCTAAATACATCAGCCATTGTATAAAAATATCCTTATTTGTGTGTACAAATATATCTTATATCCCACAACTTTTTTATTTTAAAATCTTCAAACAGACGGGAGACTTGACAGGGGACCTAACCACCTTACCGGCGGACAGCTGTCTCTGCAGACAGTACCGGGTCTGTGTGGACAAGGGAACCTACGACGCCATCAGCCTCATGCCAGACAAGGCCGCAGAGGGCCGCAGGGCGTACAGGCGCAGCGTGCGACGACTGTTACAGCCGGGGGGCCTGTTCTTCATCACCTCCTGCAACTGGACCAGAGAGGAGCTGGTGGATTTCTTCAGTACAGGTCAGTCACACACACACACACACACACACACACACCTCTCTTGATTGATGATGCTTCGGTTTTATAGATCGTCTGCAGGTGGCCTCGGTGGTGGGTTTGATTTGAACCCAGGCTGTCAGATCACAAGTTCGGTGTTCTAACCACTAAGATACCCACCCCTCCTCCTTTTTTTATTGTTTTTAGACAAAGTAAGATATGTTGCCATGGGATTTTTTTAATGATTTTTTTTTTTTTAAGTTGACAGAACCAGTTATTCCTTGTTTGTTGTTACTCTTTCCTTTTGGGGACGGGATAGCTCAAGTGGTCAGAGCACTTACTTTCCTTGAGCTAAGGTTAAGCAGCATTGAGCGTGGTTACCAAGTGCTCCTTGGCTTCAGTACAGTCCCCCAGTGCATCCATCTGTAAATGGGTACCTGCCCTCTTTAGGGTCACTCACTCAATCAGTCCCATGTCCCAAAGGACGTAGGGGGGACATGAGAGAAGACGCAGCAGAGATCTTTTTCCATGCTTCACGATCCTGTGTGGCTCGTAGAAGGTGTTGCAGGGGTTGGGCGGTCCAGTCTTTGATGTTGTCAACCCATGATTTCTTTTGGCGGCCTCTTCTTCTCTTGCCTTCAACCGTTCCCTGCAAGATGGTTTTTGTTAAGGTGTTGTGTCATGTGGTATGACCAAACCACATCAGTTTTCTCCTCTTTATGGTGGAGAGCAGAGGTTCTTGGGGGCCCACACTTTTTGATTTCTTCTTTCACATAGTTGTTGGTCTTGTGTTCTTTGTATATTTTGAGGAGTCTTCTGTGGCACTTGTTCTCGAATGCTTGGATTCTCCTCTCTAGCTCTGCTGACAGTCCATGATTCACAGCCATACAGGAGGATAGATATCACGAGGGATTTGTAGAGGTGATATTTGGTGCAGAAGCTGATGTTGTTGCTTCTGATGATCCTCTCGAGTCTGGCTAGAGCAGATGTTGCTGTTGCAATGCGAGCTTTCACTTCATTGTTTGATGTGCCATCTTTTGTTAGGATGGAGCCTAAGTATTTGAATTGGCTCACCTCTTCTAGTATTTCTCCATACATCGTTATTTCCGTGCTTTCATTACTAGCGCTGTTGACCATAATCTTTAGGGTCAGGGATGGGAAAACTGAGGGAGAGGAGATGGGCGCTGCCCTCAATATGCTGGCCCCTAGAGAAGCTGAGGTCTCTGATGCCTCACTCCCCTATGACCACATAGGTTATGCGACACCTTTACCTTAATATGTACTTTATTTTTCCCACTTGTGTGTGTTACAGACTTCAAACTGCAGCATGAACTACGCACACCATCGTTCCAGTTTGGAGGCAAAGTGGGACGGACCGTCACATCACTCGTCTTCACCCCATCATGACATTCATTTTGTGCTGCTGTTGAGGACTGTTCATTCATTAATAAATCTCATTTCCATCTTCTTCTTCTTATCACGGTTGTTTTATTTCTTGAGTAAGACGATTGACTGTGCTGTCTGGAAACGGTTAAAACTTGTGGTGGTATTGTGACTCATGGTAATGAAATTAATACCTACAGAATTGAAATGCAGCTATGCTTTATGACAAATGTGAACAGCAAAAAATACAACTGCGTTGTTGGTGGTTGGTTTTTTGGGGGTTTTTTGGGGGGGAGTGTTAATTGTTCCTGGGCTAGAGTCCCTGACATGGTGAGATTTTTGTATATCATGCGGTATGTGACTGCTCCCCCCCCCCCTCCCCCTCCTTTGAGGGAGCCGCATTCCTACTTTTGGGAATGTGTCGTATGAAAGCAGCTGTTTCTCTATCAGCATTCAACCTAACAAGCATATAGCGCACCATCTCAGTCACTCTCAGATGATGATTGAAAATGTGCGTTCTTTTCAAACAGCTTTTCTCAACTCATATTTGGAGGGGAAAAAAGTCTCTGCAAAAAATGTATATGCTCACAACACCACAAAAATAAACATGGCATGTATTATATATTTGTCATGTTCGACAATGACCTCCACAACAGCAGAGGAAGTTGCTGTTTTGGAAATTGGGCAGAAATTTGATTAGAGTGGAGATGCCTTGCCCACAGCACACCCCCACTCTCTCGGCCAAGAGGGCATGTGGACAGTCAGCATTGGAGATGTTCTCCAAAGGCCAACTAGCCCCCAAGGCTGCAGCACATAAGGACTGTGCAAGTCAAGCCTCCTAGTCAGAGTCATAGTCGATTTGTAAAGACTAACGCTGTAAAGTGAAATTCCAAGAGTGGGAAAGCCACTGGTCATACAGCCTCTCACTTTGCTGTTGCCCCCAGCGTCAATGGTTTTATCAAGAACTGTGATAAAGCCCAGATGCTGACAAGTGCACACACATTTACCTCAGTCCCCTGACCACAAACTCCAGCAAAATGGTGTATGTAGTGAGCAAGAATTACGCTTGAAGCGAAATTGTAAGCCACGGCAGATTTCTCTATGTGACACAAAATCCCACACTTCAAAATCTTCACAAGTGGACTGGTGGTCTAGTAAAGGTGACGCACCTGCCTAGAAAGTATGATGTGTGGGTTTGATTCCCGTTTGTGCCCAAATCTTTTCCCCGTCCACTGGACCACGAGTGGTGGTCAGGGTGCTGGTCTTTTGGATGAGATGATAAACCAAGGTCCCATGTGCAACACATTTTCAGTTCACGTAAAAGAACCTAAAGCAACAAAAGTTGTCCCTGGCAAAATTCTGTAGAAACCAAGCCACACTGACAGGAAACAAATACACACAGTTTAAGTAACAAAAAAAAGGGTGGCACTGCACTTATGGCAATGCGCTCTCCCTTGGGAGAGCAGCCTGGATTTCGCATAACGTTGACAACATTCACACAAGCACACATCTCATCAAAACAACAAGGCAAGCTGAACATCTCAAGTTTGGGTTTTTTTTCACACAACATTTATTTCAAAACCCTCCTCTCCAGAACTTCTTACCAACTCCCAACTCTTCTGTCCGGCAGCTCCTCATTGAATTCCTTCCTTCCTTCCCAATGTTCCAGCAACATTTTTAGGATTACAATGTAAGAATTTTCTGGTAGAGTTTGCCAAATTCCATCCAACCCCTGTCCTGCTTCCTCCACATTGTACTGCATGCACCAATGGGCAGAAATCGCCCCCACCATCCCTACGGGACAAAACCAGTATGATCTGGTGATGTCGTTCAAAATATACGTTAAACCTTCTTGTTATATTCACAATTTAGTTGGCTGAAGCTAGGTATACCAATGCTATATAAATGTGAACACCAGAATGTATGTCTGTTCAATGCCAAATGTCCCTCCTCTCGCAAAGAACGTAACCTAGAACTAACAGAGAACCAGTGCGAAACATATCGTACACAGGGTACAACTATTCTCAACTGACATGTAAAGAATACAGAATACTTTGTACTAATGTGTAAATATCCAGCATTAAAATAGTTAATGAAAGATGTGTATGGATACATAGGGGATATATAATCAAAACACCCAACCACCACCTGCAAAAAAATCAAGCTGAACAAGAAAGAACCTTGACGGATTTTAACCGCCTTTTTCCCCCGAACAGATAACTCCATACTTTTGTGTGTGTGTATATGTATTTGTGCGCAGGCACATGCATGCATGCATGCGAGAAATATCTCTTTTGTTGAAACGATGTCATTTTCAAAGATATATATAGAGCTATGTTCTTTGTTTGTCATATTTCGAGAACAGTTCATGAACCATTCTAAACGGTTTTCAAGTCATATAGCATAGACAGGCTTTCTCAAGGTGCAAGAAAATACTCATCACTAAATTAAAAACTACTAATTCACAATGTTTAACATTATCAACACTTAGGGTTGGTTTATGTTTTAATCATGTCCCAATACCATTACATGTCATTACTTGAAAGAAGAAGAAAGAAAAATACAAATCAACACCAAAAGTTATCTATACAACTGCTGAAGCTAAATAATGTCTTTGATTTCCTTCAAAATCCAGACTTTTAGGGGTTTTTTAAACTTCAGGTACAAGGAAAACAAATCAGATGTCTACAAGAAATTCTTTAAAAATTAATGATTACAGATGTGCCAAACAATATAAGAAAAACCAATTCATTCTAGCCATAGTCACAATCTTGGCTGTGCTCCATCCTTCTGTTATTTGCTTATAAAAAGAAAACTACAATTTTCTAAGGTTTTCAAGGATAGTTGTACATAAGCTTTTCTTCTTACATCATTTCTCTAACCCTACTCTTTTGTCCAAATGTATGACTTACGTGAATAATCTGTACAAACTACAAAACCTGAAAATATCCGATCTTACAACTGTCTACTATTGTCGGAAGATCTATAAAAGCCTTACTCAATATCTTGTTCTTATACAGTAAACATTACATCTATGATATCTGACAGTCTTGTCACTAAAACCAAACTGACCAGCATGGCCACACGAAAAATATATATATTGGTTCCTCATTCCATTCCCCTCTCTGATACAACATTATATTTGCAACATGTTAAAATGACATCTGAAACATTTAACATCAAATTTTCCACAATCAGCAAGTGTACAATTAACAAGTGCCTGTAGCATTAATTAATCCCAGTTACAAAAAAAATACTACGCCACTGTTATTAAGAACACAAGACAAAAAAATAAAACTGTTCAACAGTGGAAACAACCACTCTTACACAGCAAGAAATCATTTCTTGCTTTTGCAGTCGAAGCTCGAGGGAGTAGGGAAAAAGAAAAGAAAAAAAAAAAGCCATCACTGCCAAGCTAAATTCTCCACAAGAAAAAGTAAACTGTGAGAATATCGGCACAACTTTTGTCACATCTTCAGAAGAAAACTATTTAACGGGCCAACTACCTCACTCCGCTGATTTTCTTAGCAAATATATATTCTTCTGATAAGTGCAGTCATTCTTAACAGCCTTCAACTTCCATCACAGAGTCTTTTCAGCATACTAGAAGCAAAAGGTGAAACTGAGGGTCTACCCACAGGCGTCTCTCTTTCCCTCCACCTAACAACTGCTCCTTAAAACTCCAATTGTTGGAGCGCTGCACTGGATTTTTTTTATAGCGTCTTTGGCAAGCTGAGCTTGGTGGACATAGCCTATCCCTTTTCCAAGTTGTAGGGTGTCTGTAGGGTGTGTTTAGTGTCATCCATCCCACCAAACACAGCCTGCCTACTGTTCCATGAGAGACGGATAGGGTTTTAACATGAGCTCAAAATATTCTATGTTCACACCTGGGAATTCTGTTTGTATAATCTTATCCAAAGGACTTGCACAGGGGGTGTGAAGTCAGCACTGGGATAGGGAGAACTCCCTTGAACAGACATCCCAGTGGAGACTCAACCCTGCAGCATCAGTTACTTCAGAACACGAGGATGATGCTCTAACCACCCGACTATTCCACCCTCCTCCCTAAAATCCAGCTTTTTTTTTTTTAAACCTTGAAAAGACCTCTGAGGTGGAGAAGATGGCTGGTCAGAATGAGCACAAGATGATACTGGGAAGTATTATTTTGACTTTTCACTCTTTTAAGGTCTTCTTTGTCAAACCAAAAAGCTTCTTAATTTTATCGTATGGACAATTCAAAATAAAGTTGTTCTGGCCATAACAGCATTTCTTTTCCTTCCCCCTCTGCATGCTATTCCGTTATTATCTTTACAAAAAAATTTTTTGTTATATAAACAACAAAGTATGCAAAAATCACACATTTATACATGCAAGCCAAGAAAACAAAGTAAAATAAACGCGTTAAAAACTATAACACAATTTTCAGAATACCATACAACAGAAAAATTTACAACAGTTTTCTTTTTTTAAACTTTTTTTTTCTTCAAAGAAATTGGTAAAACACTTTTTCTTTTTATTCACGGTCCCATCCTCCCCTTTTCCTCACTTAAAAAAAAAAAAAAAGTGAAAAGTCTCTACATGAACAATACAGAAAGCATTTAAATCAATCAATTAAGTGATACTAGAGTAAACACAACAAAAACTTCCAACAGAAAGGAAAGCAGGCTATACTACAAACAAAGACTGAATACACTCTCAATAGATGAGTATGGTAGTTGTTCAAAGCAGTAAGACAAAACATCCCGGTCTTGAGGCTTGCAGACTTGAAATTCGCCTACTCCGAGGCTAGCCCTGCCTATCTCCATCATTTGCTGTCTGGTCTGGATTAGCTAGGCTGCATCAGAAGTCTTCCAATGGTTATAGGTATCTACTGGTCAATCATTATCATGTTAACTTGCTGCAGGCTATATGTTCATCTGGGTTTTTTTTTTATGGGTTATGTAAAGGGTTCAGAAACTGACAAGAATCCATTGAAGTTTCTGTCGCGAGGCCCCAAAACCTGATGATTTTTTTCTTTTGCCAAGTGTTTCTGAGTTAACGAGGGCATTGTGTAATTCATCAGTTCGACTGAGTTAACAAGGGCATTGTGTAATTCATCAGTTCGGTATTTTAATACACAAAGTGCCTTCTTGTCATATTCGTCAATAAAATAGTTGTTTCTATTTTCTTTTTTTTTTTGGTTCATAAGTGCTGCCATATTTTTCCAACACTGATTTGTCAATAACAGTCATTTCACTGTTGACTCCTGTCTATTTCGTTTGTTCAAAAGTGCTGCCAATTTGCCCAACACTGATTAGTCCATAACCGTCGCTTCACTGTGACTCTTGTCTATTTCATTTGTTCATAAAGTGCTGCCAATTTACCCAACACTGATTAGTCCATAACTGTCGCTTCACTGTAACTCTTGTCCATTTCATTTGTTCACATGTGTTGCATTACATTACCTGCTTAAGCACCACTCAAAACGTAACCTTTCCTCACCTCAAGAAAAGCTAACTGCTGTAGTTTTCTAATTGAACGCAACACCAAATGTGACCCCCCCAAAAAAAGTCCATCTCCTCATTCTGTCTCAATAGTCCATCTCCTCATTTTGTCTTGAGGACCTCTGGTTAACAGATGACCAAGTCACATGCCACTTGGAACCAGAGTTCTCAAGATTTACTTCAACATAAGTAGCAAACTTTGTTCTTCAGAACTTGTCTCTCTGACTCGTGAGAGATGCGGCACAAAATTTATGTCTTAGACTCGTGAGAGACGCGGCACAAACTCATGTTTCTCCGACTTATGAAAAACACAGCACAACATAAAGTCTATCTCTAACAATGCTTTCCACCATCATTATCTCTATGCTTAAGTGAGTGCCTGTCATTAACATGGCTGTCTTCGCTTTTTCCAGAACAAATGTTTGTTGAGTAAGACCACTTCTCTGCAGTTATCTTTTATCATGGTCGATGATCTCTTGGGTCATTAATTTTTTTTCTCATCTCTGGATTATTCAACAAATCACTGTCAAAAGTAACATACATATTATTTCTTTCATGTCTGTTTTACAGCACAATAGGTACAACAACAACTCCACTGTTCGTGGGTCAAAAGCTTATGAATTTCACAACAATTTTTCTTTTCCTCCACAAACGTCACAGCATTTTTCGGGGCGAATAAATAAAAACAGCATGCAATTCATTAAAGACTCAAAACACCATAGTCCCTACAACGCAGGGATAGTTTCTCGAGACGGCGACAATTATGCACCTTGAAGAAAAATGCTCTCTCTCTCCCATCTGATTATTCAAAGCCAATTCAGGTCCTGTCATATAAAACTCATATTTCAAGATAATAAAAAAAAAACCCAAAAAAAAACACAATATCAGTAATGGAGACAACAATCAGCCATAATGTCAGCAAAACAAAACAAAACAAAAATCACTAACAAAACAAAAATAACCCACTATCACATATGAAGCATCGCACAAAAAAGGATCCATACACTATCTACAAAAAGAATGGGGAAAAAGAAAGTCATCAATTAAACTAAGAGCATAACACACTCTGCACTTGGCCTTCTCACAGCAATTCTCATAGCGGGTAGGGCCCATCAAACTACACCTGAGAGTCTGCCTACTCCTTAGCTTTGGAAAATCAAACTGTGTACATGTTCATTCTTGTTAAGCGAAAACAAAAGCAAAAACAGTTGCGTAATTAAGTCGTCATTTAATAATCTCTCTTCCTCCCCACCCCCTCTTACTGCCTGAATTTGCAGAGTCAAACAGTCCAGAGTATCTTCTGTATCCAGAAGAATCATCCTTAGCTGTTTTCAGTTTTGGTGAAAGCAGCTGGTTATCAACCCACATTTCCTTTCCTGTCTACTGTTATTTTCTTGTGTTTCATAACCCTTATATATACTAACAGACGCAGTTATACTTCTGACTACGCAAAAACTAAGCTTAACTATACTAAAGAAAAGACCACCATGTGCCTAAAGTTAAGGTCTGCAACGGGTGAAGTACACAGGACAGAAACTAACACACGAATAACAATACACAAGGAGTTTTTTCTTCTTCTAAGTTTGTTTTTCCCTTGTATACTCTCTGCATCTGATACCCGGTCATGTCAACCTTCTACTTCATGCGTAGACTGCAGAAACAACCTTCGCTCAATGCTGGTATCAGGAAAGATTTTACAAAACCGAAATTTCCATCCCAATAACTTATCCTTTCCTCACTTCTGACAATGGTACAAGCTGGATCATGTCAGTGCTGTTATTAATCTACCACTTGGATGTTGATATAGATCACAGGACCAGTGACAGAATTATGTCTTCGATGAGAAATTCAGGTAAAAGGTTGCTAAGCTTGGCCATTGTCAATATCAGAAAAGAACTCCCCTGCCATCCTGTGATTATCCTCACCAATTTTCAATTCCAACACTGTTTTTTTCCAGCTACAAAGAACCAGGTAAGCCACCAAAAAATGTCTCCATTGATACAATGTTGCATGTTTGCTTTTGGTTGTTCTGTAAAAGCTTCACAACACAGCAATAATTCTGAATGGCAAGTACTCTTGTTTTGTTTTAGGTCCTTCATTCGGAGGTTGTGAACAGAGCCATAGCAAGTAGCAGAACTTTACATTTCCCCATGTGGCACATTGGTCATGATTGTGCCTTGTTGACAATGCAGGGAATGCTTCAAATTACACTGGTGTTTCTTTACATTCACAGCTATGGGACGTCATTTGCAGTAAAGCCAGTCCCTAGTCAGGCAAACCCACCCACAGCCAACCCGCACTGTCACCGGTTATGGTCCTGTCTGTCATGGAAGACCTAAAATGAAACTTTGGTAGCGATCCAAACAAGAACTAAGACACCCACAAACATTCAACAACACGGGCAACGTTGATGTTATACTCCTGGATTGCTGAGAAAAATCAACACTGCACTACTAAGAGCAGGTGAGTAAAACAATAACTCAAAAAAAAAAAAAAAAAAAAAGTAAGTTTTGGGATCATTTGGTTTTCTGTGTACATGCAGTGGTGAAGATTACACAGCAGTAGCAATGACCTCACAAACTGTGAAGTCACTAGTCTTGCTGAGGTTGACATAACTCCATCCCACTGGCGACTTTCTCAAGATTATCGTGAACTGAACACACCAAAAGCGCTTGCACCCTTAGTGTCTCCACACTGCTGGTGACTTGTTTTGGGCCAAAACTCTGACTGGCAGGAGGCACCAAGTTCACGCAAAGCCTTCCCTCTAAACAAGATCCTTGCTGGTTCTGCGCTACCCACCAGTATGATAAAATGCTGACAAACAAGATCACCTGCTTGTGGACCCGAATTCAGTATGACCTCATATTTGCAGCGTTAAAAGTATGAGCCAAATTTTGGACCGTTAAAAAAATCTTTCCTGGATCGATTCACTTGATACTACGCCACCCAATGCCCCACCAATAAAATGTAAATAATGGAATGAGCAAGAATAATGGCAACTCTGAACATTCTTGGACACTTGCATGCACTGCAAATCAACATGAGCAATTCACATTTCATTCAAATCACACAGCAAAAATACCACACACATAAAAAGTCATAAGCAGACTGACGTGTACATAATGCTTCCCCCCAAACTCACTCTTGGTCAATTTGAATTTTAAAAAAACAAAACACACCTATAAAACACACACTCAGAAGAAAAAAAATTTACAAATCAGGAAATGTTTCACTGAATGGCCACAAGAAATGGATGGCAGCTTTGTTCTTATAACACAGGTGCTGTCTGTACTTGCCAGCTGTATTTGCACAATACGTTTAATTTATGCACGTCAGTAAGCGGGTGTGACAATCAAATGTACTGTGCTTACAAACATGTCTTTGATCCAGTGATTCCTGGTTAACTTTTCAGAGAAAATAAATATAATTCATAAAAACAGGCTTATATATATATCAATCAATTTCAAACAAACAAAATGAAAAAAAAAGCCAACCTACAAACACCTACACTTCGTACTCAACACAACAACAAATAACTTCACTGTAAAATTATCCCCCCCAAAAAGCAAAGCAAAAACAACAACAGGGACAACCAACAACAACAAACAACAACAACAAAAAACCAGGTTCTGACAAGACCAAGATGTAATCCTTTCCCTCAGTCAGCATCTAGCTCCATGTCATGATTCACCTGATCAACATTCACGACATCAGCTTAGAAAGACCTGGGGCACTCAGCCATAGTCCATACACTGTCAGTCCTGCGCTGCTCAAACCAGCAATGTCCAACCGTGGGCAAGGAAAACAAAACAAAAACAAAAAGACGAATAAAAAACCAACAAAAACAACAAAAAGGATTTAAACACACTCACTCACATGCATGCACACATACACACAAGCACACACACATACATGTGCACGCACACATACTAACTCATACACACACAAAGAGCCCCCAACAAAAGCGCCTTCTCTTACTAAGAAAATTACACAATCCCTCCGACACTGTTAATGCCATTTTCAACCCAAGCAGCTGTCAGTAATACACTCTACTCAAGAACACAGTTCACACACAGGGGCAGCAGTACCACACACACACACGCACGCACGCACATGCCTGCACAGACCCATTAACAGGACAATGTACACTGCACACACACACACGCACGCACGCACATGCCTGCACACACCCATTAACAGGACAGTACACTGCACAAACACACACGCACGCACACACCCACTAACAGGACAGTACACTGCACAAACACACACGCACGCACGCACATGCCTGCACACACCCACTAACAGGACAGTACACTGCACAAACACACACGCATGCACATGCCTGCACAGACCCATTAACAGGACAGTGTACACTGCACAAACACACATGCACGCACGCACATGCCTGCACAGACCCAGTAACATGACAATGTACACTGCACAAACACGCACGCACATGCCTGCACACACCCATTAACAGGACAGTACACTGCACAAACACACACGCACGCACGCACATGCCTGCACAGACCCAGTAACAGGACAATGTACACTGCACAAACATACACGCACGCACGCACATGCCTGCACACACCCAGCAACAGGACAGTGCACTGCACAAACACACAGGCACGCACGCACATGCCTGCACAGACCCATTAACAGGACAGTACACTGCACAAACACACACGCACGCACGCACATGCCTGCACAGACCCATTAACAGGACAGTGTACACTGCACAAACACACACGCACGCACGCACATGCCTGCACACACCCACTAACAGGACAATGTACACTGCACACGCACATGCCTGCACAGACCCAGTAACAGGACAATGTACACTGCACAAACACACACGCACGCACGCACATGCCTGCACACACCCATTAACAGGACAATGTACACTGCACAAACACACACGCACGCACACACATGCCTGCACACACCCATTAACAGGACAGTACACTGCACAAACACACACGCACGCACATGCCTGCACACACCCACTAACAGGACAGTACACTGCACAAACACACACGCATGCACGCACATGCCTGCACAGACCCATTAACAGGACAATGTACACTGCACAAGCACACACGCACATGCCTGCACAGACCCATTAACAGGACAATGTACACTGCACAAACACACACGCACGCGCCTGCACAGACCCATTAACAGGACAATGTACACTGCACAAACACACACGCACGCACGCACATGCCTGCACACACCCACTAACAGGACAGTACACTGCACAAACACACGCACTACACCCACTAACAGGACAGTGTACACTGCACAAACACACACGCACGCACGCACATGCCTGCACACACCCATTAACAGGACAGTACACTGCACAAACACACACGCACGCACTGACAGCAGTACCATACATGACAGGACAGTACACTACACACACACAGATTGTCTGCTGAACAAGTCTGAGCCTTGACTCAGTGAGTAAAGGAGAGGGATAAGAGCATTCCCCCCCCCCCTCCCCCCCAATCAAAAAAAAAAAAAGCAACAACACAACTGGAAAGCACACGGCTCACTTTTCAAGCACCCATCCATTCTGATGATTTTCAAGAAGAAAAAAAAAAAGAAGACAATTTCAGATTATAGTTAAAAGTAAATAAATGAATAGATAAAATTCATAATCAATTCATAAATAAATAGAAAGAATGATTATATCACATCGTAGTTGCCAACACGAAAAAAACCCAGAAAAATATTGTCTTTAAAAAAAGATAATAATGATGATAATCAAAATATCCATTTAGAAAATTGGCAGGATAAAAATCATTCTTTAACTAAAGAAAGACAAAGTTTAAAAAATAAAAATAAAAAAGACAACAACAAAAAAGACAAGAAGCAGCCAAAGAAAATCACTTTAAAAAACAAACAAAAAACCCAACATAACCTTTCAAGGGAGCAAACACAACAAACAAGTTACACCATGACTTGATCGAGTTACACTATGACTTGATGGAGTTACACCATGACTTGATGGAGTTACACCATGACTTGATCGAGTTACACAACGACTTGATCCCATGCGTGCATCCAAACCAACTCAAATCCCGCCACTGGCAGCTCAACGGACCAGTGAGGCCACACCAGACTATGAACATCCATCCACCAACACAATCCAATCACACGTATAGCTCGGTCAACCACAGACAACAAAACACAGTAGAAGTCTTGATGAAGAGCAGCAGCAGCAGCAGCAGCAAGATCTGATAGAACTGAAAACACTGAATCTGTGTCCCACAGCAAAAAAAACTTAACAATTTAAGTACTGAAGTCATCAACCTCTCTCTCTCTCCCCCACACAACAAGCACCATACACGCAAACAGCTTCAAGTGGCATCTGTGCTTCCGTTCAGACTGCACACACAGCAATGAAAGGCTGGACAGGGCTAAGTCCCTAACATGCGTGGCACAACACAAAGGGAACCTGCCAAGCCTTTCAACCAAAAGCCTGTGGCTTTTTTTAAACTTCCACAACAGCAAACTCTGAAAACGAGGATGACTGTTCCACTCGTTCACAGGAAAAGGTTAGCCGATGACAAAAATAACAGCAGTGTGGCAGGATTCTGAGGGTTGGTCATGGTATGACAAGATTCGGTTGTGCACTTTCAAGTCGAGGATTTCAACGCTCCAACATTTGGCGCCACACTGGCTACGAGCAAACACTGTTGCCAGTTCTTCTCCACGCTTCTCTCCTCTTCACGAAGACTGAACAACAAATCAGTACAAGGCAGATGCCACAGTCATATAATACTGGTTTACAGAATGTAAACAAAGGCGTTAGTCCCATGAGGATCTGTTACAAATCCTTCCATCTGTTGCATTATGATGCGTTTCTCAAGTCATGAAAACTTTGGGTGGCTGTCTTTAGAAGTTTTGTCTTACACCAGTAACACTGAATCAGAGCAAATGGCAAGTCTGAGTAATTTCATCCACACAATTCTGCAGACCAAAAAAAAAAAAAAAAAAAGTGTAGCGTTTTATGTTTCATGCCACAGTTCATGATCATTCACAAAGCCAAAAATACCTTCATGCAGAGGCAAGCAAGCAAGAATGAAATAATCACAACCCATGGTAAAATTTGATCCAGAAATGTGGCAGCAACCTTCACAGCATGGTCAATTTTTCTGTTGATTTTCCGTAAGTCGGGTTTGGGACATTGATTTGTCAGCGTTATCTGCGAAAGATGATCTCACTACGAGAGATCAGTTCTTTCACCATAAAAGATACTTCACCATAAAAGATACTCTACTCCCCACTTGATAATCTCCCAACCGTAACTACTGCTCCACAAAAAGGACTCGGTAACGTCAGGGTAACCACCAGCCACAGCAGTCATCTCCGTACTGATGGCCTACACACAGCCACTAACAGAGATCAGCTGTTTTGTGCTGTGGATATATTCCTTAGTTCACATGGTATGCTCTGTGAGACAAGGCTGGCAAGGAATAATGTGTACCACCTGCGTGATACGCTAATTCTTCAACCTTGTCAGCCTTTTTTTTTTTTTTTAAAAAGACATTTATGAATATTATCTTTTATAGGATAAAATCCGGTCATGCAATCACGTCACAAAACATCACCAACAAAAAAAAGTCTTGCACAACTCCAAAATTATTTCAAAAAATGCTGTGTAAAGTTATCAGCTGGAAACATCACTTCAATCTCGCAAATGTTTAAACTCCTCTGAATGGTAACTTGCTGGAAAAATAACATTTCAACTTTGTGACACTCCAGCACCAAATGAGTTGCATTGCACCGGACACACTTTTTCTCTCGGACCCATTTTAGAAAGGTGGGGGTCAAACTGTCAAGTTTTAGATGATTGATTATAAAACTATAGCCATTCTTCTACCTTATACTTAAGTATCAAGGTGTAGTTTTGTTTCCTTTAGCTTTAAAACGCATTTTAAAACACACAAGCCCTCATTATGACCAACTATTATGATGCAAAACTTGTCAATTTCTCCTTTTGTCACTTCTTCTTGTTTATAATTTCAATTTGAAATAACATTTAAAAAGTGTTTTTTTAAAGAAATAACATTTCATAGAAATGTCCCCTTTTCAATCTAGGGTTGTTGTTGGGTTTTTTTCAATTGAATATCCTTTTTATTATTTTTTTTATTGTACATGAATAAAATTTTAGGAATTAAAAATTGACCTTTGGTGCAATGCGACTCATCATGTCATTGGAGTGTCCCATTTATGAACAAAGAGTTATTTTAATTCTAAACCCAGTGCTAAAATGTCTGATCCTGTACATACGCAGCAAGAGATGTTGAACACAGAACAGTGATCAAACTCAACAAAATGGGTTTGGCTTTTTAAAAAAAAAAAAAAAAACCATGGTACACCAAGGACCTGTCCATTAAATCCCAGAGAGGGGAAGCCACCATTGTTGACCCAAGCGACAGGCAAACAACACACCAAACCATCGTTAGAGGATGCAAAGCTCACCCACCAAGGTCAGATTCATGTTTCTCCTCACTCCGCGTCTAACAAATCCCTTCCCTTTAATTTAAATCGCCCGCACACTTTTCTGGCTTTACCCTTTTCCTTGTTCTGTACAGTTTTCTGACACACTTCTCGGACAGCGTGGTGATGGGAGACCGATCGTTCGTACGCAAAACAGGGGCCCTGTCTTCATGCAGTCCACCATAGTTTATGTCTACTGTCTCTGCACACACAGCTGGACAAGGAAACTCGAGTCCATCCTCCTCCCCCTCCTCCACATGTTGGTCTATACTGCTGACCCCACCCTTACCCACCCTCTTTTTTCTGTTTTTTTAACTTTTTTTTTTGTCTTTTTTTTGTTTTGTTGGTTACATTTTACATTTTTTTCCACAGATAAAACTTTATACCAACCATCTCAAATATCAAAACATGGTACAAATGGTCACTTGTCAAAATAGCAGTCCCAAAGTTCATGCTGCCACCATCTCTCACAAAATCCCCCCCATCCCTCCCCCCAAAACCCCACTCTCTCTCAGAGAGCAACACAATCTACTTTGCTCCCTCCTCCTCCTCCTCTCCTTCCTCCTCCTCTCCTTCCTCCTCCTCTTCCTCCTCCTCCTCATCCCCTTCCTCATCCTCAGCGACAGGGTAGACATCCTCTGCATCCTCGTACACCTCCTCTTCCTCCTGCTCCGTCTCTCCTTTCTTCATGTCGTTGCCGCTTCTGTCCAGGACAGAGACGCACTCCTGTTAGTGACAGCTGATACTGAGCACACACACACATATATACTTTCATGTCAGGGTTTTGAGCCAATACATCCATCTAGACTGTGAAAGTTGACACGGTTCAAATCCCGTCAGCTAACCCACCCCCCTCTCCCAAGGGCAGATGTACAATTTTTGTTTTGGGTTTTTTTCCCCTAAGGCATGGGGACGGGATAGCTCAGCGGTCGGAGCACTCGCTTTCCCCCAGCCAAGTTAAGCAGCGTCGAGCGTGGTTACCAGTTGGATGGGTGACCGTTTGCGCGCCTTGGCTTCAGTACAGTTCCCCCAGTTCATCCAGCTGTAAATGGGTACCTGCCCTCTTTAGGGTCAGGGAAGGTAAAGCAGCGAGGGAGAGGAGATGGGCGCCGCCCTCAATATGCTGGCCCCTGGAGAGGTGATGTCTCTGACGCCTCGCTCCCCTACGACCTTATAGGTTATGGGACTCCTTTACCTTTTACTCCTTTTTTCCCCCAAGGCTAGAGCTCATAGTGAGATTTTGCGTAAGCAATTGTTCTTACCCACCATTTAGGTAGCCACATTCCGACTTTTGGGGACTTGAATGCGGTTTCAAAACTGATTAACAAAAAAAACAACCCCCACCTCAAATCAGAACAAGTTTTTGTCTCTCCCATCTACTAGACCAACGCTGTGTGCGTGCATAAGTTGTGGTGGTGGTGTAAGAGCTATTCTCTCAATGAAATAAAACCAGAGTCATGTATACCAGAGATTCAACGTATGTAAAGAAAACCATGGTACTGACAGTTGCTTTCGACAAAATCCTAAGGTAAAATCCATTTTCATTGGCAAAAATATATCCAAGTAGGAAAAAAAACAAAATTGGTACTACTTTATCAGAGATGTGATCTACCCACACCTACAGACAAAAGTCCAAAATTTTCACAAAGAGAGATCTGGCATTACAATAAATGCTTTTCACAATCCCTTTACAAGCTAACCATAATAGCAGCAGAGCACAATGTATGGCCACTCTTCGATCTGATACATCAGTCGAGTTTACAGAGTGGTGGTGGTGTTTTTTCTTAATTCCTCAGCTAGAGCTCCGAGGTTCACTAAAAGTTTTGTGCATGCAACCATTTCTGCCCACCATTAAGGTAGCCACATTCTGACTTTGGGAATACACTGTGTGTATGATGTTGTGCGTTCCCCAGCTTTACACCCTGGGGGTCACCCAGAATATGCACTCTGCCTCACTCATCCCACCTGGGAATCACTGTGAGATAGGAAGTACACACTTGATGAGAAGTTTGCGTGTATGACTCTTTTTCAAGCACCTCGCCAAATAGGCAGCCATACTCCGACTTCAGAGGATTTTTTTCTCCTTTAAAAAAGGAGAGTGCGGGTTGTTATGTTAAGAGCTTGTCATGGCTGAAGGCAATCTCAACACAACATTTTACAACATAACGTTTTAATGTAGGCCTTGGCAATTAGCTGACATCAATAATAACTGACACAGCTTTTGGCCTGTGTATGATCTTACTGTAAAAAAATTCATAAACCAGCACCATTCTTCTTCAACACACCAGTACGCATGAGGGAGGACACACACACACACTCATACACACACACACTCACACATGTACCATCTGAAAATAAAAGTTTGACTTTGACACACACACACACATTCTCTCTAAAAGAAAAATTGCTCAGGGAGAATACTCACGTGGCAGAGACGTCAACAGTAATGCCCCTTCCTTTGGATGCTGCCTTGGAGCCTCGTCCCCTGCCTGGCTTCACGGTGACTCGAGGCGGTCGCCGCACTATCCGCGTCCCCCGAGCCCCGCCACGCATGCCGTACATGCCTCTCATGGGGGGCTGCTGGGAGGACACACACATTCTACACAATGATCTTTTTACCTTTCTGTTGATACACTGATTTTTTTTTTTTACTTTTTTTTTTGGGGGGGGGGGGGGGGTGTATAGTAAGTAGAAAACAACATATGTATTGTATTGTCCAGCAGGTGGACAAAAAACACGAACACAGTCTTAGGTTCAATTCCACCCCAACACACACACACACACACACACACTCTCTCTCTCTCTCTCTTATATATATCCCTAAGGGCAGGGACTGGATGTCAAAAAGCACATGGGTGCTTAATCATTATCCTCGAAATAAAAGAATTTGTCATTGTCATTAACATAGTTTGAACAAAATCAAACACTGTGTAAATAAAATGAGAGTAATGGGCAAAGGAACATACAGAAAAACCTGAAGGAAAGAAAAGTGGACAAAAATATGTCAACATGAAGTAAACCAAAACATTAAAGCTTATTGATAACAGCGCTAAATGGTTGCCTGAAAACTAAATCTCCTACACACATATACACACACACACATACCACTTTTTCTCTCTCTCACTGAAAACAGCTGACAGTAGAAGAGCACGTATTACTGTATATGTATATAAAAATTTTTAATAAAATTTAAAGTTAGATAATAAAATAATAATAATAATGTATGGAATTTATATAGCGCCGAATCTTGTAAAGCAACAAATCAAAGCAAAAAAAAAAACCAACCCCCCCACCAAAAAAGCACTTACACCATATCCTCTCCCAGTGTAGAAGGCTGGGGGATGGTTTCTGGATGGAATGAGAGGTGGACTGGCTCCCATGATCCCTCTGAAATGAACAGTCACAGCATGTAGACAGAAGTGCCAATTGCCATGGCCATACAGAAGACATGTACATGTGTGTGTGTGTGTGTGTGCATGCGTTTGAGTGTGCATGCACATGCAAGTGTATTGTGTGTGAGTGTGTGTGTGTGTGTGTGTGAGTGAGCGCATGCATATGTGTGTGTGTGTGAGTGAGTGAGTGAGTGTGTGTGCATGCGCACATGTATGAGTGTGTGAGTGAGTGCACGCGTATGTGCATGTGTGTATGCATTTCTAAATTTTGGAACAGGATCAATAAATACTGTTTACCTACCTCAGTCTACTCTGTATCATATACTTAAAAGAAGCTGACCCATAGAGAATACTAAACTATTATAATCACTCTTGCCTGAACAGCGCTCCACAATCTGCAAACACACTACTACTGCCCAAACCCTGAGAATAGCCGAGGTAACAGTACTTTCTGAAATCAAAATTGATACAGAAGACACAAACAGTATTTCACTTAGGAAACGTTCCCCTAAAATCTATGCACATGTATATCTTTCCACAGCTACATTTTTCTTCCCGAAATCTGAGAATACGATTCATAGAAACAAATCTTAAGCCTAGCCAGCAACAATGTCAAGAGTCACCCAAGCTTTTAAAAAGAATATATATCTGCTTTGATATCCTCCAAATCATTTAATATCCTCCAAATCATTTGATATCCTCTGAACCTGATGTCCACATTACACAAATACATTAGTCCCTAGGTGATGATCATGAGCATGTTTTAACTGACAAAAACTTCAGCTATCTCCATTTGTGTACTGTATCCAGAGTCTGGGAAAAGTTGTTGTTTTTTTTAGTCCACTCACTGATGCCGTCTCCCCACCTCTCCCTCTGCTTCATCTTCTACCTCCCCAGACTGCCTTGCAAGACAGTTTTGAAAGGCTGCGTTATGAACCGCTTCCACAATGGACAAACAACAGAACAAAGACTGAAGACTAGGCTGCCTTTATTTATTTATTTTATTTTTTTTTAAAATTTTTATATCGAGGATAATGGAATAAGCACTCGTGCTTTTTTACATCCAGTCCCCGTGTGTGTGGTTTTGTAAAATTTTGTCATCTGTTTTCACCGGCACACAATGGCCTACTCTTCCAAAAAGCAGAACAGGATTTAACGTGTGCGCAAGATGTTCTGCATGCGTTCGCACAAGGGGCCTCGGTTTATAGTCTCATCCGAAGGACTTTGACATTCAGTTGAATTTTTTTTGTCAAACTGGGAAGAAAGGGCAAGGCTGGAAATCGAACCCAGAACCTCACGGTTAACTTGTTGGCAAGATACGTCTTCAAAAGGCTGCCTATCTCAACAGCTCCCACTACCGACAACGACAGAATAAAGACTGGCGACTAGGCTGCCTTTGCAAGATACGTCTTCAAAAGGCTGCCTATCTCAACTGGCGACTCATCACAGGTAAACAACAGCAGAAGCAGCGGCACTCACCTGCCGCGGGGAGAATGTCCTTCCCTTCCTCTCCAGCTGCCGACCACCGTGCCCGCGATCTCCAGGTGTCCTCCCCTGTTGTCCAGGGGGCAGCTGCCTGCACACCACACCACACCACACCTCACTCTGTGACGCTGAACTTCTCAACTGTAAAATCCCCCCTGCGGGAATGCTGGGGGCATAGCTGCCAACCCCTGAGACTCCAAAATAGGAATCCTGAAGCTGAAGCATGTTTCATATTTACACAAGCAAATTTTACATTAAGACAAGCAAATTTCCCATCTCCTGAAATATTTTTTTAAAAAAATTTTTTAACACACATCTATTAAGCAATCATACTTACAGATTCAACCAGACTGAAGTTGGAGTAGCGATTCTGGTCTACTACACATTGCCAATATGAGAATGGAGATTTCTTCTATGTACTAAAGTTAACACTTTGTTCACAGTTCACTTGGACTGGCTCCTCTGGCCCTGGGGCAGCTGACAACACAACACACCCAAAAAATATGAAAGAAGAAAATTAACCTACTAACCCTTCTGCTCCAAACACACACAAAAACCTCTAAAAAAGCAATATTGTTCTGTACATCTCCTCAAAGTCAGGCTAAACCACTTTTTTTCACCATTTGGGAGGTTGATGACTTGAATTTGGAAACCGGAATATTTTCTTGTAAAACGGAAAATCGGAACCGAGATTCGAATCCGGAAGAATTCTGGAAAATCAGGAAGGGGTGGCAGCTATGTGGGGACCCTTTTAGTACAACATCCCCACCTTCTGGAAATTCTGTGCTAGAAATTTCCCCTTTCCTATCACTCCCTTTGTTTTCATTTTTATCCTTACCTATTCTGTGCTAGAAATTTCCCCTTTCCTATCACTCTTTTTATTTCTGTCTTTATCCTTACCCCTCAATTCTGCGCTAGAAATTTCCCCTCTCCTATCACTCTCTGTATTTCTGTCTTTATCCTTACCCCTCAAGTCTGTGCTAGAAATTTCCCCTCTCCTATCACACTATTTCTGTCTTTATCCTCACCCCTCAATTCTGTGCTAGAAATGTCCCCTTTCCTATCACACTCTTTATCCTCACCCCCTCAATTCTGTGCTAGAAATTTCCCCTTTCCTATCACACTCTTTATCCTCACCCCCTCAATTCTGTGCTAGAAATTTCCCCTTTCCTATCACTCCCTTTATTTCCGTCTTTATCCTTACCTCTCTATCCTCTCCATCTCATGTTTATTTTCTACTTGCCTAGCCCATTCTCCTGCCTTTTTTTTCATGCAAATCTGACACCTTTTCCTGATGAACTTTCTTATTACGAGCTGCTCTGAAGTCAGAACGTGTCAGCTGAGGCCAGTGGGCAGACCTTCTGCTGAGTGACAAGCACCGAAGATTGGGCTTGAAGCATTCATTCCAATATGGCCAATATATAGAACCTTACTTTTAGCCGCAGAGAACTTTCTTACAATGTGATATTTTCCACAGCTGAAAAAAAAAAAGTACTGCTGTGTAGCTTTTCCAATCTTACATTCTAGTTTAAGGTGAACATCACAGGTGTTGCTGACAAAATAATCAGAAAAAGGAAAATAACAGAATGAAATAAATCGCTTTGAGAAAAAAAAAAAGAAAAAAAAAAAAGACACATACACACACACATAAGCTGGCACATTTGTTCATCTAAAATACATAAGACAAACTAAAGCTACTAACCAGATTTTTTAAAATATAAAAATCAAAATATCAAATTTCAACAATAAATATTTTCTCACCATAACTAAAGGCAGCTATATTCTGGTTGCAGGTGATTTTTTTCTTCTTCTCCTTTTAATGGAAATTACACGTTGTTGTTGTTGTCTTCAATTTAACGTCTGTTCACTCTAACTGATATTAGACGAAAATTACACGTTGTTATGCTAAGAGTTGTTACCAGCCGCCTTAGCCCAGTGGTTAGTGCCTTAAATTTTGGACTGGACAGTTGAGGATTCGAATTCCATAAGAGTCATAGGGATTTAATTTTTTTTTTTTTTTAAATTGATAAACAAAAATATGCTTGTCTATTCACCAACAAAGACAACAAATAATGCTGGAAAAAACAAAAATCCAATAAAACCATATAATTCAACTTCCACACTAAAAAAACCCACAACATCAAAACATAACCAAAAAAACCATCCAAAACAAAAAAACCCTCCAAAACAAAAAAACCCTCCAAAACAAAAACCAAACGTCAGTTCACCTAGAATGCCTCGTCCTCGGCTAGCGGACCTGGGTCCCCCCGGCAGCAGAGCGGGGCCCATGGGTCCATCCCCGCGTCCATCCCGGTACATGGGTCCTGGCCCCGAAGGTGGCGGGTAGGGGCCGTGCCTGTAGGGCTCCTGGTAGGAGGGGTAGAAGGGGCCCACAGAGGGGCGGGCAAAGTCCACGTGCAGGTTCTCCAACACCGCCTGTCGGAGTCGCTCCAGCCTCATCACCTGCTCCATCTGGTGGAAGACACGACAGCAATGGTGGCGCAAGTCTGCGTGACTGACAATAGTCAGATCGCATGAACACACACACACGTACGCGCACACATTAGCAGCGGTTGGTTAGTATCCAGGCAGAAGAAGAAAACTGAACGAGCAGTATACACACTCAATGGTGATTCATGTCTGCGTGACAATAGTCGATCGCATGAACACACACACACACACACGTGCGCGCGCACATTAGTAGTGGTTAGTTAGTATCCAGGCAGACAGGAAAACTGAACGAACTCGATGGTGATTCATGTCTTAAGTGACAACGCAACTTATTTAGTTTGTATCTAGACAGAATAGTAAATTAAATGAACAGCATAGACGGTTCATGTCTGAGTGACAATAGTCAATCGCATGAACACACACACACACACACGTGCGTGCACACATTAGCAGCGGTTAGTATCCAGGCAGAAAAAGAAAACTGAACGAGGCAGCATATACACTCGGTGGTGATTCAAGTCTTAAGTGACAACGCAACTTATTTAGTTTGTATCTAGACAGAATAGTAAAATAAATGAACGGCATAGACGGTTCATGTCTGAGTGACAAGACAACTTATTTAGTTTGTAATCCAGACAGAATAGTAAATTAAATGAACGGCATAGACGGTTCATGTCTGAGTGACAAGACAACTTATTTAGTTTGTAATCCAGACAGAATAGTAAATTAAATAAACGGCATAGACGGTTCATGTCTGAGTGACAAGACAACTTATTTAGTTTGTAATCCAGACAGAATAGTAAATTAAATGAACGGCATAGACGGTTCATGTCTGAGTGACAATAGTTCAATCGCATGAACACACACATGCATACAACTTCAATAGTGTCCAGATAGAATAGTAAATTAAAAAACAAAACCTGGGCTACCTGTATTGCAGATGATCTTAGAGAAAGGGGCATAAATAAGGAGGAAGCTCAAAACAGAGAGAGATGGAGAAGGCTCATCAATGTCAAACCTCCCCTGGGAGAAACATGACAAAAAAGAAAGAAGAAGAAAAACATAGAATAGCAAATTAAACAAACAGCATAGACACGCAAACACACACGCTGTCACACAACACTAATCTGTTTCTGTGAAATTTCTCAAGCATTTCTACTGGCAATATTTCTTTTCGCTGTCAAGATTACAAGAACCTTTTTTTCTTCTTCTTTAAAAACCCCATGACAGGATACATGAATAAGTGACAAGAACAATCCCATCAACAAAAGTCACAACGACCAAATCATACAAGCGTGAACCATACACATATCGTATAATGTAACAATCAACTTGCAGCCAACGACACACTGACAATTAACTTCAAACATTCAGGACACAACACCCCCCCCCCCCCCAAAAAAACCCCTGTTAGCTCCCAGCAACACACAGGTAAAGTGCTCACCTGCCCGTCACAGAGATCCACCAGACTGATGTTGCTGTTGGCCCGCAGCAGCTTGTGGTGGAACAGCTTGCCGTCGAAGAACAGCCAGGGACTGCACACGGCAGCAGGTATAGGAGCTCCACACACGTCATTGGCCAACAGCGCCGTCTCCACGCCAGACATGAACAGCGACGCCAACTGTACGCCGCGACCCAGGATCGTTGGCAGCTGTCGGTACAAAGTAAAAGGTAAAGTAAGTAAAGGAGTCCCATAAGCTGTAAGGTCGTAGGGGAGCGAGGCGTCAGAAACTTCACTTCTCTAGGGCCAGCATATTGAGGGCGGCGCCCATCTCCTCTCCCTCGCTGCTTTACCTTCCCTGACCCTAAAGAGGGCAGGTACCCATTTACAGCTGGGGGAACTGTACTGAAGCCAAGGCGCGCAAACGGTCACCCATCCAACTGGTAACCATGCTCGACGCTGCTAACTTGGCTGGGGGAAACCGAGTGCTCCGACCACTGAGCTATCCCGTACAGACAGACAGAAAATATAAACCTACTGCCGTCCACATCGACCCTGACCAACTGATCCCACCTCAATCTCATAACACCCCGGATCAACCAAGAGCGATTACCTGGAGTACTTCGGATGAGACTATAAACCGAGGCCCCGTGTGTGAACGCATGCTGAACATCTTGCGCACATGTTAAATCCTGTCCCACTTTTCGAAAGAGTAGGCCATTGTGTGCCGGTGGGAACAGATGACAAAATTTACAAAACCGCATACACATGGGGACTGGATGTACAAAAAAAGCACATGAGTGCTTATTCCATTACCTCGATATAAAAAAAACAACAACAAAAAACAAAACAAAAACTGACCGCTTTGATTTGTTGCTTTACAAGATTCAGCGCTATATAAATTCCATACATTATTATTACTATTATTATTAATAACTTTCACTACCACTATTGCATATCCCACAATGCAGCTGCGACTGGAGTGTCTTCCAGAAGGGGAAGTCCTTGGACGACATTGGTTTTTCTTCTTCTTCTTCTTCTGTTTCCTGGTTAAGCTACAACTGTAATCCAGTGTGGATGGCAAAGTCTGCAGTCTGTCGCAGTGACCCTACCAGTCCCAACAGTTTTTCCTGTCAGAGCTCTACTGGGCTGGGCCATGTCTGGTCTGGCATTTTCAGAATGTTGAAGGTAGGACAGGACTGCAGGATGTGAGATGAGATTTGTGAGCCATGCCACAAGGGCACTGTGGGATGTTTTGTTGTTGTTTTGGTTTTTTAAATCGAGGATAAATGGAATAAGCACTTATGTGCTTTTTTTAACATCCAGTCCCCGTGTGTATGTGGTTTTGTAAATGTTTTCATCTGTTTCCACCAGGACACAATGGCCTACTCTTACAAAAAGCAGAACAAGGTGGTGTAGATGGGATAGGAGCTGGAAAGTTTGAAGTCATTCTTGACTTTGTTATGAGCTATGACCGAGTTACGAACATGGATCCTCTGCTCACTAATTTGATTTTTTCCCCCCCCCTTCCATACCAGTTACTACATATGAAAAACAATCACTGTTTTGGGTGTAGTGATAGGTTTTTGGATTTTTTTTTTTTTTTTGGTGGGTATTTCTATGCATTAGGTGAGAAAAGGGAAATTTTGGGGGGTGATATATGTTAGTAGTGAGTGTGCATGTGTTGCAGATTCACTTCATCACACAGATGTCATGTTTAGACACCATCTACAAAGTCAGAATCTAAATTTTTTTGGGGGGGAAGGGGGAAGGGGGGGGCATTGCATACACAAAAAAATCTCACCATTGGTAAACCTTAGAGCTCTAGCCAAGGATTTAAAAGAATAAATTGGAGGGAAAAAAAAAAAAAAAAGAGTCACTGTAGTCATCCCAATAAGACAGACACACCTAAAGCCAGATGTGGTTTTTTTACACACAAAATCTGAGCGATTCAATGAACCAGCAGTAAAGCGCCCATCTAGAAAAGCCTGGATTGTGGGTTCAACTTCTATCTGAAGTCCACCTTTCCACAAACTCCCTAAACCATGAGTGGTGTGGTCTGGCTGCTTGTCTTTCAGACGAGACAACAAACGTGAGATCCCAGGTGAAACGTACAGTGAGCGCGACGAAAAGAACCCATGGCAACATTGGAATTATTTATCCTTGGCAAAATTTTGAGGAGAAAGCTACTATTATAGGGAAAGAGATATACATGTAGACAGTAATTATTTTCGTTTTTGTTGTTTTTACATAAATGGGCGACACTGCATAAGTGACAATGCATAAGTGAGCAGCCTGAATTCCCCACAAAGACATCTGCCAAGACTGAAAGGTATATATACAATACTTTACAATAGATCACAGTACAATACATACATCACAGTACAATACAATACAATTAAGACCATAATTTGTTAGATATGTATGTCACGCTGGATTCATACAGACTTCCGAGTATGAAAATTCCATGAATAAGGTTTTTAAGAAACATTCAAGGGTGTGATTCAAGCAGTATTGCATTTGTAGCCTACACAGGCTAAACTCTTTGACTGCCAGCTGAAATAAAACTGGAAATTACACATGTGTGTGTGTGTGTGTGTGTGTGTGTGTGTAGTGGTAGTAGTAGTAGAAGTATTCAATTTTACATCTCGTGTTGAGTGATGGGGATAATTTCCACTTGCAATACTTACAAGCATAACATCCAAATTATTGTCAAATTGGGCCAAGTTTTTGACAAGATCTTTTGTCACAGGTGATCATTTTCAAGCAAATTCTGGGACTTAAAAAGGGGGAGGGGGGCATCCCCAAAATAACAGGAATTTCAAGGACTGTGAGGACTCTGTAGGGACAGACGAGAGTGAGTGACATGAGACCTTGAGGAACTGCATGGTCTGCTCATCGTGAAGCAGGGAGGACACAGCCATTGCCAGGAAAGCATCCAGCTCATGACGCTGTAGCACCTGCCCATACTGCATCATGTACCTGGCAGACAAGACACAGCGAGTGTCATTAATCATCATGACGCTGTAACACCTGCCCATACTGCATCACGTACCTGGCAAACAAGACACAGCGAGTGTCATTAATCATCATGACGCTGTAACACCTGCCCATACTGCTTTATGTACCTGGCAGACAAGACACAGAGTGTCACTTCATGTTCTTTATCGCCCTGCCAACCACGAAAGCCATACCAGGGCTGTCATATCATTCAGTCCTTCAGATGAGACTATAAACAGAGGCCCCGTGTGCAAACGAACGCAGAACATCTTGCGCACACGTTAATTCCTGTTCCGCTTTTCGTAAGAGTAGGCCATTGTGTGCCGGTGGGAACAGATAACAGAATTTACAAAACCGCATACACATGGGGACTGGATGTAAAAAAGCAATAAGTGCTTATTCCATTATCCTCGATATAAAAGAATAAAATAAAATAAAAATAAATAAATAAAAAAACAGGGGATACACAACTGTGCTTTTGTCAGTTTTTTAAAAAATACTACTTTATAGTATTATTAGCTACATTTCTAAGGAACTGGAATAACTGTGCTATCAAACGCAATTACCTAATTATATTTTTGACAGAGTACATCAAACATGTTGACAGAGACTGGTCTGAATTAATTCTACAGACACTTGTCAGCACAAGTAAGCGATCTCATTATGCCGAATCATTTATGACCTGTATAACTAACACACACACACGCATCACATTGTCATCTTCCCCCACTTTCAACTACTCTCAGCCGCTATCCATTCCATCCTAGCCCAACCCAGTGGGGCTAACGAAGCTAATCTGTGACTAATCATAGCGGGCTAATAACAACGGGCTCATAACGGGCTAATCTGTGACTAATCATAGCTGGCTAATCTGTGACTAATCATAGCGGGCTAATAACAACGGGCTCATAACGGGCTAATCTGTGACTAATCGTAGCGGGCTAATAATAGTGGGCTCATAACGGGCTAATCTGTGACTAATCGTAACGGGCTAATCTGTGACTAATCGTAGCGGGCTAATAATAGCGGGCTCATCTGTGACTAATCGTAGCGGGCTAATAATAGCGGGCTCATCTGTGACTAATCATAGCGGGCTAATCTGTGACTAATCATAGCTGGCTAATAATAACAGGCTAATCTGTGACTAATCATAGCGGGCTAATAATAACGGGCTCATAATGGGCTAATCTGTGACTAATCATAGCTGGCTAATCTGTGACTAATCATAGCGGGCTAATAACAACGAGCTCATAACGGGCTAATCTGTGACTAATCATAGCGGGCTAATAATAACGGGCTAATCTGTGACTAATCATAGCTGGCTAATAATAACAGGCTAATCTGTGACTAATCATAGCGGGCTAATAATAACGGGCTCATAACGGGCTAATCTGTGACTAATCATAGCTGGCTAATCTGTGACTAATCATAGCGGGCTAATAACAACGGGCTCATAACGGGCTAATCTGTGACTAATCATAGCGGGCTAATAATAACGGGCTCATCAACGACTAATCATAGCTGGACTAATCATAGCGGCTAATAACAACGGCTAATCTGTGACTAATCATAGCGGGCTAATAATAACGGGCTAATCTGTGACTAATCATAGCGGGCTAATAATAACGGGCTCATAACGGGCTAATCTGTGACTAATCATAGCGGGCTAATAATAACGGGCTAATCTGTGACTAATCATAGCGGGCTAATAATAACGGGCTCATAACGGGCTAATCTGTGACTAATAGCGCTAATAATAAGCGGCTAATCTGTGACTAATCATAGCTGGCTAATAATCAACGGGCTAATACATACGGGCTAATCAAGGCTAATCTGTGACTAATCATAGCGGGCTAATAATAACGGGCTAACCTGTGACTAATCATAGCGGGCTAATAATAACGGGCTCATAACGGGCTAATCTGTGACTAATCATAGCGGGCTAATAATAACGGGCTGATCTGTGACTAATCATTGCGGGCTCATAATAACAGGCTAATCTGCGACTAATCATAGCGGGCTAATAATAACGGGCTAATCTGTGACTAATCACAGCGGGCTAATAATAACGGGCTAATCTGTGACTAATCATAGCGGGCTAATAATAACGGGCTCATAACAGGGTAATCTGTGACTAATCATAGCGGGCTAATAATAACGGGCTAATCTGCGACTAATCATAGCGGGCTAATAACGGGCTAATCTGTGACTAATCATAGCGGGCTAATCTGTGACTAATCATAGCAGGAACTGACCCCTCTTGGATTTGGTAAACTGCCACTTTTTAGCACTGGACCCTCGACTTGAGTTATGCTGGATTTGCACCCAGTGGCACGCAACACACACAACACACACACACACACACGCACGCGCACGCCCTCACCTCAGCACGCAGACCATCAGCAGCAAGTGTTGGGGCACATACTGCGTGTTGAGCACCAAGTTGCTGTCGCTGTGCATGATGGTGAGGAAGGCCCTCAAGCGACGGTTCTTGTCGTCTTCGTTCTTGCCCAGCCACATGCGCTCAATGCTGGGCACCTTCCACTCCACGGGCCGGGCGACCACGGTCTTGTACACTGGCCGGCCGTTGGCACGCTGAGGCATCCACTCCTTCACCGACACTTCGAAGGGACGGGGAGCTGCCGTCTCTCCTGGAGATGGCAGGAAAAAAAAAAAAAAATATATATATATATATATATATAAAAAACATTGTGGCCGAGGTAAAACAGCGGCGATGGAGGTGGCTGGGACACACCCTCCGAATGGCCAAGAACAGACTCCCTCACACTGCGCTGAGATGGGCACCACCAGGGAAGAGGAAACGAGGCAGACCACTCAGTACTTGGAGGAGGACAGTAGAGGAGGAGATGAGAGAGGCGGGCAAGACCTGGAATGAATTGAGCTGGCTTGCCCAAGACAGAAAAGGCTGGAGGGATTTTGTTGGCGCCTTGTGTCCCGGCACATGGGATGAAGAGGATTAATGGAATAATGGAATGGAATAAAAACCTTTTAAATAAAAAAAAATTGGGGGTGTTCATAACTCAAAAAGATGGTCACAAGCAATTACAGGTTCTGATATGAGCTGCTTCATTTTATTCAAACATATTCACTAAACATATGGAGGTGCTTACCTTACTGCAAAAAAAAAGATGAAAAAAAAAGGTCCTCATATGTGTTGCTTCATTTTATCAAAACAGATTCACAAAACGTATGGAGGTGTTTACCTTACACTGCTTACAGAGAAAGCACTGCAAACACAGCAGATCACAGCCCTTATTCTCATAAAGTGCTTGTGGTGAGATCATGTTTATGTATTTCCGAGTCAGGAAATTCATGGGGGCCATTATTGAAGAACAAGTGATGATAACAATGAGCACCCTAGGAAAAGTGGATCACTCGGTCTCAAAGTGACTCTGTGACTTTGCCAATACTGTTACCATATGGAATGTTCTCAAGTCGGACCGAAAAGAGTGGATCACTCAACATGACTGCGGCTATGCTGATACTGTTCTCAATATGCAAAGTCCTCCATAACTCAGACAGAAAAGGGACTTGCTTCTAAACACAGCCATAAAGACTAAACACCAGTACAAGTGGTTTCCTGGTTGGAAGCTTCACAGTCATTATTCATGACTTCCTATTGAACTTCAGACTCAATAGTTATAACAGGTCGAAACGGATGCGACTGTGGTCATGAGTGGAGTGGGAACAGAAGCACAAGCTAATTACAGAAGATGAATTTTTCCCCATCCATTAGTCCATGAGTGGTGGTCTGGGCGCTAGTCTTTCGGATGAGACAATAAACCGAGGTCCCGTGTGTTACACAAAATTTTCAGCACACGTCAACAAGAGAGTTGTCCCTGGCAAAATTCTTAGAAAAAAGCCACTCTGATAGGGAAACAAATACAGTTGCAGACCAAAAACAACAACAAAAACACACAAAAAAACAAAGGGTGACGCTGGTCTTGTGGCGACACGCTCTCCCCGGGAAGAGCAGCCCGAATTTCATGCAGAGAAATCTCGTGACTTAAAGTGGTATAAAATAAAATAAAATAAAATAAAATAAAATGAAGCCACAAAATACAACATGCCGATATATACATAAATCTCGATGTTCTTGCATCTGGACATGTATGCAAGACACACACACACACATACATATACAAAAAGAGTGCATGCACACAAATATGCTCACAGACACACATACTCACACAAAAGCATGTATACGCACACACACACACATACACAGAGCTTGCACGTACACAAATATGTTCACAGACACACATACACAAAAGCATGTATACGCGCACACACACACACATACACAGAGCTTGCACGTACACAAGAATGCTCACACACACACATACATGTTCACACACACACATACATGTTCACACACACACATACACACACCTTTTCACAACTCACCTTTCTCTTTGCAGGTGTTCTCGTGGACAATTTTCAGCTTGTTGAGGTTGAAGAGAACGGAGTAGATGGTCTGGCGGACTGGACGATACAGGTCAGTGTAGGACGGCAACTCTCGGCTGAACTCATCCTCCAGCGTCACAGGCAACTTCACCTCACTCTGTGTGTGACAAACCAGGATTCAAAACGTTTTAACCTTTTGTTGTTGTTTCACTTACATTATCTTTATATAGTTTGAAAGACCTTAAGTTGGTATGGGTAGTTCTTGCCACAACTCTTGTAACACACTGCTTTTGGGGGCTTTGATGGGTTTTTTTGTTCAGGGTGTGTGTGTGTGTTGTTTGTTTGTGTGTGTTGTTTGTGTGGGTGCGGGTTGTTTGTTGGTGTTTGCACGCTTGCGTGTGTGTGTGTGTGTGTGTGTGTGCACGTACATGCTTGTGTGTGTGCGCACGTGTGTGTAGTGTGTGTGCATGTGCATGTGTGTTCTTACTTTAACTAGCGCAATCAGGAAAAAACACATGTCAAATCATGTTGTTGAACAAGGCACACTGAAAAATTACTCATCGTAGAGCAAGATGTTCTGCGTGCATTTGCACATGGGGCCTCGGTTTATAGTCTCACCTCAAAGACTTCGACATTCAGTTTGATTTTCTCATCAAACTGGGAAGAATGGGCAAGGCTGGGGGGAAAGAATCTAACCCAGAACCTCACAGTTTACTTGTTAGACCTGTGAACGTCTTAACCGTCTGGCCACATTCCTCCTTCACACTATGCCTTTCACAGCTGTCGTTTTCTCTCCCCCCCACCAACTTTCAGCTGCTCTGGGCTGCTATGTATTCCATCCCAACCCAGCTGGGGCCAGCTGGAGTTCAAGACTCAAGAATACTTTAATGTCTCAACTAGAGAAATTATGAGTGGCATTTTAAAGTTATAATTACACAGCATGCATTAATTATTAAACAATACAAATTAAGAACAGTATTTTAAAAGCTGACAACAATCTACGACACACACACACCCGCACCCACCCATCCACACACACACACACACCCCCATCCACACACACACACACGCATGCGTACGCACACACCAGTAAAGGTTAAGAGTAGCAAAGCAAAACCACAACACAACAATTATCTCAAACGCATCTCATGAAACACATCATCAACACAAATATCACAAGTAACTTAACATTAAAAAGAAAAACATGACAAAAACATTTTGATTTTTAAAAAAATGTTTAACACTTATTTCCCCTTCACTCACACTTATTCTTTGCCTGGTACTTTATATAAAACTATGCATGCACATACACACACACCCACTCTCTCTCTCTCAGAGGCATATTCATTCAGTTAAATTGTAGCTGGGAACTAGCCACACTTGGGACTTGGTCAAAGGGTGCACTTATTTTAGCTCAGGGCCCTGCACCCTTGCCTGACCTGAGTTATACTGGATTTGTGCGCTGTGCTAACGATTCCTGACCTGTGTCAGCAGCTGGTACACCATGGGGTGCATGAGGCCCTTCTGATGTCGCTCGCTGGCAATGTTCAGAATCTCTGTGGTCACCACTGGCAGTCTAGCATCTTTCTTGTTTGGACTTCCTTCTCCTGGAGAGAAAAAAAAGAGAGAGAATTAACAATCTTCCTTCTCCTGAAAAGTAAAAAAAAAAGACAAAACCAACAACAACAACAAATAAACAAACTTTTCTCACAATCTGCCCTCTCCTCAAAAACAAAAGGGAATAATCTCCTCTCTTCTGAAAAGACAACTAACAATCTTCTCTCTTCTGAAAAGAGAACTAGCAATCTTCCCTCTCCTGAAAAGTAAAAAGAACAATCTTCCCTCTCCTGAAAAGTAAAAAGAACAATCTTCCCTCTCCTGAAAAGTAAAAAGAACAATCTTCCCTCTCCTGAAAAGTAAAATGAACAATCTTCCCTCTCCTGAAAAGTAAAAAGAACAATCTTCCCTCTCCTGAAAAGAGAACAATCTTCCCTCTCCTGAAAAGAGAACTAACAATCTTCCCTCCCCTAAAGCAAAAAGAACTAACAGCAACAAGAATTAACAATCTTTACTTACCATGTCAGACATTTGCCATCTTTATTCACCTATCAGCATGCATTTGTGCGCAATGCATGTGTGTGAACGAGTACACATGTGCGCATGCTTGTGTAAGCATGTGTGTGCATTTCCATATCTGCGAGTACTGGTTTTTAAAAAAAAAAAATTTTTATTTATTCTCTTATTTCAAGGATAATGGAATAAGCGCTCATGTGCTTTTTTTTGCATCCAGTCCCCGTGTATATGCCGTTTTGTAAATTTTGTCATCCGTTCCCACCGGCACACAATGACTTACCGTTTCCGAAGGCAGAATGGGTTTTAACGTGCATGCAAGATGTTCTGCACGCATTGAAAGGACTTTTTGGGGGGAGTGAAGTAAGCGCTGATGTTAACTCACGAGAGAAAAATCCTCTTGAACACATGTAAATGCATGTGCACATGCATACATGTTTATGCATCAGCAGGTTTGTATCCATCTGTCTTAGAGTTTATGCATGCTCTAACGCACACACACACAAACACGCACAGTCTCACAATCAAACACAAGCACGCACACATGTATACACACACATATGTGCACAGCCACACTCACTAAAGATTGGAACTCTAAATGCAGACCAATCAAATAACTATGCCTCTGGTACACAGAAAGAAAAAAAAAAAACGAACAAAAAAATCCCCACAAAGCCAGAGAAGAACTAATAAAGATGACATAAGTGCATATAATTATAGCAAAAGCTTTTATGCAAAGATGCACTGAAAGAAGAAACTTACCACAGCTTTCACTACCTTTTCCACTGGCGTCCTGACAAAAATACAAAGAAGAAAAAAAACAAAAACAAAAATATTTAACATCTGTAGCTTCTGTGCCAATTTCACATATCAATGAAAGAAAAAAAAAAGAAAAAAGGAAGCATGATGGATTAATCCATGATATAAAGATATCATGGAGTACTCTGACAAATCTGTCAAAAGGGAAGCATAATGATATTTTATTCCATAATATGATTTGATACAACTTGGACAAATCGGTCTAAAGGGAAATGTGACACAGCGTTGATTCTAGGATTTCAAAATAAGGGGCCCAAGGGCCCCCTAAAATGAAAAAAAGGGGGCATTGCCACCCCCCCCCCCCCTCCTCCTTCCCCCTTCATAAAAAAGGGGAACAAGTAGTATTTGCTTGCAGTACCCTCAGTAATCTTAGTTTCTGCTATTTTTTCAAGGAAGAGAAACAAAGCAAACAAGCAGATATGTAGCCAGAAAGGATTAAACATTCACTTTTAAGTGTTCCAGTTAATATGCAGTAAGCACTTGTGACACAGGAGAGAGAGACAGAGGCATAGAGAGAGAGATATATCAAAGTTAAATTTGTATTTCCACAGAGTTGGGGAGATAGATCTAGATGAGACAAGAGGTAAAATCCAATATCAAAGGGTTTTTTCTCACCTAGATGGTACACTGAGAGAGAGAGAGAGAGGTCAAATTTGTATTTCCGGAGATCTAGATCTAGATGATAGATTAAAGCTAACGTCAAAGTCTTGTTTTTTACCCCAGATAATACATTGAGAGAGTTGCCTAACTGATGGAAGTCTTTCTGAAGTTTTATCTTGTACAGCCTCTGGTGATCGGCAGTGTTCTTTCGTGATGCTTTAAGTGCTGTTCTGTAATTAGGCAATCTCCTTTAGTTCTTTCCATGTTTGAAACACAGTCGATATATAGCCATGTTCTCAAGCCAAGGCTTCTTGTCTCGCCAGATCTCCAGCTCTGAACCTGCTGGGCCGTGCTATCTCTTCAACGACCTCTGTCCCAATCACGTCACTTGTTTCTAGAGTACAAGGCCTCTCGGAAGATGACGTAATCGAAGAGGACAACAGAGCAGGATGACCCTGCTTTATTATGAAGAGGGCTTGTTGCGACCCTGGGGGTAGCCTACCAACATAATGAACGTGGCATGAACTGACAAGGACGAACTACAGTTTCTGTGATTGGTCAAAAGAGAGGCGCTTAGCTAACCAGAAGCATCATTGGAGAACTTCAGGAGGGGTGGACTAGTGCTTAATTTTAGAGATTATATAAACAGCAGTTGCAATGGCGCACCGTTTGTTAAAAAACGTGCCGTCCAGGATTTTTTTTTGCGTCGTTAGGGCGCACTGCCCACATCGTTTTGCGGCAGTTTTGAAAAAAATGCGGGAATCCCGCAAGGGCGCACTCTAGAATCAACACTGTGACATTATGAGGGATTAACTCACAATATACAGATCTTGTGTACTATTCTCACAAATCTGTTAAAAGGGAAATGCTAAGTGACATAATGTTAGTAAATGATATCAGTTGAAAAGTCACATACATCAGCTACTCAAAAATGAATAAGCTGCGTTAAAAAGTGCCAATAATCAAAGTACATCTGGGCTTGTAATGCAAAAACATGGGCAAGCTCGAGAGCACACACACACAAACACACACATTCTGGAGCAGACAAATACATCTTTAACTTCATTTTTATAGTAGTTTGGGTCTTTATTCATATTCAGACCAATTTTCCATGCATTTCTAACACACACACACACGGACACACACACACACACAGAGAAGTACACAAATACATCTTTAACTTCTGTCTTTTAGATATTTTTGGGGGGGAAGGGTTTTTTTTCTCATAACGAGACACATTTTCCATGCATGTTTAAAACACATAATATTCAAAAAGTTATCTTCTCATCTACACACTACAAAGACTACCTCAGAATGGTTTTAAAAAAAAGTGTGAATCTGTGAGACAGCCGAGCTGTGTGTGTCTGACAGTAGAGCATACCTGAGCAGCTTTGGGGTCATGGTCGGGTAACACAGCACCTAACTTTGAGATTCCAGGAGCTGAAACACAATAATGGACATTTCATATAAAATAATGAATCATTCTTTAAACTTTAGAGAAAAATGTTTATTAGCAACTCTTTGTGCATGCTGTGCTCACTTTTTTTTTTTTTTTGCTGGATGACATGTAAATACACACACACACAACCTGCTTATTCAATGTACCATCTGAAAATATAAGTTCAACTTTGACTTGACTTTGACGCACGCACGCATGTTTTGCTCTACCACTCTTATTTTGTTTTTGTGAATTTGAATTTTAAAAAATTAAAAATCCTGACCTTGAATCTATTACACCCTTCCCCACACACACACACTCCCTCTATGTTACATGGTTTTCAAACATTTCATCACAACATTGTAAAGACAATTATTTTGACAACATAGCACTACTGACAAACAAAATTTCACCATTGTTCAATTCATAAACAAACCAACAGGGAAAAACCCCCCCAAAAAACCCACCACCATCAAACACACGTAACACATACATGTAGGAGCAGTATAGTATGCATGCCCCAGCACAGATTCACACCAAACACACATATGTAATATTTATCCATCTATCCCTCCCCCCCCCCCCTCCACACACACACATCCCCACCTTCCCATCCACACACACACACATCCTCCCCCCCCCCCCCAACAACACACACATCCCCCACCCTCCCTACACACATAAAGACAGAAAGCGACCAGAATTACTTTTGGGTCGAGGACGGTACTTGAGGAAGCCACTTGCTGTGCCACTGCGGTAATACTGAACACACTGCTTGAATTTGCTGATCAGCTCCTTGGTCCCTTTCTTGTAGCCTCTGCACATGACAGCAAACACGGCGCACCCTTGAGTCAACATTTACATGTAAACACTACACACACCTACAGTGATCAATACTGTAGCGTGATGTACACCACTGCACAATGCGTAAGTACTGTTGTATGTAGTACCAACCAACAGGTGGGGGGAAAAAAGCATGTGTTCATGCATGGGTGTACACTCGCATTCTCTCTCTCTCCATCCACCCACCCACACACACACACACGCACACACACACACACATACATGCAAACAGTACAATTTCACACAAGGATCATCATTACTTCATATATATATATATATATATATATATATAGAGAGAGAGAGAGAGAGAGAGAGAGAGAGAGAGAGAGAGAGAGAGAGAGATGACTTAAGACATAAGTAATCCCTTTCTCTTTCATCTACTGCTTCCTTTCTTCTCCCTGTTGTTAATGGTAGATAAAGGGTTAACACTGAAATATGTTGGGTACAATTTATCAACAACCTTCAAGCGAATGCAGAGTTTCACAGCGCCGCGTATGTCTGTTCCATTCTCTCTCTCTCTCTCCCTCCCTCACACACACACACACACACACACACACACACACACACACACACACACACAACACACACACACACACACACACACACACACACACACACACACACACACACACACTCACTCACTCACTCACTCACAGTCACACACACACATCAAAACAATTCTGAAATTACGTTTTGTTTTTGTCCTGCTGTTAATGTTTTAGACGATTACTCTTTCCACACTTATAATACAAGTTGTAAACTAATCATCAGCACACGGCACCAGGAAAAGCCCTACAGGCAAAACACCTGGAAAAATCTGCTGATCAGATAATGGACACCACAAACCCCCTTTAGTCCATCCATCCCCTTCATGCCACTGTCAGTTTCACTACTGTTCCATCACACTAATGCTTCATGCTACCATTATTCTCAATACCGTTTCATAACACTAATGCTGTCTAATGCCTGTTAGAGCTGCACAATATTTTGTTGTAAAACAGTCATTTTCACCCACGTAAAGAAATATTACTGCATTCAATTCATTTTTTCCCTGCATCCGTTTGTTGTTTGCTCATGTTTAGGTTTGTGAGTGGATTCCAAAGTAGCTGGAAGACAGATTTTTGGGGGAATGGGGGGTAGTTTGTTTTGTATTGCATTGTTGGGGTTTTTTGGGGGTGGAAGTGGTGAAAAGACTTTTCTTCTTTCTTTTTTCGTTTCCCAACAGTTAAAGAGCCTTCTTTCAATGACTGAATCATATTCATGCATCATGCCTTCAAATTTGAGCCAATTTATAACTATGTATTATAGCAAAAACTGTAAACGGGTTGACGTGGCACAATAACTGTGCAATGGGAGAAGACCACTATGAAAAACGCCTTGGTGGGGGGGGGGGGGGGGGGGGGGGGTTATCATAATTAACTGACTTTGAATTTGGATTTTTTTTTCTCTCTTTTATTCTTCAAACACTTTGATACATTTTTAAGGCATAAAACCACACATTCTCTCACAATTTTACATTATTTCTCTCAAAGTTCTGAAAGTTAAACAATTCTGGTTCATAGGAGGTGGGGGAAATTTTCGTCTATCTTTTTTCTTTTTTTAAACTAAAAAATATATATTTAAAAACACAAAAAATATATTCAAAAATCACATAAGGAAGGAAATAATCACAAGTGAGGTCATTGAAAGGACTGTCTGGTTGAAACATTTGTGGCTTATTTAACCACACTGTTTCTCTATCTTTTTATGTCAAAAGTTCAGTACAACATTATTTGCATTTAAAAACACAAAAAACACACACAAACATTTCTTGATAAACAAATCCTTTTATTTCCACATAGGGATGCTGGGGGCTTGGCAGTATAAATAGCATCTCCACCTTCTGGAAATTCTGTTATAGGAATTCCCTCTTTTCTATCAATCTCTTTGGATCTGCCTTGTTCTTTTTCTTCTTGTCACCTTCTTTGTCTATTTTCTGCCTTCTTGGTCCATTCTTCTGCCTTTTCCCCCAGAAAGACTTAAAAGATAACAATTCTCTTCCATGCCGACGTCAGATGTGCTGAGCCTGACTTGTCAGGCGCTTAACGGCAGCGCAATGCATTTCTGCCCATATGACAGACATTAATAGTTGCTGTCTGAGCGTTTGATGAAGAAGAATAAGAACTCTTAAATTTATCAACCAGTCGACAAGCACAGGTGATCATTTTCAGACTATGCACAGGGCACAACAGGCTGAATAAACACCTCCACAGAAAATTGAAAATTACACCATCTGCTATGTGCCCCTGTGAAGAAGAAGAACAGGATACGGCCCACATCCTACAAGACGGCAGGACCCTCCAGACGCTAAGGCTGGAAGTGTGGCCTGAGCCCACGCCTCTGGAGCAGAAACTGTACGGCACGGTGGATGACCTGCAGGCAACTGCTGAATTCCTCAGAAGATCTGGTCTCTCAATATAACCCAGGCAACACAAAGAAGAAGAAATCAACCAGTGGACATAAAGAAAGAAAGCAAAGATTACAAAGAGGAACGAACACATAAGTCTGCTCACTTGAAGACCAGCTCTGCCACTTGGTCTACGTCATCCACAGTTTCAAGGTTCCGCACAAAGTTGCAGGTCATCTTGACTGTCGCCACATCAACCTTGCTGCCAGATTTCTTGATGATGAACAAACAAAAAACAAAGCAGGATTTTAAAATGTCGTTTACAAAAACTTTCATGAAGTTATTTTACTGCACGCATCCATCAAGTCTGTTCTCACCCCCCCACCCCCCTGGAATCATCTGACATAATTCTGAGTTTGAGTGAACAGACATAAAATCGAAGCAAAAGCAAACAGCACACATACATACGTACAGAACTGAATGTGGATTCTTATGTCATTATAATCATATGCATACATGTCCATTGCCCCCTCCTCCCCCCCTCTCTCTCTAACTCTCAATCTCACACCCACACATACCTACAGGACTATAACCAAAGATTATAATATGCTAATTTGTCATGCAATCACAGACAGATAAAATCTGTATTTCAGACCTAATTTTTCAGTGTAATCAGAAATAACAATAAAGTGATTAAAAAACAAAAATGTATACTAGTTTCCCATGAAAATGAAAGCTCAAAAAAAGTTAATAAGCAGTCATTTACCTTCTTTGTAACTCTCCTCTTTTCTTTGTTTTCTTGATTTCCTGATAACTTGATCAATACAGTTAATTTTGTATTGGGATCAAGCATAATGTTTCTGGCAGATAAAAAGAATGCTCAACTTTAAATTTGTATGCATGCGTCAATGTTTTGAGAAGACACAATCTCTTGCAGAGCTCTCTAGTCAAAATTCTCACATGTCTCAAACCTACTTAAAATGAAGAATAATAACATACATCAACAGTGATCAACCTAAATGTTATTAAACTAGGAACATCTAATTTCTAATCTCCTGAATTACATAATTCAAATAAAAAGCTAAGATTACTTAATTTGTTTAATTTTTTTAATCTATTTCTTGATTAAAGTTATTAAACTGAGGTGTTTCTTCTTTTTTTTTTTAAAAAGCATGTTTGGTCTGTCTGTCTGTCTGTCTGTCTGTCTCTCTCTCTCACACACACACACACAATACTGTACACATGTACACACAATCAGTATTTCATAGCTTATGCCCTTAGGGTTTGCACAATTCAGTAAATTGTCAGAACAACATTAATTCCAGATTCTATTTCATTCTCTGATTTAACATGGCTAAGGACTCAGTTGTGTATACATTTTAACCACTTTTCTGACAAAAGTCAAGTAACTTCAAACACCAGATTTCTGTTAAGTTTACTTGACTGGATGTAAACTGCAAAGAGATCTATCAAAATGATAAAATATGTCAAATGACTACCTTAGAAGGCTCAGCATGAATTAATTAACTTTTATATCATAACAATGAAATTACTTCTAAATCAATGTGTAGATTATACTAAATTACAGGTGGGGGTCGGGGTGGGGGTAGGTGATGCTCTAGGTATATAATAGTTAATACCTGGGTTTTTTAAAAATCTCACATAGAAAGCATCCATATGATTGTAAACATATAAAGCATCCATTATCTAGAATAGTAATTCTTACTTTTTTTTTACACGTTTACCTGTCAATATTTTATGTTAATGACTATGAGTATGCACAAATGTCTGTAACTGCGGATGTGAATAATTCTGCTAACTGTGAGCATGCATGTGCATGCATTGATTCATATGTACATAAACATACAGTATACATGTATACTTACTTTCGATTTTTTCTTGAGATCTGGGAACTGGTTGCGGAACTCTTGGAGATCAGCATCGGTGAGAATGTGATTGCCTGTAAGAATGCAAAACAGAAACAGTTGTATAGTTTTATAATCTATCTTAGTATTTACATTTTTTTTTTTTTAAAGGCAGTTGTTTTCTATCAGTTTATTTTTCAAACATTTCTGTTGTCTGTTTTGGCATCCACTGCAGCAAGAACAAGCATAAGGAAAAATTAAAGGCTCACAGTCAATGGATATAAATTATTTTACTTTAAATATGAAGACCAAAAGCTCGATTTCCCCTTTTTTCCTTGCAGATTCTTTTCACTCCAAATCATCCCCCCCCCCCCCCCCCCCCCCCCCCCCCCCCGGCTTTTTGGCCAATTTGGGTGGGATGCAGTCATGATAGTGCCTGGTCTTCTGTGAGTGTAACCCTGCCTGAGATCTGCCCACTGGCCTCCCCCCCCCCCCCCGGCTTTTTGGCCAATTTGGGTGGGATGCAGTCATGATAGTGCCTGGTCTTCTGTGAGTGTAACCCTGCCTGAGATCTGCCCACTGGCCTCAGCTGACAGTGACACACAACTTCAGAGCAGCTCATGGCTTGTATAGGATGCATGCTGGGTATGTTTGTTTCTGCAGCCCACCAAACGCTGACATGGTTTACGAGATCTTCAACATGTTTGTATATTTGATCATATGTATGTCTCTATGTGTATACTATTATTAGTATTAGTATAATGCATGGATGGAATTAAGGCACTGGCAGGTCTGCACTTTTAAGCTGATCTGGGAGATCATAAAAATCCCCTCCTTGATTCACCAGACAGAGACACTGCTGCAAAACCAATCAATTAACTTCTAAATAGTAAATGACTATGAAATATGATGATGATACACCAGCACCTGCACGACAGTTCAACCAAAGAAGATGCCATGATTTATAAACTATCATTCACTGATTCAGTGTCATTGAGTATGTGATGTACTGCATTGATCAATTTTTTTTCTTCTAAAAGTAAAACATGTGTGTCTTCCTCTTTTTTTTTTAATCAATACAATGATGATGACGATGCTGATGCTGATGCTGATGAAGAAAGTCAATGATAACAAGTAAGAACTTAAGAAGACACTGTCACTATTGTGTATTACAGATCCATTATTTATCTATGTATGACAGTAATTAAATATCAGACATTGAGACAGTAGTGCCCTAATGGTCTGCCCATGTGTGTCATTTGTGTGTGAGACAGAGTGTTTGATGTACATATTAGTACATGTGTGCGAGTATATACTATATACGTGTGTGTGTGTGTGTGTGTGTGTGTGTGTGAGTGAATGAGTGAGAGTTTTTGTGGAGTGTGTATGTGTGTGTTGCTTGAATACAGTTAGTTGAGCAACACCCAGAAACATGATGATGAAATGACAGTCCGATGAGACTATAAACCGAGGCCCTGTGTTCGAACGCATGCAGAACATCTTACGCACACGTTAAATTCTGTTCTGCTTTTCGGAAGAGTAGGTCATTGTGTGCCGGTGGAAACAGATGACAAAATTGACAAAACTGCATACACACGGGGACTGGATGTAAAAAAGCACTTGAATGCTTATTCCATTATATAAAAGAAAAAATAAATAAATGAAAACAATCAGAGTGAAGCACTATTAACTTGAGTTGAATGTGTTTGGATAGTGCAGGATTATTGCTAGATTCTGTTGGGAGAGCACAGAGCTATTGGAGCTCTAGCTAAGTACTACATGAATGTGTTGGGGAGAGGAAAGCTACTGTGTGAATGTGTTTGGAGAGTGGAGAGCTACTGTTTGAATTGTTTGGAGAGAGCTACTGCTTGAATGTGTTGAGGGAGTGGATAGCTATCGAAGCAAACTGCTTTGAATGAGTTGGGAGAGTAGCCTAGAGTAGTTGCTTGGATAACTCTTAGGAGGGAAACTTTAAAGCTTTTGTTTATATATCACTAAATTTATATGTTGGGGATGAGACTGGGAGTGTATCTACAGCTGCAACATGAATAATATGCCGGAGAGTAAAGAGCTACTGCCTTCAGAATGAGCTGGACGCAAACAACTACAGCTTCTCATTACTGCAGCCTTTTTGCATGGTACTTATTCAGATTGTTTTTATAAAAAATCACTGTTGCCCGAGTTTGTGATGGTCTGCTTTAACATCTCATGGAGGGGACTAGCAACTGGTGTTTTTTTTTTTCCCCTAATCAACAAATACTTTACCATAATTGTTTAGAACTAAAGTAGTCCTGAATGGGAGCAGTAAGAGGCAATCTATGTAATGGCTTAAAAGGTTCAATGGCCAGAGAACTTATGAAAAAAAAAAGGGGGGGGAGAGACTGTAGTGTAAGGATATACTATTACAGTAGTAGTAAACTGTGCTGTAAGGATATACTATTACAGTAGTAGTAAACTGTGCTGTTTATTATATTGGATACTAACTCACTCTCACTCTCATCTGACCTGTCAAAAGTACCTGGAGCATGTTCATGAAATAAATTATGCTGTAGTGTAAGGATATACTATTACAGTAGTAGTAAACACGCTGTTTATATTGGATACTAACTCACACTCACATCTCAATCGACCTTAAAATACCTGAGCATGTTCATAAATAAATTATGATAAGGAAAAAGGGTCCTCTAATTTGCAAGCATGACAATGACAACTTATCTATAGTATGTGTAGATTTTAAAGGTAAACAGTTTAAAAATGAATTAAACAGCTTTAAAAAAATTTTTTAAAAGCTTTATTATCCCAGCTTGAATTGGGCAAATTACTATCAACGTTGAAGTGAGGTTTAATATTAATGATACCAAAACAGCATGAAGAAACAGTATTTTCAATGAAACACTGAACATGAAGTGCTCTGTGTTCTTTCAGCATTCCATCTGGCTACCAAATGGCATTGTGTAATTTATAAATTTATTGATACGCGTCATTAATCATAGCAAGAGCACAGAAAGTTAAATTCTATAATGAGTAGGGCTTATCATAAAAATATAATATGTTTTTTATTAAATTTAATATTCTATGACCAGAAGTTAAAAGTCAAAGTACTTGCTATCAATGAACCTCCAAAGAGGGCTTTCTAAGGATCGCTGGTCTAGAACTTTCTCGCTGGTCTAGAACTTTCTCGCTGGTCTAGAACTTTCTCGAAGTTTCTAGTATGTCGAACTTTCTCAAAGTTTCTAGTATGTCATACAACTGAAGCTAGTGACACTGACAGATCATATCTCCTTCTGAATGGTGGGATTTTAAAACCAAATGCATGGCTTTGACTTTGAATTCAATATTTGAATTATTTCTTAGTCATGCTAGTAAATGCAACATTCAGGATAAAGAATTCTTTAGTTCTAGCACACTCCCCTTCTAGTAAAGGTCACCCATAAATCTTTGTGAAGTTCATTCTTTGTCTCCACTCACTCAATGTGTGACTCATACCACCTGGAAATCACTGTTCAAAGTGCTCAAAATCCTGAGCATGGACTGGACTTTTGTGACTTTAGCACTGGTTTGCCAGCAGATGTGCATTCACACTCTCTTCTAGTTCTACCTCTTTAATAATAATAATAATAATAATATAATGCATGGAATTTATATAGGGATGAATCTTGTAAAGCAACAAATCAAAGCACTCATTCTAAATTTAATCTAAATCTAATGTCAAGGTAGTCCCTATTTTTGCTCTAATGTCAAGGTAGTCCCTTCTAATTTTCTATGCCATGAGTCTACTGCTGTTCTAGAGCTTCTAAAGCACCCCACCACAAGACAATATTATTTCAGTGATCGACATTTTTTCAGAATAATGGAATTGACTTATTGAGAACTGACAACAACTGCAAAACACTTAGACAGATCTGCAAAATATCAACATTCCAGACACTACATGTTCAAGAAGTAGTTTAGTAGGATGCTATCTTAGCTGCCACATGAATTTATGGATAGATCTATAAAATTAAAAATCTTTGCACAACTCACACTTGCTAAAGAAGCATATTAACTTGCTAAAGAGGCATCTTGGATGTTTGCATCTTGCAAATGGACAATCATCTGCTGACCATGAATAAAAAAACAAACTTGCCATTTCTTGCCAGTTCTGTAATCAGTTTTGCTTCAAACCATGTACAGTTATTTTTAAAATTGGTTTTCACTCTACTTTTGTATCAATTTCTACAGTTGACCAATTGCTAATTTCTGGAATGTGCTCTTACAAAAACTATTTAAAGTAGTATCTGCTCAGATGGATTTAAAACACCTACCAAGCAATGTAGCAAAGATACTGAAGCGGTTGGGATTGAGGTTCAAACATTTTGCAATCTCATCCATGATGTACTCCTTGGTCTCCAAGGAACCTTTGTAAGTCAGCTTGAGACTGTTTGAAGAAAAGTATCGAGGGGGGTCAAATGTGATGAATACAGGACTCTGTGCAATGATTCCTTGCAAGTTGTGCTCGCGGCAAAAGCCAATGACTTCTTGTTGGTGGTCATCAATGGAGGAAGCAACGGTCACACCTAGGTGCGCCAGTGCCATCCGCAAAGCACCCTGAACGAAGACTGGCGCACTCCACCACACTTTTGGAGGCGGTGTACCTTTGTTTGCGATATGTCGGAAAACATTACGAACTTTCTCTTTCTGCTCTAGCTGACTGGATACCCATTCCCCGATCTTTTCCTTCTCAAGGGCTCCGTTGAACATCACCACTAACTCCATATTTGCGTGTTGACATGCTTGGAAAAAGGTCGCCAGGAATGCTGTCATGCGGTTAAACTGGCCGCCACATACCCAGTCTGAAAAGAAACCTCCATACAGTCTGTCCAGAGAAGAGTCGGCATCAACGACAAGGGAAAATCGTCCATTTCCGCCAATTGCAATCCTCTTTGGCTGAGCAAATCCCCTCGAAATTTTTAGTAAATCGACAGAGACGCAAGCATTCTCGCATTCACTTTCCAAATACTCTCCAAAATCCGTTATCCCCATCTTGCTATTTGCAATGTTAAGTACTACACATAAACAGTCTTCTTCTCAAGCAAAACCAAAGACCACGATCAGAACAACTAAAGATCACAACACATCGACAGATTTTCTTCTCTCGTGTCGTCCATGTGTGCCTTGTGTGTGTATGCCGGTGTAGATCATGTGACCGAAATGCCCGGATGTCGATGCCATAGGTACTCGGAGTGTCGTAGCCTAACAAATAGTGTACAGGTATTTGGAATGTCTAAATAGTGCCTTTATTTTTATACACACACTGATGCATTACAAGACACACCTAAAACAAACAAAACCATCAACACCACCACCCAACATTTATGAAAACTGAAGGACAATCAGAGAAGAAGCGTTTGACCACTCCCACCCCCCACCCCCCGAAAAATAAAAAGGAAAATTTGTAAGAGACATCTTAAACACACTTCACTGTCATCATGGACTGGTTTGGTTTTTTTATATTTATAAATAATTATTCTTTCAAATAAAATTCGGAACTTAAATGAGTACTTACCTGGAAGTCAATGTGCATGAACCACGGTTCAGCTAGTCTTGTACAACGTTTTGCATCCCAGACATAAAAACCATAATTTGTTAGAGGTAACTTTGCAGTCGCGCGCCCACGTGGGCACGCATGTATGCATGGGGTGAGTTGTATGCTTATGTTTGTGTGTGCGTTTGTGACATTTTACAGATTTTAAGTTTGAATTTTAATTAGTTTCACTTCCCTGAAGTCGGAAAGCAGCTACCTAAATGGTAGGGGAAAGGAACGGTCACATACGCAAAAATCTCACCATTGGTAAGCCTTGGAGTTCTAGCCCAGGAGCAAGAAAGTAAACAGATAAAAGAAAATCGCTACTTTCTATGATAAAATTTAATGTTCTTATGTTTATTGTTCTAGCATATGGCTCGTAACTCAACCGACTTTCTCGGGTTATTGAGACGGTACAGTTCTGATATTGGTTTTGGTACTGGTATTGATATTGGTTCTGGTATTGGCATTGGTTTTGGTACTGGTATTGGTATTGGTTCTGGTATTGGTATTAGTTTTGGTGTTGGTATGGGTATTAGTTCTGGTATTGGTACTGGTATTGGTATTGATTCTGGTATTTGTTTTGGTTCTGGTGTTGGTTCTGGTATTGGTATTAGTTTTGGTATTGGTATAGGTATGGTTCTGGTATTGGCGTTGGTACCGGTATTAGTTTCTATCCATGCAGGCTGTAGCCTATCTCTGCCACCCAAAAGCTGAAACCAGGCTCCTGTTAGTATCGTTTTTCTTTTTCTGGAGATGTAACGGCTAAGCATAATTGGAGCTCCGGCTGGAAACTTCCCCCAACATCCTATCAATATATGAAAACGGGTATAAAGAATCATTAAAATGGGCTTTCTGCTTCACCATCCTGTCCTCAGAAACGTGGTACATAGTGCTTCTGTGTTGTCACAGCAAAATTTGTTGAGCAGGAAAACTGTTAGCAGTGATAACTGCCCGTGAAACAAGTTTTAGCGCACTCAACCCACTCATGATACTATACACGTTAAATCCTGTTCCGCTTTTCGTAAGAGTAGGCCATTGTGTGCCGGTGGGAACAGATGACAGAATTTACAAAACCGCATACACACGGGACTAGATGTAAAAAAGCACATAAGTGCTTATTCCATTATCCTCGATATAAATGAATAGAATAGAAAACCTGTGTCCCATCCCTTGTGGGTCCTTAGGAGCTGCCCAGTCCTGCTGCGAACTAAGGGTCTGTACTTATCAGCTTCAGAAGTGTCAAAAGTATTGAGAGCCAAAGCATCTTCTCCTCTAGCGTTAAAACGCGACCACCTTCCCCTAAAGGGTGTTAACAGATGATGGGAATATCATTTGGATCTAGAGAAATTTGAGGATGCGGGAGGTGGGGGGGGGGGGGGGGGGGGGGGGGGTCAGTATAAATAGCATCCCCACCTTCTGGAAGTTTCATGTTAGGGATTCCTTCTTTTCTATCCGTCTTCTTGTTTCTGCCTTATTCCTTTCTTCCCGTCACCTCCTTCTTATCCATTTTCTGCTGTCTTGGTCCATTCTCCTGGGGGGGGGGGGGGGGGGGGGGGGGTTCCAGAAAGGCTTATAAGATAACTAATCTTTCCCATGCTGAAGTCGGATGCAATAGGCCTGACTTGTCAGGCGCTTTACGACAGCCTGCAACACATTTTCGCTTATATAGCAGACAATAGTCGCTGAGCGTTAAACGAATGCAAAGAAGATGAATGCAAAGAATACGAATGCAGAGAGGAATAGGAGGAGGAGGAGTGATATTAATGCTTGGAACTGTCCAAGCGCCACAAGGCTGGATCATGGGGAAAGGCACAACAGAAATCACCACAGTACACGTCATTATCCCAGGACACAGATCAACAGCAGTGATGTCCACAAGCCACTCATGGGTTTTGACCCTCAGGAGGGGAAGACTGCGTGGCGGTGAAGGAAAGGAGAAGGCAGCTGGAAGGAGGGCTTTTCCATGAGGATGGTCTGGCAGGACTGCTTACGGGGAGCTCCTGTAGTCATCCTCGATATAAAAGAAATAAAATAAAATATATTTTTTAAAATGTAATCCTGAGACATTCACCTACCTGGGTAGTATCATTAACATGCAGGGCGGCACAGACGCAGACATCAGAGCAAGAATTGGCAAGGTGAGGGCAGCATACTTGCAGCTGAAGAACATCTGGAGCTCCAAGGTGATGTCGACCCGCACAAAGATCAGGCTGTTCAACTCCAACGTCAAGTCAGTCCTACTATATGGAGCGGAGACATGGAGGACAACAAAGACCACCATCAAGAAAGTGCAGACCTTCATCAACAGCTGCCTGAGACGAATCCTCCAGATCCACTGGCCCAGCACCATCAGCAACGCAGACCTGTGGCAACGTACCAACCAGCTGCCAGCCGAGAATGAAATCCGGCGCAGGAGATGGGGATGGATCGGGCACAACCTGAGAAAGCCAGCCAGCAACATCACAAGGCAGGCACTATCATGGAACCCCCAGGGAAAACGAAAATGAGGAAGGCCAAGAAACACCTGGCGACACGACCTTGAGGCAGAAACCAGGAAGATGGGATATACCTGGAAACAGCTGGGAGAATAGCCCAGGACAGAGGACTCTGGCAGACTGTTGTCGGCAGCCTATGCTCCAGGGGGAGTGATGGGCCTAAGTAAAGTAAGTAAGTAATCCTGAGCTGTAGCTCCTGCTGGTAAGGAAAGTGTGAGACTGACGGTTTGAGCAGCGGTGCCTATCCATAGCCAAGAGGTTCTTGGTGAGGGTTGTTAGTGTTAGGGTAATCTG